>CAWUFW010009318.1:105000-795965 GCA_963921515.1 Calotriton arnoldi | reverse complement strand
CGGCAGTGGAGAATTAATTTGTTTTGACCTGCATATATCAGGTGAGTTTGTTTTGGTTCTTTGAGGAGATGGTACCATTTTGGTTTGTATTTGGTACGGTCCTAGGTAAAATCTTTTTGGATAACATTTGCACTGGCTTTGCCAGGCATAAAATAGTGAATTTGTGTTCGTTTAAGAAAATGCCTTGGTGTCAGTAAAAGTTGTTTTTCTTTGTGCTGTGCGGTTGTTCTGTTGATGCTGGAATTGGAAGAAGCCTCGGCCGGCGCCTCCAGAAGGCACTCCAAATGTTAATATGTATGTGGAGCATGGTCTTGGCCTATTGTGTTTAGTACATTGTGGCCCAAATATACGAGGGACAATGCCGAGGTTACAGTGGCCGTTGATGGGCACTTTTGATGAACAAAAATTGAGTATTTACAAGAACAGTTGTTTAAAAAATAGTGGGCAGTCTATGTTTGATTCCTCAGAACATGGGGAAGAAAACAGCTAGACTAGAGGTGGTTAAAGGCAGAGAAAGGGCCCGGAGGAAAATGCAGACACTGACTCAGAAAGCGGTAGCATATGATTGGAAGAAAAACAGGAAAGGGGTGTTGAATGTGAAGATAGAGTTTAGATTGCAGATTGATAATTCGTATGTGGTTCAGAAGAAGATGACGCTTTGTGGAAGAATTGTTGGATACCCGCCCCCGCCTCCTGCCCCACATAAAAGAATATATCCCTGTTCCGGTGCCCTCACAGCCGCCCGTCACAGTTGCGTCCACTGTCTCTGTCCCTGTGCTCTGCTGTTGTGGCTCCTGCGGCTGTGGCTTCGGCACCTCTAAGCCTCCTTTGTCTTCCGTTTCTTTGCCGTCTGTGGCAACGGTGACTGTTTATTACTCCTGCCGCGCCTATTGTCTCAGCATGCCCTGTCCCAGCTCTTACTCCTGCGACAGCCAGTGACAATTGTGGCTGTTACTTCTGTTGTTTCTCCCTCAGCGGTCCTTCATTCCCAGTATTTGTAAGTGCTGAGACACCAGTTCATGGGTTTGAGGATCAAGACTTATCAAAATTTCATGAGCGTATGGGCCTTTGTACGGTCTGCGGTGGGAGATGAAGAGAATGCCGTAGCTAATCCAGGCCCCGCAATGGGGTAATCCCATTTATAGTGTGGAGGATGTTTTGGAGTGTGATGAAAGATTATGACCTTTTGTATAGCAGCATGCCCTTAAACATATGTCCTCTACGTTGATTAGCCTGGCAGCAATGTTTTGGGGATGATGCGCCACAAGTTTTATTTGATATTAGGGACCGTGTGTATGCTAGTGGTTTGGACTGAGTCAAGTGTTTGGGAACATTACTACCACGTTGGTTGCTTATAAGGGTAGGTGTACCACCGTATCTCAGTTTTCAGTGCGAGAGGTCCATCCATAGATCATCCAGAGATACCAGAGTTAACGGATCAGTGTGGAAATGTTACTCGAGCGTCAGTGGTGGCCCGGTTTCAAGAACAATGGGTTTATACTCCATGGAAAAAGAAGTGAGATTTTGTCATAAAACTCATTTACCCGATCTAGAAAAATCCCTACTGCTTATTATAAGGGCTGATTGAAGCTGCTTCCTCAACGGTAATGACTCTTGCTGATATTAAATGTTTTTTTGGTATTCTTGTTCCGGTTGATATTGAGGCAAGTGCATACTCAAGATCATGTTCCGGAGTTGGGTGTACTTGGGATCAAAGCGGGTGATAAACCCTGAACTGAGATACTTGCTTTGCCCTGGTCGCATTATTACATATATGCCATTCTCTTATTCCACCGAAGAAAAGTAGATTAGGATAAATTGTCAGCTTGTCGACAGAAGAAGAGTAAGTGTATCTGGTTTTTTCTCTCGGTTCGAGGATACGTTTTTTAGATATAGTGGCCAGGATTTGTCTATTGGAAAATTGTTCGGTTGTTTGTTAACAGATTTGTTTCTAATTTGCACCAGAAATTGCAACTCGATTGCAGGCTTCTGAATGTACCTGGTCCACCTCTTCTCCCGCTGTTATTTTGAATATGTGGCTGCAATCAGCCATGAGCATCGGGGATAATGAGGAAGAAAGGACAGAGAAAAAGCATAAGGAATTAAAGACAAAGGTATTGTTGCAGCAGGTTTTAGAGGGAATGGCAGAGGGCGTGGTGGTCACTGCCAACAACCCACATACTAGTAGGCAGCCGAATACAATGCGTCTAGAGCCGAATCGGTGTGCGTATTGTAAGGCGGAGGTCACTGGTAGCGAGTGCCCGTGCTCTAGCAGAAGGTGGCGGTCCCTAGAGGACGCGGTTCTCGTGGACGAAGGTTGTGGAGCTGGTGGGAGCTGATGGGTACAGAATGCTGCAGCCTAACAGGGTCGTTCTGATAATAATTATTTGGATGACTCCAGGGAAGGACAGTATTACCACCATGATGATTATGACAAGGAGGAAGAGACAGGAATGTCTTACAGCTAGGACAGCCAGGGACAGGTGGGGACCAGTTCCTGATACCTGTAGACCAGCGTGGTCCTTATGTAACAGTGGAACTGCAAGGTTCGACTAAGGAATTTTGGTGGTTGCAGGTGCGGCAAGTTCTGTTTCTCGAAATATGGTCCCTAGGGTAGCTCTATCTGGCCATAATAATGTGTTGGTAGGTTTTTCTGGTGTACCAGTTATGGCCCCATTTCAAGACCTCTTGCGTTGACCATTGGTCCTTTGCTGTGGACTGGGATGTTCTTGCTGACATCTAATTGTGGTGAAAATTTGATGGGTTTGGTTTTGTTGAAGAAATTGCATGCTACTATTTATTGCTCCCCGGCAGGTGTCTATATGATAACAGGTCTATGTAGTACGTGCTAAACAGTGTTTGTCCAAAGATGCGCCTCTTCTGTTGGTTGCAGATGTGCCACCCACTTTGTGGGCGACAGGTGATACAGATGTGGGACTGCTGCAGATACCACCAGTTTTGATAAAACTTAAGGATGGTGCTAAGGTTGCCCGTATCCCTCAGTATAAAATACCACAGGCAAGGCTTGAGCCTTATTGCAAATTATTCAGGATTTGACCAAGAGAGTGTTTGAGAGACGACTGCCAATATTTGTAGCAATCCTATTGTACATTCTTAAACGGACGCCTTCAGGTTCTTCCTGACCAGAAGGTGTCTATCGTTTTGTGATTGATTTGCTGTCTTAAGTTAATAGAATAGTGGTTCCCCAGTTTCCAGCGGTCCCTGACATTGCTACTCTTTTGACAATGATTCCTTCCACTGCTAACTTCTTCTCTGTCATCGACTTGAAAAATGCATTCTTCAGTATTCCGATTCATCCAGATAGTAGGTACTTGTTTGGGTTTACACTAGCTGGCAGAAGCTTTAGGTTCTATATTCGAGCTCCTCAGGGCTATACTGCGAGTCTAAGTATTTACAGTCAGGCTTTAAAGTCCCAATTGGATTCCCCTCTCGCTTCCCGCAGGTAATGTGGTAAAGAGCAGTTTGTTGACAACCTCCTTATCGCTTCTGATACTGAACAGGGTTGTAGAGATAGTACCGTTAAATTATTTGTTGCATTTGGCCCACCATGGACATAAGGTTTCTCTTTCTAAATTTCCAGTATTGTCGACAGGAGGTCACCTATTTAGGTCACCTACTGTCGAAGGAGAATGACCCCGGAGCGCATCAGTACCATTGTTAAAATGCCCATCCACAGACTCGGAAAGATGTCGCCGCGCTTTCATAGGTATCACTTCCTACTATGTCGGCAGTGGATGCCTAACTACTCTTTGCTAATCAAACCCTTGCTTGCATTAACCATTAAAGACGTGCATGAGCCCCTGCCTTGGATGCCTGAATGTCCGCGTCTTTGAGCAATTGAAAACAGCGCTTTTGTTCAGCTCCAGTACTTGGCACTCTGACTATAACAAGCCGTTTGTGTTGTTCGTCCATGAGATGGCTGGTTGCGCGCTTTCTGTTTTATACAAAAATGTGGAGATAAGCAACGGCTGTGTGCTTGTTCTCTGCTGTTCTTTACCCTGTCGCAAGAGCCCTCCGAGCTCTCTGAGAGGCGGTCGCGGCTGTGGCCGCCTCGATGAACAATCGGCTGGACTCGTACTTGATACGGAACTCACAGTCATGGTACCCCATGCTGCAGATACACTTTTGAATAAGACAGTGCACGCCTGAGTGGTTATGAATTAACACTGTTTGCTAAACATATTACGATTAAAAGATGTGCCACTCTGAATCCAGCCACGATTAGCCCTCCCTTCTGAGAGTGATGAGATTGATAAACATGACTGTATCTTCCGGACGGAAGAGAGACGAAAGGACGGGTATACTTGACTGATGTTCATGATCCACAAGGAGAACTATGTTGATGGCTCTTGTTTTAAATTGCCAGATGGCACTACAACCGCTGCACCATGCTGTTACTGCATCCTGCGTACTGTGGTTGAACATCACAAGTTCCTTATCCAGTCGGCCCAAGCTGTTGAGCTTGTTGCCTTAATACGAGCTTGCTAATTGAGTGAGGACTGGTTGTCAATATTTATACTGACAGCCAGTATGCCTTTGAAGTCGTCTGCTGGCGACTCTGGGCTGAAGAAAGGTTTCTTACTTCGCATGGCACTAAGTTCAGCATGGGCACCTTATATATTGAAGCTCTTGTCTGCTTTGACACTCCTAAGAAATTAGCCCATAGTAAGTGGCATTACGGAAAGTCACTGGCAGTGTAGGTAGGAAATGTGTTCGCAGATCAGACAGCTAAGAAACAGCCGGACAAAAATGAAAAGAATGTTTGTAGCAGGTTCCGCTGGGTGGGTGCCTGAAGTTACCATGTTTGAGGATACACTTGAGAATGTAGAAGAAGATATAAGTAAATACAATGGAGGAATTAGCAGTGTGGCAGAAAACTGCAGCACAATTGAACGATGAGGGATGTTGGATTAATAAGTCAGGAATCAGAGATGGATGTTGCCAGTGCATATGTTCTTCCTGTAGTCACAATGGCCCATGGCCCAGCGCATATTAGTGCTGGGGTATTTGCAAGTTGTTAGACCCTGTATGGCAGAATGACAACATTTCTGAGACAGCTGCACATTTAATGAAGTACTGCATGGTGTGCATGATGCACAATCTGGAAAATTTCACCACCCGGTAATTTTGCACCACCTACTTTTTCTTTGAGGTCCTTCAGATGGATTACATAGAATTAGATAGGTGCAATAATTGGAAGTATGTTCTGGTGGTTGTTTGTGCATTCAGTAAATGGGTTGAGAGCATCTACTAAAGACAATACAGCCATTACGACTGCAAAATGCTCCTGAAGGGAGTTCTTTTTCTCGTTACCTTTGCCTTGTTTGATCAGGAGTGATAACGAAAAGTCATTTTAATGCCAAAGTGATTAATTGATTTGTGATAGCGAGTATCAAGCAAGTTTTCACGCTATGACATCACAGTCAGCAGGTTAGTTGAAAAATTGCAATGGTTTCTCTCAAACTAAAATTGTCAAAGATTGGGAGACTACAGGGTTACCATCGCCAGGCAGCACACAAGTAGCTCTTTTGTCGACAAGAACAACAGCATTCTAGGACAGGATTGTCTCCATACGAGTCATGTTTGGGCCCTTGACAAATGTCTGGGGCGTCCATGCCCTCAGCGGTTCTCAGGCATTGGTATCCATTGTTGATTGACTACTTTTGCCAGTTAACTGGTTGCGTTCCATTCACCAGCAGGTCCGAGAAGCCCCTGTCAACCACCAGAGGGGCTCGGACACGATATTCAACCTGGCGATTTTGTGTTGGTGAGGAATTTTCAATTGAAGAAAGAGTTTGGAGCCGCGGTGGGAAGGGACCAGAACAGGTCCTCCTATCGACACGCTGTATTAAAGTCGCAGGACGAATGCACTGGGTGCACGACTCATTATGCATAGATACCTCTACCCTTGCCCTATGATCAATGGATGAGGGATGAGTAGGGGACTCTGAGTGTGAGACGATGCCTCAGTTTGTCCCCTATAGTGACGCTAGGCTGACCTTGACCAAAACAGATGAGAAAATGATGAAGTGCTGAATGCAGCAGTTCCACCGGGTAATACGGGCTATCCAGGAGCCCCTTTTCACTGCCATGATGCAGCTTTTGCACACGTTACTACATGGCTTTATTTTTGCAAGCCTCTGTTTATGCCTTTCACATGAGAACTGTCTGCTGTGTTCGTTCTCTGCCTGTTCCTGGAGTTTAGTCTGAACATTGTGAGCAAGGTCGATAAACAATGCCCCTTGTTATTCTGTTCTGGTCAGGCCCTAGCACCTAGACAAAACATACTAACGCAGCTGCTACTGGAGGCTCGTACTTTGATATTACGGGATACATGTTTAGGTGACACACACTTGGGGAGGAGCCTTTCGAGGGAGAAGAGCAACATGCACCTATGATGTAGAAATGCCATCTATAGTCTAAGGTATGGGGTCTGCTGACAAAGCCCAGAGATCTTCTATTATATATGAAGACTTCTTCTTACCAAGGGGAGGGAAGTTAGGCACTATAGTCCTTTCTCCATTGCCTTTATATGATGACATCTACCTTTATGATGTATGGACTAGCTGCAATGCTAACTATATTCGTGTTATGAATTTTTCTGCTTGTTGTGACACGTATACTGCATGTTAGAGCATGTTAGTTCAAATAAACATTTTAAGCTCTATTCGTGTCTCGGTCAGATCTTATTGTGGACAGGTACGAGAGTGTAAGCGAAAAGGTGTGTCTTGTTACTGCGATTCCTGAGAGATCCGGCAGTGTTGTGTTCTGGTGTGTCTAATTATTTGCTTCTCCGTGAGTGTGTAGGAGAGGGAGTGAGACACTATAGCTAGTCGGTCCTGGGCTCGTGGGCACTAAGGTGGTAGGAAGGCACAGTCCCTATACACAGAGGTCCCATAATCCTGTGCATAGTTCTATGTATGTGCAGAATCCCTGTAATACTATCGGAGATACCCATGGAGTTGGTCCATCAGCCGGCTCTCTGATGTCTTGCACCAGTAAGCTTTTTATCTCCTCTTCTACTTGTGGTTGCAAGTGTATGGGCACTCTTCGGTGATGCTGAGCCACGGGCTTGACTGCTTCATTGATGTGCTATGTTATTTGTGTGTCTCTCAGTTTTCCTAGTCCATGTAGTATTGCTGGGTGTCCCCTCGGGATGTTTTGTCATTCTGACATGTGATATGTCATTGCTAGAAGACCCATCGCCTGAGCGGTGACGTTGCTCAGTAGACACGATGCTGGGATGTCTCCCTGTAAGACATGTACTTCTTCTTTTATCGATCTTTCTTTGTATGTCAGTGTCTCGACGAATGTCCCCATGCTTACCACTGGTTTCCTTGAACCCCATGTGAAGATATCAACAGTGGATGATGATAATGTCAGTTTCTGTTTCATTTTTTCATATCTGACATGCACATGATGTTGCATGTGGCATCACTGTCTAGTACAAATTTTGTGCTGTGATTTCCTACCTCGATGTTCACCATTGCTGTTTTCTTTATCTGTTGTTTGTCTACCAGCTGGATGTGCTCAGGTGTGCGACCCTGTGTTGGTACATCTGACATCAGATACAGCCATTCTGCTGCCTCTAGCAGATTTTCTTCATCTGACTCAGCGGATGGACTGCGTTGTTGTGTGTTTAAGTGCCGTGCATACCTGTGTTTTTACTAGAGACATAGGTCCCTACCAAAGAGCATAAAAAGCATAAGCACAGAGCGTAACTGTGTGTCACTATTTGTTGTTTTGCTGGTCTCCCTCGCTCATTTTGAATTGCCCACTCATGCAGGCACTCGCAAAGTGGTTTTCTATGTTACATTTTCGGCACTTGTGACCCATCACTGGGCAGGTGCCAGCATGTGGGAATTTGAGTCCACAAGGATAGCATGTCCTTTCTTGTTTCTGCTTCCGGGGCAGCAGTGTTTTGTCACATTTCCGGGCATTCCCTGCCATGCGATTGGCCTGTTCCACCATCCGTGCTCTTCCATTTGTCATCTGTGTGGCATGGGCTGTTGCTCTGGACTCTGCACGGGCCAGTGTCAGCATTTTCTCCAATGTGTAAGGTTCATTTAGTATTCGGGCACGAAACTCCACTGACTGAAAGCCTTCGATGATGCATAGTCATATTGCCTGTTCATTGTCAAATGTATCGACTTCGCAGTATGCAACTAGTTTGCGCAGTCTTGTTGCAAAATCATCAAGGGATTCCTCTGCCATTTGGCATGTGGTGTTGAATGTGTATCTCTCAAAGTCCACATTTCTCTGAGGGTCGAACTTGTCAGTGTGGTACTTCATCAGTCCTTTATACGTTGATATCTTTTCTGGAGGGAATGTTACCAGGAGGTCTTCAACTTCATCGCCCACAAATTTTAAAAACAATTCTATGTTTTACTGGTCCGTGTACTCTTTGCATGTGTCACGCATGTAGCGTTCGAATTGCCTGACCTATCTTTCCCAGCGAATGCCTTTCATCTGTGAGTCCGACAATCTAAACGGTGGTGGTGTAGTTTCCATCGTCCGTCATGTTCGGTGTTGCGCAGGCCTGTTCCCTCTTACTATGCTTGCCTCTCTTTCTTTATTTAGATTCCTCTTTATTTGCGCTATTTTTGTCTTTATTTGCCTTTATTTCCTTTTTATTTCCACTTTCTATGTGTTTCCAAGTGTTTTTTTCCTTTTCCTGACTTCAAAATGGCTGCCAGGCCTTCCTCAATGGCTATTGGCCCTTTTGCCTGACTTCAAGATGGCTGCCGAGATCTTGCGAGATTTCCTGTTTCCTAGCTTTGCCTGACTTCAAAATGGTTGCAGGTGATTCTTTGCTTGCTATTGGCCAGTTTTGCCTGACTTTAAGATGGCCGCCGAGTTCTCGCAAGATTTCGTCTCGAAATCCACACAGGAGGCTCGGGGCTTTCTCTTTGTTCTTGGGGCAGCTGCGGACACAGTCATGTTCACCGCGTGTCAGTGGGTGGTCACCGGGGGGCCTCTTACCACTCTCCTTTACTCGATGCGAGCGGGGTGGGAACCCGACGTCACTGGGTTTCTTTGGCAGGTGGACCAGGGTGGGCTCCTGGCTCCATACTTCTTCCTGTGACCGGGGTAGGCTCCCGACATCGCATTTTGTAGGGGGACAGGCGGACCGGGGTGTGCTCCTGGCTCTGTTCTTCTTTTTGAGACCAGAAAAGGCTCCTGATGTATCGTTTTGTTGGCAGGCGGACCAGGGTGGTCTTCTGGCTCCGTTTTCTTCTCCACATCATGGGGGACACGGACACGCGTACCTGGTGGCAATTTAGATCCCACCTTCTTGTCGTCAGTTGTTGTGTCGCTCTTGTACCTTGACCCCCAAGGATGACCAGGACACAGGTACTGTCTTCAATTTTCTTTATTGCACTTATCGTCCTCTGTGCTCGAAGGCACGTCCTACTGCTGCCCTGCTCACCTTGTACTGTGCCAGCCCCTTCCCTGACCAGAACTGGTGTCCGGTGGCTGGCCCCTCCCTTCACTCTGGTGCAGGGTCCTAGAGCCTTCTACACCATGTCACAATATCTAGCTATGTAGCTTTCTACCAGTGTGGGAAAACATATCAGCAGCACCCCAAATAGGGGTAGTTAGTGTTATTTAAATGCTCCAATACAATACAATGTAGTATGAATCAGGTACCGCAAAACAAAACATTTGCTTGCGGAGCCAGCAAATAATGCACTATTACCCACTCTTCGTTATCAGTAATAAAGATGGTAGCCTTCCCTTGAACAACAAGCAAGCGTTTGCCTCCAGAAGGCATAAAAATGCACAAATTCTTCCACTGCAGCAAGATTCACCACGTAGTTCATAATGGCACTTCAATTTCAGATCATTTCAGTGTACTTTGTTCTTGTGAGGTACTTATCCCAAAATGATCTTTTGAATGTGTATCTTTTGAATTTGGCAGGTAAAAGTATTAAGTATTTTCTATTTTGGGTGTAGTTGTCATGTTTGAGTCTGAGTGCTTGAAACACCAGAGTGAACGTGATTCAGGAAGTGATAACTGTTTTCTTAGGAATGTTTAGGGCGCTTCCCCTCAGTGGTTCAAACTTTCACTATATTAAGAGAGAATCATCAAGGCAGAAACTATGGGCCTCATTTACAAGAATTCCTTGTGCCTGTGCCAAACGACCTTGCTTGACACCATGGATGAGCTGTATTTACAATACAGGGCAGAGGCGCAAGGTGCTTGTTTATAAGCCCTTATATGTTTTAGGTACTGAAAGTATTTAGATTCTCAAGTGACTGTCCACAATCTTTGGAGGATGAATCTTCTATGCATTGCAAAATTAGCCTACTATCAGAAAAGAACAATTTGTTCTTTTCAGATTTAGAGCAGATAAAGCGAATATGATTGAAATCTGTAGGTTCCGACATGGAAATAAATGTCAATCTTGTTGAAAAGTCTCCTTCTTTCTTCAGGAGCTGTTGAAATAGTGACAGATTGTTATCCATGTGAAGGTTCGAGCCATGAATATTGAAATAGGAAAGTTGTTACTGGTTCTGAAGGCTTTTCTGGTGATGCAATAAATGCACCTAATGCGCTGGTATGTTGTTCACTCACCCAGAATGCAAAGAAAATCATTGTCTTTCATTTTTTATGAGGGCCTAGTTACAGGTGCTTTGTTGTACGAAATAATTCTAAATCTCTTTAGGTTCTCTTCCACTGAAAGTCAGGCTGCTGTTGGAAATACTTGTCATTATTTGAAGTTTATCAGTGATTACTATAACATAAATTCTGTAGATTTTCTATGCATTTGTGGCATACTCCTTTTGTTTATGCACTAATGGACCACTCAAATCAATTTTACACACACTATAATTAGTTACTTATTTGAGGGTCTTAACTAAATTAGTCTTATTTTTTGGACTTGGCATGCACACAACATGGTATGTTGCATTGCTTCTGCTTGAGTTGAGTCAGCAGTCACAACCTATCCCTCCTGTCCTTTCTCATGATCTTCTTTGCAGTCCAGCATTTCTTGGTGGATCTGGTGCTGGCATTGTACCTGAATGGAGACTGGCTGTAATAAGCACCAAAGCGATGGAAGGAATTATTATTCTCCCACTATGCCACTCTAGACAGAGACCAGCAGTGTGGAAATCAGCCTTGGTCCTATTCCAATAGGAATATTCCAGCTCGAACTGCCAGGCCAGGTCCCATTCATATAGGACTACAGGCAACCTCAGACAATGTGTGCCTGCTTAGGCCTCATCACTGTGGTAAAGACGGAGTCCTGTGGAACAGTGAGCACAGAACCCACGTCTGGGCATATCTGTTACATTAATACATCTAATGCAGTAAAATGCAGAGTGATTGACGGAATGATCATTTGAATTGACCTCAGTTACTGTCAGCCACTCTAAATGCATTCTAATCCATAATTTTTCACCCACTGCCACCCTACAGCGAGACTAGCTATATGAAAATCAACCTTAGTCCTGCTCAAGTAGGAACAGTCCAAGCTGAATGTCTCGGCTAGGTTTCTCTAGGTGGGAACACAAGCAGCCCCAACCTACTCAGCCTACCGGAGATCTCGTCAGTGAAGTATAGCTTGAGTCCTGTGGCACAACAAGCACACAACTCACATCTGGGCATACTTAGGGGTCCATAGCAAAAACAATCCAACAAAGTAATAAAAGGAATGTTTGAAATAACCTCAGTCATTATTAATCGCATGCACCATTTTCCATTCACTGTGATACTGTAGAAATAGACTAGGCATATGCTAATTATCCTTTGTGCTGCTCTAATATGAAAAGTCTGACCTGACCTGCCTGGTAAAGTTCCTTCCAGAGAGGAGCATAAGAAACTTCAGACTGGTTTTGCCTTACTTAGGTCTCAGCAAGGTATAGCCTTAGTCCTCTTGCACACTGACCACGGTACCCACATCTGGGCATACCCATCACTCTTAGGGCATCTACTGCAACAAACACAGAGATGGTGGAATGCTTGAATTAATCTCAGCCAGTGGTAGTTATTTGGGCTGCATCCAGTTAATTATTTGGTATTCCTGACCTCACATGGAAAATCACAAGCTGCATGCAAGATGGCAGGGACCTGTCCAAACTTAACTTTGGAGGAGTTAAACCAACAACATCCAGTAGAGGCAACACACACAAGGAACCTGTGGTGCAAAGTACTCGTCGAGAATGAGGGAGGCATGAGAAGGTTCAAACAATGCCCAGGGAGCTTCTGAAAATGCTTCTTCAAACCAAGCAAGGGAGTAGGTCTCTTTTTAGCTCTACTACTGGCGTACCTTAATGCCTACATAATACTGTAAAAACATTGCTGTACAAACTACCAACAACACTTGCACTGATATTTAGGGTGCTTTAACTACTCCTGAGGATCACTCCATAAGGATACTAGATGACCCAGGTTGGCTCAAGAGGTAGCTCCTGAATGTGAGAGGGATATATACTCTGTGCTGAAAGGACCACATGCTGGGATTGGGCAACACTACATGCAATGGCTTATAAATATAGCCCCTGAACCAGCACAAACACTCAACAAAGTTTTCATTAACTCTGTTATGAAATCAAGTACAAGGGCTCAGATGACAAATCCCTCTAATGATGATGAAAGTTATATTATAATCAACAATAGCAAGGAATAAGCAAATGGTGAAGATAGGAAAGCAACAGTTAACATTTCTTCCTCCCATTACAGATGTTTCTGCTCTAGGGACTAGGTGTGATACAGAAATTGAACAGTTGACAATCATGTAGGAAATATTCAATACTAAGGTCTCAGGTGAAAGTTAAATAACAGTAACCGATCTTTCAAATTATCCCGGTTCCACTTTGTCACCTCAAGCCATAGATCAACTATTAACAGAGAATTCAGAGAAAACTAAAAATGAACGTGAAAATTAAAATAAAAATGTAGAGAGCAGGGAGTCTGCTCTTGATTTAGCAACAAACTAAAAACAAATGGCCAGACTACATTTTTGGAATCTATTCCTGCTAGGTGAGAGCATTCAGAACATAGGCTGTCCACTGGAAAATACTCCACCTCGACTGCTCAAAGCTAGAACAATTTTGTCCAAGGTCAGAAGACAGGCATTGCAGTTATCAAAACTCAAGATGATAGAGAATGTGTGGAAGCAGCGTAAGATGTCCGCCTGATTTCCAAACTCCCGTCTCCCTCGGAAATCCTCAGTCAAGGAAGAGTGGATCCACCTCATGCCGGCAGTGTTTGACTATCAGAGCAGACTGCGGGAGCAATAGAGAGTGGCGGGTGATTTTTGTTAAGTCTTTTCACTGTTCACCTGGCTCCTGCTTGCTTCTCCTCAAGTCCCAAGGCAGCAGCCACCATTTTCTTTAGCACCCGTGTTGGTCTGAGGGTGCTGAGACAGAATATCGAGTTGGAAATGTCGACTTACACAAATATCGAGTTGTAAATATTGTGATTCATAAATATCTACATCTAGAATATTGTGGTAAAGAATATCGAATTTAAGGTAAGAAATATCATTTTTAAAAATATAGACGTCATTAATATTGTTTGCAAAAATATAGATGTTTAAAATATCGGCTTTTTAATTAGTGTTATGTATTTTAGTTTATATTTTAAATGTATGTTATGTATGTTTTTGTATAACTATTGTTTATGTTTTTTAATATATGTGTTCAATTTTTAGTAGTTATGAATTTTATTTTAATTAAATTTTGCATTTTTTAGTTCTGTAGCGGGTTGTGGGTTTATAGGGAATAGGGTGGGAAGCAATTTAATTATAATAAATTAATGATTAATTTTTATTTACTTAATTCAGATTTTATAGCGTTAATTGAGGGAAGTAATTTATTTGTAATAAATTATTAATTAGTTGTTCATTAATATTAATTAACTAATTCATAATTAATTATGGTCATTGTGTAATTTTTTTAGGTGCTGGTTGTGGTGTTTATAGGGGTAAAGGGTGGGAAGTAAGTTATTTTTGATTAATTAATAATTAGTTGTTGATTTATATTAATTATTTTATTGAAAATTAATTATGGAAATTGTGTCATTAATTTAAGGTGTGGGTTGTGGGGTTTATAGGGGTAAAGGGTGGGATGTAATTTATGTTTAATTAATTAATAATTAGTTGTTAATTTATATTAACTAATTAATTGATAATTAATTATGGTAATTGTGTGATTTTTTTATAGGTGTGGGTTGTGGGGTTTATGTGGCAAAGTGTGGGAAGTAATTTATTTTTAATCAATTAATAATTAGTTCTTAATTAATATTAATTAATTGATAGAAAATTAATTATGGAAATTGTGTAATTAATTTTAGGTGCTGGGTTGTGGGGTTTATAGGGGTAAAGGGTGAGAAGCAATTTATGTTTAATTAATAATTAGTTGTTAATTTATATTAACTAATTAATTGATAATTAATTATGGTAATTGTGTGATATTTTTTAGGTGCGGGTTGTGGGGTTTTTGGGGTAAAGGGTGGGAGGTAATCTATGTTTCATTAATTAATAATTAGTTGTTAATTATTATTAATTGAAAATTAAATATGGAATTTGTGTAATTAATTTTAGGTGTGGGTTGTGGGGTTTATAGGGGTAAAGGGAGGGAGTAAATTAATTTACTTACTTTATAATTAGTTGTTAAATATTATTAGTTTTTTAATTGATAATAATTTTTAATTGTATAATTAATTTTTTACAGTTTAATTTTAGCTGTGGGTTGTGGGGATTATAGGGTAAAGTGTGGGAAGTTAAATAATTTTATGAGTTTTAATTTATTTTTTAATTAATAATATTTCTTTAATTGGTAATTAATTATGTTAGTTGAAGAAGTAATTTTTTTAAATTTAGATGTGGGTTGTGAATGGTGTGGTGTTATAGGGTAGGAAAATAAAAAGTAAATGTATGTAATAATTAATGTTTTTGATTCCCAAATAGTTTTTAATTAAAAATATTTATTTGTGTGGAAATCATTTTTCATTTTATTTAATATAATATTTGTAGGTATTTGTTATGTGTATTTAACATTATAATATGTTGTTTTTTAATTGCAATATTAAATATATTTGTATTTGAATTTTTAACATATTTATATATTTTTTAAATAATTTTGTTTTTTAAATATTTTTATTGTTGTTAAAATGTTGTTTGTTTATAATTTTGAACTGAATTGTTACTCCTCTGCAATACAACACTTTCCCTACTGTTGCACTCACTGGTGTGGGAATAGTAATTTTACCCCTCCGCTATCCCACCCTTTCCCCTACTTTTACAATTATTGGAGTGGGAATAGTAAATTTTATCCCATCACAATCCAACACTTTCTCTACTGTTGCACTCACTGGAGTGGGAATAGTAATTTTTACCCCTCCGTTATCCAACACTTTCCCTACTGTTGCACTCACTGGAGTGGGAATAGTAATTTTTACCCCTCCGCTGTCCAACACTTACCCTACAGTTGCACTCACTGGAGTGGTAAGGTAATGTAATATTTATTATGCATGATTAATTAAAATCTTTGCAAATACATAGCAATAAAGTTTCCTTATGCACAAATAATGTAAACATAAAAACAGTGTTAAAAGACCATCAATAAAATGTTCTCAATTTATACAATTGGCTATTATGGAGGACAATAAAATTAAAATCCTTGTGCTTCTGGGAGAGCTAAACTGACAATAACTTCCCTTGGTTGACCGGGCATCCTGACACAGCATAACCAGGTGCATTGTTCTGAGCTGGTGGACAACATTAATTTAAAGTGATATGCAACTATAAGATGCTATTAGTTACTTCTAACATAGTAAAGTGCATTTTTTTTTTTAACCTGTAGGCAACATTAAATTAAAGTGCTGGTGTGACTATAAGGTGCTATTACTCGCTTTTAGCGGCTCCCTTCAGGTGACCCTTGTGCTACCTCATTTTTGTCATACTTCTGTATGCGACAAATTTTTGAGTCTCTTGGTTACCGTCTCAAAGAATTTTGTTAGCCGACAGTTTAGCTGAACCCGTTTGATTTGTAGGGATGATAGAGTTTTCTGAAGCCCAAGAAGTTAGCTCATCCAGGATTGTTCCGGCGTAGTATTTTGCATCTACGTCAATGAGGGCGATTAGTCGATAGTTATTCGGATCGTTCCTATCGCCCTGCTTAAAGATAAGACTGATGATTGATCCTTTCCAGCATTCCGTAATTATGGCTACAGAGTTTATGTCCTTAAAAACCGGTAATAAAGCCTTACTCCAGAAGTCGGCATTGTGTTTGTACAGCATCGGAGGGATGCCATTGGGGCCTGGGGCACCCGTAGCTCTGCCCCTGGCTATTAGTCTCTTTATCTGTTTTACCGTAGGGACATAGCATTCCTCTTTAATGGAGGCTGATGAGGCTGAGTCTGCGGCCAGGTGGGTCCCTTGTTGATTGCGTGGTTTGAGGTTGGCGGCCAGTTGGTCTTCCACAGTGGGATTTTGTGTCACTTCTTCCCTATTTGTGTCTCCTCCATCCGTTATCGTGTTACCTGTTTCCTTGTCCACTTCCACGTCCTTTTGCCCATTGTTATTAAAATGAAAGGAGAGGTAATCTACCCAAACAGCCTCTGTTATGTTAGAGCTTATTCCCGGATGGTTTGGTCGCTCTATCCTATGGATCGTTTGCCAAAACTTAGCGCAGTTTTTTTGTTTGGCATTGTGAAGTAAATTGGCCCATAGTTCATCATTCTTTGATCTTATTTTCCCCCACTTCTTTCTTTTTAGTAATGCCTTTGCTTTCCGAAGGGGTGACTGCAAGTCCAAGTTCTGTGGGGTTTTACGAAGCTGTCTCAATGATTGGTTTATGGTACGTTTTAGTGTCTTTGATTCAGGGCTACTTGTCAGCCTAGTTAGGGCATCTTCCGATTGTCTTGATTTAGTCCCTATCCTGTTTGCAAATTTCCCAACGAAGTGGAGTGGGAATAGTAATTTCTACCCCTCCGCTGTCCAACACTTTCCCTACTGTTGCACTCACTGGAGTGGGAATAGTAATTTTTACCCCTCCGCTGTCCAACACTTTCCCTACTGTTGCACTCACTGGAGTTGGAATAGTAATTTTTACCCCTCCGCGATCCAACACTTTCCCTACAGTTGCACTCACTGGAGTTGGAATAGTAATTTTTACCCCTCCGCTATCCAACACTTTCCCTACTGTTACACTCACTGGAGTGGGAATAGTAATTTCTGCCCCTCCGCTATCCAACACTTTCCCTACTGTTGCACTCACTGGAGTTGGAATAGTAATTTTTACCCCTCCGCTATCCAAAACTTTCCCTACTGTTACACTCACTGGAGTGGGAATAGTAATTTCTACCCATCCGCTATCCAACACTTTCCCTACTGTTACACTCATTGGAGTGGGAATAGTAGTTTCTACCCCTCCGCTATCCAACACTTTCCCTACTGTTACACTCTCTGGAGTGGGAATAGTAATTTCTACCCCTCCGCTATCCAACACTTTCCCTACTGTTACACTCACTGGAGTGGGAATAGTCATTTCTACCCCTCCGCTATCCAACACTTTCCCTACTGTAGCACTCACTGGAGTGGGAATAGTAATTTTTACCCCTCCGCGATCCAACACTTTCCCTACTGTTGCACTCACTGGAGTTGGAATAGTAATTTTTACCCCTCCGCTATCCAAAACTTTCCCTACTGTTACACTCACTGGAGTGGGAATAGTAATTTCTACCCCTCCGCTATCCAACACTTTCCCTACTGTTGCACTCACTGGAGTTAGAATAGTAGTTTTTTCCCCTCCGCTATCCAAAACTTTCCCTACTGTTGCACTCAGTGGAGTGGGAAAATTAAGTTTGAAGATTTTTAAATAGTTTAATGTTTTAATTTATAATAGAATGTTTTTTTAATGAGATTTTATGTACACACACACACGCACACACACACACACACACATATATATATATATACAAAAGGTTGCCCTTGTGGAGCCGCCACTCAAGGAAGGGTTACCGCTCTCGACACCACAGGTAGTAGGCTGTCAGCATGACACAGTCCCTTACAGCAGCCATACGCGTTTCGAGCCTGAAGGATCTTGTTCGCTGGCAAGCATGATGAAAGTGAGCCGGTACGTTCTGAACAACTGTTTAATTACAATCAAGAGTCCCGCCCATGTGGGCGTTGTCACGGGCATGCTGGTAATAGTAGTCCTGATATGCCTGAAGACTCGGAGTTCGTTAAAGCAAGTGCGCCATACATCTCATCATGTTCAATAATAATCCCGGTTGGGCAAAGGGTCCTTGTAGCAGCATAATCAGCTTCCCAAGTATTCGCCTGTGGCTCATGCACCCCTCCTTTCCTACGAGTGCTCATAATAATAAACACACAGGATCTGCTGGCAGCGGTGGGGCAGCTCCGCGACTAGACGAGCCGCTAAAATTCTATACAAAAGGTTGCCCTTGTGGAGCCGCCACTCAAGGAAGGGTTACCGCTCTCGACGCCACAGGTAGTAGGCTGTCAGCATGACACAGTCCCTTACAGCAGCCATACGCGTTTCGAGCCTGAAGGCTCTTGTTCACTGGCAAGCATGATGAAAGTGAGCCGGTACGTTCTGAACAACTGTTTAATTACAATTAAGAGTCCCGCCCATGTGGGCGTTGTCACGGGCATGCTGGTAATAGTAGTCCTGATATGCCTGAAGACTCGGAGTTCGTTAAAGCAAGTGCGCCGTACATCTCATCATGTTCAATAATAATCCTGGTTGGGCAAAGGGTCCTTGTAGCATGCCAATCAGCTTCCCAAGCCTTTGCCTGTGGCTCAGGCCCCCTCCTTTCCTACGAGTGCTCATAATAATAAACACACAGGATCCACTGGCAGCGGCAAGGCAGCTCCGCGACTAGACGAGCAGCTAAAATTCTATACAAAAGGTTGCCCTTGTGGAGCCGCCACTCAAGGAAGGGTTACCGCTC
The DNA here is from genome assembly GCA_963921515.1 of Calotriton arnoldi. Taxonomy (NCBI): domain Eukaryota; kingdom Metazoa; phylum Chordata; class Amphibia; order Caudata; family Salamandridae; genus Calotriton; species Calotriton arnoldi. The sequence goes on along the minus strand of CAWUFW010009318.1, from coordinate 777,016 downwards.
TCGACACCACAGGTAGTAGGCTGTCAGCATGACACAGTCCCTTACAGCAGCCATACGCGTTACGAACCTGAAGGCTCTTGTTCACTGGCAAGCATGATGAAAGTGAGCCGGTACGTTCTAAACAACTGTTTAATTACAATCAAGAGTTCCGTCCATGTGGGCGTTGTCACGGGCATGCTGGTAATTTTAGTCCTGATATGCCTGAAGACTCGGAGTTCGTTAAAGCAAGTGCGCCGTACATCTCATCATGTTCAATAATAATCCCGGTTGGGCAAAGGGTCCTTGTAGCATGCCAATCAGCTTCCCAAGTATTCGCCTGTGGCTCAGGCCCCCTCCTTTCCTACGAGTACTCATAATAATAAACACACAGGATCCGTTGGCAGTGGCGGGGCAGCTCCGCGACTAGACGAGCTGCTAAAATTCTATACAAAAGGTTGCCCTTGTGGAGCCGCCACTCAAGGAAGGGTTACCGCTCTCAACGCCACAGGTAGTAGGCTGTCAGCATGACACAGTCCCTTACAGCAGCCATACGCGTTTCGAGCCTGAAGGCTCTTGTTCACTGGCAAGCATGATGAAAGTGAGCCGGTACGTTCTGAACAACTGTTTAATTACAATCAAGAGTCCCGCCCATGTGGGCGTTGTCACGGGCATGCTGGTAATAGTAGTCCTGATATGCCTGAAGACTCGGAGTTCGTTAAAGCAAGTGCGCCGTACATCTCATCATGTTCAATAATAATCCCGGTTGGGCAAAGGGTCCTTGTAGCATGCCAATCAGCTTCCCAAGTATTCGCCTGTGGCTCAGGCCCCCTCCTTTCCTACGAGTGCTCATAATAATAAACACACAGGATCCGCTGGCAGTGGCGGGGCAGCTTCGCGACTAGACGAGCCGGTAAAATTCTATACAAAAGGTTGCCCTTGTGGAGCCGCCACTCAAGGAAGGGTTACCGCTCTCGACGCCACAATGTCGTAGGCTGTCAGCATGACACAGTCCCTTACAGCAGCCATACGCGTTTCGAGCCTGAAGGCTCTTGATCACTGGCAAGCATGATGAAAGTGAGCCGGTACATTCTGAACAACTGTTTAATTACAATCAAGAGTCATGCTTGCCAGTGAACAAGAGCCTTCAGGGTCGAAAAGTTGATATTTTTTACTTCTATATTTTTAACATTGATATTTTGTCAGTGAACCAGTCTGAGTGAGCGCCTCATCCAACATCACCATTACCCGCATTTTGAGGACTGGAACACTGTGAAAACTGTATAAAGATGCAGGCTCTCACACATGTCTATAAATCCCCTGCAATTTGATTGATTTTTCTTTGAGAACTCCATAATTTTGCCTTCTATTTAACTTCAGAAGGTTGGGAACTTCACTGAATACATGGATATTTGAAATACTGTTTTTCTCCGGAGTTTGCTGTTTATTTCTATCATACTCAGAGTTTAATTTCTGTCCTCACTTGTACCTTCACAGTTGGTGTCCTCATTACTGCTGAGATACAATACAGTCCTTCAGTATTTATACCACAATGGATGGCCCAATTCCTTACTCTTCAAGATCTTTCGCCTCTCTTATCCCCTCAACAATTCTTGCAAAGAAACCACTGACAATGTTAACAAGCAAGCTAAAAAGGATCCAACTTCTCCTACAAAGTTACCATTACCTTTTATGTTGGAGGACATGATGGATGAGCTAAAAAACATCAAACCATTTATTGTGGAAACCAATGCAGCTCTCCAGAGATTTGAAGACAAATGGTTTCATCTGGACTCCAGGTTCACAGAGATTGAAAACTGAGTTAGCGATGCACAGGAAGTTATGGCTACAGTGGCATCCTTATCTAAGGAGGTCCCCACACTGAAAAAGCAGCCGGAGGATTTAGGAAATCGAAATAGGCGCAACAACTTAAGAATGTATGGCATTCCAGAGGGTTCAGAGGGGTCTGACATCATCTTCTTCTTGAAGCATAACATTCCCAAGAACTTTGATTTAAAGGCATCCTCTATCCTCAACATCCAGGGAGCTCATCGCATAGAGTCTCCACATGCATCATCCTCAAGTTCAGTCAAACCAAGAGAAATCATCACCTATTTTAAACTATATTCTGAAATCACACAAGTTCTCTCAGCTGCTAAACAATGCAAACACATACTTTGGTCTGGACATAGGATCTCCTTTAGTCAGGATGTTGCCAGAGCGACAGCTGCGTGATGGAAAGAATTTGTGGATTGATGCCTGACTTTGAAATCCATGAATGCTAGATATGGTCTTTTCTTCCCTGCCCCTTCTACATTACTTATAAGGACAAACAACTACTTTTGAACACCCTGCTGACTTAAGACATTTCGTTCACACACACACACACAAGGGAGAGGCAATGGACCATACAAAAACTTGGGTTTTCTCTTTTTATGTTTAGTATCAGTTACACAAAATATCTATCTTTATCTATCTATCTCTATCAGTCTCTATCTCTATCTATCTATCTCTATCTATCTATCTATCTATCTCTATCTATCTCTGTCTCCTCTATCTATCTATCTCTGTCTCTCTATCCATCTATCTGTCTCTATCTATCTATCTGTCTGTCTCTATCTATCTGTCTGTCTCTATCCATCTATCTGTCTGTCTTTATCTATCTGTCTATATCTATCTGTCTCTATCTCTCTGTCTCTATCTATCTCTATCTGTCTGTCTCTATCTATCTGTCTATATCTATCTATCTATCTATCTATCTGTCTCTATCCATATGTCTCCATCTATCTGTCTCCATCTATCTGTCTCTATCTGTGTCTCTGGCTCTCTGTCTCTATCTATCTGTCTCTATCTATCTGTCTCTATCTGTCTCTATCTGTGTCTGCGTCTCTATCTATCTGTGTATCTGCCTCTCTGTCTCCATCTGTGTCTCTGTCTCTCTATCCGTGTCTCTGTCTCTCCAGGTGCAATTGTCCAAATTGTGAATGTGCTTAAGTCGGCAACACGAAACAGGAATCTTCCCAAAAGGCCCTTTAAAAGTCAGCTGTGAAAGCGCTTACAGCTGACTTTTAAAGGGCTTTTTGGGAAGCTTTCCGACGGTGCCGTGTGACGTCACAGAGGCCGGCAGTAAATACAAAAGATGGCCGCAGGAGCATTTAATAGGTATTCACTAAGTATGCTCCTGCGGTCATCTTTTGTGTTCACTGCTGGCCTCACTGGAAACGTAGAAACGGCAAGGCAAGGTCCGCGGGCCGCCAATGAAGGCCTGCCGGGCCACTGGCGGCCCGTGGGCCATACTATGAGTACCACGGCTGTAGCACAACTCATTTAGGCCAAATTACTGTATAATAAAATATCTATTGACAACACCTGTGGCTCTTTAATAAATATAAACACTACATACTATGGTGGATGCAATAAAGCTGGAAGACAACTTGCTAATTATTTTAAAATAAAGAAGCAACAATGCAAGATAACTGTAATTACTGATACACATGGTAATAGACATAGTACAGATTAGAAGACTTTTGAGTGCTTCACAGAATACTATATTAAACAAAATATGCCAGATTGATCCCCTACCGGGGAGGTTTTGGATGATTTGTTCAAATTAATACCCAAACAACCAGACCTCCGTAGATGCTGATGTCTCTTTCAAAAGATAAGGCTCCCAAACCCACATAGCTTCTCTGTCGAAGTTTACTCTCATTTTTCCCATATTTTCATACCAAAGTTACTGCTTCTGATTCAATATTTTCTCTCCCAATTCGGGCTCACTGCACATTCCTCGAGGCCATGTTCTGCCTGCTTCCCAAAAAGGGCAAAGACTTGTCTTTTTGCTGGAACTTTAGACCTACTTCCTTTATTAATACTGACTGTAAAATGTTTGCAAGAGTATTGGCCTTACATATTAACAAAATTATTCCAGACCTTATTGGTATAGAACAATCAGGGTTCATAAAGGGGAGCTATATATCAGATAATTCTAGAATACTCTCAATATTATCCACCACACCTCCATGTCTACCTCTCCTATGACCACAATAACATTAGATTAGATTGTGTTAACTGGGATTTCAAGTTAGGAGCATTACTTTTGCATGGCTTTAGTCCTCAAATACTTAAATACATCAACATATTATATTATGCACCCTCTACCTCTGTTTATGTGAATGATAAGCAATTCCAATATAGCCAACTGTACTGGGGCACTCAACAGGGATGCCCCTTATCTCCTCTTCTTTTTATTTAAATTTGAAACTATTTTTGGAAAAGATTTGATGGTCTTCTGTCTTTTCAGGTTACAAACAAAATGATGTAGACGTTAAACTGACCACCTATGCAGAAAACATTCTCCTTTATGTATCAGACCCCCAACATACTATCCCTGAATTCTTTCATCTCCTACATTAATATTCTGAGGTTTTAGGCTAAAATTTAAATATAACCAAATCAGAAGTTTTGCCTTTAAACAAATATTGCTTCCCAGAAATGTTCTCAGGCTCAGGTTTTTCATGGAACTCCAAATATATTAAATACTTAGGAATTCAATATTCTGATTCTATTAAATATACTATCTATGCTAACCTCAATGCAGTCAAAACAAAAATAGCGACTTTGTCTGATCTATGGTCGCCTTTATTTCTATGTTATGTTATGTTATGTTATATCATTTTATAGCGCGCGTAGCTACTCCGAGTGTCCCGGAGCGAATCCAAGAGGAGTCACCGAACTAACACTAGGCGAAGAGGTAGGTTTTAGATGTTTCTTGAAGGCCAAAGGGTCTTGGGTATCGCGAAGTGCAAAAGGAAGGGCATTCCATGCCTGGGGGCTTTCACGGCCAGGGAACAGCCGCCCAGCCTGTGGCGAATGAGCGGGCACTTTAGCTAAAGAAGTGCTGATGAGCGTAATTGTCTCAGCGGGACATAGAAGGAAAACCGCTTCTGCAAATAGGCGGGACCATGACCATGGAGGGCACGAAGGGCAATAACAAGTGATTTAAATTTGACCCGTTTGGCCACGGGAAGCCAGTGAAGTGAGCGAAGATGTTCACGCACGCTACTCCTATTGGAGATTCCAAGGAGAAGCCTGGCGGCCGCATTTTGGACGACCTGGAGTATATTCAATAAATATCCCGGGATGCCAGCATACAGAGCGTTGGCATAATCCAAGCGGGAGAGAATCAAAGCGCGGATGGCCGTCTCTTTAGCAGGCCTAGGGAGAAGAGGAAGGAATCTCCTTAATGTTTTGAGGAGACCAAAAACAGCTGCCTGAGAGCTTCTTTACCTGGGTGGAAAAGGAGAAATTATCCTCGAACCACACTTCCAGTTCTTAGCAGATTTTCCATTAGAAGTTGGTAGGGGGAACCCAGGAGGCCAGATCGTGTCTCTGAAGCCGGGGGGAAATTTCCATAAAGGAGAATCTCTGAATTGTCTTCGTTACATTTGAGTTGCGCCGCAGCAAGCCACTTGAATACCGAAGACAAGCAGTGCTGGACAGAGGATACAGAGTCTGCATCCTTTTCCCAGGTAAAAAAGGAGCTGGGTATCATCTGCGTAGGCAATCACCTTAGCCCCCAGGTCCTCAGCCAGGTAGACCAGAGGAGAGACATAGATGTTAAAAAGGAGGGGGCTAAGGGAGGACCCCTGCGAGACCCCTGTGGCGACCGGCTGCGGGGCTGATGCGGCCGCGGCAGCCAAACCTGTTGCACCCGCCCTTCCAGGAAGGATCTAAGCCAGCCCCAGGCAGCGCCCGAGACGCCAATCTCAGTGAGCCAGGCAAGCAGCAGTGAGTGTGGGACCGTGTCGAACGCTGCCGACAGGTCGAGCATTACTAAGGCTGCTCTACCACCGGCATCTATACACTCACGAAAGGCCTCGGAGACCTCCACCAATGCTGTCTCAGTGCTATAAGAGGAACAGAAACCCTGACTGGGCTGGATGCAAGATGTCTGACCCTTCAACAAACTCCGTAAGTTGTCTGGTCACCACCTTTTCACAGACTTTGGCTAGGCTGGGCAGGAGGGAGATGGGGCGGTAGTTCCCTGAGATCTGTGGGTCAAGGGTGGGCTTTTTTAGAAGGGGGAGGATTTTAGCCTCCTTCCAGGCCTCTGGCACCTGAGCCTCAAAAAGGTTTCAGGTTACAAACAAAATGATGTAGACGTTAAACTGACCACCTATGCAGAAAACATTCTCCTTTATGTATCAGACCCCCAACATACTATCCCTGAATTCTTTCATCTCCTACATTAATATTCTGAGGTTTTAGGCTAAAATTTAAATATAACCAAATCAGAAGTTTTGCCTTTAAACAAATATTGCTTCCCAGAAATGTTCTCAGGCTCAGGTTTTTCATGGAACTCCAAATATATTAAATACTTAGGAATTCAATATTCTGATTCTATTAAATATACTATCTATGCTAACCTCAATGCAGTCAAAACAAAAATAGCGACTTTGTCTGATCTATGGTCGCCTTTATTTCTATGTTATGTTATGTTATGTTATATAATTTTATAGCGCGCGCAGCTTACTCCGAGAGTGTCCCGGAGCGAATCCAAGAGGAGTCACCGAACTAACACTAGGCGAAGAGGTAGGTTTTTAGATGTTTCTTGAAGGCCAAAGGGTCTTGGGTATCGCGAAGTGCAAAAGGAAGGGCATTCCATGCCTGGGCGGCTTTCACGGCCAGGGAACAGCCGCCCAGCCTGTGGAGAATGAAGCGGGCACTTTAGCTAAAAGAAGTGCTGATGAGCGTAATTGTCTCAGCGGGACATAGAAGGAAAACCGCTTCTGCAAATAGGCGGGACCATGACCATGGAGGGCACGATGGGCAATAACAAGGGATTTAAATTTGACCCGTTTGGCCACGGGAAGCCAGTGAAGTGAGCGAAGATGTTCACGCACGCTACTCCTATTGGAGATTCCAAGGAGAAGCCTGGCGGCCGCATTTTGGACGACCTGGAGTATATTCAATAAATATCCCGGGATGCCCACATACAGAGCGTTGGCATAATCCAAGCGGGAGAGAATCAAAGCGCAGATGACCGTCTCTTTAGCAGGCCTAGGGAGAAGAGGAAGGAATCTCCTTAATGTTTTGAGGAGACCAAAAACAGCTGCCTGAGAGCTTCTTTACCTGGGTGGAAAAGGAGAAATTATCCTCGAACCACACTTCCAGATTCTTAGCAGATTTTCCATTAGAAGTTGGTAGGGGGAACCCAGGAGGCCAGATCGTGTCTCTGAAGCCGGGGGGAAATTTCCATAAAGGAGAATCTCTGAATTGTCTTCGTTACATTTGAGTTGCGCCGCAGCAAGCCACTTGAATACCGAAGACAAGCAGTGCTGGACAGAGGATACAGAGTCTGCATCCTTTTCCCAGGTAAAAAAGGAGCTGGGTATCATCTGCGTAGGCAATCACCTTAGCCCCCAGGTCCTCAGCCAGGTAGACCAGAGGAGTGACAAAGATGTTAAAAAGGAGGGGGCTAAGGGAGGACCCCTGCGAGACCCCTGTGGCGACCGGCTGCGGGGCTGATGCGGCCGCGGCAGCCAAACCTGTTGCACCCGCCCTTCCAGGAAGGATCTAAGCCAGCCCCAGGCAGCGCCCGAGACGCCAATCTCAGTGAGCCAGGCAAGCAGCAGTGAGTGTGGGACCGTGTCGAACGCTGCCGACAGGTCGAGCATTACTAAGGCTGCTCTACCACCGGCATCTATACACTCACGAAAGGCCTCGGAGACCTCCACCAATGCTGTCTCAGTGCTATAAGAGGATCGAAACCCTGACTGGGCTGGATGCAAGATGTCTGACCCTTCAACAAACTCCGTAAGTTGTCTGGTCACCACCTTTTCACAGACTTTGGCTAGGCTGGGCAGGAGGGAGATGGGGCGGTAGTTCCCTGAGATCTGTGGGTCAAGGGTTGGCTTTTTAGAAGGGGAGGATTTTAGCCTCCTTCCAGGCCTCTAGCACCTGAGCCTCAAAAAGGTTTCAGGTTACAAACAAAATGATGTAGACGTTAAACTGACCACCTATGCAGAAAACATTCTCCTTTATGTATCAGACCCCCAACATACTATCCCTGAATTCTTTCATCTCCTACATTAATATTCTGAGGTTTTAGGCTAAAATTTAAATATAACCAAATCAGAAGTTTTGCCTTTAAACAAATATTGCTTCCCAGAAATGTTCTCAGGCTCAGGTTTTTCATGGAACTCCAAATATATTAAATACTTAGGAATTCAATATTCTGATTCTATTAAATATACTATCTATGCTAACCTCAATGCAGTCAAAACAAAAATAGCGACTTTGTCTGATCTATGGTCGCCTTTATTTCTATGTTATGTTATGTTATATAATTTTATAGCGCGCGCAGCTACTCCGAGGAGTGTCCCGGAGCGAATCCAAGAGGAGTCACCGAACTAACACTAGGCGAAGAGGTAGGTTTTTAGATGTTTCTTGAAGGCCAAAGGGTCTTGGGTATCGCGATGTGCAAAAGGAAGGGCATTCCATGCCTGGGCGGCTTTCACGGCCAGGGAACAGCCGCCCAGCCTGTGGCGAATGAAGCGGGGCACTTTAGCTAAAAGAAGTGCTGATGAGCGTAATTGTCTCAGCGGGACATAGAAGGAAAACCGCTTCTGCAAATAGGCGGGACCATGACCATGGAGGGCACGAAGGGCAATAACAAGGGATTTAAATTTGACCCGTTTGGCCACGGGAAGCCAGTGAAGTGAGCGAAGATGTTCACGCACGCTACTCCTATTGGAGATTCCAAGGAGAAGCCTGGCGGCCGCATTTTGGACGACCTGGAGTATATTCAATAAATATCCCGGGATGCCCACATACAGAGCGTTGGCATAATCCAAGCGGGAGAGAATCAAAGCGCGGATGACCGTCTCTTTAGCAGGCCTAGGGAGAAGAGGAAGGAATCTCCTTAATGTTTTGAGGAGACCAAAAACAGCTGCCTGAGAGCTTCTTTACCTGGGTGGAAAAGGAGAAATTATCCTCGAACCACACTTCCAGTTCTTAGCAGATTTTCCATTAGAAGTTGGTAGGGGGAACCCAGGAGGCCAGATCGTGTCTCTGAAGCCGGGGGGAAATTTCCATAAAGGAGAATCTCTGAATTGTCTTCGTTATATTTGAGTTGCGCCGCAGCAAGCCACTTGAATACCGAAGACAAGCAGTGCTGGACAGAGGATACAGAGTCTGCATCGTTTTCCCAGGTAAAAAAGGAGCTGGGTATCATCTGCGTAGGCAATCACCTTAGCCCCCAGGTCCTCAGCCAGGTAGACCAGAGGAGTGACATAGATGTTAAAAAGGAGGGGGCTAAGGGAGGACCCCTGCGAGACCCCTGTGGCGACCGGCTGTGGGGCTGATGCGGCCGCGGCAGCCAAACCTGTTGCACCCGCCCTTCCAGGAAGGATCTAAGCCAGCCCCAGGCAGCGCCCGAGACGCCAATCTCAGTGAGCCGGGCAAGCAGCAGTGAGTGTGGGACCGTGTCGAACGCTGCCGACAGGTCGAGCATTACTAAGGCTGCTCTACCACCGGCATCTATACACTCACGAAAGGCCTCGGAGACCTCCACCAATGCTGTCTCAGTGCTATAAGAGGAACGAAACCCTGACTGGGCTGGATGCAAGATGTCTGACCCTTCAACAAACTCCGTAAGTTGTCTGGTCACCACCTTTTCACAGACTTTGGCTAGGCTGGGCAGGAGGGAGATGGGGCGGTAGTTCCCTGAGATCTGTGGGTCAAGGGTGGGCTTTTTTAGAAGGGGGAGGATTTTAGCCTCCTTCCAGGCCTCTGGCACCTGAGCCTCAAAAAGGTTTCAGGTTACAAACAAAATGATGTAGACGTTAAACTGACCACCTATGCAGAAAACATTCTCCTTTATGTATCAGACCCCCAACATACTATCCCTGAATTCTTTCATCTCCTACATTAATATTCTGAGGTTTTAGGCTAAAATTTAAATATAACCAAATCAGAAGTTTTGCCTTTAAACAAATATTGCTTCCCAGAAATGTTCTCAGGCTCAGGTTTTTCATGGAACTCCAAATATATTAAATACTTAGGAATTCAATATTCTGATTCTATTAAATATACTATCTATGCTAACCTCAATGCAGTCAAAACAAAAATAGCGACTTTGTCTGATCTATGGTCGCCTTTATTTCTATGTTATGTTATGTTATATAATTTTATAGCGCGCGCAGCTACTCCGAGGAGTGTCCCGGAGCGAATCCAAGAGGAGTCACCGAACTAACACTAGGCGAAGAGGTAGGTTTTTAGATGTTTCTTGAAGGCCAAAGGATCTTGGGTATCGCGAAGTGCAAAAGGAAGGGCATTCCATGCCTGGGCGGCTTTCACGGCCAGGGAACAGCCGCCCAGCCTGTGGAGAATGAAGCGGGGCACTTTAGCTAAAAGAAGTGCTGATGAGCGTAATTGTCTCAGCGGGACATAGAAGGAAAACCGCTTCTGCAAATAGGCGGGACCATGACCATGGAGGGCACGATGGGCAATAACAAGGGATTTAAATTTGACCCGTTTGGCCACGGGAAGCCAGTGAAGTGAGCGAAGATGTTCACGCACGCTACTCCTATTGGAGATTCCAAGGAGAAGCCTGGCGGCCGCATTTTGGATGACCTGGAGTATATTCAATAAATATCCCGGGATGCCCACATACAGAGCGTTGGCATAATCCAAGCGGGAGAGAATCAAAGCGCGGATGACCGTCTCTTTAGCAGGCCTAGGGAGAAGAGGAAGGAATCTCCTTAATGTTTTGAGGAGACCAAAAACAGCTGCCTGAGAGCTTCTTTACCTGGGTGGAAAAGGAGAAATTATCCTCGAACCACACTTCCAGGTTCTTAGCAGATTTTCCATTAGAAGTTGGTAGGGGGAACCCATTAGGCCAGATCGTGTCTCTGAAGCCGGGGGGAAATTTCCATAAAGGAGAATCTCTGAATTGTCTTCGTTACATTTGAGTTGCGCCGCAGCAAGCCACTTGAATACCGAAGACAAGCAGTGCTGGACAGAGGATACAGAGTCTGCATCCTTTTCCCAGGTAAAAAGGAGCTGGGTATCATCTGCGTAGGCAATAACCTTAGCCCCCAGGTCCTCAGCCAGGTAGACCAGAGGAGTGACATAGATGTTAAAAAGGAGGGGGCTAAGGGAGGACCCCTGCGAGACCCCTGTGGCGACCGGCTGCGGGGCTGATGCGGCCGCGGCAGCCAAACCTGTTGCACCCGCCCTTCCAGGAAGGATCTAAGCCAGCCCCAGGCAGCGCCCGAGACGCCAATCTCAGTGAGCCGGGCAAGCAGCAGTGAGTGTGGGACCGTGTCCAACGCTGCCGACAGGTCGAGCATTACTAAGGCTGCTCTACCACCGGCATCTATACACTCACGAAAGGCCTCGGAGACCTCCACCAATGCTGTCTCAGTGCTATAAGAGGAACGAAACCCTGACTGGGCTGGATGCAAGATGTCTGACCCTTCAACAAACTCTGTAAGTTGTCTGGTCACCACCTTTTCACAGACTTTGGCTAGGCTGGGCAGGAGGGAGATGGGGCGGTAGTTCCCTGAGATCTGTGGGTCAAGGGTGGGCTTTTTAGAAGGGGAGGATTTTAGCCTCCTTCCAGGCCTCTGGCACCTGAGCCTCAAAAGGTTTCAGGTTACAAACAAAATGATGTAGACGTTAAACTGACCACCTATGCAGAAAACATTCTCCTTTATGTATCAGACCCCCAACATACTATCCCTGAATTCTTTCATCTCCTACATTAATATTCTGAGGTTTTAGGCTAAAATTTAAATATAACCAAATCAGAAGTTTTGCCTTTAAGCAAATATTGCTTCCCAGAAATGTTCTCAGGCTCAGGTTTTTCATGGAACTCCAAATATATTAAATACTTAGGAATTCAATATTCTGATTCTATTAAATATACTATCTATGCTAACCTCAATGCAGTCAAAACAAAAATAGCGACTTTGTCTGATCTATGGTCGCCTTTATTTCTATGTTATGTTATGTTATATAATTTTATAGCGCGCGCAGCTACTCCGAGAGTGTCCCGGAGCGAATCCAAGAGGAGTCACCGAACTAACACTAGGCGAAGAGGTAGGTTTTAGATGTTTCTTGAAGGCCAAAGGATCTTGGGTATCGCGAAGTGCAAAAGGAAGGGCATTCCATGCCTGGGCGGCTTTCACGGCCAGGGAACAGCCGCCCAGCCTGTGGAGAATGAAGCGGGGCACTTTAGCTAAAAGAAGTGCTGATGAGCGTAATTGTCTCAGCGGGACATAGAAGGAAAACCGCTTCTGCAAATAGGCGGGACCATGACCATGGAGGGCACGATGGGCAATAACAAGGGACTTAAATTTGACCCGTTTGGCCACGGGAAGCCAGTGAAGTGAGCGAAGATGTTCACGCACGCTACTCCTATTGGAGATTCCAAGGAGAAGCCTGGCGGCCGCATTTTGGATGACCTGGAGTATATTCAATAAATATCCCGGGATGCCCACATACAGAGCGTTGGCATAATCCAAGCGGGAGAGAATCAAAGCGCGGATGACCGTCTCTTTAGCAGGCCTAGGGAGAAGAGGAAGGAATCTCCTTAATGTTTTGAGGAGACCAAAAACAGCTGCCTGAGAGCTTCTTTACCTGGGTGGAAAAGGAGAAATTTTCCTCGAACCACACTTCCAGGTTCTTAGCAGATTTTCCATTAGAAGTTGGTAGGGGAACCCATTAGGCCAGATCGTGTCTCTGAAGCCGGGGAAATTTCCATAAAGGAGAATCTCTGAATTGTCTTCGTTACATTTGAGTTGCGCCGCAGCAAGCCACTTGAATACCGAAGACAAGCAGTGCTGGACAGAGGATACAGAGTCTGCATCCTTTTCCCAGGTAAAAGGAGCTGGGTATCATCTGCGTGAGGCAATCACCTTAGCCCCCAGGTCCTCAGCCAGGTAGACCAGAGGAGTGACATAGATGTTAAAAAGGAGGGGGCTAAGGGAGGACCCCTGCGAGACCCCTGTGGCGACCGGCTGCGGGGCTGATGCGGCCGCGGCAGCCAAACCTGTTGCACCCGCCCTTCCAGGAAGGATCTAAGCCAGCCCCAGGCAGCGCCCGAGACGCCAATCTCAGTGAGCCGGGCAAGCAGCAGTGAGTGTGGGACCGTGTCCAACGCTGCCGACAGGTCGAGCATTACTAAGGCTGCTCTACCACCGGCATCTATACACTCACGAAAGGCCTCGGAGACCTCCACCAATGCTGTCTCAGTGCTATAAGAGGAACGAAACCCTGACTGGGCTGGATGCAAGATGTCTGACCCTTCAACAAACTCTGTAAGTTGTCTGGTCACCACCTTTTCACAGACTTTGGCTAGGCTGGGCAGGAGGGAGATGGGGCGGTAGTTCCCTGAGATCTGTGGGTCAAGGGTGGGCTTTTTTAGAAGGGGGAGGATTTTAGCCTCCTTCCAGGCCTCTGGCACCTGAGCCTCAAAAAGGTTTCAGGTTACAAACAAAATGATGTAGACGTTAAACTGACCACCTATGCAGAAAACATTCTCCTTTATGTATCAGACCCCCAACATACTATCCCTGAATTCTTTCATCTCCTACATTAATATTCTGAGGTTTTAGGCTAAAATTTAAATATAACCAAATCAGAAGTTTTGCCTTTAAACAAATATTGCTTCCCAGAAATGTTCTCAGGCTCAGGTTTTTCATGGAACTCCAAATATATTAAATACTTAGGAATTCAATATTCTGATTCTATTAAATATACTATCTATGCTAACCTCAATGCAGTCAAAACAAAAATAGCGACTTTTTCTGATCTATGGTCGCCTTTATTTCTATGTTATGTTATGTTATGTTATATAATTTTATAGCGCGCGCAGCTACTCCGAGGAGTGTCCCGGAGCGAATCCAAGAGGAGTCACCGAACTAACACTAGGCGAAGAGGTAGGTTTTTAGATGTTTCTTGAAGGCCAAAGGGTCTTGGGTATCGCGAAGTGCAAAAGGAAGGGCATTCCATGCCTGGGCGGCTTTCACGGCCAGGGAACAGCCGCCCAGCCTGTGGCGAATGAAGCGGGGCACTTTAGCTAAAAGAAGTGCTGATGAGCGTAATTGTTTCAGCGGGACATAGAAGGAAAACCGCTTCTGCAAATAGGCGGGACCATGACCATGGAGGGCACGATGGGCAATAACAAGGGATTTAAATTTGACCCGTTCGGCCACGGGAAGCCAGTGAAGTGAGCGAAGACGTTCACGCACGCTACTCCTATTGGACATTCCAAGAAGAAGCCTGGCGGCCGCATTTTGGATGACCTGGAGTTTATTCAATAAATATCCCGGGATGCCCACATACAGAGCGTTGGCATAATCCAAGCGGGAGAGAATCAAAGCGCGGATGACCGTCTCTTTAGCAGGCCTAGGGAGAAGAGGAAGGAATCTCCTTAATGTTTTGAGGAGGCCAAAAACAGCTCCCTGAGAGCTTCTTTACCTGGGTGAAAAAGGAGAAATTATCCTCGAACCACACTTCCAGGTTCTTAGCAGATTTTCCATTAGAAGTTGGTAGGGGGAACCCAGGAGGCCAGATCGTGTCTCTGAAGCCGGGGGGAAATTTCCATAAAGGAGAATCTCTGACTTGTCTTCGTTACATTTGAGTTGCGCCGCAGCAAGCCACTTGAATACCGAAGACAAGCAGTGCTGGACAGAGGATACAGAGTCTGCATCCTTTTCCCAGGTAAAAAGGAGCTGGGTATCATCTGCGTAGGCAATCACCTTAGCCCCCAGGTCCTCAGCCAGGTAGACCAGAGGAGTGACATAGATGTTAAAAAGGAGGGGGCTAAGGGAGGACCCCTGCGGGACCCCTGTGGCGACCGGCTGCGGGGCTGATGCGGCCGCGGCAGCCAAACCTGTTGCACCCGCCCTTCCAGGAAGGATCTAAGCCAGCCCCAGGCAGCGCCCGAGACGCCAATCTCAGTGAGCCGGGCAAGCAGCAGTGAGTGTGGGACCGTGTCGAACGCTGCCGACAGGTCGAGCATTACTAAGGCTGCTCTACCACCGGCATCTATACACTCACGAAAGCCTCGGAGACCTCCACCAATGCTGTCTCAGTGTTATAAGAGGAACGAAACCCTGACTGGGCTGGATGCAAGATGTCTGACCCTTCAACAAACTCCGTAAGTTGTCTGGTCACCACCTTTTCACAGACTTTGGCTAGGCTGGGCAGGAGGGAGATGGGGCGGTAGTTCCCTGAGATCTGGGGGTCAAGGGTGGGCTTTTTTAGAAGGGGGAGGATTTTAGCCTCCTTCCAGGCCTCTGGCACATGAGCCTCAAAAAGGGAAGAGTTTATGATGATATTTACTTCAGGGTTGATGATCTCCGCGACAGCAGCTAGCAGTCTGGCCGCGCAGGGGTCAGCGGGCGAGCCCAATTTCAAACCCTTCAAGATTTTGAGAGAGCTAGGCAAATCCACTGGAGAGAAAGCGTGCAGAGAATGCCTAGGAGTAGCAGGCAAGGAGACACACAACACGGGGTCAGATAGAGGCCCAGGGCAGGATGTAAATGCCGCCTGAATCGTGCGGATTTTATCCATAAAGAAATAGGACAGAGTATCACACCAGCCCTCTGTGGCCGGGAGTGAGCTTGATTGCGTCGGGGGGGGGAGGTAAAGTTCTGGACTATTGCAAAGATCTCCTTAGAGTTGTTTTGTGCCTGCTCAACGCGGGCTGCATAGTATTGCTTCTTAGCCTGTGTTATCGCAGCGTAGTAAGTTTTTTGTCTACGCCTGAGATTAACCTTAGCCAGGGGGCAATACTCACTAAGGCGCCAGGCACGCTCAAGTTTTTTGCACTCATGCTTGAGAGTAGACAAATCCGGGGTGAACCAGAGCTTGGAGGGAGATTCCTTAGAGAACCTAGAAGAAGTGGGTGTGGCTAACATATTCATGGAATTGGATGCCCAATTTGAGAACCCCGCAAGACTCCCATCAAGATCCGGAGGAAGAGAGGGTCTAGAAGCCGTCAAGGCCGAGGAGAGTTTGGAGGGTTCAATTTTTTGGAAAGCTGGTTTGCGATAGCAGTGGCCTGATAGAAGTGGCCTGGTAGGGCAGGCTAGCTACTATCAAAATGATGATGTTACCGATTTTTATATATCCATGCTACCTGTTACCCTCCCACAGTTATTTTTAAAATCTCTTAATACTTTATTAACGTGGTTTTGTAGAAAAAATGTAAAGCATATATATCAATAGCCAAGTTACAACCGTCTAAAGATACTGGCGGGGTCAACTTTCCAAACTTTGAGGAATACCACTATTAATTTACACTTAAAAAAATATGGCTCTCCCTGGCACAAGCACCACATCCCAATCCCACCATTTGGCATCAATTTGAACACTCTCTAACCGCATCATTCTCCTTTTGAGATTTGGTTTTTACTTTACATCCCCTAAGTCTTTTTGTACACCATTCTATTTATCTTTCAAGTCAGTAAATTTTGAATTGTCTCCTATACAGTATAATAAACATATCCAGTTACATTACAGTGTGTTTATTTGGAAAGACTGGGTTCAAAAAGGGATCATAATCATAGGTCAGCTTTTCCTTGATTGGGCCCGTCTCACCTTCTAAGACCTACAATCCAAATATGGACTTCCATCCAATCACATCATTCGATATGGACACCTCATGGCGATTATCTCATGCATCTCTTCTTCCTGTCCATTCCCATCTTCTGAACATTCCACAATTTCTCCTGCTTTTAATTTTTCCTCTGAAGTTTGATCCTCCTACATATATAAAACTTTGGATAACCCCCAAGATGACAGGCCAAAGACTAAAGTATCATTATATTGGGAAACTGATCTTGAACAAACCTTTTCCCTTTAAATATGGAACAACATTTGGTCCAAAATCCACCCTACCTCACATTCATCCAGTAACCGATTCAAACTCTGCACCAATATCAACTGCTGGTCTTGCCAAAAAGATAATAGTGACATTCTTCAAATGTTCTTCACATGTCCAAATGTGCATGCCTTTTAGTTACAGGTTTGGGGTAAGATATCCAATATTTGTTCTATAAATTTACCATTTGTTAACATGTATATTTTCCTAGGAGGTTCATCACATATTTGGCATTCTCAAATAATGGTTGGAAAACTTGTTGACCTACTCATTGCCAGTGTGTTACAAATTATTGCATCAAACTAGAAGGACACTACTAAAATCTTGTCTACTGAATGGTGGAATATGATATGCCACAATCAAAGACTCAATAGAGCAAATGCAACTTCCACACATCTGATGATCAAAAGGGATCTACTATGGCAGTTGTTTATGGCCTTTCTCATCTAGACAATCTGTTACCTCCAGTTACAATCAATAAATATGAACCTCAATGATGAATAGATAGTTTTGCTAAGCTACTTTCTATCTTTTATATTTGTTAGTTTGAATATATTGTCTACACATACTTGTGTATGCCTTACAGAGGATCCTTTCTCCACTTTTTCTCTTTTCTTCTTTTTTTCTTCTCTCTACTTTCTCCCCTTCTTTTTCCCCTCTCTCCCTAAAACAAAATCCTCTCATAAAATGCTAAAATGTGTTTTAGAGTTTTTATAATGCACCATGTTTAGACTACTTCTTTGTATTTACAAACAGTAAGATGGCAGGGTATCCAGTGTGCACAATTGTGTGTTCCAAAATATCTGACTCGATAAATTATTAAGGTACTCCAAGGATAAGACTCGCCACCAGACACTCCAATTTATGAAGACAAAATGCCCCCAACCAAACTTTCAACAGTCTTCCGAGCACCAAAATGTGTCCAACATTCAAGGAGCCCACTTACTAGTCATGTTTCCCTATTTCCTCTTTATTTTCAGTCTTCACATTCGTCCAGAAATTCTGGTAAATTTTGTAGCCTCTAGCCAACACATGTTTTGTCGTTCAGTAAGTTTACAGGCGACTTTATCTGAGCTGCAAAAACAAATTGCAGACATCCTCAATAATGTACTTTAATCATGATTGCATAACCATCATCATCCCCTTGATAGGTAGTTTCTTATTAACTAGAGAAAGTCCATCCTTTTCTAAACTTACTTGAAATGGTTACACTCCAAAATAAGGTGAGACAAGGAGAAGTGCAATAGTATATTCAAACGTTAGTCCTACAAACACCGAAACTAGTGCATAAAATAAACGCCTTTATATCACTGCTGTCACAAAAAGTGAAAAAAAAACATTCTTTGCACATTAATAGAAATACATTTAAAATAAAAATGCAATAAAATAGAAGGAAAAGTCACAAATCTGTGCTAAAACCAACTTTTATACTCTATCAAGTAGTTACAAGTGGGTAAAAACAAACACGTAGAACCAGCGTCAATTCCTTATAGGATCTATGCAACTCACCTCTTAACAACGTAATATACAGTCCCCATTCTCTATCATGATCTGTGAGAGGAGTCACCTCAACTTCCCAATCGGACATCAATTTGTCATTGCACGGTGCTCCCCTCCATGTGTGATTGGCCAGGCACTAACTCCTTGGGCGATGGGATACTGACCAGCGCAAGGCCACATGCAAAACACTGAGAGGGACCAGACTGTATGATGCTTAGCACTAGAGGTTGCGGAGTGCCTGGAGAGGCCACCTCTTTGAGCCCCTGGTCGCAATTTGAGAGGGGCTCATGTTATTGTGAACCACAAAGGTCTCAGGTGCCCTGCTTGGACTCCTGAGCAAAAAGATGTGACAGGAAAGCCTCTGCATGCCCCCACAGAAGAATGCAGCAGGGGGCAGAATCCTCACCTACTTGGACAAACCTGGGCTCGGCAATAGATACACTGACACTTTTGTGACCTAGGAACCAGATGCACAGATGACCAATGTAGCCTTAACCAAGAAAGATCTGCTGGAAAGTCTCTGCCAGTTCAAGGAGGAGCTTCGGGACCAACTGCACAAAGATTTTGATAAAAGCCTGGCCGACATGAAATCAGACCTGAGTGCCAAGATACAGGACTTACACGCGGATATTGACTTGATTCGACAATGTGTCCTGGACTCAGGCTTTACTGGACAACATGTGGCTACATCTTCCTTCACTTCTGAGTTATACCATAAGTTACGTTTGGCCCTAGACAAGCTAGAAGATCTAGAGAATAATTTCCCAAAATTTGAGGATTTGCAGCCTGAATAAGGAAATCCCAGAATCTAATTTGGATTTTTTTCTGATTGCCATGTTTTCTGAGATCCTGGGATGTGGTCACAGTGAGGTATACCTTTACAAAATTGGCCAGACCTAGATGTACCAGCCAGCAGCACAGACCTAGGGATGTCTTGGATAAGTTTCACTATTTTTCCAAAAAAGAGGAGATTCTGCAAAACCCATGAGAGTGAAGAACTGTTTCCTTTAAATATCACAAGTGCCTAATATACCAGGACATCACAAAGGCAACCCTCCAACCAAGAGAGGACTTTAGAGTGGTCACCTAAAAGTTGAGGAAAGATAACTTTAAATACCGTTGGACATACAGCAGGAGTAGGCTTTCCGGTTGCTAGCCTCCCAGGGCCCAGTGATCCTCTGGATTCACCACATCAAAATAGCAATCAGGGCCTGACACCAAAGAAGCATAATGCATTTGGCTGGAGCCATCTGAGGGTCATGCTGGGCTCAGGGGCTCTAGTCTGTGTTCCTGTTCTATTCACATGGCACTGAGTGATTGCCTCTCCAGGAAGATAGGTTGCTCCTCCATGCCCTACTTCTCTACTTCTTTTTCACATTTGACCCTGCCATCCAAGGCCAGATTCCATGATTGTGGAAAGTGGCAGCATGAATGTCCACCAGCTGGAGATACACTCCAGAGACCCAAACCACAGTTAAGGACACTTCTTCAGCTCGCTCCGCACCAAACTGCCAAATATCCTGTAATCAGCCATCACAGGATCGCCAGCGGCACCCGGGATCGACGGTGATTGATTCCCGGACGACCCGCGATTGCGCTGTGGCCCCCGGACCCCGCCAACATCACGGGGCAGTGCGGTGCAGATGCGGCAACTCGGGCCCAGGAAATCGCGGCCCTTCCCCCCAGACCTCTGTGGAAGACGCGCCCGGTGGAGAGCACCTGCACGGGTGCGAGCCGTGTCCCCCACCAACATCCAAAGACCGCAGGTATGCGGCTAAATCCGGAGCTTGGCGCCATAAGGCGCGGTCCAGCCGGGCTCCCCGCCACTAAGCTGGCACCGGAGAAGATCCCCCCATTCAACCTCGGAGTAGGGGCCGCCACGCAAATCAGGTAGGGCGATCAGCACCCAAAACCCGCTGGAACCACTCGCGCCGAGCCCCACCGATCAGCGGCAGCGTGTGGGACTGGGCCCCTGCACGGAGGCATCCCTCCACTACTCTGTAATATCGACCAGCTCCATGAGGCCTGTGGGACTCCCTGCTTCTCTACGCGGGCCACTGGCTCAGCGAGGCCCACGAGGCCCGACCACACCCAAGTGTCCACTAGGCCCAATTCGGATCACCAGCTGGCGCAGCACTGCAACCCACGACCAGCGCCGACCGCACGCAACCCTCCGTCACTACTAGGCCTGGGAGGCCTAACCACATTTGTGGGAAAACGTACTAGGCCCGATGCGGCCCCTCACCTGACGCAGCATGGCAACCCACTATGCAGCGGCCAATTGATAGGACTTCACCGGATAGCACCTCCAGCGAAAAGCGCCGGTAGGCACGAGCACCGTTACACTGCCCTGTCAAGATGCAGCCGGTGCCTAATACCCTGCTACCAACACGGGGCTTAAAGCCTCTTCTACCTCACCTGTCCATAAACTACATTCCGCGCCATCGTACAGCACCCTAGCCTTGGCGCCGCTCACAGGTTGGGCGAAACGGGCAACGGCCGCACCCCCCTGTCTAGCAGTGCGCTCAACAGTGGGGCACAGACACCTGGACAGGAACGCTTACTTCTCCCCTTTCCCTGGAACCTACGGAGCATCACTATCACCACGATGGGCAAGCCAAGAATGGACAAACAGTAGCCACACACCAATGACATTCAGGGCCCGTCACCTGGCGCCTCGGGCACTGAACAGGCACCAGCAGGACAACCCATGCCACAGGCTGACCTCTCTTACCGCCTCGATGAACTTATGGCAGTGGTGATGGACATTAAATCCACTCTAGTCCCTAAAATAGATACGCTGTGTGCCAAGCTCAGCTTTCTGCATGAGGACCACAAAAAACTGAAGGACAGAGTGGAAGACGCGGAGTCAACAATTGCATCTGTGAAGCCTTCCATGACCTCATCAATGGACCAAATTAAAACACTACAAGAAGAGGTGGAATACCTTAAGAACCGTGTCGATGACCAGGAGGGCAGATCACGCAGGAAAAATGTATGCCTGGAGGGTCTGCCAGAACGTGTTGAGGGACAGAGTATGGAGCTGTACTTGGAATCCTGGTTCTCGGAAGTTATCCTTCAAGGCAAGCACTTCAAGTTCTTCTCTGTGGAGAGTGCCCATAGAGTTCCGGGGGGCCCCCCTCGTCCGGGCACCCCCCAGACCGGTGGTTGCATGCCTCTTCAATTACCACGATAGGGACCACACCCTACAAGTCACAAGAGCCCGGGGTTCGTGGGTAATCGAGAACGCAGAGGTGCACATTTATCCGGATTACACACTGTCGGTGCAGAGCCGCAGAGCATCCTTCATGGAAGTCAAACGTTGCCTTCGTGAACATGAAATAAAGTATGCCCTACAATACCCTGCCTCCCTGCGAATACAACATAAAGGCAACGCGGTCTTCTGTCACTCTCCTGAGGATGCCTGGAACTGGATAGAACAAAACGGGGTGGTGCCGGTCCACATCGGGCCCCCACCAGCAATGGAAAAAGGCCACACATCGTGGATGTCGCAGCTTGGGCCAAGGGCAGTGCCCCACCAAAGCCCAAGAAGCACAGGAAAGAGAACAAGCTCTCAAGCAAGCTGAGAAGAACGGCGCCTCTACCTTCCCTCTCTGCTCAGATTCAGAAGCAGAGGCCACACCAGGGCAGGAGTACAACCTTTCGAATTCACAGCAGCAAATGATGCTGGGCGATGGCCCCACCGTGAAGCCGCAAACCTCGGATGAACTGGGTTAATCAATCAGAGCTTTGGGTCTCACCAGGAACGTGCTACTTGGACTAGCGGAACATTCTATGCAGGTGGGAAGTAACCGCTGGCATAAGGTTTTCACAGATTCCGATCGGCTCACTTATGAACACTCTACTAGAGTAGTCGAGGAGAACATGGCGAAAACAAGCGAGATACAACACGTCCCACACATGATAAGTGACTATCATAGACTTATCTCGAGTTTTGTGATTCAGTTTTTTCTTTTTCTTTAGCTTTATATGTTTGCATACAAGTGCATATGGCCTTTTGCCCGTTGGCAACTAGGCCTGGGGTTGGGGGTTTGGTTTATTACTTGCTATGGGGTGCCAGTCCACATCATATGTCCACGTACTGTGCAAGGATATAGAATTGTCCTTTATATGCTATCTAAACTCACGATGTACGAGGGGAGTCCATGTCTGCATTCTCACAATTATTGGTATAAATGCAGGGGAATAATTATCTACTGTTGACCTGGAATGAGCGCTGCCTGGCCGGCTGTGTCAAGCGACACAAAGTTTACCAATACTTATTCAGGCATAAAATATCCATAGCTTTACTACAGGAGACTCATCTAAAGCAGCAAACATTAAAATCACTTAGCAAGCGATGGAGGAGCACTGTAATTGGCATGACTTATTCTGGCTACGCCAGAGGTGCCTTGATTTGGGTGGCTCCAGGTACTCCACTACAGACACTGCACACCTGTGTCGACCTCCAGAGCCGTTTCACAATCTTAGAAGGCTCTCTAGATGGTCGCCCACTGTCACTGATCTCACTTTATGCTCCTAATTCAGGGCAATCCACATTTTTACAGACATTAACCCCAGCACTTCTCAGGGACCCGTCGGTACCTACTTACTGGGGGGGTGACTACAATGCCGTTACCGATCTAGTCCTGGATCGATCCTGTCCTCCCCTCCCTGGGGCACAGGCTATTGGGCTCGCACACCATATGTCGACCTGGGCTACTCAGATGCAGTTGTCCGATGGCTGGCGCGCTAAACACCCCACAGACCGATCATACTCACACTATTCCACGCTTCACGACCTATTCACGCGAATAGATGCTATTTATTGCACAGAAGTGGCTTTGGCACATGTAACCCACGGTGAGTACTTGGCTCACACGTTATCGGACCATAGCCCTCTACAAATTCAATTAACCTGGGGCACGTCCAGACCTAGTATACCGACCTGGCGCCTCCCTTTGGAGGCACTTCGTGACCCTGCTTTGTGCCCCACCATATCGCAATCCATAACCTCATATTTTCAAACTAATGAGGGGACAGCCACACATGCAAGCATCGAATGGGACGCCCACAAGGTTGTCTTGCGTGGACAACTCATGCAAGCAGTTTACGGCTCCCGTATGTCTCTCTCTATGGAACTACAAAAATTAGAGGCCAAAATACAACACTGCGAACACACAGCCCCTACGGACCCGCACATAATACCCTTACTCACTAAAACCAGACTAGCACACAAGGAAACACAGGATAAACTGTGTGCCCTAGGTTACAAGCAATACTCGGCTAGGCGTCACACAGAGGGCAAAAAGGCATGGAAGACACTTGCATGGCTGCTGAAAAGCAATCTCACACAACCACCCATCACTGCAATATATGCCTCGGAAGGCAATTTAGTGAACATGCAGGAGCAAATAAATGATTCCTTCTATAAATATTACACAACACTTTATAAGACCCCTGACCCAGGCGATCCTCAAGCAATGCAACTCTTCTTGGAACAAGCGGCTCTCACGCAGGTGACACAGGCCCAATATACAGAGCTGGAGGCCTCGCTCACGGAGGCTGAAATCTCTGACACCATTAAACAACTGGCCAGAGGTAAAACCCCCGGAATGGATGGCTGGCCCACAGAATTT
This sequence comes from Calotriton arnoldi, assembly GCA_963921515.1. Lineage (NCBI taxonomy): Eukaryota > Metazoa > Chordata > Amphibia > Caudata > Salamandridae > Calotriton > Calotriton arnoldi. Next base: position 753,004 of record CAWUFW010009318.1, on the reverse strand, counting down.
ATACCACATACTCAACACAGCAGGTCCCCTGGTTGCTCACAATTTATGAAGAATCATTTGATTGGGGCATATTGCCGTCTTCCCTCCACAAAGCTGTATTAGTGGTTCTCCCAAAACCCGGTAGAGACCCTCTCCTTATGAGCTCGTACCGTCCATTATCTTTATTACCTCGGACTACAAAATCCTAGGTAAGCTGCTAGCCAACAGGGTACTGGAAGCTGTTCCACTACTGGTCCACAAGGACCAGAATGGGTTTGTCCCTGGCAGAAGCACGGGGCTGAATCTCCGTCGTTTATTCCAATTGCCAGAATGGGCCCAAACGACAACTGAGCAACACTGGATAGCTGCCTTAGACATCGAAAAAGCTTTCGATACCCTGGGATGGGACTACCTACTGGCAGTGCTGGCACAGTTCAGCATAGGCCCTAAGTTCCTACACTGGGTGAAAATACTATATACCAGCCCACGAGCCTGGGTGAAAGCGGGCCGCATTGTCTCTCTGTCCTTTGACATCGAGCGAGGTACCAGGCAGGGCTGCCCGCTCTCACCAATCCTTTTTGACCTGGCCATGGAGCCTCTGGCCTGAGCGCTTCATAGCCATGTCCTGGACTGGGGCATATGAGTACATGCACAGTGGCACATAGTTTCCCTTTACACGGACGATGCACTGATTTACCTCCGTAATCAGGCTTAGGCATTCCGGGGTCTAATTGAACTATTAGACGCCCATGCTCGGCTATCGGGCTTGAAAATAAACTGGGCTAAGTCTTTTTTGTTCCCAATGTCACCCATACTAGCTAAACAGAGGCAGCACCAACCTCACACCCCACTCGTTAGAGCATATGACTCATTCAAATACCTGGGGGTCCAGGTCTATCACTCCTCATCCGACTCGATAGACGGTAATCTGGGCAAGGCGATTGCCAGTGCTAGGGCCACACTCCCGTTCTGGACCAACCTTCCACTTTCCCCCATGGGCCGGATAGCCATCTCCAAGATGCTTCTTCTCCCTAGGCTCCTGTACTTTTTTACCGTTCTCCCTTATAAACTGCCACAGAAAATATTCAAGGACCTACGGTCGCTGCTCGTGTCCTTGATATGGGGCAACTCCAGGGCAAGGGTAGCACTCCCGAAGCTTCACCTCCCCATATCGGAGGGCGGATTAGAAGCGCCCAATTATGAGCTATACTACGCAGCTGCGCAACTCCAGTGGCCCATGCGTTTGCTTGCAAAAAATAACTTATTTGAACTGGACACCTAGGCAATAGCATTGACGCAGCCAGCCCTGCTCGAGTGGTTATCAGGCTCTAAAACGCCACTTCAGAGGAAAGAGGGATGCATCCTGATGCTGGCAGCCTGTGACGTCTGGACGAAATACGTGTTACCCAAACGCCGTCCCCCACCATATGCCCCAGATCTCCTCATTGAGACGATACCAGGGACATATAATCATTTAAAACGCCCAGAACTAGCTGAGTGGCAGAAAGCTGGCCTGACAACGTGGGGTGACTTGTTCACTGACTCAACTCTATGTGATTTCGACACTCTGATGGACGACTATGGTGTGTCACCAGGAACATTCCTCCTCTATGCGAAATTAACGCAGCAGGCAACAAGAACTTGGGGGGACATAAGCACTGTACCTACAACCTCCGAAGCCCTGCAGACACTACTGACACACAGGACAGGCAGGAAAACCATCACAGCCATTTATAACTCCCTTAGAGCAGACACAGCCCCCTCATTAATCCCACTACAAGAATTCTGGACGACGGCACTATCCACTGAAATAACAGACAAACAGTCGAAGCAATGCGTGGGGTACCCCTAGATAATCTCAATAAACGCCAGATTAAAATTCACCCAATTTAACTACTTACATCACACATACTTAACCCCGCATAGGTTGGTGCGTATGTACCCGACATCCATTGATATATGCCCCAGATGCGACAACCCGGACGCCAACTTTTTACATATGGTCTGGATATGTCCTCACATCATGACATACTGGGGGAAAGTTTCAGATATACTAACGGCAGCAACGGGAACTACAATCCCAGCCCAGGGCACACACTACCTGCTTGGCATTACAAAACTTAGTGCATGTTGCAAGAACCTCAAAAAATTCCTAGACTTAGCGCTGGTCCTGGCCAAACGCACTTTTGCTGTGGCCTGGAAATTCCCGGCGGGCCCCTCCACCAAGCTCTGGTTGATGGCCCTCCGCCGGGCCCTGGTGGCCGAACATGAGATACTGGCATGCCAGGTGCCACAACCAATGTCTAGGGCACAACCAGTAGACTGACAACATTACTTAACCACCATAGAAACCAGTCTCAGCGAAACACGCGCTAACTTGTAACTTATCAGTGGCACCTACACCACAGTCGGTGGATACACCTAGGACACCCCGCATACTCACTTAGGGGCGCACTTAAGGGAAGCACTAAGCTATGCACACGTGCACGAGGCACACAGACTCAGCTGACTCACACCTTAGGTCAGGCCCAGTCGCACCTAGTCATCAAACGGTATCTACAGCGGGCAACTTTCCCTCTACCCCATCATCATCGAAGTTAACATCGAAGCATAAGCCTCGCAGATTGCATTATTAATAAGCGGCATGTCTAGTGGTACCACATGTATAGTAATTATAGGACAGGCACACTAGTTAAGTTGTAATATATTCCTTATATTATGATTTGATACAGCTCTGAAACGCAAAATATGTTGACGAATCCTGAGGTGAATCAATGTTGTTAACTGACTGTACCATTGTGCATAATCGTTCGCCCCCCCCCACCAAGTGGGCACAAAAATGTAAATTGTAACATACAAAAACATGTACTTTATTGCAACTTATATACTGCTGTAAGTTGTTTTGGAAAAATTAAATATATATTATTCAAAAACAAACAAAAAAAAGGATAAGATGCAATTTATTAGCACTTCATATTCCTGGCCAGGCCGGAGTCAGGGAGGGGACACAACTGACCATTTCAGGATCCAGTGGTCTTAGGGGTAAATCCATCCCACCCTGCAGACAGGCTAGAGGGAGGGAGGGGTCACCTTGCTCCCAACCATGTGGCAGCAAGGGCAGTAATTACCCAGTGTTACAACCGCAACGGATGTTTAATTCGTCCTCCTGCATGTTTCCATTGTTGTTTGCTTGACTTTGTTTCTCTCAGGGAATTGATATTCATTGATATTGCTGACTGATCCTGCTGATCAGTCTATTTGCATGAGTGCTCTTGTTCTCTCTCCAACTCTGACATGAATGGTGATTATTACTACTCTGAATGTCAAGGGCTGTAAAGCCCCCAACAAGAGAGGGGAGATCTGAAAATCTCTGCAAGACCAACAACCTGACATCATATGCGTACAGGAGATCTATCTGCTGCAAAAGGATCAGGAGAAGTTTAGACATAGGACATACCCCATGGCATTCTTTGCCTTTGACCCCACTAAGAAGCAAGGAGTAGCAATTCTACTTAGATATAATTTTCTCTTTGTACTCTCGGACATAAAGGTGGATAAGTAAGACCATAATCTAATCCTGGCTGAGATCATGTAAGGCCATTTGATCATGCTGGCTATAACAGTGTATAACCCTAAAACATCCCAAGACGTATACATCCTGCAGTTCCTTACAGCCCTGTCAGGATCCAGTAGTCCTAGGGGGAAATACATTCCACCCTGCAGATGGGCTAGATGGAAGGGAGTGGTCACCTTGTACCCATCCTGACATAGTGGCCAGTCCTTGGGATCTGCACATTGCTCATAGAGGGCCCACCTCCAGGCACCCCAACTTAGGGACCGATTCCGATTCGGGCCGGAAATCTCTCCAACCGAGCCAGACCCGGAGAGAATTCCGACCGAATCGGACCCGTGCAGCCCGACCGAACGAGTACGATGCGCACGTATGCCATCGGACTCGAGTCGGTCGGACTCTCATTGAAGTCAATGGGAGCCTGTCGTACAACGCGTACGCGGACTCCCATTGACTCAATGGGTGCGAGGCAGACAAGGGCGGCCCCTACAGCGTGTACGCGGCGAAGCGACTCGCGCCGTACACGCACAGGTAGGGGGGACCCATGGGTCCCCCCTGTGTGCGACTCACGCGGCTACGCGTACAGGGGGGTCCGACACGGACCCTCAAAGTACGGCTCCGACTGCTCTTTCGAGCCGGAGTGCGCGGCTCTGTCAGACTGCTCGCGGCGCGCATCATACTTACCTGGCCGGGGAACGTCTCCATTGCGCAGTGCGAGTCGAGTCCGAGCGAGTCGGTCGGTGCGGTTAGACCCGGGAACGAGTCGGTCGGAGCGGTCGGGACGCCCGGACGAATCGGTCGGCGATTTCGCATCGTACTCGCTCGCCCGGACGCGCGTAAGAATCGGTCGGGCAATAAGGCTCCGAATCGGATCCGGTTAAGCCGAATCCGATTCGGAGCCCTACCGGCCGAGATCGGAATCGGCCCCTATGTATGTTATAGTAGCACTGAGAATAGGAGTGGGCAGGCAGGGGGAAGGGTGTGGGTAGGGATCAGCAGGGAAGGAGACCTGTAAGGATAAATGGTTAATGGTATACAGTCTAAATATCGAGTTTTTATTATCAATATGACAAAATATCGAGTTTTAAATATCTAGTGGACAGAATATCGACTTACAAAAATATAGTGGTACAGAATATCGGCATGCAGGTAAGAAATATCGATTGTCATAATATCGAAGTTAGTAATATTGTCAGTAATAATATCGTTGTTAAAAATATCGTTTTTATTTTAGTGTTTTAAGTGTTAGTATATGTGTTAAAAGTATATATTATGTTTGTAATGTATGTTGGAATTTTTTAAAAGTAATGATTTTTATGTTAAATTATTTCTGCGAATTTTAGTTCTGTAGCGGGTTGTGGGTTTATAGGGGAATAGGGTGGGAAGTAATGTAATTATAATATATTAATTAAGAATTTTTTTGAATTAATTACTTATATGTTAATTAATTTTTGTGTAATTTTATTCCGTAGTGGGTTGTGGGTTTATAGGGGAATAGGGTGGGAAGTAATTTAATTTAAATTAATTAATTAATACTTTTGTATTTAATAATTTATATTGTTAATTGTGTTAATTAATTAATTATTAATTAATTATAAATTGATTTATAATAATTATTAAATTATTGATAATTATTTATAATGTGTATTTTTTATTAGTTATTAATTTGGTATTAATTATTAGTAATTAATTAGTTAATATGTTAATTGTGTATTTTTTATTAGGAGTGGGTTGTGGGTTTATAGGGGAATAGGGTGGGAAGTAATTTAATTGTAATTAAGTAATTATTAAATTGTATTTATTGTTATTGATAATTAATTTATTGTTAATTATTAATTGGTAATTAATTTTTATCAATTGATTAATTGATAATTATATTAATTGTATTCATTATTATTGGAGTACATTGTGGCTTAATAGGGAATAGGGTGGAAAGTAATTTAATTGTAATGAAGTCATTATTAGTTTTTATTTATTGGTATTGATAATTAATTTATTGTTAATTATTTATTAATTGGTAATTAATTTTGATTAATTGATAATTATATTAATTGTATTAATTATTATTGGAGCGCATTGTGGGTTTATAGGAGAATAGGGTGGGACGTAATTTAATTGTAATGAAGTAATTATTAATTTTTAATTTTGGGTATTGATAATTAATTTATTGTTAATTAATTATTATTTGGGAATTTATTTATATTAATTATTATTTATTGGTATTGATAATTAATTTATTGCTAATTAATTATTAATTGGTAATTAATTTATATTAATTGATTAATTGATAATTATATTAATTATGAGAAATTTATGTGGAGTGGGTTGTGTGTTTATTGGGGAATGGGGTGGGAAGTAATTTAATGTTATTAAAGTAATTATTAATTTTTATTTATTGGTATTTTCAATTAATTTATTGTTAATTTATTAATAATTCATTATTTAATTACAAAAATTATTTAATTTATAAGTATGTTATTTTTAACCCCTACGCTATCCAACGCTTTCCCTACTGTTGCATTCTTTGGAGTGGGAATAGTAATTTTTACCCTTACGCTATTCAACACTTTCCCTACTGTTGCACTCTCTGGAGTTGGAATAGTAATTTTTACCCTCCCGCTATCCAAAACTTTCCTGCTGTTCCACTCGCTGGAGTGGGAATAGTAATTTTTACCCTTCCGCTATCCAACACTTTCTCTACTGTTACACTTGGTGGAGTGGGAATAGTACATTATTCCCACCCGCTATCCAACACTTTCCCTACTGTTGCACTCACTGGAGTGGGAATAGTAATTTTACCCACCCGCTATCCAACACTTTCCCTACTGTTGCACTCACTGGAGTGGGAATAGTAATTTTTACCCACCCGCTATCTAACACTTTCCCTACTGTAGCACTCGCTGGAGTGGGAATAGTAATTTTACCCACCCGCTATCCAACATTTTCCCTACTGTTCCACTCACTGGAGTGGGAATAGTAATTTTTATCCACCCACTATCCAACACTTTCCCTATTATACCACTCTCTGGAGTGGGACTAGTAATTTTATCCCCTACACTATGCAACGTTTTCAGTATTGTTATATTTAATGTAGTGTAAAATATTATTTTTTTAAAATATTTATTTTAATGTTTTAACTTATTATATATAATTTATTTTTATATTTATATTATAGGTTTATTTATATATATATATATGTAATTATATTTTAAATTATGTTTTTAACATTTTATAATTAAAAATATTAATTATTTTTAATATTATTAAGTTAATATATATAAAATAAATTAAAAGGCATGTTTTTTTTTTTACATTACATTTATTATTTATTAATTTTAACCTTTTTTAATCATTTTTAAGTATGTTTTACTTAATTATATTTATTATTTCATTAATTTTATATTACTTTTAAGACATTTAAAAAAGTCGATATTTTAGCAAACTGTATTATTAACAACGATATTTAGGATTCGATATTTTTGTACTTACCAGTTTGTAGATAGGAAGTCGATATTCTGTCACTCGATATTTTTACATCAATATTGTGGCAGCTCGATATTCTTCTCCTCAATATTCTGTCAGTGATCCATGGTTAATACACAAAGAACAAAAAATAAATAAATATGATTGCGCTCAGTTCAACTTCACTGCTTGAGGTCTTACACATATAACACCTAATTTGGCTCAAAGGTAGGAATAGACAGACCATCATCATCATCATCATCATCATCATCAATAATTCTTTATTCGGCCTATATAGACCATAAAAGCACATTGATAAAACATATATACTTAAAATCAAAATGAATACCTAGATTTTTAAAAGAAACCATTACTGCATGTTCGTTTCCAATTTGACAGAAATAAAAAACAGCTAAGACCAATTGTAAAAGGGGCAAGTTAGGGCAAGACATTAAAAGAGAAGTACAGAATGACAGACTCAGGTGTTTAAAGATTAGACATATTAAAGTGCAGAAGTGTCAGTGCATTCAGAGGAACAGAATTGTCGAGTTCAATCCATTATGAGTACCATGATTAAGTGTGTGCAAATTCTATTAATCCGCGCTGAAAACAAATGGTAGGTCTCTAATCCTTAAACAACTTTTTCCTTTGTCTTAGGGCTCCTGAAAGAGAGCTTGCAACCCCAAAGCAGACCATGGGGGAAAATAGCATTTGTAAATACAACAGAGCAGGCCTTACTTGTGCAAATTGACAGGTCCTTACCAAAGGGAGGATACATTTTTCCACAGGGTACCATAAAAATCACTGAAAAACATAGGGGCATATTCTCAAGAACGTGTGATAACTACCGCAAAATCAGCTTAACGCAACACTTCACATCGCAGTCCATCGCGGGAAAATAACGCCGTGTTAACGTGGTATTCCCAACACGGCGGTACCATGCGATAGTCACGACAACGCGTCAAATGAACGCGTTAAAATCAACGCGATGCCGCAAAAACGCAAAACCCCAACGCGAAAATAGTAGCGATGACGCCAATCGCGATACAAAAATCTGCGAAAACCAGCCACAGGCCTGCAATTCCCACGCGTCATGCAGGAAAATGCACTATAAAAGTAGAATAAAAACATACAAACAAAAGGCAAACAACAGCGAAGCACAATGGAGGCATCCAGAGCAAGTACAGAGGACAACCAGAACCCCACAAGCCTCCCGGAGGACCAGCCTGTGACCTCGGGGTCAGGGAAGGGCAAGGACAAGAAGAGTAGGAAGAAGCGGTTCAGTCCGCAGGAAAACAGGATCCTGATAACGGAGGTGCTAGAACACCATCAACCACTGTTCGTCACCTCCACTGTGTCACTGGCAACTAAAAATGGAATATGGCAGACCATCGTGGACAAGGTGAATGCAGTCGGAGTGCTGAGGAGGACAATGGACGAGGTCAAGAGGCGCTGGAATGATGTGAAGCGCAAAACCAAGCTGAAACTCGCAAACAACCGGAAGGCAGCAATGCAGACTGGAGGTGGCAGTCCAGCGCCACAGGAGGAGCTGGATGAGATGGAGGAAATCGTGTGCACATTCATCAGTGGGGAGACGGTGGCAGGAGTTGGGGGACCGGACACTGCTCAACATGACCGGACACAACAGCAACAGGGTGAGTAACGACCAGGGACTGGGGGGACGGGGGGAGATGGGCACAATGGCACACATGCACAATTAGGCACAGCACATCTGCAGACAAACCATGCCCCAGACCCCCAACTCGCACCAAGAGACCAATGCACACAGGTATGCAACATCTCAGCACCGCATAAGCACAGAAGCCCGAGGCACACCGCATGTAAGGGATAAGGGGCAGCTAAATCAGAGCTGCAGGGGCGACTCCCCCAAAATGCGGCACACACACATTACATGCAGAGCACATCAACATTGACAACGGTGTGGTACAAACCGCAACACGTCCACAACAGAACAGAGGACACAACTGGTGCCGCATGTGCGTAGAAACTTTCCAATCACATTTGGCATTGCAGGGAAATGTGAGTTGACAATGTACAAGTACAAACACACATCCATGATGTAGTCGGAATGTCCACTGTCCCGCATCAAATAGGCAGCTCCCCCCAAACAGTCACAATGTACACTGTCATGCAGTCTGAATGTAAACATGTACAATGCGTCAACATACATATGAACACAATGTTAAACTGCATCTCCCCTTCACATTGCAGGGGGAAATCCAACACCTCCTGCGGAGCAGTCCGAACCTCTCTTCTCTGATGACGAAGAGGACCACCACACCTTCGACTCTGATGCCCTCCAACAGCTCGTGGAGAGACTCCGCAGCCCACTTCCAGGAGCAGGGCAGCCCAGCTACCACGAGGAGAACCCACCCCCTGCACAGAACACACAGCAGGCAGCACCCACCACCACGGCTGCCTCCCAGGACCCCCACGATGAACACATGGCCTTCCAACGCCGTGTGTTGGGGTGCCAGGAGAAGCTGGCTGAACAGGTGCAGGTGGGGTTCGACCACATGGCAGCCAAACTAGACGCCATACGTGGGTGTCTAAGTCCCACCAGGGACCACTCACAGTCCCTAACGGACACCCACAGTCCGCTCCATGCTCTCCAATGGACCATGGCTGACATCGCTAGAGTCCTGACTCTGCGACAAGAACGACTGTCTAGTCAGAGTGCCTCCAGCGATCTTGCCCGGGAGTTGGGACACATGCGGAGGATCATGGAGAACATGGAGCGGACGCAGGCGGAAAGAGTGGCTGCCACGGCTGCACACCAGCGAGAGGTAGCTGGGTCCCTCAATGCCCTAAAGACCCTCCTCATGGCATTGCTGCCACAAGGCCTGGCGCTGATGCATGCTGCTGCTACCACCCTATCCACCTCTCCGGCCCCTGAGCTGTCACTGCCACACTGTGCTGGAGACAGAACACCACCACCCACATGTGAGGCACATGCAACAGCAGAGGACGAAGATGCATATGAATCTGCCTTCGTGGTCAGAAGGACGCAGTAGCATTCATCTCCGCCATGTGGCCTGTTTCTGCCCTCTGCATCATCACCTTCCACTGTCCCCCAATGCACTCTGCGACACTCACCTTGGACCTCGACATGGACTGCCATATTCTGTTTGGTCACCAATGACACAGCTATTAGACTGCGGACTGAACTCCTCCTCTCCTGATGTACCTGTCATTCCCTGAAGGACTCTGGCTGACCCTCCATGGGCCAACAATGTAAAGTGGGGTTGGCATGGCCCTGTACTGCTCCAGCTGCAACACTCCACTGAATGTGCAATAAACATTCATATTTACACAGATGTGTCATGTCTATGATCTTTCAAGTGTCGAAGTATGGATGAATGTAGGGTCAGTGATTCCCCCTTACGTCCATGTTGCTCATGTTGTGGGACTTTTGTCACAGGGTGACACATTGCCGATTGCGGTCCGGGTGGCGCCGACACTACAACAGAGACACATCCATTAGTCACTTCCTTGTCCAGCCCAGGACGGAACCACGCCCAGAGCCCCGGTGTCATTGTTCACACCCTTACGCTGGACTGGAATACGGCAGGGCAGCCCACTCCGCTTACGCACACGTGGGGACAACAATGCAACATGTCCCAGGTCTTCACTGTAGGGATCTGCAGCTCACAGGTCTAGTTGTCAGCATGCCACAGCCACTCCCTCACGGCTGGTGTACACCCACACCACACCCATCCAGCACAGGCGTCAGAGGACATGTGACCCTGCCAATAAAAAGGGCCTGGCGCACATGCTGGACGCCATTTCCACTCTCTAACTGGGTGTCTCCGTGTAGTTCTCATGTATGCATGAGGGCCTAGGGCCCTGCCACCTCACATTGCCCAGTGCCGGGGGTGACATGATGGTGTCCGCACCACGAAGCTCAATCATTAAGGGTCCATGGCTAGCGGTGCACAGACTTGGTGGCACCGGATACACTGCGGCAGGCACAGGCACACCGCCACGGGACGGTGTCTTGGGGTGCAGTGAGATAGAGGCACCTAAAGTGCTGAGCGGGTGTGCAGCCTGCGATGATGCGCCGTCCTGGCAGTCCGGACTGGCAAGGATCAGTGTGAGCCCTGCTGGACCGCAGTGTAGGCCTGAGCCAGCGGGCAGTGTGGGCCTCCCGCCACGTGGCGTTGCCTCGCGGTTCACAGAGTAAGTGGCACCTCAAGTGCTGAGCGGGTGTGCAGCCTGCGATGATGCCGTGTGCACTGATGTGGTCTCTGCCATTGGGAAATCAAGACCCAGAATCAGGTGTGTGACCTGGTGGCCCGCGGTGCGGGGCTGCATGATGTGGAGGGTGCCATGGCCGCGGGCCCCGGGCTTGGAGATCCCACCGGAACGTGTTGGGCCCTCTTGGAGACACGCCGGTGGCGGAAGGTGAGCAGTGAGGCCTGGTTGCGCAGGGGCGGGCAATCACCGCTGGGCGGCGGGAGGGGCTGGGGTGCAGCAGCCTGTGTGCGCAGGGGCGGGCAAGCGCTGATGGCGTGTGCAACTGTATGGACTCTGCCATTCATGTCTCTGGACACTGTTTCAGATAAGGGACCTGGGGGACTGCAGTGTATACCGGCACGTGGTTGGAGACACACCAGTGGCAGAGGGTGAGCAGTGAGGCCTAGGTCCGCAGTGTTGGCACTCTCTCACCCTCTCTTTCTCTCTCCCTCTCTCTTTCTCTCTCCCTCTCCACCTCTCTCCCTCTCTATCTCTCTCTTTCTCTCTCCCTCTCTCCCTCTCTCCCTCTTTCTCTCTCCCTCTCTCCCTCTCTCCCTCTCTCTCTCTTTCTCTCTCCCTCTCTCTCTCTCTTTCTCTCTCCCTCTCTCACGCTCTCTCTCTCTCTTTCTCTCTCCCCCTCTCTTTCTCTCTCTCTCTCTCTCCCTCTCTCCCTCTCTCTCTCTCTCTTTCACTCTCTCTCTCCGTACTTTGATGGGCGCATGGCACACCTTCTTATCCAGATTTCTGTTTTGCAGGCTGTGACTTACAAAATGTCCTGAGAAGACCCGCCATGCCTCATCAGAATTGTTGTTTTTGGTTTATTCTGTAATAAACGTATTATTTGGATATTATGATATGAATGTATGATTTCCCTTTTTCTGACAACACATGTATGTTAGGCGTTGTGATTGTGCGACTTCAGGCGATTTGTTTGGTTCATGATTTCGTGGAGTTGATGTGCAATATCTTTGTCCAAAGGGGGGAATGTGGGGGGTGCCAGGGGTGTGGCCCCGGGGGGGGGGGGGATCCTGGGGTTGGTGGCCGTGGGTGTTGTTGACCTATTGGGGCTCCGGGCTGCATGATCGGTTGCTCCAGGGCATCTGTTGTTCTTCATGTGTGGCTATGGGCTGTGCTCCCTTGTCTGGTGCAGGTTGTCGTCCGACTTTACACCAGGTAAGAGCAGGTGTCAATTTCCTGCTGCTAACGCGCCTTATCGCATGTTTTGTGTTCTTATAGCCGATCTGGCTGGTTGTTGAGAATGTTGTGGAGTGGTGTTGTCGCGGATTTTTGCACGGCAACGCCTACTCTGCATCTCACTAGCGTTAGTTGCCGGTGTCATCTGTGGCGATGTTTCTTGCGACTGCTTTCACAGGTAAACTGGTGTTATGGGCTGTTAGCGCCAGCTTGTGAATGGGGCGATGAATTTATCGCGACTTTGGCTGCGATAAAGTGCCGATAACTCTGCGATAGATCCTTGAGAATATGCCCCATAAAGTGCATGGTGTCCTGCTCTGCAAAATTATCACAAGGACATGTCTTGAAAGCACCTGACTTTGGGAATCATTTGGGGACAGCTAAAAACCAGTGTATAAAACGATGTCTGAATCTGATCAACAGGAAAAGATGATGAACATTATTGACAAACAACAAGTAGGGCTGCCCCTCCGGGCTTGAGCTCAACATTATATATTGTCTCACAGTGGGCTTAGCGAGTTCCATGCCTTCCCTTTCCCCAAGCCTCCTAGCCATGTTTTTGATGTCCAGCATATAACTGGGGCGTAGTGGTCTTGGGTTCGTAAACAGGTAATTGAGGCCCATCTTCCTCAACTGCTCCATGACATAACCTGACCAGGGGATATGCAAGGCCCCCTCGAGTGCAATACAGTCCTCTAGGACATGTTGGTTTAAAATAGGAACTGGACTTGACCAGATTCTCAACCAGCACATTAATGGTGCAACTGCAATAAGGTAAGAAATAAGCCCAGGCCAAGCTGTTCATGCATCATGAAGGAGGGGGGCAGGTGGGAACAGCAAGAAGACTAATCAAGAATGTATTCCCAACTACCTGCAGTTCTCTTACGTCTTTATAACCCCACACATCACAAGCATACCGTAGGTGGCCATAGGGATACATTTTTCTCTGTAGACTTTATTAAGGTGGGTACAGGTTTAGCCCCTAATCTCTTGGCAAAATCCATGTTTGCACCCACTGCCTTTGCCAAGATGTACATTTTAAGTACTCTTTGAACAACCCATTACCTTCTATCAGCAAACAATGCTCCCAAATAAGGGGATGTATAAACCTTGGTGAGTTCTACCGCCCTGAAGAAAAACTTGCAGCCGATAGCCTTCTGGCTGCCAAAAGTCATGGTATGGGATTTGGAAAAATTAGTTAAATGATCTAAAGAATCCATAAAATCGATATGAGTATTTTAAAAATTTCGGAGACACACAGCGGGCCGAGCGAGTAGCACACTGTTTATAATAAAGCCGGAATAAGTTTTGTGCCAGCCCTGGGAATGTGTCTACAGGCTGCTGACAATACAGCCTATAGCTTATTAATATAGAGGGCAAACAACAGGGGGGACAAAATGCACCCCTGCCTTACACCTCTCTTGACCTCCCAGGAAGCCACACACTAATACTTTCACTGCATAGCAGTCAATAGTTAAAGCACTTTTTACACACGTACTATAGTGCCCCCAAAGCATGTCCATTGTCCACACACTTCCAAAGACACAAGAAGTGGTGGCCAGCAACTGTTAAGTGTTTATTCACACTTTTTAGATGTAGTTGTTAACAAAATAATTATGTTCTTTTTCTCATAAATAAATATGTATGCAAAGTAACCTTACTCCCAAGAATTCACTCATACATAATAAATGTGTCAACAACTAAAGAGCCTCGATCCCGGGGCCTCAAATCGCAAGTAGCATCTGTGACAAAAGATAAGGAACCTCGATCACGAGGGTTCAACTCATAAATATCTTAAATGTCACAATATCGAACCTCGATTCTGAGGTTTTAACTCGTAAATATCTTAAATGTCACAATAATGAACCTTGATCCCGAGGTTTGAACTTGATATACAGAACATGATTAATGAAGTGGAACGCGGAAACTGTTTCCGCCTTAAGGGTCAGAGCACAGCCGCTCTGTATTTTCAGGGTTTTGCTTGCTGCAGGAAGCCGGTCTATGGACAACTGTCATCGGACCGCAGATGCTAACAGCATGTTACCTGGACAACTGGAGATGAAAACAAAGATAACGCAGCAGAGATCGCTGAAACCAGATAGAGCTCCCGCTCTCGGAGAGACACCCAAATAATGAGAGGCTTCCACAGGGTGGGGCCGCTTTAAATAACGGTGCAACACCCAAGATGGCCTTCCCCGGGGAAGCTGGAACATGTAGTTCTGACACACAGACCTGCACAAAGAGACCCCATGAACAGTGTATGGCATAGGCCAACAAAATGCAGGAATGCATGTATCACCATGCCTCCCATACCTCCTTAATGATGACTAGAACTCCTGGGGCAATGCAACTAGCAGCGTACTGGGACAACCAGGTGCATTTTACCACAAGGGATAACCCCCACGTGGTGGGGGCAGGCTGGAGGCCAGGAGAGGGAGCAAGAGGAGCTGTGCTGGGTCGGGGCTCGCCATAGAGCGCTAACCGCTGTAGCACTGACAGTACTCCCAAGCGTGTTCTAGGGCCTGGCTTGTGAGGAAGGAGATGGAAGCCCCGAAGTAAACGAAGTGCATGAACATCGTGCGCAGGGACCCAGGAATCATTCTCTGGCCCCTAACCTTTCCAGGCTACTAAATACCACAAGGCATGTGGTATTTAGAATTCATCCAGAATTGCTTGGACTTCATATTCCCAGGCGCCATGCACTGACACAGGTGGCGAATGAGGATGACAATGTTGCAGAGCCACTTTCAATAGTGAGGTATGGAAGACTGGATGGATGCGTAAGGCACCGGAGAATTGGAGTTTGTAGGTCACAGGATTAACTTGTCGGATGACATGGTATGGACCAATATATTTTTGAAGAAACAGATTTTTATATTTGAAGGTTATGTGACATGTGGAGAGCCAAACGTTATACCCAGGTTTGTAGGTAGGATGGACACAATGGTTTTAGTCATAGTGGTTTGTGTAGGCTGCTTTGGCTTTCTCTCAATGGATCTGAATCAGTGTTTGTGTGTGGTGAATATGTTGTAAAGCATCTGTAACTGCTGGTGTGAGTTCTGCTTCTTGAGGTATAGCTATTGGTAAAATGTCTGGATGATAACCAAACAAACCATAAAAAGGTGTTGAACCTGTGGATGCATGATAAGAATTATTGTAGGCAATTTCCCCAAGCCAGAGCAACGATGTCCAAAAGTCTGTGGCTTCCTCCGCATAGCACCTTAGGTACTGCTCAAAAGTCCTCTGGGCTTTGAATGGTCAGTCTTAGTTATTGTGCATGTATCACAGGTTGTTACCATATCTTTAATGTCTTTTCTAGAAGTTAGCCACTAAAACTATCTTCGGACCAGTTCATGGGTTTTGGGAAAACCTGGGTGTCCTGCGGTTGGATTAGAATGTAACCATTGGAATAGTGTATGGCGTAATGCTGTAGTAGGGACCAACAAACGAGAGTCGTGTAATAGCAATGCTTGACTAATGGTTCTCTTAGGATGCTCTTGAACCCATGTTTGCCACTCCTGAATTTTAAAGTGGTCTTGAAGAGTTGTAAAAAACGCTTCGGTGTTGAGGACAAAGAGTACTTTGTCTAGGGTTATTATGGGTTGAGGGGGCACAGTTGTATGCGTTGCTGTAGAATCCTGCCGAGAGAGTGCATCACCTTTTCTATTGTCTATTCCTGGATGAACCATTACCACAAAGTAATATTCTGCACAAAACAACATCCATAATAATTGTCTGGGTGTCAAGAGTCGAGCTGCACTCATTAACTGTAAATTACAGTGGTTGGTTTAAACTTTAATGGAGTATTTTGCTTCTTGCAAACAGTGTCTCCATTCTCTGAAAGCATCTCGGATTGCCAAGAGTTCCTTTTCAGCTATAACATAGTTCTGTTCAGCGTCATTAAGCATATGGGATATGTAAGTGACGGGATGGAGTTGTCCCGTGTTGTGGTTTCTTTGGGACAGAACCACTTCAATGGTGACATCTGAAGCATCTGCCTCCACTATAAAGGGGTGTTCCCCATCAGGATGGGCCAAAACAAGCGCTGTAGTCAATGCTTTCTTTAAAGTCATGAAGGCTTCATCAGCTTCAGGAGTCTATACAAACTGTTCTCTCTTTCTTAGTATCTTGGTAATGGGTGACACTGTTTGTGAAAAGTGGTCTATACAGCGGCGATAAAAACTGGCAAAGCCAAGGAAACATTGTGCATCGCGCACTGATTTAGAATTTGGCCATTCCATTACTGCTTGCACTTTTCTGTCAGCCATCTTCATGCTTGCGGGAGTTAGTATGGCGCCAAAAAATCCACAGTAGTCACGTGAAATTCACATTTGCTTAATTTGCAGTACAGATGATGTTTGCGGAGGGCCAGTAAAATCTCTGTAACATGTTGTTCATGTTCGCTTAGGTGTCTGAGTATACTAATATATCATCGATATACACAAATGCAAAGAGATCAAGATAATCACGTAATACATGATTTAGGAAGAACTCGAATGCAGCTGGAGCGTTACAGAGTCCGAAAGGCATACCGGTATACTCAAATAAGCCATAACGTGTCTTAAAGGCGGCCTTCCATTCATCTCCATCCCTCATTCTCACTAACTGGTATGGCCCTCTAGTTTTGTGTAAATGGCTGCTTTTTTCACTTGATTCAGGAAAACTGGGATAAGAGGCAACGGGTACCTATTTTTTACCAAAATGTTATTTAGAGCTCGGTACTCAATACAGGTCCTTAGGTCTCCATTTGCTCCAAGGACAAAAGATAGTGGAGAAGCAGTGGGTGATTTGGAGGGACAGATAAATCCGTTAGCCAGATATTGATCCAAATTTGCTCTCAGATGTTGGTTTTCTTGATCCGGGAAGGCATAGATACGACAACTAGGAAAAGATGGACCAGGTAGGAGGTCAATCGGGAAGTCATACTCTCAATGGGGGTTAATGCCTCCACTTCTTTCTCATTGAAAACATCCATGAAGTGGGTGTATTTTTGTGGCAACTTAATGTCTTTTTCAGCAGCCGTAGCAATATGAGGTTTCGGAGAAAAAACATGCACCTTGATTTGGAAGCACACTTGGTGGCAGAATGAAGAAGTAAATGCTAATGTACGCTCTTTGCAATCTTTAGAGGGATTATGAAGACCCAACCAAGGCTTCCCCAAGATGATACCATATTGGGGGGCAAGGGATATTTAACAACTGAACTGTCTGTTTGTCAATAAATTTGCCAGTGGCCCCGGAGTCCAGTAGGGCACTGGTGTTTTGTTATGTCTTTGTTCAAGGAGATGCAATTCCACTTCTATTCATAAATGCATTGTTTTCGGTGGTGGCCTGGGGAATTTTTTTCTGAGAAGGGGTAGATACCATACCCAAGTGTAACTCTTCTGTACCACTTGGGCCTGTTAGTTTTCCACTGCCATGTCTACACTTGCTACGGCTTTCTTTGACATTGGAGTTTTATTCTTCGGCTTTACCGGGCATTCTTTTACGAAGTGTCCTTTACGACCGCAGTAAAGACACTGACCGTTTTTTCATCTTAGTTCTATCTCTTCTTTAGTTAGCGGTTGTCGTATTGCTCCAATTTCCATGGGTTCTGATGTGCTGTCACTGGGTGAGTGTTGGACCCTACTTTCTCATATCGCCAAGTTGTTCTTTCTGCTTTCCATAATTCTCCTTTCCTTTCTGCAAGATGATTATCTAACCTTAACATAAGATTCATTAGTTCAGTACAGGCAGTTGGTTGTGGGTCAATTTGAGCTATTACATCTTTTAGATCGTCTTTCAGACCTTGATAGAAAAGTACTGCCCTTTTTTCCTTTGGCCATGCTGTTTCTGCTATTAAATGATTGAAATGCGCTAAGTACGTGACAGAGGGCCAGATGTACGACCACCCAATTTGCGAGTCGCAAATTGCATCGCAATTGCGAGTCGCAATTTGCGAGTTGCAAATTGGGATGTACAACAGTGTCAGAGACACTGTTAGTGATTCCCAATGGGGTCGCAAAATGCGAGGCTCATGAATATTAATGAGCCACTCGCAATTTGCGACCCCATTGGGAATGGCAGGCCCTCCCAGGTATGGTGGCCTGCTGGGCTCAGCAGACCACCATGTCTGGGACTGCTTTAAATAAAGCAGGTTTTTTTAATGCAGCCTGTTTTCCTTAACGGAAAACGGGATGCATTTAAAAAAGAAAATGAAACGTTTTTGTTTAATTTTTTAAGGGCAGGTAGTGGTCCCTGGGACCACTGCCTGCCCTTAAAAATATTTTCTGGGCCAGTAACAAAGGGGAAGGGGTCCCCTGGGGACCCCTTCCCTTTTGCGACTCCATTACCACCCTCTTGAAGAGGGTGGTAATTTGCGAGTGTTTTGCGGCCGCAATTGCGGTTGCAAAACATTGGTACATGGCTTTGCGGTCGCTATTAGGAAGGGACTGCCCCTTCCTAATAGCGAGGTGCAAAACCTATTTAGCGAGTCGCAAATAAATTGCGACTCGCTAAATAGGCTTTGTACATGGCCCTTGAGGTTTTTGCATGTGCAAACAGGTCGCAAACCCGTTTGCGCATGCAAAAACGGGTTGTACATCTGGCCCCAAGTCTTTATTACCTTGCCACAGTTCTAATAACTCCTGATCTGCCGACAGGGTGACTGCTCTTCGATCAAAAACCTTTTCAAATTTGTGAACAAATGTTTTCCAATTATACAGCAAAGGGCTATCTTGATGAACCAAGGGCTATCTTGATGAACCGAAGGAACCGCCCAAGTAGCCTAGATAATTATTATATCAAAAATGCTATACAAGACTGTGGGTCTGGAAATGCACTCCGTCTGCAGGCAAAGTGTAACTCTACTTGAGTAAGAA
The DNA here is from genome assembly GCA_963921515.1 of Calotriton arnoldi. NCBI lineage: Eukaryota > Metazoa > Chordata > Amphibia > Caudata > Salamandridae > Calotriton > Calotriton arnoldi. The sequence goes on along the minus strand of CAWUFW010009318.1, from coordinate 733,682 downwards.
AGGTCTGCACTTTGCCCGGGTCTCCAGAAAAACACACTGGGGCAGCCAATGGTATTGGTGTAGGCAATTTAAGGGAAATGTTAGTGGGTGGAGATGAACCTGAAACCTGTGGGGGAGTCTTCAGCCAAGTGGCACCAAATGGGGGCTGTCCACTAAATTCTGTTGCATATGGGCAATGATCTTCAACAGGTTATCAAGGTTGGCCATGATAGAAACACGCGTGCAGCCCAGGAGTAAGTAAAATTGTGTGCTCACTATTCTGTCAGAGTTGCCGGTCAGCTGCACGTTGCTCTTAGAGGGCCAACCTCCAGGCAGCCCCAACTTAGCATGTCGCAGTAGCACTGAATATTGGAGTGGACAGGCAGGGGTAAGGGTGTGGGTAGGGAACAGCTGGGAAAGAAACCTGTAAGGATAAAAGGTTAATACACAAACAATAACAAATAAATAAATATAATTGGGCTCAGATTAACTTCCCTGCTTGAGGCCTAACACACATACCGCCAAATGTTTCTCACAGGCAAAAATAGACACACACTAGTACTTGTCAGGTGTGCTCAGCGCGAGCGGCCAGCCCACTACAAAGTTGGCAGACTCCCGCGTTTGCACATGCGCAGAAGTCGGCTGAGGAGCTTCAAAGCCAGCCGCTCCCGAGCAAGGACCCTTCGCGTTCTAGCTTCGGGTCTGCTTAGTTGCTTCCGGGTTCTTACCTGTGTTTCCGGGTCGTCGCGTCTCCTTGTTGGCTTGCACCTCATCGCGGCGTCCCCGGCTACGGATTTCCCAGTTCCAGGCACAGCACTTGTCTCCTGATCGTCGTATCCTCATCGCAGTAGGCTCTAAACCCCATGGGAAGCTGCCTTGAATCTTTTCTCCAACCGGGGTAGGCTCCTGACCCCCTCTGGGAGGTTTCACCTATCTTTAAAAAACAAAACAAAAGAAAAGCTGCATACTTCCTATGTCGATATGGTGTTTGCTCGCAGTTTTATACTAGCCTGCTCATTTTCTTTATGACACTTATCTGATTTATGCTCCGAGTTGATGGAGGTTTGATTTTTCATTGTTTCTTGTCGATTACTGAGGAGATAAAGGAATGGATTAGTTACCTGCATTTAAGGTGATTTATGTTTTGGACATTATGGAGAACCAATTTATCTGGAGCAGTTCTTACATGACTTTTGGTGGGTTCCATTACCGTAATTTCCCTTATATCAGACATGCAAACATACTGAAACTGTTTATAACAAGTATCCTTATTTCTTCTTCTATCCAGGTTTCTATACTCTAATATTTACCCCAGCTACCAACACACACAGAAGAAGGGAATAGCTCAGGTATATACATATTAGACTAGAGATTAGTGATAATCCTAGGGGGGTAAACAGAGTATATACTTACCTCTTCTTCCTGTTCTTTCCACAGAAAAACTTTTCTACTTAACTTCTTCTGTCTCAGACTGGGGTGCAACGTGGGACCTTTGTGTTCTTTCTCCTTGTTTTCTTCCCAATAGATGACCAGGTGAAGTTGAGGATCTTTTCATCATTTGCATGACGTTCCTGTGGAAACGTAAGTAAAGTTAACAGAACGTGAAGCCCAAAACAAAATCTATTTTCTGCCCGAACGTGATGGAAATGGGTCAGGTAACGCTTACAGATTTAGCCCACATGTTGGATAATTTTCAGAAGGAAACTTAGTCCCTATCAGCTCGAGTGGATGTCCTGCAACGAGGTATGAGAGCAGGACCTAGTGGGGGTACTATGCCAGGGACGCAGTTTCCATCCTCCTCTCAGCCTCCTGGTACTAGTGTTCCGGTCATACAAGTTACAACACCTTAGTTCATTCCATTGGCCCCTCCTGAAAGGTTTACGGGTGATCCCACCAAGTTTGCGGCCTTTATAAGTCAATGCCAACTCCACTTTATGTGTAAAGCTGCTTGTTTCCCAACAGATCAAGCTAAAGTGGCTTTTGTCATTTCATATTTAGGGGGGTCCACAGCCAATTGGTCCATACCTCTAATAGAAAGAAATGACTCTTTGCTGCAAAACTACACTGCTTTCAAGGGTGAAATCAAGAAGCTTTTTGACAGGCATTTCTTCATGCAGTCAGTAGATACTGAGCTGTTAAACTTGAAACAAGGGACAAAGGACTTGACAATGTACATATCCACCTTTAATAGACTGGTAGCGGAGGCTGGGTGGCGAGAAGAAAAACGTAGCGCCTTGTTTTATAAAGGACTGAGAGATGACTTGAAGGATCTCCTAGCACAGGTGGTTGATCCTCCTGAGTCATGTACCGCTCTGATAGATCTGGTGGTCAAATTAGACCACAGAATAAGTGAGAGAAAAAGAGAAAAAGGGAAGTCAGAAGGTTTTATTTTTGTTTATAAAGAGAATAAATCTGATTCAGAAACATCCATTGAATACCCAGAACCTATGCAGATTGGGAGCATTAGGGGACTTCTAGTGAAGAAGAGAAGCAGAGAAGGCGTGATAAAAAACTGTGTTAATAGTGTGGAAAACAAGGCCATTTCCCTTGAAACCAAAGCAGAGAAAACCTTCGGAAAGCTAGAAAGCCCGAAGCCTTATGAGACAAAGACTTCGGGTAGTTTGGTATTGACTGTCTCACAAGCAGAAACTGATTTGTCTCCCCCGCGCCATTTTTTCCTCTCCTCTGGCTTGATATGGGGACAACAGGTTATAGATATTCAAATAATGGTAGACTCCGGTGCCACTGCAACTTCATAGATTCACAATGGGCACATAGTAGGAACATTCCCCGAGTGTATAAAGCCTCTTGGGAGGAAGTTACAACCATAGATGGCAGCACTCTTAAGTCTGGCCCTATTACACATGTTACTGCTGATTTAACATTGATTATTGAGGAGAAACATCAAGAAACAATCACCTTTGATCTTATTCAGTCTCCTCAATTTCCTGCCATACTGGGGTTACCTTAATTATGTCAACACAGTCCCTGTATTAATTGGAAGGAGATGACATTGGCTTTTAGTTCTGAATATTGTAAGGATCATATATTCTGTAATTCTGACACCCCTATAAAAGCAGCAGTTCTCACTAGTTCCGAAGTTTCCGATTTGCATGTCTGCTATCATTATTTGAAAGAGGTTTTCGACGTAGAAAAGGTTACCATTCTCCCGCCCCATCGGCCCTATGACTGTAGAATTGATCTAATACCTGGTGCTCGCATACCTTGCAGCAGGATATAAGCTCTGACAGAGAAAGAGAATGTGTATCTGCGGATTTATTTAGACGAAATGCTTAGGATCGGTTTTATTCGCCCTTCTAGATCACCAGCATCCTCGTCTCTCTTCTTCATACCCAAACGAGAGGGGGGGTCTTAGATGTTGTATAGATTACAGAGCACTTAACAACGTCACAATCAAGAATCGGTATCCACTTCCACTGATATCTTCCCTCCTTGACCAGCTAAAGAATGCCAACATTTTCACCAAACTAGATCTGCGGGGAGCCTACCATTTGGTGAGAGTCAGGGAGGGGGATGAATGGAACACAGCCTTTTCTACTAAGTTCGGCCTCTACGAGTATTTAGTAATGCCATTCGGACTCTGTAATGCCCCTTCCGCCTTTCAGTTTTTTATTAACGAAGTATTAAAAGACATGCTAGACCTCTTTGTCATAGCTTATATTGATCACACACACTAACCCCAGCAATGTTGCTGAGGGTGGGAACCAGAGGCACGGGGCCAAAGGGCGAGCCAGCCTCCACTATCTCATGAATACACAAAAGTGGGCTGCCCCTTGAATCAATTCCTATGTTTATCTACAGAGTTCTATAGAGATGCACTACCAGTGGGGGCATCTCATAAAAAGTTACGGACTGGCCTCACACACCGCCCGGTGTCATGCTTCATCATCGGCTGTCCTCGCCCTCTAAAAACTTGGTTTGATAGAGGGCGGGCATACACCTGGAGGCAGGGATGCACTTCTAAATCTAAGTGATGGCCGTGGGGGAGTGATAAGTGATTTAAAAACCATTACATTAGTCCATGTGCTATGCTTTATTCAAATGGTAAATGTATGGTGGTTAAAAACTAAGTGAACAGTGGTATGAGATATTATTCTCCCTTCACCTTATAAAATGCGGTCGACATGTTTCTGCTGAGGTGTCCCCGAAGGGTACGTAGCATTCTTCAGGACCTAGAAAAGGGGGGTTATATACCCTATGTGTTCACTTCCTTTTAACTAGTGAAAAATGGAAGGAAAATCCTGTCGCTAGATCAGGGGAGGGTTAAAAACACTATGTAGGTGGATACTTCCCTCTTGGTATAGTACCACTGAGAGTAACTCTGTAGAGAAAGGAAAAACAAAACAAAACATACAAACCAAACCGTGTGAGTATGTAAACAAATAGTTTATAAACATCATCCATCCGCGTCATACCTATAGCGCGCGTGGTGGTGTGAAGTGGTCTTTATGAGACACGTGGCAGGTGCAACGTGTACTCACACCATTAAAAAGTGGTTGTAAACCAACTCTTACCCTGTATTTCTACCCTAAATGCTCCATGGGAGGGCTGAGGTGGAAGGACCTACTTAGACTTTCTGTAGGAAAAAACACATAAAATCACTACTGGTAGTTAAGGGTTAGTCACCAGTATTCAGAAAGAACCAGGATGCTCTGCTAGTTGAGATACAGCAGAGTGAGAGTAATTTGAAAACATCAGTTCACATTACCGTCTTCAAAAAAAAGCTTGAAGAGATAAACAGTGACCAGTCAGCATACAGGGAATATCTTACCCAATCTAAAATAACCAAACTAGAGAAGGATGTCCAGAAGTTCAAGCGGGAGACGGTGTACCCCTACACAACGGACGAATACTATGACAAACCCCAACAAACACCTGCACCTAGACGTCAGCCACACTTCAGACCTACACCTCAAAACTGGACTTACAGCTCAGGGAAAGAGAGAAGCGACAGCAGCAGCGATGAGAGCACAGGAGGGCACCAGACACGGAGATACCGGAACCCTAACTTACCTATGTTTGCGCCACTGATGCAGCCATTCGGCTTCTGGCCACAGCAATTTTACCCCCAGGGTTCGGGCCCCACCAAGGACAGCAGCCTTTTTATTCCGAGGCCGAGGCAGAGGAAGAGGCAGACAGAAACCGAGGAGGACAATGAGGATCCAATGGGAAGACGAAGCGTCAACCAGCGGCGCAGTGACACGGAGCAGGGGCAGAGGCTCAACAATAACAACGACCAGGGAATAACCACTGTTGTAAACCTGAGTACGCATAGCCTCAGCATAGAAGAAGAAGCGGTTCTAGCGAAAGGCTTGGGTTTTGTCCCCACCTCAAATAACGACCCTTTCTTCCTCAACACTGAATTACATACTCACACGGTTTAGTTTGTATGTTTTGTTTTTGTTTTTCCTTTCTCTACAGAGTTACTCTCAGTGGTACTATACCAAGAGGAAGTATCCACCTACATAGTGTTTTTTTAACCCTCCCCTGATCTAGCGACAGGATTTTCCTTCCATTTTTCACTAGTTAAATGGAAGTGAACACATAGGGTATATAACCCCCTTTTTAGGTCCTGAAGAATGCTACGTGACCCTTCGGGGACACCTCAGCAGAAACATGTCGACCGCATTTTATAAGGTGAAGGGAGAATAATATCCCATACCACCGTTCACTTAGTTTTTAACCACCATACATTTACCATTTGAATAAAGCATAGCACATGGACTAATGTAATGGTTTTTAAATCACTTATCACTCCTTCACGGCCATCACTTAGATTTAGAAGTGCATCCCTGTCTCCAGGTGTATGCCCGCCCTCTATCAAACCAAGTTTTTAGAGGGCGAGGACAGCCGATGATGAAGCATGACACCGGGCGGTGTGTGAGGCCAGTCCGTAACTTTTTATGAGATGCCCCCACTGGTAGTGCATCTCTATAGAACTCTGTAGATAAACATAGGAATTAATTCAAGGGCAGCCCACTTTTGTGAATTCATAGCTATATTGATGACATCTTGATTTACTCCTCGTCCATACAAGAACATAAACTCCATGATAGGTCGGTTCTTGAACGTTTGCGAGACAACCACTTATATTGCAAGCTTGAGAAATGTCAATTCCATACCTTTCAGGTATGCTTCCTCTGGTTTGTTGTGTCCCTCCAAGGAATCAATATGGATCCACAGAAAGTGAAAGCCATTATACGTTGGTAAGCACCGAAAACTGTCAGAGATATCCAGAGTTTTCTTGGCTTTGCCAATTTCCACAGACGATTTATTAGTAATTTTTTTGATTTAGCCTCCCCCATTACCAAGCTGCTGAACAAAGGAGTGGAGTTTCTGTGGACCCCTGAGGCCGAGGAGGCCTTTCGTAAACTGAAAAAAGCATTCACACAAGTTCCTGTCGTAAGTCATCCAGATCCGTCTCGGCCATTTGTGGTCGAGGCTGATGCCTCAGAAATGGCAGTAGGGGGGGTCCTTTCTCAAACAGATCCAAGCACAGGATGCCTTCATCCCGTAGCTTACTACTCACACCAATCAACACCAGCTGAATTGAATTACTCCATAGGAGAGAAGGAATTGCTAGCTATAAAAAGAGCTTTTGAGGAGTAGAGGCAGTATCTTTTAGAAGCCAACCATAGAATCACTGTCCTCACTGATCACCGTAACTTGCAGTTTCTCAAATCCACGAGAGCTCTATCCATGCGACAATTACGGTGGACGCAGTTCTTCAGCGAGTACGATTTTGTTATCCAATTCCAGTCAGGAAAAAACAACGGAAAGGCAGATGCCTTGTCTCGTTTTGGTTAAGAAATTGAGATACCACAAACTGAACCCCCTCCCATAGTATCTAGGGGATGCATAATTGGAGTTCTTTGTTCAGAGGTTGATTTTATGGAAACAGTTAAGAAGGCACAAAACACTATAGATATAGAAGAGATAGCTAGACCTAATGATGTCAGCAGAGTTCAGGGTTTGTCTTACGTCCAAGGGGTATTGGTGCTTCCCACTCATAGCCTTCAACAACAAGGTCTAAAGCGGAGTCACACCCATCTACTTGCTGGACACCCTGGGTATAAAAAGACTATGTAAGTCCTGAAAAGACACTTTTGGTGGCCTGGTATGGGAAGGGACACCAGAGTATACATTCAAACGTGCCATGTATGTGCACAAGGGAAAGCTTCTCATCAGGCCCCTGCGGGTTTATTGAGGCTGCTACCCACTCCCCCTTGGCATACTGTGTCTCTGGACTTCATTGAGGATTTACCTAAGACAGCTCAAGGGAATACTACTCTCCTTGTTGTAGTCGATTTATTTACCAAGATGGTCCACTTTATCCCGCTAAAAGCCCTCCCCACATCTAAGATGTTGGTGTCTCTATTCATTCAACACATTGTACGCCTACATTACCTACCATCTGTTCTCGTGTCCGATAGAGGAGCCCAATTCATTTCTACATTTTGGAAAGGGATGGGGGCTTTGTTGCAGATAGACATCAGATTGTCCTCCAGTCATCTCCCTCAAACCGACAGCCAGACTGAGAGAGTGAATCAATGCTTCGAGCAGTACATACGTGCCAGTTTTTACACACTCCCTCAAACTGGGACAAAATAGTATGGGTGGCGGAGTTCACTTACAATAATAGTTGTCATTCTTCTACTGCTTACTCTCCTTTCTTTTGTTCTTATGGTTTCCATCCACAAACTATAATGTCTCCGCTTTCTTCTTTCTGTCCTGCTCCTGCAGCTCTTGATTTTGTAAAAACCCTACAAGAAATACACAAGACAACAACAGTCAATTTAGAGAGGGCGAAAGCAGACTATAAGGAAAAAGCTGACCTCCATCGATGCGCGGAGCCTAAATACACCCAAGGGGATGAAGTGTGGTTATGTACAAAGAACCTTGCCCTGAAAGGGTACTGTAAATTTAAACCACGGTACATTGGTCCGTACAAAATATGTAAGGTCATAAATCCTGTTTTTATGAGGTTAAAACTCCTGACTGCTTTGAGAATACATCCAGTATTTCATGTCTCTCTTCTAAAATCCGTGGAACCAGGCACACGTTTACCTACCACTCCAGTCCCTATAATGGTGGACCACGAACAAGAATATCAAGTTGAAGTTTTTATTGATTCAAGAAAAGTGAGACGTAAACTCCAATATCTTATTCATTGGAAAGGTTATGGTGTTGAGGAAGGCACCTGGGAACCTGCTAGTCATGTGCACGCCCCTCACCTACTGCGTCTGTTTCACAGACGACACCCCAAAAAACCCAAGCCGGTAGGGGGAACTATAGGGGGGTGTACTGTCAGGTGTGTGGAGCGCGAGCGGCCAGCCAACTACAAAGATGGCCGACTCTCGCGTTTGCACATGCGCGGAAGTCGGCCGAGGAGCTTCAAATCCAGCCGCTCCCCAGCAAGGACACTTCGCGTTCTAGCTTCAGGACTGCTTAGTTGCTTCCGGGTTCTTACCTGTGTTTCCGGGTTGTCACGTCTCCTTGTCGGCTTGCTCCTCATCGCGGCGTCCCCGGCTACGGATTTCCCAGTTCCAGGCACAGCACTTGTCTCCTGATTGTTGTATCCTCATCGCGGCAGGCTCTAAACCCCATTGGAAGCTTCCTTAAATCTTTTCTCCAACCGCGGTAGGCTCCTGACCCCCTCTGGGAGGTGTCACCTATTTTTAAAAGAAAAGCTGCATACTTCCTATGTCGATATGGTGTTTGCTCGCAGCTTTATACTAGCCTGATCATTTTATTTATGAAACTTATCTGATTTATGTTCCGAGTTGATGGAGGTTTGATTTTTGATTGTTTCTTGTCGATTCCTGAAGAATTGCAAACATACTGAAACTGTTTATAACAAGTATCCTTATTTCTTCTTCTATCCAGGTTTCTATACTCTAATACTTACCCCAGCTACCAGCACACACAGAAGAAGGAAATAGCTCAGGTATATACATATTAGACTAGAGATTAGTGAAAATTCTAGGGTGGTAAACAGAGTATATACTTACCTCTTCTTCCTGTTCTTTCCACAGAGAAACTTTTCTACTTATCTGCTTCTGTCTCAGACTGGGGTGCAACGTGGGACTTTTGTGTTCTTCCTCCTTGTTTTCTTCCCTTCTTCCCTGGGTTACTGGTAGTACTTTGACTAAGTTGGGCACAATAGATGACCAGGTGAAGTCGAGGATCTTTTCATCATTTGCATGACGTTCCTGCTGAAACGTAAGTAAAGTTGACAGTACTTTCCCTGGACAGCAGTCAATAGTTAAATCACTCTTTACACACGTACTATAGTGCCCCCCAAAGCATGTCCACACATTTCCAAAGACACAAGAAGTGGTGCCCAGCACTCGTTAAGTCTTTATTCACACTTTTTAGATGTAGTTGTTAACAAAATAATTATGTTCTTTTTCTCATAAATAAATATGTATGTGAAGTAACCTTACTCCCAAGAATTCACTCGTACATAATAAATGTGTCAACAACTAAAGAGCCTTGATCCCAGGGCCTCAACTCGCAAGTAACATATATGGCAAAAGATAAGGAACCTCGATCCTGAGGTTTCAACTCGTAAATATCTTAAATGTCACAATAATGTACCACAATCCCGAGGTTTCAACTCGTAAATATCTTAAATGTCACAATAACAAACCTCGATCCCGAGGTTTCAACTTGAAATACAGAACAAGATACAATGAAGCAGAATGCGGAAACCGCTACTGGTCAGAGTACGGCCGCTCTGTATTCTCGCGGTTTTGCTTGCTAAGGGAAGCCGGTCTATGGACAACTGTCATCGGACCGCAGATGTGCTAACAGTGTGTTACCTGGACAACTGGAGATGAAAACAAAGATGACGCTGCAAAGATCGCCGAAACCAGATGGAGCTCCCGCTCCCGAAGAGATGCCAGAATAGTGAGCGGCTCCCGCAGGATGCCACACCCAAGATGGCTGTCCCTGTGGAAGCTGGTACATGTAGTCCTGATGCTCAGACCTGCACAAAGAGACCCCAGTAATAGTGTATGGAATAGGCCAACAAAACACAGGAACGCATGCATCACCGTACCTCCCATACCTCCTTAATGATGACTAGAACTCCTGAAGCAACACAGCCACTGACGTACTGGGACAACCAGGTGCATTTTACCACAAGGAATAACCCACCACGTGGCGGGGGCAGGCAGGAGGCCAGGAGAGAGAGCAAAAGTAGCTGTGCTGATTCGAGCGGGCCCTAGAACGTGTACCGCTGCGGCACTGACACAACCATGTGGCAGCAAGGGCAGTAATTACCACTGCGTCGCAACCGTAAAGGAGATTTAATTACTCCTCCAAATTGGTTCAATTGTTGTTTGCTTGACTTTGTTGCTCTCAGGAAATTGATATTCATTGATATTGCTTACTTGTACTGCTGATCAGTCTATTTACATAAGTGATCTTGCCCTCTCTACAAGTCTGACGTGAATGGTGATTATTACTACTCTCAACATCAAGGGCTGTAATGCCCCCAACAAGAGAGGGGCAATCTTGAAATCTCTGTGGCACCAACAACCTGATATCAAATGGTTACAGGAGATCTATTTGTTGAAAAGTTTAGGCACAGGAAATACCCCATGGCATTCTTTGCCTTTGAGTCCACTAAGGAGCGAGGAGTAGAGGTGGATAAGGAAGTCCATAATCTGATTCTGGTTGGGATCATGCAAGGCCGTTTTTAGTATGCTGGCTATGGCAGTGAAGCCCCTAACACACCCCAAGATGCATACACCCTGCAGTTCCTTACAGCCCTTTCTGGGTTGACAAGGGGCAGGATTATGCTGCCTGTAGACTTTAACGAGGTTTGAGACCCAGAAGGGTATAGTGACATGGAACAACTGGGGGACACTGACGCTTCACTAAAAACTAAGGAAAACTCTGTCTGAACAGGCCTTCATGACATGTTGGAAACTGCATCTGTCAGACACATATTACACATATTATTCACACATCCATGTGATACATTTTTGGATTGGCTCTGTGTTGGTCAGTACATCACTTCTGCAAGGAGGTCCCAGCAGCTACTATTGGGGTGATAGAGGTCTCCTACCATGCCAAAGTGATGATACATTTGGAAATAGAGAACAGGGAACCACACCATGGCTGGCGTTTACATACATTACTTTTGAGGGACCCCTTGACTGGTGCAGAAATTGGCTAGCACATTAGCAAGTACTCTCATTTGATTTAGGAGAAAAAGATACGTATGGAGGTGAGGGGTTGTTGGGCTCTTTTAAACCAGTGATTCGAGGCCACTAGCAACTGCAGCCAACCGGCAGCATCTCCGTATATTTGTGGTACAGAAACTTGAACAGGAAATCCAAGAGCTAGAGCAGGTGAGGATGGGGAATTCTATACAACAGAACACACGCAAGCTAATCACAGCTCTTTACACCTAAAGAAAATAACTTTTATTACTGGGGACAAAATAGGTACACAGTTGGCTAGGCTGCTGCATGGGAGGCAGGAAATGGGGTATGTTAAAGAAAAACATACGCCCTCAGACTAGAAAATGGTTGACGATGTGGAGAAGCTTTTACTCAAATTTGTACTTCAGGGCAACCTCTGTGGAATCCGAACAATTGACATATGCAGACGAGATTCAGCTCCCGCAAATTGCTGGGGCTCAGAGAGACACTTTGGTAATTCCCATACAGATTAAAGAGCTGAAGGCAGCAATAAAGGCACTGAAACTTAGCAAAGCCCCTGGGCCAAATGGGTTCAAAGCCCAATTTTACAAAACATTATTGAACAGGCTCACTCTAAAACTAAGACTATATTTGTTTGATTATCGTGCTAATGTGGAGTTTACCACCACCTCAATTCGGGAGGCCATTATCTCAGTCCTTCCAAAATGTAAAGACATACAAATGTGCCCTTCAAATCGCTCCATTGCATTATTAAACATTGATGCAAAACTGTATACTAAAATTTTAGCTACCCGCATAAACAATATCCTTCCCTGCGTGGTGGGTTTGTGCAGGGGTGCCAGACACACAATAACATCAGAGTCACTATCCATGTGGTCGAAAAGCATTTAATTTGGAAAATTCCTGCAATGCTGCTTTCATTGGATGCAGAAAAAGCTTTTGACAGGTGGGGTGGTCCTTTTTGTGCCTCATTTTCCTGCAAATAGGAATAGGCCTCTATTCCTAAACATGATCATCTCTGGTTATGCTGACCCCACTGCTCTTAAAAGGTGAACCGTGCAAGCTTTCAGGCTGCACATGTACACCAGGCAGGGATGTTCTTTGTCCACCCTCCTATTGTATTGGCCTTTTCAGAAAGCTCCTGACTTTTTGAATTCAGCACGCTGAGGAGGTGTTAGATATCAAATTTGGTTCCTAAGAAAATAAACTTTCTCTTTATGTAGACAACGTGTTGCTGACCCTGGAATCCCCGTGTTCTTCCCTCCCCACAGTGACGGCACTTCTCTGATTCTTTGAATCGGTCTCCAGTTATAAAATTACAATAAATCTGAGCCCCTGAATCTATCTCTACCGGAGACTGAGGTGACTATTTTACGCCATGAATTCCCCTTTCTGATGGACCAAGAAATGCATTAGTTATCTGGGGGTTCCGCTCAACCAGCTATTCTAAGCAAATCATCACTTATTGGTCTCCACTATCCATTGGGACCTACAGTCCTGGGGGGACTTGTTTATCTCATGGGTGGGAAGGATTAATGTTATAAAAATGAACACTCTCCCATGCTTACTATACATGTTCCAGGCCCTTCAGATCTGGGTTAAAGAGAGGGAGGTACCTCAAACGGATCCAAAAACAACTTATGCTGGTGGTATGTAGGTGCAAGTTATCTAGGGATATCTCAGAAGCTTTTGTCACAAAGCAGAGAAGCAAGTGGCATGGCAGGGCCAAATATCTGTATTATGCGGCCTCCCAACTGAGAATAGCGGTGGAGCGATCCATGGCGGAATCCGTAAAAATCTGGAGACTCATGGACCATGTCATAGTGGGTAGATTCTTATGGGACTTTGTCTGGTTGGATAAGAAACTTCGGACATTAAACGCCTACTTAAGTACTCCAGTTGGCACGATTCTAAGGACCTAGGATACCTTCGTAGAAGCTAGAGTACTAGTATTGCACCCTACACTCCTATCCCCTCCAATAAAAATATCACTCCTGTGGCGGGCTGCCAGGCATTCCAGGCTTAGAGGGAAGGGGTCTATAGGATGATATTTGATATGTTTGTCTCTCCCACACTGAAGACATTTCTGCAATGGAAAAAGGAATTGTGCCTTTCTGAAAGAGAGCAATTGCACTACTCACAGCTTAGACACTGGGTCACAATCCTACAGTCCACTCGCCTCCCACACGCAACAAAACTGCACTTTAAATGCCTTTCCCTAAACTTGTAGATACCAAAAGCACTATATCTAATATTTACCATGTACTGCTGGCACAGGGTGCACCTTGAAGTGGGCTACACAATAAGGAATGGGAAAGGGCATTGGGCAAGGCAATATTGCAAAAACAGAGGGAATGTCTGAGAAGGGACATAAATGCCTCCTCCAGGTCCATCTCAGGTGGGGAAATTCATTATAAAATATGGTTCTGTTGGCATTATACACTTTCTCGTCTACATTGCATGCACTGGAATTCCAACCCTAACTGTTGGAGAGGCTGAAAGATTAAAGGCACATTTGGTGGGAGTGTCCATTAGTGTGCCTCTTTTGGGAGGCAGTCTCAACTTCATTGGGGGACATTCTGGAGTACTTGGTTCCTTTTATTTTAGAGGTTCTGGTTCTTGGACTGACATCGCCTGAACTTGAAATGATGTCCACAAATGAATGGCATATGGTCCTTCAGTGCCTTGGGGACGCCCAAGTCAACTAAAGTCTTCCATTGGAAGAAAAAGGGCACCCCACCCCAAGGGCTTTGGACTATTTTAAACCTTTCAACAACTGACCAACAATGGCACCCACATGTGTTTTGAAGCCAAATGGAAGCCGTTTTATAAAATTTTCTTCAAGGGTCTCCCCATTTCTTTACTTCCTCTCAAGTAGAAAGCATTGAGTCTGTTTGATTGAAGACTGAGGGATGTTGGAGGAGGAGCTTACACTTTGAAGAATATGAATGGCTGGGCAAGCAGTGGCCTAGTATATATAATTTATTTCTGGCTATAGCCGGGTTGGCTGAGATAACCCATTTCCCCAGGCAGAGTGGGGTAAAGAGGTTAATAGGATAGTTATAATGTTGGGAGTGGGTTTAGACATTTTTGGTTTGTTTTAATCTTTTTCTGCTCAATCTTCTGCTTACCTTACGATGCTATGGATACATGAACAATGTATTTCTTGTTATTGTTATGGAACTGCTCTTGATATCATGATAGAACTGTCATTGTTCTTTTGCTCCTGTACCAAGATGTGCTGGTTCACAATCATGGACATTTTCAATAAAAAGATTTACCCAAAAAAATGATGTGTCATTCCTCTCAGTGACACTGGGCTACGAGTGGATGCTATTGAACAAGAAGAATCAGACAGCTCCCCCCAGTCATCAATATCCACAATGCTTTCTACCCAATCAATGTTTAAGACTTTCTTGAGAGAGAGCCTTAAAGAAACTTCAAGCCAGACAGGCTCCAAAGAGAGAGATTTTAGGCAACAAAATTCATGTCCTCGATAAGAGAGTGATGTCCTTTAAAGAGGGACCCCAAAAAGTTTAAATCTGGGTTTGTACCCTAGAAACAGCTCTTACAGAATCAGAGCAGAAACCAGTGCCACTTAACAATGCTATTTAAAGATTTTCGATAAAAAAAAGGATTAGAGCTAAATGTTTTAGTCTGAAAGTCAGGGGAATCCTGAAGGCTTAGAAGGTGGCCTTATAAATATGATCTACCGGGTAGCTACATTCCTGAAATAAATCCTGTTTGAGAACATAGTGAAGGCACTTGTATCAATTGATTTGTTGATTTCACAAGATTAGAGAGTTCCACTTGTTCCTTCTAAAGCTGGGACTAGACCACAGACTGTAATAACCTCTTTGTCAATACTAGATTATAAATGACCACTTGTGTGATGAATGCAAGCGCACAACCCCTCTGCACCCCAGTTCGCTCGAAACATACACGGTGGGTGAAAAGCCTGGGTATTGAATCAGACTTAGGGAAAATAGTGGAAAAGGGTTAGGAAAGACAGATACACTAGAGTCTTCTCTGGTGGAGTGTTATATCACAGATATTGGTTATTGAGCATATGTCAATACCATGAATCATAACCGAGTTTCTCAGTCTCATACATTTATTTGTTCCATTCACCATCGTGGAAGCAGGTAAGGAAGGACCCACAGGATGTGCATTGCAGAAGATACACACTCAAGGTCAAGACTTAATCAGCATTGCAAAGGAAGCAAAATGGCACATTAATGGTATGTTCAATCAGAGTTTTCAAAGAAAGCATAATGTTACAGAAAAAGTCATTTTAATCAGAGGGAAATTCTGAAAGGGAAGTGAGACCAGCAAAATGACAAAAATTAAGAAAGGTTCAACGAAGGGAAAGCAGGGTGCGAACTAGATGTGAAAGTGGACCATCCACCAATATGCTCAGTTGCCAGACCAGGAAGCGAAGTTGTGACTAGTCTTTAAATTGCAGTGCACCACTTAACCTTGAAGAGGAAGTAAACTCATATCAGGAGCCATCTTGAATAGTTTGTCTCAGTTGCACAGTCTAGTAATGTGGACATTTTTTTTAGGAAGGTTGCTGTCTTTTCCACATATACTGCTGCCCTTGGCCTCTCAGCCACTATGAGTTCCCTGGATGCAAACACCTCCCACTCCCTCAGCCTTGCCACTGCCTACCTACACCACCGGCAAACATCTATGCTTGCCCTGGTGTTCAACCTTTTGTGAAGGTATTAGAACTGATCCAAATTTAGGGTACGTCCTGGCAATAATACAGAATTTTCTTGCAACAGGTTGTGGAAAATAATGCATAATGGATAAAGAAGTAATTGTTTTTTTTCATATTTCCAAGCTTGCCTGGGAAGCAGCAAGCAAGAGATGAGGAAACTGATTTCAGAGAACTGTGCCTTCTTCATCCCTGCATTTCTAGTTGTAGGTTGCTCCATCAAAATCAATTGGCAAAGGTAATTTCTCATTTTCACATGGTCCGAATAAACTAAACCATTCCTATCTCAAAGATGGTGATGGCACTTGTTCTTAAATTATGTTTCTTAAGATCTAGGCTCTGTACAGCTCACAATTCACTCATTGAAGATTGTGAACCAGAAAGAGCTAAACACGTTTCATAAAATGTTCCGTTTGAAATAGAAATAATAAATGCAATCAATGTGTTTACAGAGATTTTAATTTACCTTATCACACTTTGACCGCCCTCCCATAATAATATCTAAAGCTTCTTCAATGAAAGTATGGAAGCAGATGGCAACGCATGTTATCAAATAGGCATGGAAGGAAGCTGAGAGGGTAGGAAACTTGGGACTAGGAGGTACAGCGAGAAGAAAACGGGATCAGAAGACAGCTCTTCAGCTCCAACCATTGCAAGAGTAAACTACAGCATATTCTTTGCTGAGTAGGACAGGAAGCTCCCATTCACTGGCAGGAAGGAGCTTTCATTTGAATAGCAAATGGGGAAAAAGGGCAGAGGGAAGCAAGCGACATGGTGGTTTTCGAGGTGCATATCAATGAAAAGCACTAATGGGCAAAAGATAAGGCATTGGTTTGTTTACCTGTCAACCAAAGCAAGCTCAAGTTAAATGGTAACTGCAGTTTTAAATATCTAGCTTCACTGGTCTACAAAAAGCAAGAGTGGTGCCTATAGATACAGCAATAAATTCATGTCTAGGAGCCAGATCCTCCTATAGAAACTTACAATTAGCTTAAAGGGACTACCATGTTTTTCATTATCAAGTACTCTAGAATATTACAGACCCAGGAGGGTGATGGCTGCTTATAAAAATCAGTGCTATATTCTTAAACAATGAACCTCTACACCAGTGGTCTTCAAACTTTTAAATGTCACGCCCCCACTAGTGGGGGAAAAATCTCTAGGGCCCCCTTTAATTTTTCACAATTGTTCTACTAAACTGGCAATGGTTAAATATGTATAGGCTTATTTAAACATTACAGTTAAGTTCTGTTACCGTTTTACATATGCAATCAAATACATGATTGCCAAACATACCATTCTGGTCAGGTAGACCTTTTTAACGTGTAAAGGTATCCACAATGTGATTATCAGAAATGGGTGTGGGGGTTTTGAAGAATATTTGGAGTCCCTTTCCTTTTAACACCTTCTCCCAGCCAGGATAACAATGAGAATTGATGCAAATGATGGCCCATTACTGCCGCTCATTTTTTACTGCTGAAAAAAAGGACTGTTATCAGCATAATGCTTCTTTTGGTCAGAGCATGGCTCTCCCCCCCTGGGATCACTTGAACCCCCCCTAGGGGGGGCAGCCCCCCAGTTTGAAGACCCCTGCTCTACACTGTATATGATCGGGGCATAGATTCACAGGAAATTTAACATACTATATAAACAATGCTATCACCATTAATCTGATTCTTTGTACTTGCTGTATATTGTGCCCAATATTGGATTCTACTATTACTCAAAGGTGTCCCCAGACATCGAAGGTTCGACGAGCTAAAAATGTACTTACTGTATCTTTGGGGAGTACTGACCCACGGTGTTGTAAACATCATCAGGAGTATGCCTATACTCTTTTTCTTCAGTCCATAATGAGTATTCCTGCTTTGATTAGTTGTTTATCAGTAAACCGCCTGTTAAAGTTGTGGAGGAGTCTTTCCATCAAATTCTGGTATCAAATCAGGATCCACTAAGTTTATGGCTGAATATCACAGAGATCTTAGTGACACCGCCATTTTGGATATTAAAGAGCACTTTATTTGCTATTTCTTTACTTCATAGCTTAGGAAAGGTTTTTGAGAACAGTTTAGGTTTTAACTTTTATCCTGCATCTGGACCTATCATCTGGTATGTTCTTAAAGTTGGCAGATATAGAGAAAGTGCATGGCTTACAAAACTAAGCTTCATAGAAAACAATTCAACATTCTAGGTTGATCACATATGCCAGCTGTTGAGACAAAAAACTCAATATAACAGGATATCTATAAAGATTTGAAAATTGTGTATGGACATTTCTTCTCTGTGCAAAAGTAAGACATGGCCCAACAACTAAATCTTCTAAATGTCATCTTTTTTAACATCGGGATAAAGCTGGGGCTTTGCTTTTGATTCTTTCACAGGAATAATTTTGACATCCATCCATTGAGAGCTCTAGATTTCAGTAGTCACCACTGATTTCGTTCCCCAGCTAAATAATATTTCACAGACCAAATTTCATAGCCAACTTTAATTAAAGATCAAAAGTCTGCACTTGTACCCCTTGTTACTATTGAGGAGCTTCTCCCTGCCATCTAAGGTGCTCTCTCAAGAGTAGCCACTGAAACTGACTAAATTCTTAAATATATAAACAAATTACAAACTAAATTATGTCATGATCCCCAAACCTACTTTCATGGAATCTTTCTTGGTTCAGGATACTTTTAAAAAAGAGAAAACTCACTCAAATTCAAAATCCATTAGACTAATTCCTTTACTATGCTCAGACAACAAATTCAATCCTAGAACAATCGCTAACCAATTTGCAAAGGTCATTGGTTCTTTGATTTTCCATGTCAACACCTGTTTATATCTAGAAGAGTCACTCCCATACATCTCATTTTCACTACTCCACTGATTGTCTGGCAGAACAGTAACAACAGCCATTGGCATCTATATTACCTATTTGTTAGACCTGACATCCTCAGTGGGATATTCCCCTAAACGTTTTCCCTTCACTCCTCCTGTTTTGTTGAATTTGTTTTTGTTGATATATGGAATCTGTGAATATTACCACTGCTAACCAGAGCTAAAGTGCTTGTGCTCTCCCCTTCAAACATGGTAAAATTGGCCTACACCTAATTGGCACATTTAATGTACTTGTAAGTCCCTAGTAAATGGCACTACATATGGCCAGGGCTTGTAAAGTAAATGCTATTAGTGAACCTGAAGCACTCATTGTGCCACCCAGTAAAGTGGCCTTTTAAAACATGTCCAGGGCCTGCCACTGCAGCTTGTAGTGCAGTTTTAAACTGCGAGATTGACCTGGCAAAATAAACCTTTTGCCACGCCTAACCTTTCCTTTTCAATACATATGAGCCACCCCCAAAGTAGGCCCTAAAGGCTCATAGGGCAGGGCGCAGTGTATTTAAAAAGTAGGACATATATATTTAAGTTTTACAGCTTACAAGTAAAAAACTTCTAAAGTTGATTTTCACTGTTGTAAGGCCTTTCCCTCCTATTGACTCACACTAGGTTACCTTATTACATTACATTTAATAAGTGGTAACTTGGGATAGGGAGCAGATAGGGATATGCTGTTTGTACTCAAATGAATGGTAATCTAAAATTCCCTTTAGTTGCCCTAATAATGCCTCTGTCCTGTGTCACATGACTGTGAAAGACTCTGCTCTTGGGGTTTGTGTATTGCTTCCAGAGAGTAACACAAAGGGGGCTTAGTGTGGACAGGATGAGCTATCCTGGCAGAAAGACTGGGAGGGTTGTACCCAGCCCCACTTACAATTTAAAGGGCTTTGCCTCCTGAAAACACAAAGGATTCTAAAACCAGGCCTGCCCCGTCTTTTGTCACCCCAGACAGTTTGGAGTCTTGACAGGGGAAGGAGAAGAACTTTCCACAACAGAAAGGGGGACTAGGACAGGGGGTCCCCCCACTCAAAGGCCGGCAATAGGTATAAATACTGGACCTCAAGAGTCACTCTTCAGGAGACTCCTGGACCTGTGGAAGTTAACTTGCTGCTTGAAGCATTGCCTTGCAGTCTGTGAAGGAAGACTGAACCTGCTTACCTTCATCCCAAGCCAACCAAAGAAACTCCACTTGTCAGTTTGATGACCTCCTGTGTGAGCTACAGGTATAAAACAAGTTTCAGATGCCTCCCTGCAACTGTCTAGCTGACCTGCTGCAAGTGGACCTGTCTGGACCTGCAACTGGACCTGCCTGAGCACTGCTGGCCTCTGCTGGAGTGAGTACCTGATCCCAAAGTGGTGCCTCCCCAGGTCCTGGGCCCTTAGCTCGCATCAGAGTGTACTCCTTCCAAATAAAAGGTGAAAATCCTGAAGTTTGAGCTCCTCATGAATGGCCCCATTCACAAGGTAACTCTGCCACCCATTATGACTGTCAAAGCCGAGTTCTGGTGAGGCCTGTTTTTTGCGCAACAGCAGCTGCCAGAGACAACATTGTCCTACTGCAATGACAGTCGGCAGTGACTGCTAAATTGAAGCGACAGCAATGACTGTCTGGGACACCTGAAATCGTGGCTAGAAGTAAACAACATTTTGCCCCGACTACAAACAGGGTTTAGGGCAGGAATGGGGACTTTAACAAATCTAACAGCCCCGACACTGTTAGCAGAAAAGGCCAAAACAAGAAAAAACGCAGCTATTTGCCTGCTTTGTAGATCTCAAGTCTGCCTTTGATCGAGTGCCACGGGAGGACTTGTGGAAAAAAATGGCTGCATGGGGCGTACCAAATAGCCTATTAAAGGCAATCAAAGAACTATATACTGGAACTTGGGCTCAGGTCAAAATTGGAGATGGCAAGAGTGTAATGAACAAATTCTACACAAATAATTATTAAAACAGGGGTGTGTATTGGCCCCATGCCTCTTTAATATATATCTAGCAGACCTAGCACAAACCATACGGAACATCAACGCTCACCAGCCCATACTGGCTCAAGAAGAAACAGAATACCTACAGTACACCGACGACATTGTCTTATTGAGCCAAACGCCAATAGGACTTAAATCATACATGGATAGAAATGGGTTAGAGCTAAATCTGAAGAAAACCAAAGTGGTTCGGTTGGTAGACTTGAAGAACAAGAAGTACACCTGGTTCTTGGAAGGAAACAAAGTCGAGAAAGTTAAGTTGTAGTGTAGCTCCTATTTCCCTAATAGGCTCTGCGCATTGGAATAATATATCCTATAGGTTTGACATAGGACTAAGGTCAGTATGTCCCTATCGAGTATATTAAACTTAATTACTTGTACCAGCTAGCTCAGAGGCCACTAGAAACTCCTTGACAACAAGAAGGGAGTAGTTTCTGGCAGCCGCAAAACATGACCACTTTGTTTCCCTTTAGAATCAGAACGTGTCCCAGAGTCGTGGAAACAATAGATAACTATTTCACTCAGCTCAATCGTGCATGCTTAGTTTTCTCCAAGTTACACAGAAAGAAGTAGACGGGAGTTTCAATAAAAGATTTATTGAACAGTCTTGTTTCTGGTGTAAGTAAAATGTGCTGTTACGATCACAAGACAGTATGCGAGATAAATAATGTACAGTGTGAGCAGTAGAAATAAATAATACTGCGATAGCATTATCTTTTAGTATATATGCCTTTACATAAATAACACAGACTAAAAATGCGAGTAGTCATACGATGCGTTTCTAATCTAGTTCTACCCCAATGTACCTAACCTAACCTAGGTGTAGGGAGAGGTATGAAGTAGGTGAAGTATTCCTTACTATGGTATACTAAGAGTATGTTAAGCCTAGTATACCTAGTATGCCAAGAGTCCCTCTAGGTTCTTATCAGCTCCATACCTGAAGAATGAGAGAGGTAGGAATCTCTTTGCCAGACTCGAACTCCAACACCCCGCAAGGGAAGTCAGATCACTGGAAGCTGGACTCTCTGCGTGCAGTGATGACAGCGTCTTCTCAGTGCGTCAGGCCGGGAAACGGGCTCCTCTGAAGTCGAGGTCTCCTCTAGTTTACAAGGGCTAGGGAAGGTATATTTATACCTGAGAGGTACCTCAGAATGTTAGCATTGACGTGGATCGGACAGCGGAAGACGTCATGAATGAACCCCTAAGGAATAATGGTTCATGCATAATAGATGAGTCCTTGAAGAAATCAATAGTCCTGTGCTAGGGAAATTCCCGAAGCCTAAGGGTCTGTTCTTAAAGAACTCGTTGTGACGTTAGGGTGGACGGATGTCGGAGACCATGCCTGTATTTGGAGTGCATGGTTTAATGCCTAAATAAGGGCTGGGATTTTATGCCTATATAAGGGCAGGGCGAATTGTGCCTATATAAGGACATGATACTGGAAAGCCCGTTCATGGACACCCTAAGAGGAATACAACACCCACTCCACTTTCGTGTGTACGATAATACTAAAAATGCTAAACATTTAAAATGCTAAACATTAAATGGAGTACCGCATATTTAAAAATATTTCTTAAAAGTGTTAAAAACATAGTAAAAAAAATGCAAAAGGTACTGTACATTTGAAGCAAATGCTTTTCATTTCAGGCATAAAGTTCAAAAATAAATGCAATTGGAATGAAATAAGCAGAAATATTTACATGTGACAGAAAATGATCGATAAGTTGTTCAAAAAGCAAAGTCATTTCATGTCATGAAAATTAATGAACTGTTTTAGACACACAAGATGACTAAGTGTCCGTGGAAGTACCTTGAAGTCTGTATTATAAGGCTAGTTCTACTTTAAGCAGATTTAAGTGCCATTTTCGTTCGAAAAATGGGAAAAAGTTCAATTTTGGAAGAGTTCCAAGTTGTTTTGAAAAATGAAGCCAAATTGTTACTGCATCTCTGGAACACTGTATGCTGAATCAGAGTCAGTTTACGGGTCTGGTGTAAACATGAGATCATCTATTTCTATAGACAAAACATCATCCACTGTAGTTGGTGTTAGTTGGAACACCTCGTGTAGTAGATTAATTGCACAGAGATGAGAAGCATCGCTTCCAGCATAGGTTGCCTCAGCAATGTTCGCGTCCGTTGTTACCTGTGTGCCTGTAGATCTTTCTCGTACCTCAGCAGCAGCCGGAAGCGTCTGTGAGATCTCAATGAATGCTGACATCAGGATAGGCAGCCTCTGGGGACAACACAGAGCATGGGCCGTTATCGGGACCAGCAGAGTATCGACATCCGTTGGCGTTGCTGATGGAAATGTTAGTCAGGTGTCCAACACGCATTCTTCACCGCATAGCAGGCATCGTAGAACAGGTAAGATGCAATCTTGCCAGATTGGTCGGAATGACAGGAACCAAGTTGTATTAAGGTCCCGTAGACGAGTCATGCCCAATAGCTGTACTATTCACTCACGGCGCTTTCGTTCAAGGAGAGCTTTCTCCATTTCGCTCGGAGTGAGGTCTGCGAATAGGCTGGCCATAGCGCAATAGCAGGAAGAGAAATAGAATTCCGGCAACAAGTGCTAGAATTAATGGTATGCCACCAAACACTGAATGTGCAAAGTTCGGGATGATTCCGAGTATTGCCTGGAAAGGTGCTAACAGACCGGAGCAGATGCTCTTAAATACATGTACAATTCCGGTTGTATCAGACATATTGAAGATACGTCCTATCATTTCTACGAAATGTATAGGGCAGTTTGTACGTATTAAAGTCTGTATCTCAGCCGAAGTCCTTGCTACTTGTAGATCATAGGTTTCTTTGGCCGAGGTCAAAGGCACTGTTTGCTGTAAAAGCATGGCTTTCATTCTGCTCAAAGTATCAAATCTTATAAAAGAGACGTTCAGCGAAGGCCATAGAGGCGGCTCCCTGACTGTGTCTATTGGGGCAAACAATACTTGCATACAGCAAGTGACCCTGGAGTTGACCGTTACTAGATATGGGATGCCTGGCAGCATGCCGCAGCAACTCTGATCATTCAACATGAGGTAACTCCCATTAGAAAGTTGTCCAAACGTTGGATTAATCACAGCAGCTGGTGTACCCTGCTGATGGCAAGACAAATTTGCCACAGAACCATTACAAGCCCCGTGTAAAGAAATGTCCTGACATATAAGTGAACCGCTCAGTGCACGTTTACAGTTTGTACCGCTCAAAAACACTTCACGATCCCCACTCCAACATCTATATGTATACGGTAAATCCCAAGATGTCTTAATGTATTCCTTACCCAACCTTTCATATTTGCCTGCTTGCATTTGTCTGAGGCAATACTGAAACTGAAAAGTAGTCACAGGTAATGTTATTTTGCCATGAATAAGCCATTCTGTAGCTGTTTTTTCTGCCACTGTGAATGGTAACTTTTCCAGTTTTTCAATGCTCAGCACTGTATACTTTGCTCCTCTTTGTGCCAGTTCGATCTGTTTATCAGTTAGATTGTATTCTGCAAACAGAGCCGATGTGTTGATGAAACGCCAAGGCACATAGCCCGCTCGCAAAGATTGCAGCGTCCAGCTTAATAAGACAATAGAACGTAATTGAGATTGGCCTTGTTGTAACATCAGAAACAATGGGAGAGCAAGGGAAGGAGGGGGTGCGTCCGTATCCCCTGTGTAATATATGTTAAACAATTCTGGACGAACCCTGTCGATGTGTGGCACCATCACTGGTAGGCAGTGTTTGGAACCCACTGGGTTTGTTAAAAGACCCCTCACACACCAACCTAGTTGGTGTCATGCTTCATCATTGGGGTCCCAACCGGGTGGCCGAATGCCCCCCGGTTGTGCTACGACGCCTGATTACAGCGGAGCTGGTGTGGTGCAGAGATGTGTTGTGATGTGAATTAAAAATATCTCTGAGAATCCTTGCCTCTTTATGTTTATTACTGGCGGCTCAGGATATGGTTAAAAAATTATGTGTGATGCAACTAAAAAAGAAATAATTATCTTGTAGTTGGCTATGTGATGGGTCTACATGTTTCAGCCCGCAAGAGAATGTAAGAGGGGCTTTCTTCAGGACCGTGAAAATAAAGTGAGTGGCAAAAATGTGATGCCACGTGAAAAGTGCAAACAGTAAAAATGGTACCTACACACGCGCTAAGGTGTGTGGACTGCGTGTCTACGTACTTACGGACACGTAAATAAAAGAAGGACCTGTGGGTAAAGAAAGAACAGCACAAAACATGTATGTATACATGATATGACGAACAGATAATATATTGGCAGTGATATTAAGCAACATAAAATGCAATCTTAAGTGCTATGGTCATCCAAAATGACCTGCCTGGTGATGGTACCTGTAATAAAATACATATCTATATGGTGAACATGCTACATGCAGAATTGGTGCAGCAGCTATTATGGTTAACAGTCTTAGTGTTGCTATGAAGCTGGGAGGCTTCTGTGCGGTAATCTAGTGGCAACATGAGGTTGTCACGATGGTGGCCGTGATCACCGTTTTTATACAGTATTGCAGCGTGACTAGGTGCAAGACTGGCCACAGTGTTGGTAGATTGTACATTTAAAATGGTGAGCGCACACGTGAAAAAACCGGCATTATGCCTTCAAACGTGGCGCGCCAAATAGTTTAAAAACAAAGCACGGAAAGCCGGAAGCGGCGCTTATGTAGAAGATATTATAATTACACTATGGTTGAGTGTAAGTGGCTGATCGGGGCTCGGGAGGAGTTTGCTCCTATAAATGACTCTGGTAAGAGAAAGAAGGCATGTGAGTTGCAGGAATAGTAAATGCTCACAGAATACTAGTGGATGTGGCCCGCAGCGCAACCTTACTTGGTATCAGAGCGAACCCGCTAAAAACCTGTTGTGGTCTCTCGTCGTCCCGGATGAGAATGGGGGCCGGTGTGGGCTCGGTTAATGTAGTTGTTGGAGCCATGGAGTACGTGCAGGTATGAGCGCCGGGGGGCCGGGCTATGCGAGGCTGGAGCGAGAGAAGCGTATGCGCATGTGTAGCTGGGAGCAGGTACTCTATCCGCATGCGCGCACGGGATCCGAGGGTGTCTGAAGGTGCGCATGCGCAGTCGGCGGCATGTCGCGCGGGAGAGGAGCGCTCTGGCTTATTAGCAGTAGTGCTGGAATGAAAATGCTGTAATAAAGCAGGGTTGCAAGGGTGGGGCGCTCTGGCATGTCTGAAGTAGTGCTGTGATGAAGCAAAAATGTAAAATGTAGACGCTGGACTTTGGATATGCAAAAGCACAGTGTTCTGTAAAGAGCACATAACGTGGGGGGCAGCATGACAATGAGATGATGCTGAGGGACTTCAAAATTGGAGTCCGAGGGTTCTGCAGGTGTATCCTGTTTCTCGTTGGGTAGATGGGGCAAGTGTAATCGCGCCTTGTGTGGCGGTGGGCTCCGGGATCTCTCAGGGAGGCTGGATTGGCCATAAGTGTGCTTCGTGCCAAAAGTGGACTGGGTGTTCAGATGCTGTGTCTACAGTCTTCTGAGACTGTTCCAGGGGATATTGTCGTTCAAGCCTGTAATGTGGCTTGACAGATGATATATCCATCTTTGTTCTTTCTCAAGGAGGCGACTTTGGATGTTGGGTAGGTTGGGGTCTAGTGCTTCTATGGCTACCCATCTCATATCATTGGTCGTGTGGCCTATCTCTAGAAAGTGGTTTGTCATTCTGGTAGTGTTTTTCTTGCACCGTATGGTGCTGCGGTGTTCGCAAATCCTGGTTTTGATTTTACGATTCGTCATGCCGATGTACGTAAGGTTACAGGGGCAGACGATACGGTATATGACATGTTCAGTGTTACAGTTGGTGTGTTTTCTTAGCTCCCATGTCTTTCCCGGTTCCAGGGTGAGGTTTTTCGCAGTCTCGGTGATGTGACACACACTGCAATTCCCACACGGGTAGTGACCCGTGATGCTTAGGAGCCCCCAGGCATTGAGAACTGTGCTTGTAGGTTTTTGTGGTTGTATTGGTCTGGTGGACACTATGGCATCTTTTATTGATCTCGCTCTCTTGTTGGAGAGGAGCGGTGGTGCCCAATCGAGGTTACCTGTCTTCAGTATTTTCCATTGTTTCCGGATGATCTGAGAGACTTTGTTGGTCACGGTATTGTAAGTTGTCACGCATGTAAGTGGCACTGGGGTGGGATCTCGTGTCTGGGTTTCGATGAGTGCTTCACGGTTTTGGTTTCTGGCCCTCTTGTTGGCTTTATTGGTAATGCATTTGGGGTATCCTCGTTGGTGTAGTTTTCTACTCAGATCTATGGCTTGAGATTTGTAGTCTTTTATTTCGCTACAATTTCTGCGTAGCCTGAGGTATTGGCCATATGGGAGGTTTTCGCAAAGTGGTCTAGGATGGAAGCTGGTGAAGTGGAGTAGAGAGTTGCGGGCAGTTGGTTTGAAATGTGTTTTACTCTTGAGGCCTCCTCCTGCTGCTTCAATATCCAAGTCCAGGAATGTGGTCTGTTGTCTGTGGAAGTTAGTATGTAAAGCGAAGGTTGGGATCGCATGTGTTGAGCCAGTCACAGAATGTGTTGAGGGATTCACTTGTTCCTTCCCAGATTAGTAAAATATCGTCAATGTAGCGCTTGTAGAATTTGATTTGGGGAATTCGTGGTTGGTCGTTGTGTAGTAGGTGTTGGGTCTCAAAGTCATACACGTACAGGCCTGCTACACTGGGAGCGAAAACACTCCCCATGGAGGTCCCGTACTTCTGGAGGTTGATTCTGCCTTCGTATTCAAAGAAGTTTTCTTTGAGTGCAAGTGTTGCACATTCCAGAACAAAGGATATAGAAGTTCGGTGTTGCCAGTTGGAGTTGTTCAGGGCGCTTTCTAGTACCCTGAGGGTGTCATCTTGTGGGAGACTGGTGTATAAGCTCTCCACATCGAGGCACACCAACAGTGAAGTATTAGGGTCATACGGTAGGGCCGTTATTAGGCCTAGTAGGTCTTTTGTGTCTTTCAGGTAGGTGCTGGTTGATTGTACCAGGGTTTTAGAAAGTAGTCGCAGTAGCGAGACAGGGGTTCTAATAATGATCCAATCCCTGAAACAATAGGGCGTCCAGGTGGTGGTATTTTCTTTTTGGGACGATGTAAAAATAAGGTATTTTTCCCGGCGTGTTGATCAGGAATTTGGCCTCATTCTTGGTGATCAGCCCTCTCATCTCTGCATCTTCTACAAGGGTATGAATGCGTGTTTTCAGTGCTATGCTTGGATCCTTAGCCAAACGTTCATAGTTTTTAGTGTCATTGAGTAACCGGTCACATTCACAGTGGTAATCTGCTTTGTTGAGTATGACAGTGCCCCCACCTTTGTCGGCTGGTTTTATAATGATCTCGGTGTTGTTTTTCAGTGATTGTAGGGCCAGGCGTTCTAGTCGGCTCATGTTCTGGAAAGTGTTGGGTTCTTCCAATGCTTCAATCTCTTTGAACACTGTCTGTTCATACACGAGTATCTCTGGGGGTACTGTGCTCGGTGGTGGGATGAACGTTGATTTGGCTCTGAAGGGAGTATCCCCTTGTGCGTCAGGATCCTGTAGGGTGGGAGAGTTCTCAAAAAAAGCTTTTAGCTTCAGTTTATGGAAGAACTCTGCTAGCTCACAGTGTAGTAGAAATTTGTCGAGTCTCGCTGTGGGAGCATAGCCAAGTCCTTTCTCTAGGACTGCTTTTTCTGCTGGCGTCAGGGCATGCGTGGAGAGGTTGGTAATAAGGCTCAGCGTATGCTCGGGCCTGGTTGTTGGTCTCGCGTTTTGCTCCTTGTCAGTGCTCCTTATTGTGGGTCATCTTCCCAGTGTTCCTGGTTCCCTCTGCGTCTCCTTCCGCGTCCATGTCGGCCTCTTCCTAAAAAAGGTTGCTGTTGATTTGGGTTCATGTATGGTGGTGTTGGTCCGAAAGGCGTATTCCAACCGTATCCAAAATGTGGGTGCATTGGGGGATATATGGGAGGGTATTGTATATTAGGTCCTGGTGGTCCTTGGATCCACGGTTGTTGCCAACCCATGTGTCCGCCCCTTCCTTGTTGTCGTCTGCGATAACTGCCCGTGCTGGAGCCGCTACTTGCCGATGAGTCGTCTTCGGACGATGCGCCTGAAGTGTCCGCTCTCATCGGTGGTTGATAGTTGGCTTCCGCATATGGGTAAGTTTTGGCATAGGAGAATCTTTTCAGGTCCTTCTGAAATTTGATGATTTTGCTTTGAGTAAGGCCCTCTTTATATTCATATTTATTTCCTTATTAGTTTCGTCAAGCCGTTTTTGTATGAGGAAAGTGTGGCTTTGAAATGAGTTTCTGTTGCTTGTATCTCAATGAGGTAGGTGTCTGAGAGGCGTTTGGATGTTTGGATGATAAGGATCATCCAGTCGCGTGTGCATCGCCATGCTATTTGGGCCCAGTCTTTTCGAAAAGTGGCATCCTCTAGAAAGATACGTGGGGCATTGGTGACGATTAATCCTCTGGGCGCAGTGTTGTTCCGTAAGTATTCGGTTAGGATTACCCCATGGAGTATGGTTCTAATCCGATTGCGTTTCTTTTCATTGAGGCTTTCCCAGTCAGCAGTCTGTGCGATGGAAGATGCCATATTGAAATCCGCCAGTGATGGAGGGTTCTCCAGGATGTTGTTAACGTCATCCAGAGTGAACCCTAGACCATGGTTCTCAGCCATAGTGGCAAAGCGTGCTTCGTGTGGAGTTAAAAATGGAAAAAAGAAGGAAATAGCTCTCACAGCTGTGCGCTGTGAATAGATATCAGAAACAATGGGAGAGCAAGGGAAGGAGGGGGTGCGTCCATATCCCCTGTGTAATATATGTTAAACAATTCTCCTCCCGAGCCCGATCAGCCACTTACACTCAACCATAGTGTAATTATAATATCTTCTACATAAGCGCCGCTTCCGGCTTTCCGTGCTTTGTTTTTAAACTATTTGGCGCGCCACGTTTGACGGCATAATGCCGGTTTTTTCACGTGTGCGCTCACCATTTTAAATGTACAATCTACCAAAACTGTGGCCAGTCTTGCACCTAGTCACGCTGCAATACTGTATAAAAACGGTGATCACTGCCACCATCGTGACAACCTCATGTTGCCACTAGATTACCGCACAGAAGCCTCCCAGCTTCATAGAAACGCTAAGACTGTTAACCATAATAGCTGCTGCACCAATTCTGCATGTAGCATGTTCACCATATAGATATGTATTTTATTACAGGTACCATCACCAGGCAGGTCATTTTGGATGACCATAGCACTTAAGATTGCATTTTATGTTGCTTAATATCACTGCCAATATATTATCTGTTCGTCATATCATGTATACATACATGTTTTGTGCTGTTCTTTCTTTACCCACAGGTCCTTCTTTTATTTACGTGTCCGTAAGTACGTAGACACGCAGTCCACACACCTTAGCGCGTGTGTAGGTACCATTTTTACTGTTTGCACTTTTCACGTGGCATCACATTTTTGCCACTCACTTTATTTTCACGGTCCTGAAGAAAGCCCCTCTTACATTCTCTTGCGGGCTGAAACATGTAGACCCATCACATAGCCAACTACAAGATAATTATTTCTTTTTTAGTTGCATCACACATAATTTTTTAACCATATCCTGAGCCGCCAGTAATAAACATAAAGAGGCAAGGATTCTCAGAGATATTTTTAATTCACATCACAACACATCTCTGCACCACACCAGCTCCGTTGTAATCAGGCGTCGTAGCACAACCGGGGGGCATTTGGCCACCCGGTTGGGACCCCAATGATGAAGCATGACACCAACTAGGTTGGTGTGTGAGGGGTCTTTTAACAAACCCAGTGGGTTCCAAACACTGCCTACCAGTGATGGTGCCACACATCGACAGGGTTTGTTTAACACTTGTTGTAACATCGCCAAATCTTGTTCTAGTATGTCGATAGCAGAGGATACAATGCCATCCAATGAATATATTCTGGTGGACAAAGTTGTTAACCCATTGTCGACCACAGAGAGTGTTTTCTCTAAATTAATACGATCAAGTTCACGTATTCGTTCTGCGGCCTCCATCTGTGATACTTTCCATGCTTCATTATACGCAGCATAAATGCCGGCATATATGAAACGTTTTTGACGCGGTTTTCTTGGTCCAAGCAAGAATTCCCTAAGGTCTGCGTCCTTTTTAAGTAAGGTTAAGTGTTGTTTCACATCCTGTAGTGTAGACTTATGCAGCCAATCGAGGCATAATTTTCCTACACTGTATGTTGTTACTACCCCCGGATGTTGTCTTTGGACGTATCTTGGGTCTGGCCTATTAATAGTAAAGCCCTGACTTTTATTCAGGAATCTTTCATGACAGTTATTCGTGTCTGTGGGCCAGATCAACCATTTTTTCCAATCAGGATTAGATCTGTTGAGTTGTAGTATATTGTCAACTGTCACCACTGCCTGTGTATCGTTATCACTTGCAGGTGTTGGTACAGAAGGTGTGTTCATCTCCTTGATCTTGGCTAATCCAAGACAAGATGTTTGTTGGATGGTTTCATTCAAATACATTATTTGTTCAGAGATGATACAGGCTCTAAATAAAGCTTCTATCCCCTGCACTTGCCAATCTTTAGTACCCCAGACTGTTTTTGTGTCTATTGTGTCTTTCCAAAAGTCGAAACCCTGTCTAGACAGTTGGGCATTAAATAATGCAGAGTAAATCTGTTTTTTATTTGTTAACATAATTTTCAGCCCTGTCTTGTTTACATTTTTATAGTAAAACATTTCTGGATCAGATGTATTGTAACCTGAAAAATATGGAAACTTGTTGGCAAATGTTTTTGAACTACCTTTAGGTGGTGTAGGACAATGTTCCCATTGGTTAAACATAAACACATTTCTTGGATATGCAGATTTATGCAAATAATGATGACCATAGTGGTTATAACAATACAGTTGGTCATAGTCTGATGAACCCTCTAAATATTCATTTTTAGAAAATGCAGCAGATTTTTCTAGGTCAAACATTATGTCGTTAACAGTCTCAAAGTCCCAATCATCAGAATAGGTACTGGACGAAATTAGATCACTTAGTGAAATTTTAAACAAATGTAAAATGTTCAATTGTTCCGTCGGGCCGAAGATGTCAAAATCTGTTTTGTCCCACACTATACCATCCTGTATAGGAACAGCTGTGATGTTCACTGATGACAAGTCTCTTGCTTCACGATGGGAAAATTTATGAGGTTTCAAAAGTACGTTCACGCCTTTTCTTTCAGTATTCACATGGATGTATCTGCCACTTATAAGCACGCTCACAGTTGTAACCAAAGCTAGCCAGAGCAGGAAAACAAAAGTCCAGATATAATCCAGAGTTCAATCCATGGAGAAACCAAATAAGTCTTTTTCAGAAAGTGAAGAAAGTCTTGTACTTGCTGCTTGAATTTGAATGATGCTGGCGTCGTTTCAGGTTCACTTGGATCTTCTGAGAACGTATCAAAGTTAATGAAATAGCCAGTAGCAGTTCTGTCAATTGTTGGAATTGCATCAGGATTTGTAGAAATCACTGGAACCAGTTCATCACTTGCCACATTGGTGTAGACAGGTGTATTTGGACGAACTGTTACTTGGTGTTCAAGAGGGATGAGTTCCATAGCGTTGTTGCTTAGTCCTCCATCTGTTACAGCTGAATTCTCGATTGTTATCAGTCTTTCAGTCTGAACCTCTTGGATAGTAGCGAGAGGAGTGCGTCTGCTACTAGGTCGGAGTCCACGAGGCCTACTGTTTAGTATTGGCCACATACTGTGGTTTGATCAGGTCGATGGACACAAATCTTTTCTCCTTTCTTCCAGCAAGGGGCGGCAGAAGTACTGTTCTTGTACCTTGAACTGCTAGGACAGGTACTGGTTGTCTGTAAGAAGGTCCAAATTCCTTCTTGTCCGCAATCTTTTCTCTGACTAGATCCCCAACTTTTGGAATGCAGACAGGCCTTGCTGGGACCGCCGATTTTTCCCCAGTGGTGGTTGGCTGTAGGAATTCGTTGCTTTGTTTCATTCTTAACTCATTCAGATTCTGTAAAACAGCCAAACGATCTTTGATATCAAACGGTTTATTTTCCACCACTGTGCCTACGTGTTCAAGGTCTGGTACCCACATTCTTGTCCCAAATAGGACCTCATATGGAGTGACCCCCCCTGAGAACTTCTTGGCAGATTATTCAATGAGCGTTGGACCCCATTAAGGTGTTTGACCCACCCATCACCCGAACCTAATACCCTAGCTGTTATAGACTGCTTTATGTCCCGGTTTTTCCTTTCCACAACCGAATTTCCTCAGGATGGAATGGAGAGGAGTACCGCAATGCAACGCCCAGACTGGCCATGGCTTCTTTGTAAGCCCGAGAGCTAAACGCAGGACCCTGGTCAGAATGTAGCGTGCCTATTGCGTATGTGCCGATAAAGACTCGCAAATCTTTTATAACAGTTCGAGCGTCAGCTGAGCGCTGTGGCCATATCCATAGGAACCTAGAGCATGAATCCACTGCTACCATGATATATTTATAGTTACCGTCCCTTTTCAAGGGACCGCAGTGGTCCAGGTAAACACAAGCTAATGGTTTGTCTGAAATTAACAGGGGTATCTGCGCAGGACGTTTCACTGTTGAGACTTTCATCTGTTGGCAAATATCACATTCTAAAACATAGTTTTTAGTTTGTTTCTGAATGCCAGGCCACCAATATCTTTGCTTGAGTAAAGATACTGTCGCTGAAACACCTGCATGGGCAGAAGCTATCCCTTCGTGTGCTGCTAGGATTAGTCCTAATCTGCGTTCCTTGTTTGGAATTACCCTATCCCCCACTCCAGGGATTCGAGCAAAAGGAACGTTGTTTGCATCAATTACATAAGAGTACTTGAGTGGAAACTTTTTTGGTAACGCTGCACTGCTGTCTTTGCTTGAAGCATTGACAGCCAACATTATCTCACCGTCTATTTTTGTTTTTGAACGAGTGATCGCAGCTACGGAAGCCATCTGAACAGCCCCCTTTGCGGCTTTGTCAGCCAATGAATTCCTGCAACGTGAACGCCATCACGTTGATGACTCAGTGTGTGGATCACGTGAGCCTTTGGTAGTTCGTTTTCAACTGAACTACTTGTTCCCAAAGCATTTTGTGCTTTATTGTGCCACCTTTCGCATCTTTGAATCCATTTTGAAGCCAGTTTTGTATATAGTCATTATACGACTGAACACAGTAAAAGGAATCGCACACTATTAGTGTGGGGAATTCTCGATCTGTACTTTCAAGTGCCAGTTTGAATGCTTGTAGTTCAGCTCGCTGAGCTGTACAATCTCCTAGAGACTGAGTTTTTGTGACCATAGGTCTGAAGATGCCATTTCGCATGCAACCTTTAACGATTGCACACGCTGCACTGTAAGCTTGCTTACTCCCTGTTGCGGGTTGTGCGGATCCGTCAGTGTAAATTATAAATTCGTACTGATCGAGAGGCAGAATTTCAGTAGGCAGAGGACATTCTTGTTCATATTGCAGGAATGCTTGTGTTTTTAAATCTGGATCAAAAACATATTCAACATCTGTTGCAGCAAGAGAATTAACCCATTGTATCCATCTTGGATGTAATGCTTTAGCATTTGGAATGCTTGCTTTTGGGACCGCTTCTAAAGCTGGTACCGGGGTTACGACAATAATGCGTTTCCTTGGGCTAAGGCTCTTTCTTTTGCTACAGCGGTTTGAACTGCTGTTAGAATTTTTTCAGTTGAACTGAAGCGCATTTCCGCTTGTGTGTACAAATGAGATTTGTATGCGATTGGTATTTTCTCACCCTCATTGAAGGTTAAGTAGGTGAATCCGCATTGACCCGAAATTATTCGGATCACCAAATTGCGTTGACTTACGCGTGTTTGTAAGTGATTTGTTGCTAACATGTTAGCCTGGAGTGAACGCAAGATTTCTGTGTGTTCCTGTGTCCAGTTTCTGATCGAAAAATCAGGTTTGATTAATGCGTAGAGAGGTTTAACCCTTTCTGCGTAATTTAGAATGTATGTTCTTCCAAAATTTAGGAAACCCAGGATGGATTGTAAGTTTTTTAGCGTTTTGGAGGTTGGAGCAGCGCACATTTCTCTAGAAAGTTAGCTGCCAAGCTCTTGCCTTCACTAGAAAGTTCATATCCTAGAAATAGGACATTGAGATGGGCAATTCTGGACTTTTTAAAGTTGAACTTGTAGCCCTCAGAGGCGAAACCCAGTATAATGGTGCTCACCCTGTTCAAGTGTTTTTCCAGGTCATCGTCTGTCAGATAGATGTCATCGACATAGGACAATGCCTCATTGTCATAAATTTGTAGTAACTCCGTTACCCTCGCTGAGAATAAACCTGGGCTGTTCTTGAACCCTTGTGGGAGTTGACAAAAGTGACGCTGGGTCCCCATTATGGAGAATGCTGTTAAGTACCTGCTTTCAGGTGCTATGTTTTGACAAAAGAAACCATTTGAGATGTCTAATGTGGTTTTATATTTTTACGCACATTGTTATTCATTAATGCTGTGCTATGTGCATTTTGCACTGTAAAAGTTTTAGAACAAGTGTTTAGGTGTCTGTAGTCCAAAACTAGACGATATATATTGTCTGGTTTGGAGACAGGAAACAAAGGATTGTTCATTGAGGAGGTGCATGTTTCAATCACCCCTTGATATTCAAGTTGATCTAAGATCTCCCTTACCTGTTTTTTAGCTTCTTGCTTTATTGGGTACTGCCGTTGTGCAGTTGGTTCATGTTTCAGGTGTATTTTATGGTGAGGTGAATCCTTATCCCATCCTACATGATTTTTATATAATGCTGGGGCCTGGGCCACTGCCCATTTCCTGGCATATGTATATCTCAGATGCATTGGTATATGGTTGGAGAAGGCAGGCATAATAATGTCCTCGCCATGTGGGCACTCCCTGACAAATTGTGGTGGCCAGCCCTTTTCTGCTAGAAGTATGTCATAGCCCTTTGATAGTCTTTCCCCAAAAAGTGCTTTCACCTGTCTAGGTTTGTCTCCCTCAATCCGGAGAGTTATTTCATATAACTTTTGTGGAGTACTAACCCTGGTGTCTACAGTCTCAACTGTGATGTACTCATTCAAGTCCACTATCTCCAGAAGTTCCTTCAGGTTCTGGTGAACTATTGTGACTTCTGCTGCACTGTCCAGCATTGTCTGAGCCCATTCTCCGTTCTTGAGTTGTGTTCTCAGTATTCTCGGCATGTCTAATCTTTAGACCTGCTACTTTCTTTTTGGAGAATTGAGGTTTTACTTTGGTTTTTGTAGCGTGTTTTTCTTCCTTGGATTTCACGCGTTCTTCTCTATGTTCTGACCGTCCTCTTCTTTC
Source organism: Calotriton arnoldi (assembly GCA_963921515.1). Taxonomy (NCBI): domain Eukaryota; kingdom Metazoa; phylum Chordata; class Amphibia; order Caudata; family Salamandridae; genus Calotriton; species Calotriton arnoldi. Next base: position 697,560 of record CAWUFW010009318.1, on the reverse strand, counting down.
CGAAGTCTGTGATGAGATCTGAAAGGGACGAGAGGAACGTGTATCAGTATCTTGATACCTGTCAGGTTTTCTCAAATTATCCCTATTTCTGAGGTTATACCTCCTTTCAGAGGGCTCCTTTTGAGGAGACCTACCTCGGGATTGAGAACGTTTCTCATTTGATTTTTGTTTAGTAGACTCCCACTTCTTTTTAGAAGATGTAGGAGTTTGTTTAATTGAGTCCTTCTCAGGACTTTCAGATAGCTTAGGTTTCACTGGTCTTCCACCCAAACTATCTCTGCCTAATTCTGCATAAGATTGTTCGATTATTCTTGGTAGCTCAGTTTGATGTTCTGTAACATCAAATTCCCTTATTTTTTGGCGGATCGCCACTGCTGCTGCCTCCCCTTTAATATTAGATAATATTATTGTTGAGACCTGGTCGAAACTTTTCAGTAATTTCATACCTAAATTTAGAGCAGGCTCTGCCCCGTATTAATTTTGAATTTGTTTCAGGACATCAGGTATTACCGCAATTGACGGAATGCCATGTGTTTTATTATAGATGGCAGAAAAGACTGAGGCCCAAGTGGTGCAGTCTTCCAGTTGTGGTGTGATCCCCATTGGTAAACTGATTGTCAGTATTCTGTGTTTCTCATACAGGCTAGTATTTGGAAATACTGCTTCGATTTGAGTAATTTTTTGAGCTATCCAGAATGGAATTTGCTCATGTTTTGTGGGCATTTTACCCATGACTGCGTATAGAGTCTGTGGTGTAATTTTTAGTGTATTCCCCTGTTGGGGAGTTGGATTTGGAATTGTTAATGGTTGCTGGACTGTAAAAGTCCGCATGACATATTGGACCAATTGTCTGTAGATTTTTATTAACTCTGTGATTTGAGTAAGTAGTTCCTCGTTTGACATTTCTTCAATGTCAGGATGAGGTGTGTAGCCGGCTAGAATCGGCCATGTTGCTCCTGGTCTACCTAGTGGACCGAGCCTGGTAATGTTTTTGTGATGTTTTAGGGCGCCTTTAAACCAGAGCTGATGCTCCTGGTATGTTAATGGAATTTCAATATCCTCGAAAGGAATATATTCCTCTGGTGGATCATCTTCTTTGTAGAAGTGAAACATGTGTGTTACTGGATTGGATTCAGGAAATATTACCCATGAATAGAATACCTCTGTCTGAAAGGATTCATGTGCCTCTATCACGAAAACTGCTCTACCTCCCCTTGGTGGTAGGCCAAGTTTTATGAGTTTTAGAGTGATGGCTCTTCTTAAGTTTGGATGGATGTCTATAACACCCTCCTCGGTTTCATTTAAACCTGTAATGTTAAAAGCTGCTGCTTGGGTTGGATCAGCCGCAGCTTCACCGTTTCCGGTATCAGTCATTTTGTTTTTTGAAAAATGTAGAACAAGTTTCAAGGAAACAAAGATAAGGTGCACAATATTTTGGAACACTGTATCCTTCAACGTTGAGCAAACCAAACAGCTAATATATAGGGTACTGCCCTATGTAGCCTTGGTGGATACTTAACCCTGCCCACTCCAGACGTCTTTTGGAGTATATGGGTAGGGTCTGAGAGAAAAAGCACGGCTGAGTTACTCAGTATCTAACGTTGAATTACCGCCTTACCAAACCGTTGGGCGCCATGTAGTGTAGCTCCTATTTCCCTAATAGGCTCTGCGCATTGGAATAATATATCCTATAGGTTTGACATAGGACTAAGGTCAGTATGTCCCTATCGAGTATATTAAACTTAATTACTTGTGCCAGCTAGCTCAGAGGCCACTAGAAACTCCTTGACAACAAGAAGGGAGTAGTTTCTGGCAGCCGCAAAAACATGACCACTTTGTTTCCTTTAGAATCAGAACGTGTCCCAGAGTCGTGGAAACAATAGATAACTATTTCACTCAGCTCAATCGTGCATGCTTAGTTTTCTCCAAGTTACACAGAAAGAAGTAGACGGGCGCTTTCAATAAAAGATTTATTGAACAGTCTTGTTTCTGGTGTAAGTAAAATGTGCTGTTACGATCACAAGACAGTATGCGAGATAAATAATGTACAGTGTGAGCAGTAGAAATAAATAATACTGCGATAGCATTATCTTTTAGTATATATGCCTTTACATAAATAACACAGACTAAAAATGCGAGTACTCATACGATGCGTTTCTAATCTAGTTCTACCCCAATGTACCTGACCTAACCTATGTGTAGGGAGAGGTATGAAGTAGGTGAAGTATTCCTTACTATGGTATACTAAGAGTATGTTAAGCCTAGTATGCCTAGTATGCCAAGAGTCCCTCTAGGTTCTTATCAGCTCCATACCTGAAGAATGAGAGAGGTAGGAATCTCTTTGCCAGACTCAAACTCCAACACCCCGCAAGGGAAGTCAGATCACTGGAAGCTGGACTCTCTGCGTGCAGTGATGACAGCGTCTTCTCAGTGCGTCAGGCCGGGAAACGGGCTCCTCTGAAGTTGAGGTCTCCTCTAGTTTACAAGGGCTAGGGAAGGTATATTTATACCTGAGAGGTACCTCAGAATGTTAGCATTGACGTGGATCGGACAGCGGAAGACGTCATGAATGAACCCCTAAGGAATAATGGTTCATGCATAATAGATGAGTCCTTGAAAAAATCAATAGTCCTGTGCTATGGAAATTCCCGAAACCTAAGGGTCTGTTCTTCAAGAACTCGTTGTGACGTTAGGGTGGACGGATGTCGGAGACCATGCCTGTATTCGGAGTGCATGGTTTAATGCCTAAATAAGGGCTGGGATTTTATGCCTATTTAAGGGCAGGGCGAATTGTGCCTATATAAGGACATGATACTGGAAAGCCCGTTTATGGACACCCGAAGAGGAATACAACAAAGTTATACAAATACTTAGAATTCATTGTGGAGCATCAAATGAAAGGTAAACAACACATAAAAACAATGCAGGCGAAAGTGCAATCCTTAAACTACGCCTTCAGAACTTTAGGAACAAAATTTAGCTGTCCTGCATTTGACCATCTTTTAACAGTGATGAGTGCTCAGTTAATGCCAACAGTGACTTATGGTATGAAAACATTGAAAGGACGCGCAGAAGGCCCCTTAAACAAAATCCAAACAAGAGTATATAAATCTGTGTTCAGCATCCCGAAAACTGCATCTCCAGCACAGGTGCGGTTACAGTTTGGGCTGCTGAACCAAAAATACCAATGTAAAGGAGCCTTTATAAAACTATGTTGGAAATTACATGCGTCGGAAAGAGGGTCAATCAACCATATGTGCTGGAAGGAAATAGAGGAGCAACTACAACTAAATAAAAAAGATTCTTGGGGGCTATATCTAAAACAGGCTATCGAGGAACTTGGAATAGAAGACGCCTGGAGTGCAAGTATTGGGAAACAGGCTTTTTATAAAGTGATAAAAGCTACAAACAAGCGTCTTTCATACTTATCAGATAAGACATGCCTTGCCTTCAGACGTCACGCCTGGACAATGATAAATTCCTATAAAAAATTACGGCACCAGGATTACCTTACAGCACATTTTTCACCAAAAATAAAACTCCAGTTTATGCAGTACCGCTTCAGAAAATGGAAACAAAAGATCTAATGCCATCCTGGAAGGATCAGACATCGAACAAAGAATGTCAGTTTATGCAAATATAAGGAAGAAAGTCTTGCACATATATTTCTAGCGCTTGCCCGAGTCACCTGACAGAAAGAAAGATAATGCTGAAAAGAATCTTCAGAGAACTAGAAATATGAACATGTAGGCAAGCTGTAGCCCATTGGCTGGGTGGCTCCTCTATACCGCTTATATGCCGGGGAGTAAAATTTGCAAAAGTAAACATGAAAACATTAGAGCAATCAATTTAGGGCACCAGCACCTTGACAAAGAACTTTAATTGGGAAGTATATTGCATCTGCTCTTTAACTCAGGGTTTAAGTAACGTACAAAGGAAGAACAGTAATTTCTCTGAGCTGAAGAACTGAAGGTCAAATCAATAGAAATTAGTGTTAAAAGAACGATTAAAACAAAAGAACAAAGACAGCGCACTTTAAAACTTGGGACAACGAGAAGGAAGACATTTGAATTAAAATGTACCTCAGCACAATAGCACTTTAAACACTATCTCTTGCACATTGAATAACGGGATCGCACAAAGCCCTGAGAAAAATGGTCATGCTCTGAGTAGAGAGTTTTTTTAAAGAACAATTATTCAAGTAGAGGCCACACAAGAACTGCATTAATGTAATTTTTATATTAATTTTCAATTTGGAGTCATATGTCCATTTTAAAAGATTTGTCAGAAACCTAAGCTTAAATCAAATTTTATGAAATATAAGGAATGAATGATTGTGTAATGGTTTTTATTGACTAAAAACATAAATAAATAAATACGAAATAAATAAATACAAATGCGACTGTCTGGGACACCTGACCAGCTGCTCATGCTACAACGTTGACAGCAGGCGAAACCCAGCTTCCCCTTTGCGCTACAGCTCTACCAATTCTTCGTGGCCTCCTCCACCGTGCACAGAAATCTTCATGCCGGACTTAGCATAGCTAATCTGGTCCCTGTATCTGACCCGTGCTTCATTGCGGTCAGCCTGAAATTGTGACTGTTCCCTGGTTTAGCGCGACTAAATGAATGTGAGTGGCGCTTTGTGCTTTTAGGTGCTATTTTCACTAAAAACTTCAAAAACAAATATCTCCAGTTCTACTGATTAGATTCTTGTAGTTCTGGTATCATTTTTGTTAATTAAAATGTACTCTATTTCTCTAAATTGGTTTGGGATTTTTGTTTTGTTCTGTTTTCATTTTTTTGGAGTTTGCGTGCTGCATAAATACTTTACACATTGCCTCTAAGTTAAGCCTGCTGCTTAAGTGCCAAGCTACCAGAGAGTTGCTGTTGATAAATGCTGAATGTGCCCATACATTTGCAGCTTGCCCAATTTTGCAACTATTCTGGAAAGCCATTTCTTTTTAGAATTTCTGTAATAATGCATACCAGCAGGGCCGGACTGGCCGTAGCGGGCACCGGGCATTTCCCCGGTGGGCCGCTAGGGTGGGGGCCGGTTTTGGGTCCCTGGGGGGCCGTTCTTGTTACCGGGGGTCAGCAATATCGGCCCTCTGTAACAAAATCGGCCGAAACCGGCCCTCGCAAACTGCTCGGCTGCACTCCCCTTAACTCCAGGGGGGGCGGCTGAGCAGTTTGCCAGGGCCGGTTTCTGTTCCCAGTCCGGCCCTGCATACCAGTGTCATCGCTGATGATGCAATGATCGTGCTTGAGATCTACTGAGAAATACAGAGCAACTTTGTGGTAATCATAGTCTTAATTGCACACTTTCAGTTAGTGCACAAATGGTGGGATGTTAGACAGCCAAGCATATCCTCATTGAATTAATATTACTATGGCCCGAAAATTAAATGCTACTGGTGCGCCACCCACTAAAGTAGCACTTTAAAACATGTCTCCAGACCTTCTCCTGTAGCCTGGGCATGCAGTTTTAAACTGCCATTTCACCACCCTAAATAATCCTTCTGCCAGCCCTAAACCTTCTGTTTCACTTCCTATAAGTCACACCTAAGATAGGACCTAATTTGCTAATAATGCAGGGTGCATGGTAATTAAAAAATACAACATGTATATTTAATGTTTCAAATCTCCTGGCAGTGAAAAAGCTTCAAAATCGTTTTTCACTGTGGGAGATCTGGATCTCCTATAGAGAAATATTGGGCTACACTACAAAAATTTACAATGCTTGATTTCAGTTTGGGAGCTGCTAGGAAAATGATGTATGGGATCATTTTAATAGTATTTAAAATCCAACTTAATTGTCAAGTTGGATTTTATAATATTAAGTTAGAAATAACATTTTTGAAAGTTGTCATTTTCATGTCTACGTAAGTGTGCCTTTCTGCCAGAGTCTATAGTCACCTGACTGCTGTTGGCCCCCCTGCGGTGAGATGTGGATTGCTCCCAGACAGTGGACAGAGGGCTTGGGTGTGGAGATGTGTTTTTCTTCATTGAGCAGGATGGCTTGAGGCTCTGTGCCCAGACCCTTCCTAAACGTTACACGATGCCTACCCTGCCAATGGCAGATGTGCCTCACAACTAGGCCTACCTCCCTTTTGTCTTGCTAGCCAGTTTGGCTCAAAACCAAGTAGGAGGGAAAGCTGCTCAGAACTGGTTTGTAGTGACCACAAGGGAGGGTTTGCCCAATTCCATAGCCAAACCTATGACTGGACACAGTGAACTCTGAACTGAGGAAGAAGGGCTCTGCCACGTTGGTTTTAGGGAAAAAGGGGTACTGTGGGATAGCTTACAGTAAAACACACAGGATGTGCTGCAGATTTGGGTAGGGACACTCCTGGAAACATTTACTTTGGTTAGGGAATGGCCAGGAGTTTCCCTCTTATAGGCTGCACTGGTCATAAATGAGGCACCTTCAGGACCTCTCTGAGAACACTCCTGGACCTGTGAATATCAGAAGAAGGACTACCCTGTTTTCTGAGACCTGAAGAAAGACTGGATCTACTTGTTTTGAACCCAGGGCCCCAGAAGTTGCTCCACAGGTCATTCGACTGATCTCATGTTTGAGCTACGGGGACATTACAAGCTTCCAGAGGTCTTTTTCCCTATAATTGCCCTGCCGACCAGTACCAACTTGATCTGCCCTGGACTCTGCTGCTGGCCTCTGTTGGAGTGAGTCCTAACACCAAGTGGTGCCCCAGGTCCTCGACCCTTGGCTAGTGTTAGAGTGTATGCCCCCTGTCCCCAGTCTGCAAGAAGTGGGACTTAAAAGCTTTTTTGAACCTTTATTCCTGGAGAACCATTGAAGAGCAGGACCTCTGACGAAACTGAAGCCGTCAATGTCAAATCGCCGTTGGTCTCAGCTTGCTGGTTTTCCCTGCTGATGGAGATCTGACTTCTAGAAACGTTTTTAAATCTTAAGGTAGAGAACTTCATCGGGACCGACGTTGAGCAGCAAGCCATCGATATTGAGCCTTCCTGGGCACAGACTATGGAATTCTCCCCTCAGAGCTTTACATCCTTTGTCGATGACCGCGCCTGGACCACTCTCTTCAGCAACCTGCTATCAAGTAGCATTACTTCAGATCCAGATTGCCCTGCTGGAAACTTGTCAACTACCACTGTTTCTCCATAAAAATATCTAAGGCCTTATCTTTTGTGTTTAACCCGATCTAGCATGGCGAGAAACCACAGTTGGCAGTTTGTGCTTTTTGGCACTATTGTTAATACAAACTTTAAAAATGTATGTCTTCACTACTACTTATTGGATTTTTGTAGTTTTGGTGCCATTTTATTTATTAAATTTTCTAAATTGGTTTGTGATTTGACTTGTCTTATGTTTTCACTTTATCATGTTTGGGTGCGGCATAAATACTTTACACATTGCCCATAAGTTAAGCCTGAATGATTTGTACAAAGCTGCCAGAGGGTTAATCACTGGTTTATTTAGCAACTTTAGTGGTTCACCCCGGCAAGGATTGTGATTATTGGTGAGGTCCGTTACCACCCCCTCTCAACTAATGCTCCCAATTTCTTACAAATATGGTCTGAATACACAGTGTCCTCAATATAATTTACTAAATGTCGTCCCCTTGGATTTACGTTTTCTAATAATAACTTTGGGGCATATCAGCAACAGACGGCGATAAATATCGCAAAGCGCGCTTAGCGCTTTAATATTTATCGCCGTCTGTCTCTTGAATTTATCGCCCGGTTAGCGCGCTATCATCAACGCGTATCACCGAGGCGATCAAAAATCCTGCAAAAGCAGCGATATGCGGGAATATCGCTGGAAATCCAGCGATATTCCCTCAGCGATAGGGGAAAGCTTGATGATAGGGAGATGTGGATTCAGCTATAGAATCCACCTCCCATGATATGCATAGCTAAGTCTGGTTTTTTGCAGACGTTGGCTTACGGCGGTAATCGCGGTTAGCGCTACTTTTCTGGACGCAACGCGGGCATTGATAATAGGGAGAACTTGTCTTTGCGACTGTTTCCCTTTACTGTTACTGAGGAACGCCTACTTTGCATGTCATTAGCGATAAATATCGCTGACATGCAAAGCGGCAAGAAAACGGGCGCTATTGCCAGTGAACTGTCGCTAACAGCTGTTAGCGACAGCTTGCTAATAGGGCGATAAAAATATCGCCGCTTTGGCGGCAAAAAGTGCCGTTAAAGCGGCGATATTGCCCTTGATAATATGCCCTTCATTCGGACAATATTTTGTAGACAATTTCTAGGACATATTTACATCAGATGATATTCTGAAAATGTTATTCTGGTACCACAACCTGAGAACTTGCATGAAACAAGGTGAATACATTTTGCAAAGCAAGCTTATTTCCTCTGGCAGTAAAACCTATATCAAATAGTTTGAGGACATGTGGCGGTTTTGAGGAAAATAATCCCACTCAAAATAACTATAGAGTTCAACGGCATTTGTAAACCATGAAAATCAGAAGATTACCTTTTAGAACTGTTGGTAAAACCATTGACTTTTAGCTCAGTTGTTTTGGCCCCATTTGTTCCAGTGGACAATACCTCTGGACCTTACTTGACACGACTTCATGGTTGGAGGGCTGTACATGCTGTTTTGCTTGCTTGCTCTTCGCTATGAGGGCAGCTTCTTTACCTATTTTTAGGACGAGCGAGGCTTAGCTGGATGTAAAAATGCTGTTTTCAGATCTGCATTCTGTCCACGGCCTGTAGTCAGCAGGCAGAACCACGAGTACTGAGCATTAGCGGTCCCTCATTACACCCCTCCTGCCCCGATGCCACTTCCTCGAATGACATAGACTAAGCAGGTACATTGCCCGTACCACACAGTGAGCATGAGCTGATCCGCTTGGCCTTGACATAAAAGTATTCAAGTAGCATTTGCCCTGTATGCTCACACTGTTTTTTCACTTGAAATAGAGATAGAAGTAAAAAAATACACCAATTAGTATTTGAGCCAGCTTGGTGCACGTTATTAGTTTTCAAGAGCAATTACCACAATCCAGGACCTGATGGTACATGTCTGAGCAGATACTGGGGAGACCGCAAGTGCCCATTTGCACTAGTGATAAAATGGGTGGTGGTGTGCTTGAGACCATTCTTGATGCTCGGTATGGTTTTTATTGACCTGTTATGCATTTTTGGGCTGATTGAATATGTGTTTTAAGGTGAATTATGAGCAGGTCAAGTTATCTTTTTCTGAGGCAGTTATTGCCATAGACCCTCACATATAGTTCCTTTTCTACAGGGGTGAGAATTTGAGTAAAGGGTTCTTTGTGACTGAGTAAGGTCTGCATTAATTTCAGACACATTCTGCTTCTTTAAAGGAGAAACTATTTGTTTTCTGCACATTTAATTCCTATAAATGGACTGTGGGTAATCCCGAAGTTCATGAAAATATTAAAGTCATATTAGAGATTGTATTATCTTCTAAATCAGCAGGTGCGAATTAAAGTATAAAATTAGATTTTAATTATTTACAAGAATCTTTTGACAGAGACAGCTCATCAGGGTTAACGCCCTCACTCAGATCTGCCTAGATAGAATATTTGGAGGTCATTTACTAAAGTTTGCATGGGCACTAGCGTGATACAAAGCACCACAAAGAGCCAGGGCAATTAACTGAACATTTTAAAAGCCCAACTTTGCAGTTCACAAAAGTGTGCAGCGTCACGCGAGCCTTTGTGCAACCCTTAGGTTAGCTAGGCCTTTGTGTTAATACCAGAATCAGTAATAGAGTGTCTTTATCTGGCAATTTCAATATTTCCACAAATGTATCGTGAAACAGGGAATTGCATGTGCAATAGTGCTACTCTATACACATTTATAACAGTAAACTTATTATCAGCTATTTACTGGTATAATGCACGGGTTTCCCATAGTGCGAGAATATTTTCCCGCATTTAAAATGTGATACCAAAAAAGTATTATCAGATTCTTAAATGAGCCATGGAAAATTTGAAGATTTAACAACACTGCTTTGCACGGATCTGGCAACTCGGAAGTTGACACAAAAAGGTTCATTCGGAGATTTACAAGTATATTTTGCATGCACAAGTTTGGAACAAAGGTAATTTTAAAGAGTGTGCACTACAGACTAGAGTGCTCTATCTAAAGTGTGTACTTTTGTCGAGTCATATTTAAGCTCAGTATATTTCTAAACGTTTGGTAAAATGATGTATTAATAATTCATAAAGCTGAAATATTAAAAAGTAATGAGTACATTTGACAGAGTTTCCACTTATCCTTCTTTAGCCCCCATTGCTCTTTGAGAAATTCTCTCGAGCTGGCAGTCTGACCATCTTGGTGCAATTTTCAATTGTGCAAACTAGAAATTTGTGCCATCTTGCAAATATAAGACTGCTAACAGAACCTGCTAAACCGCAGAAGATGAATGCGGACATCAGAGTACATGGAGATCTACTTTAGGAAAATGCTCCCGCTGTACATTCTTAGAGCCCTGACAGAGTCTAGGTTTGGAACAGACTGCGCACAGCAATTATGTGCCGCACGGGGACACATTGTCAAGTTACTGCGCTGCTTCCTGTCACTGTTAAAAGCGCATTCTTTATTTTTTTCATTAAACTGCAGCACTCGTCAAACGTACTTCAGAGCAGGCTCATCCGGGACCCTCTCCTCTCCATTAAAAAGTGTACGGTAAAGTAGCCCCCAAAGGCGAAACTAATTGCTGTGCTTGACCTTCAGTTGCACTTAATGTTATCTTGTGCTGTATAAAGCAGCAATTCTGTACACAGATGTATGTTTACAAATTGTAGCCTTTCAAAATTCGTACTGTTAGAAAATATCTTGCAATCATCTGTTACGAATTATGTCAAACATGTAATTAATTTAATTTAAGTCGGCTTCGAGACCTTTCCATCTGGATTTAATAAGAACGTTACAACACAATTGTTTATTGGGCATGAAATATATACTTGTCTATTTAAAAAAAAAAAAGGTATGCTGAATCTTTGATTTGGAAATTCTATAATTTCCTCCTCTAAGCATTTCTACATCGTTACTTTGTCCAAAGGCTATCAATACATATTCTGACTGGAGAGTGTGAGGTAAAAAAGTGCACTTCTTTGACACCTGCACATTCTCACCGTTTTGATCGCATGACAGAGCTTGGGACTGTACGGGAGTGAGTGTATGTGGATGGTTTGGGTGCATTTGCAAACATAACTGGGTGCATTTGCAAAAGTAACATTCACAGGGAACACACATTTTCAACTGGTTAATGCAAATAATGTGTTTGCATCAGTTACTTCAGAAAAAAAGCTGTTTTTTCACCAACTTAATGAGAACAACTTTGAGTGCACATAATGGGGCCGATTCAAAGAACTAATCTGAGACAAATTCCTAAACTTACTACTTTTGGTATTCACAGAAGGCACTTACGATTTATGGTATTCACAGAAATCACTTACGACTACTAACTTTACGTCCGCACTCGGGCTGGAATTTCCGCACTCGGGCCGGAATTTCCGCACCCGGGGCGGAATTCCTGCATTTGTGCTGGAATTTCCGCATCCGGGCCGGAATCTCCGCAATCGGGCCGGAATACCCGCATTTTGGCCGTTTGAGCATTACCCTCAATGCTAAAAACCTTTCCAAGTGCCTACCATCCCCCACCATGCACCATGTGATACACTGCAGCCCAACAGCCAATCCCAGCCCTGCAGCACATATGAAAGCAGAGCAGACACACACAAACTCTTTCAACATGTCGCTGAATGTGTTTGTTGCTCTGCCCCTTGCCATGCGGCAAGAAGACTTGAGGAGGAGGAGGAGGAGAGTAGAGAGGATATTCAGACAAAGGATCAACCTATTTGGGATGTCCAGCCAAGATGTCAGGGCCAGATACCGTTTCCCTCCAGAAGTCATCTTGGACATGGTATGTGATTGGGAGGAGGAACTTGACTCTGTGACCTGCTGCTCCCATGCCATTCCAGCCTATCTCAAGGTCCTTTCTGCTCTCCATTTCTTTGCGACTGGGTCATTCCAAAGGGTCACCAGTGACGTTGTGGGCATCTCCCAGGCAAGTCAGTCGTGGTGCTTGCATCAGGTACTGAGCTGCATAAATTCTAGAACCTACCTCCACATACGAATGCCCCATACACTGACCAGCAGACAAAGGGCAGCTAGGGATTTTTATCTCATTACTCGCTTACCACGTGTGCTGGGTGCAATTGATTGTACCCATGTGGCCCTTCAGCCATTCCGCCGTATTGCACACATATTCTGCTACAGACACCGATGGTATTCAATCAATGTGCAGGTCTGTAATGCCAGTGGGAGATTCATAGATGTGCATGCAGCGTTTCCAGGCAGTACCCATGACAGCTTCGTATTCCGCATGTCACCTCTTGCCCGGCGGATGGCTGCGGGAGAATTTGGCAATATGTGGCTACTGGATAAGTACCAAGCACTAACAATGAGTGATATGTGCAAATGAAAGGGCTTATTTACAAGCCCCTTGCTCTGCCGGTACGTCACTTTTTCCCATATGAAAACTGACGCACCAGCGGTGCAAGGGGCTCGTCAATAAGCCCCGAAATGTATGAATGCCACCTTACATTAACAACCATTGAACAATAAGAATCACCAAGCCACATACACAGTCTCAACAGACACTGCATGTACCAAAGTATAGATCATGTTCTGTTCAAATTTAAGATGGAAATGTAACCTATTGCCCTATCTTCCCTTCTCAGGCGATGCTGGGCATGCACTCTCCCCTCAACTCCTTACACTTTACAGACATCCTACCACTGTACCTCGGCGTAGGTATAATCGGGCACACATACGAACTCGAGCCATCATAGAGCGCACTTTTGGTCTATTGAAGTCGCGTTTCAGATGTCTTGACCTTACAGGGGGTGTGTTGATGTACTCCCCTGAAGTTTTGTGCAAGATCATATTAGCCTGTTGTGTTTTGCACAATATAGCTTTAACCGCTTAACCGCGGCGGCAATTCCGCCGCGGTGTGGCGGTTTGATTGAGTGGGCGGGGCCGCGTCGGCCAACAGACATGCGCAGCACTACGGAGGTAGTGCTCGCGACGGCCGTTGGCCGACGGACGCATGGAAAGGGTTAACGCATGGCTTACACATACCTCTTGTACCTCGGCTAGCTTCGAATCCGGGCAACCGGGCCATTGCACATAACCGAGGTCAGGGTATGCAAGTCCATGATCAGCTGGTTGCCACGTTTTTCGCATGAGCAACCTGTTGTGTCATGGACAAAATGTGGTTTGCAGTCTGTTGTCAATGATGAAAGTTGGATAGTTACGACTCTGTCCAAAAATTCCATCCTGAGACTATTTTGCAAATCACACTAACTGTATGTAAACCACAGCTGTTGACAGGAGTCAAAAGATTGACTGTGCATCAGGTAATGTGCCGATGTCAGCACTCAGTGTAGTGGATGTCCCTAAGGAATCTATTGACTCAGAGGATGAGATGTATATGTTTGGAGAGACCCTCCCGTACCTTTTGCCAATGGGTGTCTGTATCAAAAAAGTGCATAACTATAGCATTGTTGAGTTTTTGCCCCCAACTGATTTGAATCCACCACAAATGTTGGGCCCACAACGTGAGTGATGATGTTCTGGCTGAATCTGCCACTATGTGTCTGGGATACACAGCACTGCTTCCCCCTAATTTACTGTAACACAACAGACAACGCTTGTGTTGAGCACTAAATATGGACTACATGTACCATAATGCAAAGGAGGAGAAAAGTAAACTGGGGTGTGATGTTGTGCCATCCCCCCCCCCGTCCCAGCCCAAATCTCATTACATGGTCTGTTCTGGAAGGTTAATTCTAGATATAGAAGATTTCACTTGACTGTATAATTCATGACTGTATCATTGTATCCTTTGTTATGTATCCTCTCTCTGCATTGTATACATTACAATATGTGTTTGAGCAGACCGGAAACTCTCAATAAAGTTTGTTTAAAAAAAAAAGAAAAAAAAATGGTCTGTTCTCCTTTTTGTTTCATGTCTATGATTTTCTCTTACACTGTCATTTCAGGTTTCTCCGCTACAGAATAACAGGATGGCAGTGGATTTGATCTGTGATTGTGGATGAATCTGAATGACCACAAAATGGCTGCCAACTACTTCCTGTGATGTATTTCCTGTCTCCCACTTCCTGTCTGCTACTTCCTGTATGAAAGAATGGGTTCCGGTTTGATTTTGCAACTGCCGGCACAACTGCGCACTCTCTGTATGCGGAGCGTGCACCGCGTATGCGGACACTACGCTCCGGAACAGGAAATTACTTTTTCGGGCCGTAAACTCAGAAATTGAACCTGAACCCAATATTTCATACAGGAAATGACATACAGGAAGTGGGAGACATGAAATACATCACAGGAAGTTGTTGACAGCCATTTTGTGTTCATTCTGAGTCATCCTCTCACACAGATCAGATCCTCTGCCATCCTGCTGCTCTTTTCAACCTTATTTCCCCCAAAATGGCTGAGGGTTATGAAAAGAAAGCACCCCCTTTCAGTTAAAGGGAATTAGACAGCTAAGCTAAGGGGGTGATACTCAAATATCATCAGCTATATGGGGGGCCAGAGGACCGGCTGAGTAATGCAACGTGGGCCAGACTATGGGCCGACATTGGTGAGTGCTGCAGTACAGTGGGCGTTCACACCAGGAAGGCAAGGGCATGCCGCAAGCGCTGGAAGTACCTAAAACGCTGGGCCAGGCACAAGGCCGATGAGCTACTGGGCCAGTCTTCCCAGCACCATGTGCATCGTCCCCGCCTCTCGCCACTGTACAGGAGGGTCCTGCATGCAGCTCATTCGACCCTCCATGCTCAGCTGGAAGAACATGAGCAGCAGAGACCTGGTAAGTGCATTATATGCAATATGTGTCTGGAAGTATGATGTGAGTGAAGACAAAGCTGTACCATCGTGTGTCCCATGCCTCCATTCACCTATTCTGTGTCTATGCAGCAGTCATCATGTAGCAAAAGGCTCACTGTAGCACATGGACTGTACAGGGCAGAGTGCATTCTGGGAGTTGTAGTTTCATCATGACAACTGGGGAACTGAGCCAAACAGTTGCATTCGTACAGAAATTTGCACTGCCAGCACCACTAACAGTAAACCAAGTGAATCATAACAGATGCGTGCATTGGATGAGGAATGGTACAGACACTGTCCAGTGTGTGTATGAGAGGCCAATGGGTATTGGATGCTGTGACTTGCATTGCGTTCAGTGAGTTTGGGTTCTGATTGAGACAGATCATCAAGTGCCATGGAGTCAAGACAGACTTTGAGATCCTTGCCTCACTCTTAAGTGTTTCCAATTTTGCCAAGTGTGTCTACTGACACACGTCTTACCCCCAGTGACTTGTATGCCATTTTTCATGTACAGGTAGCTGTAACAACGCGCCACTACTGTTCACCAGTGCACAGCACTACCTGATCAGTCTCCAAAGCCAATATGTGGCACTGGATTGTCAGCTTTTGTGAGGGAATATCAAAAGGTTAGACTCACAACTTAGTAAACCTAATTGCTCAGACCCTACATGACCCCCAATCGGCATTTGTGTTGTCCCATACAATGCTACACAGCAGATAACATTTGTCCAGACGTAAAAGTGCAGAGACTCCATATCACAGGCCCTTTTCAATACCATCTGGACTCTCTCTGATCTCCTTTTGTAGACTGGGTTTGGAACCTGCCCATGTAGCAGTGACAGTACACACAGGTCACAAGAATGCCAAAGTTGAGGGTTGGCCAGTACAGATGTGCAAGCCACCAAAAATCTTGTGAGATGTCCATGTCAGACTCAAATCAGGAGATGACAGTGAACATACACGTAATTTAAGCTCATAAACACTGACAATTGTATAGTGTGATCAGAGGAGAACAAAGTCTGACCATGGCTCATCTAGGTATGTGTCTTGTCCTGACGTGTACAACCCCTACATAATGATTTGTCTTACATTTCAGTGGGCTCAGCTGGCCAAAAGGAACAACAGCAGGACCCGATTCAAAGCAGGACATCTTTGGTGCGCCGGCGGCTACGACCTCTTTCCACCAGTGAGGAAGAAAAGGATGAGGCGGGACCCTCAACATCAGGAGGCAGGGGTATTGCGTCCACCCAGACTGACCAGGACGACAACTCTGGTGCTATGGACCGGGTGGAGGCTGAGGACATTGAAGTGGGGGGAAGAACTGGACACCTCTGGGAGGTGGAGCGCTACTCTCCCCTGGACCATTCACCTGTTCATTTTGGCGCGGTGTCCCTGGGGCAGGCCACTACGCAACCTGGGCCTGCCATCAGCCCTTCCCTAACTCTAGAGGCCCCATTCCATTGGGGCCTCCAGCTGCATCCCCTGCAACCAGTTCCCCTCATCGTATCTGCCAGGTCCCCACCAACATTGGCTCCGAACCTGAGGCACCACACACCTCATGTTCAACCCAAACTCCTCCCTGTGTTGTTCCTTCTGTGACTGTACCAGAGGTCTTGATGTGGGGATGTGAGGGTCAGCCAGACATGTCTTCTTGCATCATGCTGCAGATGTGTCTAGAGGTGCGCATGATGCGAGAGAAATTGCCCAAGCTCTGGCCACCCTCACTGCCAGTGTCAATTCCCTGAGTGCAGCAATGTCGTCTTTTGTATCCCAACCTCCTTCCCACACCACCGTCAATGTCTCCCCCTGTCCGTTGCCCCACACTGTTTCCCCCCATATTCCTCATGTGTCCCGACCCAGTGTGGTACCTGTTTCTGCTCCGGCCAGTAGGAGCCCGCATCGGACTCAGAGGATCTGGACATTGTGGTACTAGAGGTTGACCAGAAGGACACTTGACCTGTTAGACAGATTTTTCTTTGTGGCCAATTATTTACTTTTCCCCTTGTAAATAGACTGGTTCCCCTGACGCTCCCTGATGTGTTATATTTATGTTGCCCCACCCCAATCCAAGTTCACTTCTCCTTCTGCAGTAAGAACATCATTTGTTTTCCTTTCTCCCTTCCAGACTGTTGTTGTTTTTCTAACCCCACACTTTTTTTTACATAAAATCTTATTTTAATTCAAACTTTCTCTATCTTGTTTAACTTCATTGTGAATGTATTGTACAAAATATGGACATGTATTTTGGAAGTCATCTGCTCTGCACATGAGGGCTTGCTGCAATGACGGGGTTACACTTGTACATGTGTCTCACACACACACATACATCCTCACATCTCTAGGCCACCAAAATTGGTGAACATTAGCCTATCAGGACATGATACGCAACAGAGTTTTGACTTGTGAAGAGAATTTCTTTTTATTTACACATATTCACACTGGTCAAAAAGTTCCTGGGATGTGATCAATGGGGATCGTGCTTGCGGCTTCGCAATTTCGGAGGTGAGGATCGCTGTGATGGATCATGTCTGGGTTGACGCCGAGGTGCAGGTTGGTGTCGTGCATGTGCCTGTACAGGGTGAAGTTCATGTGCAGGGGCGGATGGTGTCTGTACACTTGGTGTTTGTGCGTGGACAGGGGGTTGTTGTGCAGGTGGTGGTAGTGTCTGTGCAGGTGGGGGGAGTGCCTGGATAGGGGGCAGTGGTGGGTGTGTACCCTTGCTGTTGTCCTGTGCAGTTTGTGGTACAGGTGTATGGGTGTGATGTGCTGCAGGCAGATATGATGGCTCCCCTCCCTGCGTTGACCATGAAGGGAGACTTTGGATCACTTTCATCATGCCCTCCATCATCTTCATGACCAAGGCATGGTGTTTTAAACTCTCTTCCCTTTGGATAGATATGATGTTTCTGATATTCTTGGACATGTCTTGCCAAGATCTATCCATCCTATCCAAAACATGGGTCTGTCTGTCCACCACCTGAGAGAATTGGCACAGGGCCTGACAGGGTGGTCCCTATGGCATGAATGTCCTGCCTCACATCTGCCTGCTGTTGGAAGAATTCCTGCTCCCACTGGGCACCATGGCCATGTTCAGGCCCTCTCAGCAGGGGTCGGCCATGGGTGAGACCGCCAGGTCCAACAGCAGGGGGGAGTGTGGCATGTGGAAGCGTGTGGACAGGAGAATGGTGCCCAGGCAACACCTGCACCACAACAGGGTTGGTACTTCCCTCAGATGGTGAAGAAAATGCCTGGGATACACTGTATAGGGAGGAGTGTGTAGGGGAACCACCACGTCTGTCCTGAATGTGAGGGTTGTGAGGGAGTGATGTCTGTGTTAGAGTGTGTGTGAGCTGTGGCTGGTTAGCTCTATGCCGGGGACAAGCAATCTTTTGTTTTGGAGGAGGCTTAGGCACTTTGCTGGGCGGAGGGTGTGAGACCTTGCAAAATGTGGGCGATGTGAGAACATTTCTGTCCATGGCATCAGATTCTTCATCCTCTGAGAGGATGAACAATTAGTCACCATCATCGTCCAATCCTTCATCCTCCTCAGGTACTTCCTCCTCCTCCTCTTGCGCAGTACTTGCAGCCGACATTACTGCCTGGAGGAGCAGTGGATTTTCCCCTTTGATTGCCTGTCGCCCAACACTGGTGGAAGCTCCATCCTCCTCATCGTCATCATCACCTGGAACACAGAGGTTGCAATAGGATAAGTAATTGACCTAGTATAAGATGTGGTGCAACACAAGGGTTGGTTCTACTGTACTTTGCATTAACAGATGACGCACATGTGACCTGGTTTGGGTACCCCTACAAGTGACAGCTCACACCATAGCACTGAGGTGTGAAACGGAGATGTACATTGCACAAGCAAACTCACCAGCTCCAGCCACAGCTGTGTGTCCCTTTGCGATCCCCCCTGATGACAACTGCTGAGCCTTGTTCCTTATAGGTTTTGTTGACGAAGTGGTCCCGATCCAGCAGCTGTAAAGGGAAGTGACACCATTCTCAAGCATCTGCATTACTAATTTACAAACAGGCACATGTGACACTTATGATATGTATGTAACTTTGTAAACACCAACTGCAGGTTCTATGCAGAAGGGGATTTTGATCTTTGTCATGGTTTTGATAGGGAAACACTTCATGCCACATTTACCTGATGGACATGTGCCAGAAGGTTTCATGCTGCAGCCAGGATGTCTTGCATTCCCCGGGATGGTGTTGTACGCTGCACTGGCGTCATCCTGTCAGCAGCTGTGATGAGACATACATGTCCATATTTCAGTACACCAGATGGTAGCTATGAGGTAACATGTATATGTAATTCTCAATGACCATTGATAGGATATTCCTGGACAATGTGCAGCATGTTTACCTCATGGACTTTACATGTGGGCCCCTGCTCACATGCAGCAATTGCCAGCAGTTACCTCCACACAGCACTGACATCAATGAGATGACCCATCAACAGACAAACGTGTATGAGAAGGTTACTGATATTTGAAGGAAGGGGAGAAATAATCAGGATGCCACTGCATTACATTGATTACAACTTCACCATTAAGACTAACATGTCTCTTGAGTATGATGTTGTCTGTTGACAAGTTGAAAGGAGTGTACATCCACAGGCTACCAGTTTCACATTTGCACATCAGTTCAAACTTTGCATTGCAGAGTTCATATGTGAGATGTGCAATAGTCAGGTACATTTTGTGTGCCATTTGTGCTTCCCTACCCATGAAGTCACAAAGCTCATTTTGGATTGAGAGATCACACATTTGTTATGTCCATCCTTTGAGTGTCCTCTGTTCCCATAATCCATTTCCTACATTATGGTAGAACTAAACTGACACCGGATGATGTCTTGTACAGCAGACATCCTAACCTCATATATTATACACTCACTTATATAGGTGGATTTCCTGTAGAAGAGGAAGCAAGCAGAATGCAACATTTTACTCAGATCCCACATTGTGGGTAAGTTGCAAAGCTTTGATGGTTGCCGCCTACACTGGATTTGTGTTGTGCCTTTCAGCCAAGAGATTTTAAAATTTAACTTCCTGAAGTTTCACCGTAGCACCCCATACATCCATCACAAAAGTACACAACTGGCTTCAGTGCGAGCCTCATGCACACCAATTTCAATATGACTTGTCCATTTTGCTTGGGAGTTTTCATATCATTGAATTACAATCCAGTTGTGTCTAGTACACTTCATATGAGACTATATACTATGTTTATGTCTATTCTGCACTCACTTGTCATACATTTTGTGTCATCCTTTCATTAGCCACCATGGTGTGATCTGGTATGTGGTTAAATGCCATATGTAGGCATATTGTGATGCAGGACAACAGTGATGTAAAACACATACAACATACAGCGGAGATTAAAGGCACATTTCATGGGCATGAGCATTCAGGTACATTATTCTTGGGTTTACTTACCATGGCCCGCACCTGCCCAGTGTGTGGTCCCTGACCAGATGTCACAGCCAACCTTGTATCAGAAGTCAGTGTGGGTCTTGGAATCTGGGAGGACCTACAATTGGACCTACAATGATAAGTGTGTTTGCAACTTTACATTTCTGCTGCCACATGTGATGCAGTCAATTTCAGGCACAAAGGATGAGCACAAGCAGTATGGGCCCTACCGTTGCAGAAGTGTGTAGCACTAATTATCATGAGTGATCACACATTCAACTATAATGGCCCCACTGCCTAGAAGTAACGTCTTTTAAATTGACACAACAACAATTCCTGCAGTAAGGTCCACTATCGTCTTTTGTTAATGGTCAAACAACATGCCATCCGATTATAACATCTATAACCAGCTGGGTGGACTGGACAAATTCATGTATGGAAAAAACATTCTAAGTTGGACAGTGGACGCATTCTCAATCCTCCTGACAATTGAATCTCACTTCTTGTTCATCATTGTTATATTTGTTAACATTGGATTTCTTGATTTTGTCTACAAAAACAATTACAATCTAGTGGAGGCTCCTTTTTGACTTGTTGTGGCACTTGATTCTAGGATTGAGTTCACAGTTCTGGAACTGTTGGTGGAATACATGTAATGTTCAGAAATCACAAAGGTATGATGAGCCTAGATATGTTATATTGTGTCTTTCGCTATTCACAAATATCATTTGCTAAAGGTAAATGTCCTTTGAGAATTCCAATAGTTGTAAAGCTAGTTTTTCCTCTCAGGTTACCTTTGAAGTTCGGACACTATATGTCCCTCTGTTGTCTGCTGACAATGTATGCATTTTGACCATCTCCTGACCCGTTTGACTTACCAGTTAGTGAGGGTGGTGGGCGTTGCTCTGGATGATGTTGTTTCCTCCCAGAAGAAGTAGGGACCTCTGCGACTGTGGTTGTCTGTACTCTGGCTGAATGTGTCAATAGGTGAGAAGAGAGAAAAGTCAACAAATGGAAAATGTACATGTGGAACTTGTCAGACATTTCCTCATATCTTCTGCATGCTAACAGTATTGTGAAGTACTGCCACGGCCGGTGCAGGTAGGAGCAGTGGGGCGTTGGGGAAGTAATGGCGTGGCAGGGTGGTAAATAGACAATGGAATATGGGAATGAAATGTTTTAAAATAAGGATTCTCTCACCTTCTACTTTGTGATTTTGGAAGGCACAGGGTGAGTTACTTTTAGGATAATTTGTATTTATTTTCCCTATTCTGTTGTCTGTTGATTTTCCTCTGAACCGCACCCCCTTACATTCTTGACTGATCCAGCCGCGTCTGAATAAGTGGAAGGGGCACTTTGACAATTGCTACTTAACAGTGTTAGGTATATACGGCAGCAGTACTGGGCCCATGTTTTAAATAGTGGGAGAGGGATTTGCCATTTCTGATACACAGGATTCTGGGACTTGTGGTGCAACATACAGAGGGAAACACATGAGCCTCTGACTGACTATATTTTTATATGAACTTTGGACAACTTCCTTACTCACAATGGCAGTGCAACACAGACATTCATTTTGTATACTTGTTCTTGTTATCCCATTTACCTGATACCACGTTGCGAACATCACTCACAGGCAGCCCATGAAGCATGTGGGGGTGGATTGTAGTGAGGATATCCTCCTCAAGTGGGGTGAGACGTAGGTGGGTTCCAGATTGTGGGGCAGGGAGAATCCTGTTTAACTCGATCCTGGAGTACTTCTCCTTCACCCTCTTCTTTTAGTCCTGCCACTTCTTCTTGATGTCCTGGACTGTGCGCCTATCCTCCCCCAATGCTGTGACAGCAGTGGCTAAATGCTGCCATAGAGCGGTCTTCTGTGTGCCACTGGTGCAGTAAGGTGGGAGACCATATAGGCGTTTGTGGTGCCTCACAATGAACTCCACAATCATGGTGGTCTCCTCAGTTGTGAAGTTATTCCTCCTCCTCATTTTGTGCATTTTCCAGTAGCGATGAACAGCAAATGAAAACAGGAACTCTCTGTGGCCAAACTTGTTCCTTGAATGTCTGCTGCTTTTATGTGGTTTGTGGTGCTGGTCTTGCAGTTAGTGTTAATTGAATTCAGCTGGAGCATGGTGGGGGATGGTAGGCACTTGAAATGATCATCAGACCCAAATGCGGGTATTCTGCATTCGGAGCGGAGATTCCAGCCCGGGTGCGAAAATTCCGGCACAAGTGCGGGAATTCTGCCCCCGGTGTGGAAATTCCACTCTGGGTGCGGAAATTCCGGCCCGATTGCGGAAATTTTGGCCCGAGTGCGGACGTAATTTTAGTAGTCATGAGTGATTTCTGTGAATACCATAAATCATAAGTGCCTTCTGTGAATACCAAAAGTAGTAAGTTTAGGATTTTGTCTTAGATTAGTTCTGTGAATCGGCCCCAATGTTTTATGATTAAAATATGCTGCATATCTGTTACAAATGTATATATAAAACTACTGGAGCCAATAATGAATTTGAGATTTAGAAAGGAGGGTAGGGTTCAGAACATAAGGCTCATTGTCTCAGATTGATACAAGTCTTAGGACCTGATTTAGATTTTGTCGGACGGGTTGCTCCGTCAGAACGTTGATGGATATCCCGTCTGGCGAAATATAAATCCCATATTATCCTATGTGATTAGTATTTCAGCGGACGGGATATCCGTCACCGTTGTGATGGAGTAACCTGTCCACCGTAATCTAAATGAGGCCCAAAGATTGACAAATGAACTCTTCACACCATGCCTACAAGGTCTTTTTTTGTGCACTCACAAGTAGTACAATTTTACCAAAATGTTGGGGGTAGCAGAACTGACATTATATTAACACCCAATGCCACAACATGAAGTGACCTTACTTTTTCTTTGACCCACTTGTACGATTTCTCGTTCAAAAGGATCTTCATTGAAAACATGATGCAGCAGTACATTGATAAATTGTGATTGATAAAAGCTGCAACAAGCTATTGAGTGAATGGAAGATGAATCTAAACACAGATATGTAATACAAATACTCCAATGTTAGTCCTTCCCCTTGAACATGAAGTTACAAGGACCGACTATCAGTATCAAAGATGGGTCTGCATGTATTCCCTTTTGAGCTAGATGATGGGTCCTTGATGTAAAATGGAAGCTTGGCCTCAAAACCCTATTTGACCCACATGACTAGCTTGGAAAAACAGTGAAGGCTTATCTATAAGGAGCTGGCAAAAAGGATGAGACATTTCACACAACATAATAAATACATAAAGAGTAAACAATGAATGCATGATTTCAACCCAAGACACCTGTATCATGATCAGAATATTCTGTTTGTGATGATGTCATTGTTTGTTATCACTGTGCTATTCATAATGTGGTGATCAAAAACTATAAGGGCTGTGCTCCTAACTTTTAGGAGAAAAGATCAATATTACTGGGTTTAGCAAAGGTTACTGATCTCCACTCCAAAATTACAATTTCTCTTATGCTATCTCCAACTGACACAGAGGTCATACATCACTGTGCACAGTGCATTCTCTCTCAAAGGAAAAAAATGTACTGATGTTACCCTATGGAAGATGATCAGAATGCACAATCCGTATGCAAAGATGATGACATTTATCCACTGTTCACAATCACTAGTTGGTCATTGTCGTTACTAAAATCAAATAATGTTGATCGTCCTTGAAACATCTTGACTATACATCTACACATTCATAATTCTGGTTTCAATATCTCCGTTTTGTATCTATAGTATTTTAGGGTGTTCCTAAATCAATAATACCAGGCACAATTCATGGACCTGAAGACACTAAAACATCAGGTCATGGTTCTGAATTCAGCAAGGACAGAGTGCAAGGACAGATTTTGCCAATGGAAGTCGTCAGACTGTAGTCGGACTTTATTGGGTATTTGTTTGTGAGTCTATAAGGTAAAGGGTCCCTCGATGAACCAAACATGACCTCTGAGCTCTGAGTTTCACTCCCCATCACATCCAACAGGTGTTGGAACTCTCACCAGTCAAACAATACCAGGGGGTGATAGGCCTAAATTAGAGTTTGCCAGATGGGTTCTCTGTCACAAACGTGACGGATTTCCGATCCACTGTATTACGAAATAATTCACTTTGGAGAAGGTGGAAGAGATATCCATCACATTTGTGATGGTGCCAATCTCTAAATCAGGCACTAATCACCTGATTTAGAGTTTGGCAGAAGGGATACTCCATCACAGAGGCGGCAGATGGCCCATCCGCTCTATTACAAGTGCACTATATCCACTGATATCTGCCTTGTTTGGATGGAGTAACTCATCTGCCAAACTCTAAATATGGCCCTAATTTCCATGTGTGGCTTGTGATCAGTTCATCATGCCTAACTAAAGCAGCGGATTCACTCATGCACACATTAACCTGGGTGGAATGGTGTAGGCTTCCTGTATGGGCATGGTGAAAGTGCCCAACAAATAATAAACACAAATGATGATGCAGGTTAAGTGCTTGCTCAAAATTTGAACAAAGTATGTTTAGGTACAGCAACAGGTTAACCTAACAAAAGGTCTCAATCACCTTCTGTATTTTAATTACTATCAATTAAATCATAAGAGCTACAAAGTAGTAAACAGAGGTTGCAAACAGTCACTTTTTTCAAAGCCCTTTTGCCACAGTGTGGTGCTGCTCATGGACCACCTGTGTGTCTGTGAGCCTGATTTTGTCCTATGACTTTCTAAATGCACATACTCGTTTAGTGTAGAAATGGTGAATTTTTTACCCAAACTAGCAGATTGTTTGGTGCTTCTGGTATCCTCTGCAGGCACGCACAATGATAAACCTAGCATTGTATCTATTACCGTTTTAAGAAACGAGGAGTGCAATATTCCATGCTCAGGAATTCAGGTACTCTCAACTGTAACCTTTTATGCAACACAGACCAACATTTGAATTTGAATCCTCTAAGTAGAATATAGTTGTCTAGCTAATAAAAATTAAAAAAAAATCACATTCGAATTTCATGAATTGTTCCACAAAACAAGACATCCATCCAAAATAATCAAATGTTCATCAGGAAAGCTGCTCACGGCTCTTTGATGAACAAGCTGATGTATCACTATTCATCTTTTATAAACTCGTAGTTGGCTTGACTCATCTATTGATGGGTATTAAATTTGGCATTTGTACAGTGATTGCTATCACTACTGTGCCGGACAATGCAGTGGAATTGTTGCCCAATTTGTTTGAAGGCATCACTTGCATGCATGGTTGTGTTACATCCAGGCAGAACATTTACCAGAGGAAGCAAACCTTCAAAGGAAGACTGTGCACTCATTGCACAGTCAAGCAGCACATTGCAGATCCCCGAGCTCAGCATGCAGATTGGCATTCTCACAGTCTAGATTGCTACACCATTTCCATGGGTCCAGTAATCTGAAGGGGTGTTCCATATCTTGCAAGGAGCCTTGGGTAGAAAGAGTGGTGGGATGAATGTGAAGCTTCAGATGAAAGATGACATACAAGGGCTTCTCCCTCCAATGCTTAGTCAATGCCATATCTATCAATCAATCTATCAATCAATCAAGTGGTATTTGCATTGCAGGGCTAATCACCCCAGGGGGTATTCAGGACCTTTGCTACAGGAATCAGTTGAAGAGCCAGGTCTTGAGCCCCTTCCTGAAATGGTACAGCGAGGGTGAATTGTGGAGATGGAGGGGGGGGAGTTCCAAATTTTAGTGGAGAGGTGGGAAAAGGAACATCCTCCGGTGTGGTTGTGGCGGATGCGAGATATCTAAGCAAGGGAGAGGTGTGCCGAGTGGAGGTTTCTGGTGTTTTGGTGGAAGGTCAGGCGGCGGTTCTTGTAGTCTGGTCCTCGGTTGTGGAGGGCTTTGTAGGTGTGAGTCAGGAACTTGAACTGGCATCTCTTCTGCATGAGGAGCCAGTGGAGGTCTTTCAGATGCTACTGGGTGATGTATGTCCTCTTGGGTAGGTTGAGGGTCAGTCTGGCTGCTGCTTTCTTTTCTGAATTGTCTGGAGCCTTTGCATGAGTTCAATGTTGGTGGTGGCATAGAGTTCGTTGCAGTAGTCGAGCCAGCTGGTGAAAAGGCCCTGTGGCACAATTTTCCTTGTGCAGATGGGGAGCCATCTGAGGACTTTGTGGAGTATTCAGAAGTTATGGTGCTGTGTGACCAATGTGAGAAGCAGCAGATGTGTATGAGGAGCTGAAAGTTGCTGAGATCCTGTCACTCTGAACTTGGAACTGCCCATATTCATGCTTATGTCACAGAAGAGTATCAGGTTGATTGAGCTGGCATTTATTAAAACTCACCTCTATTTGAATTGTGTTTGTGGATGAGTACTATCTGTTACATACTCTTCATACTATTGTTATTGTACCATGACAATGTGCTCTTTCCTCTAACCTTTTCTTGTGCTCAGTCAGTGTCTAGTTTTTATTGATGATGTGCCATGATAAATATGAGAACAGACATGTTTTAATTGCTCTTTGTAACAGGTGGTGGGTTGTGAGCTCTCACATTCAGATCTGAAGCCTGTTGAAGACATAATGGCCTATACCAAAAGCATAAAGAATATGACAAGCCAATCGACTAGAATGCAGTGTGCATTGTTCACAAACTATTAATTTATCATTCATATGAACCACAATATTCAAAATGCTCCGTTATACATCACTTTTTAATCTCTATTTTTGATCTTAGTTTTTATATATTTGCATTA
The DNA here is from genome assembly GCA_963921515.1 of Calotriton arnoldi. NCBI lineage: Eukaryota > Metazoa > Chordata > Amphibia > Caudata > Salamandridae > Calotriton > Calotriton arnoldi. The sequence goes on along the minus strand of CAWUFW010009318.1, from coordinate 670,494 downwards.
CTTTCAATGCATAATGTACCATCTATAAAATTCATTCACAAGCATGAATTTTCATCAGGTGTTTTTTACATTGCAATTATACAGGTTATCTTTCGCAATACATCAAATAAACCTCCTGGTTGTTTCGTTTCATGCCTAATGCATTTCGGGACAATTCAGTCCCTTCTTCAGGGGCATTCCTAAAACAAAAAAACATTAACTTTAAACCATTTTCATGAAATACACGGGTGGATCAAAAAACCAATAACCCATATTTTTGTGCATGCTGCTGATGCTCATGCCTAGTTTTGTCCCCATGCTTTTCCACCCTAAGTGCCAATATGATCCAAGTGGTACCACCACTCATGAAGATATACCCACAGTTATACATGTGACTTTGATCCCATATTTATGTGAATGTTTGATTACACCTTGTGTTCATGCGAATACGTAAGGTTATCATATAGTGCTCTCAAGTAACCAGACATGGACATGCATTGTTCATTAATACATGCAATTCAAACGTAACCCTAACTATTTCCATGTCACAAGGCAACCATGTGCCTACCTTCATCTAATTGGAAGACAGTCTCGGACGTTCGTTGGGTCCTATTCATAAAACTCTGAACTCTGTGCTGCAAACAAGCAAAAGCAATCATTTTACTCATTAGTCATTAATTATTTGGTACATGAGAATACTATTTAAAGTGCCACATTTGATCTCAGATCCCTGAGTTGTAGGTTAATGGGCGTGCACTCTAGATATCCTGAAGCGTGATGCAGATAACACAGGATAAATGGAGACAGTAACGGGCATATTTATGAGACCTGTGTGCGACCGTTGCATCGCTCAAGCATCGCAAACTACAAAATCATATTTATGAGGTCCAGGAAAGCCACTTTGTGTGGCTTTGAATGGCCACATAGATATAGAGTAAGGCAAGGCAGCGCATATCACTGCATTGCCTTTACTTTGCGCTAGGGAGGCATTCCACTGGTGTTGCGGTGAGTGTTCCCAATCAACACCCATGGATTTTGACGATTTCCCAGATTTACAAAACCAGGTAAACCCTGAGATGCGCCAAAACCCTATGCCTCCCTGGGGAGGCTCAACGAGGAGAAATAACTTAATTTCTCCTCGTTTTTCCTCTTTCCAAGTGTTCTGCATTCTGTAGCACACATCGACATCGGAAACAAGCCTCTTCCTGCACAAAAAAGATCCTGCCAATAATACAGGCACCCTTGCACCATAGTGCAAGGGTGCCTGGTTTGGCACTAGGCTGCCATAACGGCGTCAGGGCAGGGGGAAAGGAGATGAATGCACTGTATTGCATAAATAGGTGACTTGCTGTTCATTTTGATAGATGTATTAGAAATCTGGCAGTACTGTTCAGGATCTTTAGTAGCCTCACTAGAAGGAAAGTAGGAGCTTTAGGATAGCTGTCAATAGCGTTGTATAGCTTGGAGAGTTCCAATGTGAATGGTTGCCTGCATGATGGTGGCCTCGACTCCTGCACAGGGAAAATGCACCAAGTAATGTAGGTTAAACTGCACTGTCTCTTTCAAGAGCAGTTTATATTCTACTGGGTACTCCACCTTATACCCCTTAGGTGAAAACCAACTGTTTCATCCAATCCAAGAAACCTATTCTTGGTGGCAGTACACTTAATTAATGGTAATAATAATCTTCATTTAATACAATTTCATCTTCCTTTGTTACAAATTTATTGGTAATAACATGTTTTGGGTATAGAAAAGACACAAATGCATGTCTTTAAAATAAACTTTGTTGAATCATTATATTAGTTCAATTTAGACCTGAGTGAAATTTTTATTGCGCCAAGGTGATCAGAGTCATTTTGGTAATTCAGCATTACTCTTGTGAGATGAAATTTCCAAAATACACAATTACTACAGCTTGGGTAATTAAGAAAAATTTAGGACAAAATGCTATTGCAGTAGCACGGGAACAGCAAAATTAGAAAGTGTAGGCAGCTACTGGCTGTTGCTGTTCACATTCAGTTGCATTTAGAGCTATTTTCTTAGTGCAAAATGCATCCTTAGATCCATTTCAGATGCAAGAGTGCATTTTGTGCTGAGAGAATAGCACTAAATGGTTGATTATGTTCCTCACGTAATTTTGCATAATTCTTCATTATTTTGCGGCCGTTCCCCATAATTACACTAGAGGAAATTACACAAGTTACGCACACTGTAATTTAAATTACTGATTAAACCATATTAGGAAGCATGTTGATACGTGCTGTATTCTGAAAATTTCTTGCCTCAAAGAACTGGAAACCCCACAAATAAAAATGTTCATAATATACCATTTCATGTCACATGTAACGTGTCATTGCCTCCTTTTTGTATAGTGACATATCAAATCAGTCACCATTAATTGCTCAAATCCCGAAGTTAAAGTTGCTTCTGGAGGGTCATACAATCTTTATTCTATAATCACTAATGAAGGAAACATTCTGGTCTTAACTCTATTATGAACTCCAATTCCATTTACTATGCTCAGAGTCTGCATGACTATATTTTTTCATGGTGCTCACATCCTGTCTTAATCTATCCGAGTACCCCTGATGTATATCCTGTTGTGCTCATAATTGTTAGTCTGTGGCTTACATGATCATTAGATTTTTTGCAAAGAATACACCCCATCATAATACCCATGCAATTGTTTGGGGCTTTTTTAGCCAGTTTATTCTCTTAGCACCTTGGGTGTAAACAAAAATTTGTTTTTTTCCTCGAACAAGCTTGTTTGGTGCATGTCATACATTGTCTACACCATACATCAGTCTTCTTTACTCCATAGCATTGGTGTTCACGGCGTAACAATAGTTTGCATTAGTTCTGGACGAGAAGTATGAGAATATAGGTATCCTAATTTTCCTTCAATCCTATCACTTAGATTGAATGTTGATATTCCTATCTATGCATATTCTGTTAAATATTGATATAAATATGGAAAAATAAAACCACTAATACCACTGTGAATAATAATTTTTCACTGTCAAGATTATTGGATATATTCTACTACTATTGCTCCTTCGAAATTGGGTTACATTTTGTGTTGTCATAGTATCACATACATTAAATTAAGGCTAGTTCATAAGAAACATGATAAATGTTCTTCACTTAAACCATACAGTTACAAGGGTTTCAATTTAATTTTCAAAAAATGTCTTTTTGTTATAATAATTCTTCAATATTCAAGCCTTCTAAGGGTTTTGTAGTCTTTTCACAAATTTGATAATTCATTTGTGGTATTTGATGTATGTTGCCAAATTCAATTACATTTTTTACTTCCATATTTTAAACTTATGTTCACTCAACAGTGTTGCTTGACTCTGTTGAACAGTGATAAAAGGAAAGGTGAAAGAGTATTTAGAGTCACTTTGTGAGGAAGCAAGTAATCCATTTCAAGGCTATTTATTGGATTGTAATAATATGCCTGTTCACTTCCCAGTGCCTGATTCTTAAACTTTATTATCTGTTCGGAAGTGAAACTTCTTACAGCAGTGACTTCTGGAGTAAGTCATACCTTAGTCCTGAGTCAGTCAAACCTACTTGCATAAACAGATTTGTCAATGAACCAACCGATCTGTTCCTAACTTGAATTCCAGTCACTCATTTCAAATTCACTCAAGTTCCATCTTTTTACAGGAATTTTTTTTTAAAAAAGGGCTGAATAAAGTAACACCACGAGAGAAAATCACGGGCTGCATCGGAGGTGAGCTTACATTGCGGGTCTAGCTGAGGTACCAGGTTTTCTAATGGAACCCCCCCCTTTTTGTCTATCAACCCCCGTGATTTTCTCTCGTGGTGTACCGGCCCACTCAGCTGTCATTTTCACTCACAGGTGTTTATATATGAATATTCCTTTTACAATTACTTTCTCCACTGTGTGTGCTACACAGTGGTAGCGCCATAGTACACCTGGTTTACACGGGAGTATGGTTGGTCTGAGGGGAGGCGTCTATTACCTCCTGGACCTCGTGCTCTTGGCAATTGTTTACTACTCATTGTTGGTCCGGACGCCTGGGTTTTTTCTGGTTTTCTGGTTTGTGCAGCATGGAGTCTGTTACTTTATTCAGCCCTTTTATCTTCTGCTTACATAGGACCCAAATTGGTGTCCTTTATGACCGCCGGATACTGTTGCAGTCCTAACTAGACAACAGTATAGGTGAGCATGGTTCCTGTCCTTTCTGTTATGTTATCTTACGGCGCTTGATGGAATTTCCATCTTGAGACCTTGTTTTTATTAATATTCCTCTTGTGCATGAGAGACCTTACCTTGCTTTTTAACCTTAGTCTCACCCCTCACACGGTGTTGAGCATGTGTGTGACTATACAAATTCACTTAGCACATGTACTATTCCGGTACCATAAGAACAGTTCTATGAGATACGTGTCTTGTACAGTGTTTGCATCCCACATCCAAATCATGTTTTTCCTTCTCGTTTTGGTTGTAAGTTATTCACCTGAGAACGTGGTATGTAGTTTTTCACTTACCACACTGTGTAGATAGCGTTTACAATTGGTCCTGAAGAAGTGCCTAGATCCCCCTGACAAACAGGGCACGAAACATGTTGACCGACCGAGAGTAGGGCACATACAGCTAGATACCTTGCCTCTAGTTCACCGCCACTCTCTATATATTTAATTAGGCAGTTTACCTTCCTGAATAAATTACTGTTAGGACTAACTGACCTATTTTAAGCCACTTCCCTCCCACATCTACACCTACTAGGCCCCTCACCCCCATTGCACCCAACGTCAGGAACGAAAGATCCCCGCCAAAGAGCCCCGTACTGGGTGCCCGTCAGGTATTGCAGCGCCGACCTGATGAGGGGCAGGCTCATATGATGAAGCATGACACCTAGCTTGCTAGGTGTGTGAGAGCCCTAGTTACGAAAAGGGGATCTCCCCCTTTACCCTCAGAGTGAGGCCACCACCACCCCCACCTCTAGTATCTCCCTGTTCTTTCACTTGGACTCAGAGGAACTCCATATCCTTCGTGCGTATAATATACTATCTCTTGTCATTTCTCTCACTTGATTTTTGTGTTATGCAAAAAGCCTTCCTTATGATAAAGATCAGTAGTATTTGTACCATAAAATATCATTTAGAATGGCTGCTAAATTCACAAATACGTCTTAGTGCTACTTGGCCAGCCGGTGTCACTTTACAATGTGCTTCAACAGCCTGGTCTGTCATAGAAAATGGCAGTAGCAAGTTAGCATTAATGCTTGTTTTGGTGTTGCAGAATTCTGCTATTTTAAGAACCCTTCTTTTGGAAATTATTTATCTCATTGAGGTGAGTGGCTTTCAACGTGGTGAATGCTACTATCAGGAAAGAATAAACAGGTCAAAGACCAAAGCATTTGTTCCATTTTTGTCTGACTTATTATGATTTGACTTGACCACTATTGTTCTTAGTGTCACTCTATATGTTAATAGGCTGATCCTGAACTGGAACAGTTCAAGCCTGCCTCCACTGGCACGGAGATAACATCCTAAGTATTCACAATTAGAAAACCACGTTATTCACTCTCTTTACATTGCATTTTCTCGGACATGTTGTTCCTCTAATAAGCCCTTTACAATTATGGAAACTACACTTTTAAGACAGTCACTCATTTTTGAGTGCGGCTCTAAACCTAAATAAATGTTTCCAAATCATGGCAGTTAAGGTAAAAATTTAGAAAAAGTTTGTGGTAGTGATTAAAACAAAATGCTTGATTAAAATCTTGAAACCTTCATATCCAAAATCAATACTCTATATTACAGTACATAAAATAATCATTGTACTTAAGAATTTTTGATGCCAATGATTCGTTATGACTGTGCCAGAAAGTCATTGACATATACAGGTATATGATACTCCTTTTACTCTAAAGCTTGACAGATACTTTCACCCAATTCAAATTCTTTAAATGCTGATATTATATTATAATCTAAATTAGTGAACCCCTAATTTTTGGCATGCTAAATGTTGTAATTTCATAACACACTCAATTTATTTGTTTCACAGCCCCTTAACACTTATTTTATTAGCAGCATCTATTGTTCTGAATCCTGTTTCTCTAAAAAGTAGTCATCTTAATCTTTCATCATGCAAGATTAGCTGAATATTTCATAAACTGTTTTGAGTTTCCATTTATATATCACGTAGACAACAGCACCTGTCTTTATCAGCTACATTTATCCTGTTTGGAATTCAAATTGAAATATGGAAATATAAAGAATTTGAAATATTTTGAATTGCTGTTAACACTAATCTTTAACCCACTATCCAGATATGCTTGTCTGACAAATCTGTAGGTGAAAAGTACATACTTGCTATGTTTGTATTCACTACAGGCCTGCAAGTGATGTATAACTGGTACTTCATTGAAAATTTAATTGAATTCAAATTAGTAATTATTTTTGTTTCTTATGGATATCCCATGAATCCAATTAACCCCTTCGCTGCTAGGCCTTTTCCCCTCCTCTGCTAAGCCTTTTTTTGGCTATTTGGGGTAGTGCGCGCTTAGGCCCCTGTAACTTTTTGACCACATAAGGTATCCATGCCAAATTTGCGTCCTTTTTTTCTAACATCATGGGGATTGTAAAGGTACCCAGGGTTTGTGGGTTCCCCTGGAGGGGACCCAGAAATTAGTCAAAATACAGCTAAATTTTGGGTTTTTTTGGAAAAAGGCAAAAAAAGGGCTACAGATGAAAGCGTCTTGATTTTTCCCTGCAAATGGCATCAAAAAAGGGGTTGTGGGGATGAAATCACCATCTTCCCAGCTTTCAGGGACAAGCAGACTTTTGTCAGAAAACCAAATTTTTTTACACAGTTTTGGCATTTTTCTGGGACATAGCCTATTTTTGCTATTTTTTGTGCTTTCAACCTCCTTCCAGTTAATGGTAGAAATGGGTATGAAACCAATAATGGATCCTGGAAAGCCATACATTTATGAAAAGTAGACAAAATTCTGAATTCAGCAAGGGGTCATTTGTGTAGATCCTTAAAGTTTTCCTTATAGAAACTAACAGTTAAATAAAGGAAAAATTGAAAATTAGTTGAAAAAAACAGCCATTTGTGTCAACGTTTTCACCTGTAACTTCTTCTAATTATGACAGCTATTTGAAGGCAATATACCGTTATATCCGCTGGACCTTTCTGGTTGTGGGGATATATAGGACTTGTAGGTTCACCAAGAACCCGACGAACCCAGAGCCAATAATTGAGCAACATCTTGCAATGATTTTTTTTTAAGTACCGGGTATATAGCAATTATTTTGGGAAAATGTATACATGGAAAAATTGTTATGAAAGACACCTATGTATTTCTGAAATGGGAACAAAATGTAGATTTTAGAAACAGTAGATATTTGCACATTTCCGAAATTGGGAGTACCCATACTAGCTTGAGAATTATAGGTCATTTTTCAAAATGACTTATTTTTTACACATTGTCTTTCATTTGGAAGGCAGAAATGCATCGAAAGTCAATAGGTAATAACAGTTGCTCTACAATTCTGTGTTACCCTAAGTCTCCCGATAAAAATGGTACCTCACTTGTGTGGGTAGCCCTTGTGCCCACAACAGGAAATGGCTCAAAATGCAACGTGGACGTACCACATTTTCACAATGAAAAATTACCCTTTTTTTGCAAAGTGCCTAGGTGTAGTTTTTGAACCCTAGCTCTGCCGGCACCTAGGGAAACCTAGCAAACCTATACATTTTTGAAAACTAGACACCCAGGGGAATCCAGGATGGGGTGACTTGACTGCCTCCCACCAGGTTCTGTTACCCAGAATCCCTTGCAAACATAAAAAATTGTCAAAAAAATCACATTTTCCCCACATTTCTGTGGTGGAAAGTTCTGGAATCTGCGTGGATCCACAAATTTCCACCCACCCCGCGTTCCCCAAAGTCTAACGAGAAAAATGGTACCTCACTTGTGTGGGTCGGCCTAGTGCCTGCGACAGGAAACGGCGCAAAACGCAACGTGGTCACACCTCAATTTCGCAGTGAAAAATGACCCTTTTTGGCAAAGTGCCTAGCTGTCGTTTTTGAACCCTAGCTCTGCCGGCACCTAGGGAAACCTAGCAAACCTATACATTTTTGAAAACTAGACACCCAGGGGAGTCCAGGATGGGGTGACTTGACTGCCTCCCACCAAGTTCTGTTACCCAGAATCCCTTGCAAACAGAAAAAATTGTCAAAAAACCCACATTTTCCCCACATTTCTGTGGTGGAAAGTTCTGGAATCTGCGTGGATCCACAAATTTCTACCCACCCCGCGTTCCCCAAAGTCTTACGAGAAAAATGGTACCTCACTTGTGTGGGTCGGCCTAGTGCCTGCGACAGGAAACGGCGCAAAACGCAACGTGGTCACACCTCAATTTCGCAGTGAAAAATGACCCTTTTTTGGCAAAGTGCCTAGCTGTAGTTTTTGAACCCTAGCTCTGCCGGCACCTAGGGAAACCTAGCAAACCTATACATTTTTGAAAACTAGACACCCAGGGGAATCCAGGATGGGGTGACTTGACTGCCTCCCACCAGGTTCTGTTACCCAGAATCACTTGCAAACATAAAAAATTGTCAAAAAAAACACATTTTCCCCACATTTCTGTGGTGGAAAGTTCTGGAATCTGCGTGGATCCACAAATTTCTACCCACCCCGCGTTCCCCAAAGTCTTACGAGAAAAATGGTACCTCACTTGTGTGGGTCGGCCTAGTGCCTGCGACAGGAAACGGCGCAAAACGCAACGTGGTCACACCTCAATTTCGCAGTGAAAAATGACCCTTTTTTGGCAAAGTGCCTAGCTGTAGTTTTTGAACCCTAGCTCTGCCGGCACCTAGGGAAACCTAGCAAACCTATACATTTTTGAAAACTAGACACCCAGGGGAATCCAGGATGGGGTGACTTGACTGCCTCCCACCAGGTTCTGTTACCCAGAATCACTTGCAAACATAAAAAATTGTCAAAAAAAACACATTTTCCCCACATTTCTGTGGTGGAAAGTTCTGGAATCTGCGTGGATCCACAAATTTCCACCCACCCCGCGTTCCCCAAAGTCTTACGAGAAAAATGGTACCTCACTTGTGTGGGTCGGCCTAGTGCCTGCGACAGGAAACGGCGCAAAACGCAACGCGGTCCCACCTCAATTTCGCAGTGAAAAATGACCCTTTTTTGCCAAAGTGCCTAGCTGTAGTTTTTGAACCCTACCTCTGCCGGCACCTAGGGAAACCTAGCAAACCTATACATTTTTGAAAACTAGACACCCAGGGGAATCCAGGATGGGGTGACTTGACTGCCTCCCACCAGGTTCTGTTACCCAGAATCCCTTGCAAACATAAAAAATTGTCAAAAAAACCACATTTTCCCCACATTTCTGTGGTGGAAAGTTCTGGAATCTGCGTGGATCCACAAATTTCCACCCACCCCGCGTTCCCCAAAGTCTTACGAGAAAAATGGTACCTCACTTGTGTGGGTCGGCCTAGTGCCTGCGACAGGAAACGGCGCAAAACGCAACGCGGTCCCACCTCAATTTCGCAGTGAAAAATGACCCTTTTTTGGCAAAGTGCCTAGCTGTAGTTTTTGAACCCTACCTCTGCCGGCACCTAGGGAAACCTAGCAAGCCTATACATTTTTGAAAACTAGACACCCAGGGGAATCCAGGATGGGGTGACTTGACTGCCTCCCACCAGGTTCTGTTACCCAGAATCCCTTGCAAACATAAAAAATTGTCCAAAAAAACACATTTTCCCCACATTTCTGTGGTGGAAAGTTCTGGAATCTGCGTGGATCCACAAATTTCCACCCACCCCGCGTCCCCCAAAGTCTTACGAGAAAAATGGTACCTCACTTGTGTGGGTCGGCCTAGTGCCTGCGACAGGAAACGGCGCAAAACGCAACGTGGTCACACCTCAATTTCGCAGTGAAAAATGACCCTTTTTTGGCAAAGTGCCTAGCTGTAGTTTTTGAACCCTACCTCTGCCGGCACCTAGGGAAACCTAGCAAACCTATACATTTTTGAAAACTAGACACCCAGGGGAATCCAGGATGGGGTGACTTGACTGCCTCCCACCAGGTTCTGTTACCCAGAATCCCTTGCAAACATAAAAAATTGTCAAAAAAACCACATTTTCCCCACATTTCTGTGGTGGAAAGTTCTGGAATCTGCGTGGATCCACAAATTTCCACCCACCCCGCGTTCCCCAAAGTCTTACGAGAAAAATGGTACCTCACTTGTGTGGGTCGGCCTAGGTCCTGCGACAGGAAACGGCGCAAAACGCAACGCGGTCACACCTCAATTTCGCAGTGAAAAATGACCTTTTTTTGCAAAGTGCCTAGCTGTAGTTTTTGAACCCTACCTCTGCCGGCACCTAGGGAAACCTAGCAAACCTATACATTTTTGAAAACTAGACACCCAGGGGAATCCAGGATGGGGTGACTTGACTGCCTCCCACCAGGTTCTGTTACCCAGAATCCCTTGCAAACATAAAAAATTGTCAAAAAAAACACATTTTCCCCACATTTCTGTGGTGGAAAGTTCTGGAATCTGCGTGGATCCACAAATTTCCACCCACCCCGCGTCCCCCAAAGTCTTACGAGAAAAATGGTACCTCACTTGTGTGGGTCGGCCTAGTGCCTGCGACAGGAAACGGCGCAAAACGCAACGTGGTCACACCTCAATTTCGCAGTGAAAAATGACCCTTTTTTGGCAAAGTGCCTAGCTGTAGTTTTTGAACCCTACCTCTGCCGGCACCTAGGGAAACCTAGCAAACCTATACATTTTTTAAAACTAGACACCCAGGGAAATCCAGGATGGGGTGACTTGACTGCCTCCAACCAGGTTCTGTTACCCAGAATCCCTTGCAAACATAAACAATTGTCCAAAAAAACACATTTTCCCCACATTTCTGTGGTGGAAAGTTCTGGAATCTGCGTGGATCCACAAATTTCCACCCACCCCGCGTTCCCCAAAGTCTTACGAGAAAAATGGTACCTCACTTGTGTGGGTCGGCCTAGTGCCTGCGACAGGAAACGGCGCAAACGCAACGCGGTCAAACCTCAATTTCGCAGTGAAAAATGACCTTTTTTTTGCAAAGTGCCTAGCTGTAGTTTTTGAACCCTACCTCTGCCGGCACCTAGGGAAACCTAGCAAACCTATACATTTTTGAAAACTAGACACCCAGGGGAATCCAGGATGGGGTGACTTGACTGCCTCCCACCAAGTTCTGTTACCCAGAATCCCTTGCAAACATAAACAATTGTCAAAAAAACACATTTTCCCCACATTTCTGTGGTGGAAAGTTCTGGAATCTGCGTGGATCCACACATTTCCACCCACCCTGCGTCCCCCAAAGTCTTACGAGAAAAATGGTACCTCACTTGTGTGGGTCGGTCTAGTGCCTGCGACAGGAAACGGCGCAAAACGCAACGTGGTCACACCTCAATTTCGCAGTGAAAAATGACCCTTTTTTGGAAAAGTGCCTAGCTGTAGTTTTTGAACCCTACCTCTGCCGGCACCTAGGGAAACCTAGCAAACCTATACATTTTTGAAAACTAGACACCCAGGGGAATCCAGGATGGGGTGACTTGACTGCCTCCCACCAGGTTCTGTTACCCAGAATCCCTTGCAAACATAAAAAATTGTCCAAAAAACACATTTTCCCCACATTTCTGTGGTGGAAAGTTCTGGAATCTGCGTGGATCCACAAATTTCCACCCACCCCGCGTTCCCCAAAGTCTAACGAGAAAAATGGTACCTCACTTGTGTGGGTCGGCCTAGTGCCTGCGACAGGAAACGGCGCAAAACGCAACGTGGTCACACCTCAATTTCGCAGTGAAAAATGACCCTTTTTTGGCAAAATGCCTAGCTGTAGTTTGTGAACCCTAGCTCTGCCGGCACCTAAGGAAACCTACCAAACACACACATTTCTGAAAAGTAGACACCTGGGGGCTTCCAGGGAGGTATGGCTTGCGTGGATCCCCCAACGTTCCTTACCCAGAATCCCTTGCAAACCTCAATTTTAGCTGAAAAAATCACTTTTTTCACACATTTGTGTGTGGGAAAGTGTGGCATCACTGGCCTCACACAAATTTCCAACCACCCAGCGTTCCCCCAGGTCTCCTGATAAAAATGGTGCCTCACTTGTGTGGGAGGCCCAAGTACCCGCGACAGGCAAGGGCCCACAACGTAGTGAGGCGCACCTCAAAATTGCCTATCTCAAAACCACCTGGTTTTGCAGAAGTCACCTGGTTTTTGACCCGTGCTCGGCGGCCATCTAGGGAAACCTACCAAACCCACACATTTCTGAAAAGTAGACACCCGGGGCTTCGAGGGAGGTATGGCTTGCGTGGATCCCCCAACGTTTCCTTACCCAGAATCCCTTGCAAACCTCAATTTTAGCTGAAAAATCACTTTTTCACACATTTGTGTGTGGGAAAGTGTGGCATCACTGGCCTCACACAAATTTCCTACCACCCAGCGTTCCCCAGGTCTCCCGATAAAAATGGTGCCTCACTTGTGTGGGAGGCCCAAGTACCTGCGACAGGCAAGGGCCCACAACGTAGTGAGGCGACCTCAAAATTGCCTATCTCAAAACCACCTGGTTTTGCAAGGGGGTCACCTGGGTTTTGGCCCGTGCTCGGCGGCCATCTAGGGAAACCTACCAAACCCACACATTTCTGAAAAGTAGACACCCGGGGCTTCCAGGAGGTATGGCTTGCGTGGATCCCCAACGTTTCCTTACCCAGAATCCCTTGCAAACCTCAATTTTAGCTGAAAAAATCACTTTTTTCACACATTTGTGTGTGGGAAGTGTGGCATCACTGGCCTCACACAAATTTCCTACCACCCAGCGTTCCCCAGGTCTCCCGATAAAAATGGTGCCTCACTTGTGTGGGAGGCCCAGTACTGCGACAGGCAAGGGCCTACAACGTAGTGAGGCGACCTCAAAATTGCCTATCTCAAAACCACCTTGTTTTGCAAGGGGTCACCTGTTTTGGCTCCGTAGCTCGGCGGCCATCTAGGGAAACCTACCAAACCCACACATTTCTGAAAAGTAGACACCCGGGGCTTCGAGGGAGGTATGGCTTGCGTGGATCCCCAACGTTTCCTTACCCAGAATCCCTTGCAAACCTCAATTTTAGCTGAAAAATCACTTTTTCACACATTTGTGTGTGGAAAGTGTGGCATCACTGGCCTCACACAAATTTCCTACCACCCAGCGTCTCCCAGGTCTCCCGATAAAATGGTGCCTCACTTGTGTGGGAGGCCCAAGTACCGCGACAGGCAAGGGCCCACAACGTAGTGAGGCGACCTCAAAATTGCCTATCTCAAAACTCACCTGGTTTTGCAAGGGAGTCACCTGGTTTTGGCCCGTGCTCGGCGGCCATCTAGGGAAACCTACCAAACCCACACATTTCTGAAAAGTAGACACTCGGGGCTTCCAGGGAGGTATGGCTTGCGTGGATCCCCAACGTTTCCTTACCCAGAATCCCTTGCAAACCTCAATTTTGCTGAAAATATCACTTTTTTCACACATTTGTGTGTGGGAAAGTGTGGCATCACTGGCCTCACACAAATTTCCTACCACCCAGCGTTCCCCCAGGTCTCCTGATAAAAATGGTGCCTAACTTGTGTGGGAGGCCCAAGTACTGCGACAGGCAAGGGCCCACAACGTAGTGAGGCGACCTCAAAATTGCCTATCTCAAACCACCTGGTTTTGCAAGGGAGTCACCTGGGTTTTGGCCCCGTGCTCGGCGGCCATCTAGGAAACCTACCAAACCCACACATTTCTGAAAAGTAGACACTCGGGGCTTCCAGGAGGTATGGCTTGCGTGGATCCCCCAACGTTTCCTTACCCAGAATCCCTTGCAAACCTCAATTTTAGCTGAAAAATCACTTTTTTCACACATTTGTGTGTGGGAAGTGTGGCATCACTGGCCTCACACAAATTTCCTACCACCCAGCGTTCCCCCAGGTCTCCCGATAAAAATGGTGCCTCACTTGTGTGGGAGGCCCAAGTACCCGCGACAGGCAAGGGCCCAAAACATTTTTTGATAGGCAATGTTGATGTTGCCTCAAAACGTTTTGTGTCCTTGCCTGTCGCGGGTACTTGGGCCTCCCACACAAGTGAGGCACCATTTTTATCGGGAGACCTGGGGGAACGCTGGGTGGTAGGAAATTTGTGTGAGGCCAGTGATGCCACACTTTCCCACACACAAATGTGTGAAAAAAGTGATTTTTTCAGCTAAAATTGAGGTTTGCAAGGGATTCTGGGTAAGGAAACGTTGGGGGATCCACGCAAGCCATACCTCCCTGGAAGCCCCCGGGTGTCTACTTTTCAGAAATGTGTGGGTTTGGTAGGTTTCCCTAGATGGCCGCCGAGCACGGGCCAAAAACCCAGGTGACTCCCCTTGCAAAACCAGGTGGTTTTGAGATAGGCAATTTTGAGGTCGCCTCACTACGTTGTGGGCCCTTGCCTGTCGCGGGTACTTGGGCCTCCCACACAAGTGAGGCACCATTTTTATCGGGAGACCTGGGGGAACGCTGGGTGGTAGGAAATTTGTGTGAGGCCAGTGATGCCACACTTTCCCACACACAAATGTGTGAAAAAAGTGATTTTTTCAGCTAAAATTGAGGTTTGCAAGGGATTCTGGGTAAGGAAACGTTGGGGGATCCACGCAAGCCATACCTCCCTGGAAGCCCCCGGGTGTCTACTTTTCAGAAATGTGTGGGTTTGGTAGGTTTCCCTAGATGGCCGCCGTGCACGGGGCCAAAAACCCAGGTGACACCCCTTGCAAAACCAGGTGGTTTGTGAAAGGCCATTTTGAGGTTGCCTCAATACGTTGTGGGCCCTTGCCTGTCGCGGGTACTTGGGCCTCCCACACAAGTGAGGCACCATTTTTATCGGGAGACCTGGGGGAACGCTGGGTGGTAGGAAATTTGTGTGAGGCCAGTGATGCCACACTTTCCCACACAAAAATGTGTGAAAAAAGTGATTTTTTCAGCTAAAAGTGAGGTTTGCAGGGGATTCTGGGTAAGGAAACGTTGGGGGATCCACACAAGCCATACCTCCCTGGAAGCCCCCGGGTGTCTACTTTTCAGAAATGTGTGGGTTTGGTAGGTTTCCCTAGATGGCCGCCGAGCACGGGGCCAAAAACCCAGGTGACCCCCCTTGCAAAACCAGGTGGTTTTGTGAAAGGCCATTTTGAGGTCGCCTCACTACGTTGTGGGCCCTTGCCTGTCGCGGGTACTTGGGCCTCCCACACAAGTGAGGCACCATTTTTATCGGGAGACCTGGGGGAACGCTGGGTGGTAGGAAATTTGTGTGAGGCCAGTGATGCCACACTTTCCCACACACAAATGTGTGAAAAAGTGATTTTTTTCAGCTAAAATTGAGGTTTGCAAGGGATTCTGGGTAAGGAAACGTTGGGGGATCCACGCAAGCCATACCTCCCTGGAAGTCCCCGGGTGTCTACTTTTCAGAAATGTGTGGGTTTGGTAGGTTTCCCTAGATGGCCGCCGAGCACGGGGCCAAAAACCCAGGTGACTCCCCTTGCAAAACCAGGTGGTTTTGTGAAAGGCCATTTTGAGGTCGCCTCAATACGTTGTGGGCCCTTGCCTGTCGCGGGTACTTGGGCCTCCCACACAAGTGAGGCACCATTTTTATCGGGAGACCTGGGGAACGCTGGGTGGTAGGAAATTTGTGTGAGGCCAGTGATGCCACACTTTCCCACACAAAAATGTATGAAAAAAGTGATTTTTTTCAGCTAAAAGTGAGGTTTGCTGGGGATTCTGGGTAAGGAAACGTTGGGGGATCCACGCAAGCCATACCTCCCTGGAAGCCCCCGGGTGTCTACTTTTCAGAAATGTGTGGGTTTGGTAGGTTTCCCTAGATGGCCGCCGAGCACGGGGCCAAAACCCAGGTGACTCCCCTTGCAAAACCAGGTGGTTTTGTGAAAGGCCATTTTGAGGTCGCCTAAATACGTTGTGGGCCCTTGCCTGTCGCGGGTACTTGGGCCTCCCACACCAGTGAGGCACCATTTTTATCGGGAGACCTGGGGGAATGCTGGGTGGTAGGAAATTTGTGTGAGGCCAGTGATGCCACACTTTCCCACACAAAAATGTGTGAAAAAAGTGATTTTTTCAGCTAAAAGTGAGGTTTGCAGGGGATTCTGGGTAAGGAAACGTTGGGGGATCCACGCAAGCCATACCTCCCTGGAAGCCCCCGGGTGTCTACTTTTTCAGAAATGTGTGGGTTTGGTAGGTTTCCCTATGTGGCCGCCGAGCCCCGGGCCAAAAACCCAGGTGACCCCCCTTGCAAAACCAGGTCATAATGAGATAATGTGTTGTTTATTTCTGCAGCGTGAAAATGTTGGCACAATATTGCAAGGAAAATGTGACAGACATTTTGAGGTTTGCAGGACATTGTGGGTACCATAACTTGTTGGGATCCACAAGAGAGATATCACCATGTACTCCCATGGGTGTTTCGTTTACGACAATATCTACAGTTGGTAGGTTATTCTTAGACGGAATGTACACCTTGGCAGACAGACTAAAAAGACAAAGATTACTGCACAGCCATCTATTCCTCAAGCACACACACACATACTGGTTGGATTTGGCACGAGGGCAAGTGATGGTTCAGTATATACAATTTTATTAACAAGAGATTTCACAAAAATGAAATGCACTGTCAATAATTGAAAGGACAAAAACGGAACCAGTGACTCGCAGCTCGTGAGCTGTAAAGCCACGTCAAGGCCCCAACCGCTTTACAGGCCATTCACACACCTTTCATACGTGATACACACAAGACCATTCACACCCCCAGGCACGAAACAAACACATTACAACATTCACAAAAAGGGTCAAGGTACACCCTGCTTGAGAAAGACAAAAAAAAAATATTACTGCACAGCCATCTAATCCTCAAGCACACACACACATACTGGTTGGATTTGGCACGAGGGTGAGTGATGGTTCAGTATATACAATTGTATTAACAAGTGATTTCACAAAAATGAAATGCACTGTTAATAATTGAAAGGACGAGAAACTGAACCATTGACTCACAGCTCGTGAGCTGTAAAGCCACGAAAAGGCACCAACCTCTTTACAGGCCATTCATACACCTTTCATACGTGTGACAAATACAAAACCATTCACACCACCAGCCGCGGGCCCATCACATTACAACACTCACACCAGCAGACAGCGCCATTCAAGGGCCCATCACTTTCACACGCCCACATTCCTAACACAGCAACCACACAACCTGATGGATTGCGTGGAGTGTCGCTCGGCTAGCAGTGTGTGTAGTGACCAGCAGCAAGTCACTACTCACACACTGCCAGCCGAGCGCCACTCCACGCACACCGCCAGCCAAGCACCAGCCTACACACACCACCATCACATTTAGGATTTTTTTATACAAAAAAGAAAACACAAACAAATTGCAAATAGATACAAATCTACTAACACAAAATCAGAAACATTGCACTAATGCCAACCTTGAAACAGAACAACAATTCTTAAACATTACAGACCAGGCAGTTCACTTTACCAGTCATGGTTGATCCCAATAATTCTTTTGCTTGTGGTACGCTCTATAACAAGCAGGCACACACAGCCCAGGGTTAGAAGGACACTCAGGGCAGTACATACGAGTCTCCTTCCGCGTACCTCTTCGCCAACAGACTCTACATCTCCTAGTGGGAAAGTCTTTTGAGGATGTAGGAGGAATGTGATCAGGAAAGTGGCGATCTTTCAATCGAGCCACATCCTCCACCACTCCAACTCTAGGAACACTTGCCTGTTCCACAACAACAAGGCTGCCTATGACAGACTCCTGAAACTGAACAAAAGTCAACTTTGACGCAGGAGAACACTCCTTGAACACAACAAAAGCATTGAAAGTTGCTAAATTGAAGAGATGGATGGCCAACTTCTTATACCAAATGTAAGACTTACGAATAGCAGTGTAAGGTTCCAACCTCTGATCTACTCTATCAACACCACCCATGTGCTTATTGTAGTCTAAAATGCACACAGGTTTGCGCACTTCAGCAATCTGACCCCAAACAGCCACAGGTGAAGTACTCTCATCATGGATGGTAGTCAGCATGTACACATCCCTCCTGTCCACAAATTTCACAGCTAGCAGTTCCTCACTACGCAAGGCACTGCACTGTCCCCTCTGAAGTTTTTTGCAAACAAGCTCTTTTGGATAACCTTTACGGTTAGAGCGGATTGTGCCACAAGCAAAAGTGTCCACTTTGAACAATTCCTTAAACAATTGCACAGCAGTGTAGAAGTTATCAATGTACAAATGGTGGCCTCTGTTAAACAGTCCTCTAGCAAGTTCCCACACAATTTTCTCTGAAACTCCTACTAAAGTGGACGGACAACCAGGGGGGTCAATAGTGGAATCCCTACCAGTGTACACACGCAAATTAAAAACATATCCTGTCCTACTCTCAGACAACATATACAGCTTAATTCCATAGCGTGCCCTCTTGCTAGGAATGTACTGCCTAAAACCAAACGGCCCTTGAACAGCACCAAAGACTCATCAATAGATATTTCTTTCCCTGGAGTATAGATCTCTGAAAATCGATCTACAAAGTGATCAAGAACAGGCCGAATCTTAAAAAGACGGTCACATTCAGGGTGATCTCGTGGCAACGCCAAACCATTATCAACAAAATGCAGCATCCGAAGCAAAAGTAAATACCGATCACGAGTCATAACTGCAGGAAATATGGCCGTTGCCATCAAGGGACTGGTAGACCAATATGAACTCATGGACGGCTTCCTTATCAAACCCATCAAAAAAGTCAAACCCAAAAACTTCTTCATCTCTTCCAGATTTGTGGGACTCCACCGGGTAGCTCTGGAATGGGGCCTAAGTCTGGCACTGTTGTCCCTCAAAAACTGTTCAGCATACAAATTAGTCTGCTCAACAATCTCACCCAAAAATACATCATCCATAAACAACTGAAAATACTGTATAGGCAAATAATGTTCACAATCCACTCTACACCCTGCATAACCACTAAAGGCAGGCAACACCGGCTGCACCATGTTTGGATCAACCCAGAGTCCAGCACTTCCAGTAGGAAGCCTAGCAGCCCCAGGCTGCAATCCAGATGCCTCTTGCACCATCGGCACAGTAGTATCCTCCTCTAAATCAGGCACTTCATCTGCACTGAGAGTACCTTCATCATCCGATGATTCCATGTGGAGAGAAAACTCACTGCCTGAATCTTCCCCTCCCTCCTCTCCCTCAGACGCACTGTCAGTCTCATAATCCTGCTCAGAGGAAGATTCAAGAAGCAAACCAACCACCTGCTGAGCAGTAATTCTACGGCTAGCCATAATGCTTACTAATAAAGGTTACTTGTCAAACAAGTCAACAACAACAAACCCTTTGTAAAAAAAAAAGAAATAAACAAAATGTAGCTTTATCACAAAGACCTATATACTCCAACACTATACCACTCACGTGACAGAAGCAGCTAGACTCACCACCACCTACTCTGCACAGACACAGTAAGGATCAACAATATCCCACTAAAAAAGAAGAAGAAAAAAATTACACATAAGACAATGCAAAACATCGCAAAGAATTTCATGCTCTGAACACTAACAAATATGCTGCCATTATGGCACCACTTACAAAAAAATTCATTCATGCATGACAATAATACTCATTTGGAGTACACACAACAAAAATATTTTTCTTACCAAATAAATGCAATTACGCAAAACTGCAGAACCACAACTGCCGAAACCGCAAACAGGAATCAAAAGCTTTACACTAGAATAAAAAGGAGGAAAAAAAACATTACAATCACATATGCAAATAATGCACCAGTCCACACACAATCCACCAGCCAAGCTAAGGGGTAGGTGGGCCTAACAGTATAAATAAAATATTCACACCCGTAAAAGGGGAGCAACCCTTGCCCTTTTGGCCACTCCCCAACACAAAAATTAAAAAAACCCTGGTGCCTAGTGGGCATTCCTGCTGCACGATCACATGATCGTGCAGCAGGAATGCACAAAGAGGCATCGGGGGAAAGGAAAACCATTTCCTTTCCCTCGATGCCTCTTTTGATACAAACCCCCCCCCCTCCCCGAGCCAAACCTCACCTGATTTCCCCGACGCGCTGGAAGCAAATGGCTTCCAGCGCGTCGGGGAAGAAAGGGAAACCCTCAATGATGTCAGCGCACTGACGTCATTGATGGGGCGGGGGGAGGCAGGGGAAGCCCTTCCCCTGCCTCCCCCCAAAAAAAACCTAACGATCAGATTCTCACGGGGGAGCGCCAGCGCTTCCCCGTGGGTGGTCTTATGACGAGCTGGACTCATCACGAGCACTGTGTGCCATGACGAGTCCAGCTCGTCATAAGCACCGAAGGGGATAAAGGGTCAGAGCAGGATCTCAGCGGCAGACGAGGAGAAGGAACCTCCTGGTCACAGGAACTACACGAGCATTGCGCTCGAGAAATTCAAGGATGCAAAGACCTCCATCAAGGATTACAGCTAACTTTTCAGGGTGTAAATGGAGAGAAGGCACATCTGCCCTGCATATTTATCCACGAAGATGCCACCGTTTTGTGCAATACCTCTACTCAACTGGAGTACTTTCTACTGGCTAATCAGTAAGTGCTACCTCGTTGGGTAAATGTATAGTGCCTTTCCTACACTACAGCTGCGTAAAGGACCAGAAGAACTGTCTCCAGTGACCTGTGTGTCTGTAACTTTGCCACCGCGCCGAAAGCGCCAGGATCCTTTGAGTAAGCTGTCCATCATAGTGGGGAAAGGGCGGGCATACGTTGCATACCGCTAGTGTATGTGTGGCGGGGCCAAACGAGCGGGGCTTCTAGGCCCGTTCACATGCCTCTTGTTTATAAAGGGTCAGAGCAGGATCTCAGCGGCAGACGAGGAGAAGGAACCTCATGGTCACAGGAACTACACGAGCATTGCGCTCGAGAAATTCAAGGATGCAAAGACCTCCATCAAGGATTACAGCTAACTTTTCAGGGTGTAAATGGAGAGAAGGCACATCTCCACGCTCACGAATTCTACACGAGAATTGCGCTCGAGAAAATGAAGGATGCAAAGACCTCCATCAAGGATTACAGCTAACTTGTCAGGGTGTAAATGGAGAGAAGGCACATCTGCCCTGCATATTTATCCACGAAGATGCCACCGTTTTGTGCAATACCTCTACTCAACTGGAGTGCTTTCTACTGGCTAATCAGTAAGTGCTACCTCGTTGGGTAAATGTATAGTGCCTTTCCTACACTACAGCTGCGTAAAGGACCAGAAGAATTGTCTCCAGTGACCTGTGTGTCTGTAACTTTGCCACCGCGCCGAAAGTGCCGGGGTCCTTTGAGTAAGCTGTCCATCATAGTGGGGAAAGGGCGGGCATACGTTGCATACCGCTAGTGTATGTGTGGCGGGGCTTCTAGGCCCGTTCACATGCCTCTTGTTTATAAAGGGTCAGAGCAGGATCTCAGCGGCAGACGAGGAGAAGGAACCTCATGGTCACAGGAACTACACGAGCATTGCGCTCGAGAAATTCAAGGATGCAAAGACCTCCATCAAGGATTACAGCTAACTTTTCAGGGTGTAAATGGAGAGAAGGCACATCTCCACGCTCACGAATTCTACACGAGAATTGCGCTCGAGAAAATGAAGGATGCAAAGACCTCCATCAAGGATTACAGCTAACTTGTCAGGGTGTAAATGGAGAGAAGGCACATCTGCCCTGCATATTTATCCACGAAGATGCCACCGTTTTGTGCAATACCTCTACTCAACTGGAGTGCTTTCTACTGGCTAATCAGTAAGTGCTACCTCGTTGGGTAAATGTATAGTGCCTTTCCTACACTACAGCTGCGTAAAGGACCAGAAGAATTGTCTCCAGTGACCTGTGTGTCTGTAACTTTGCCACCGCGCCGAAAGCGCCGGGGTCCTTTGAGTAAGCTGTCCATCATAGTGGGGAAAGGGCGGGCATACGTTGCATACCGCTAGTGTATGTGTGGCGGGGCTTCTAGGCCCGTTCACATGCCTCTTGTTTATAAAGGGTCAGAGCAGGATCTCAGCGGCAGACGAGGAGAAGGAACCTCATGGTCACAGGAACTACACGAGCATTGCGCTCGAGAAATTCAAGGATGCAAAGACCTCCATCAAGGATTACAGCTAACTTTTCAGGGTGTAAATGGAGAGAAGGCACATCTCCACGCTCACAAATTCTACACGAGAATTGCGCTCGAGAAAATGAAGGATGCAAAGACCTCCATCAAGGATTACAGCTAACTTGTCAGGGTGTAAATGGAGAGAAGGCACATCTGCCCTGCATATTTATCCACGAAGATGCCACCGTTTTGTGCAATACCTCTACTCAACTGGAGTGCTTTCTACTGGCTAATCAGTAAGTGCTACCTCGTTGGGTAAATGTATAGTGCCTTTCCTACACTACAGCTGCGTAAAGGACCAGAAGAATTGTCTCCAGTGACCTGTGTGTCTGTAACTTTGCCACCGCGCCGAAAGCGCCGGGTCCTTTAGTAAGCTGTCCATCATAGTGGGGAAAGGGCGGGCATACGTTGCATACCGCTAGTGTATGTGTGGCGGGGCTTCTAGGCCCGTTCACATGCCTCTTGTTTATAAAGGGTCAGAGCAGGATCTCAGCGGCAGACGAGGAGAAGGAACCTCATGGTCACAGGAACTACACGAGCATTGCGCTCGAGAAATTCAAGGATGCAAAGACCTCCATCAAGGATTACAGCTAACTTTTCAGGGTGTAAATGGAGAGAAGGCACATCTCCACGCTCACGAATTCTACACGAGAATTGCGCTCGAGAAAATGAAGGATGCAAAGACCTCCATCAAGGATTACAGCTAACTTGTCAGGGTGTAAATGGAGAGAAGGCACATCTGCCCTGCATATTTATCCACGAAGATGCCACCGTTTTGTGCAA
The DNA here is from genome assembly GCA_963921515.1 of Calotriton arnoldi. NCBI lineage: Eukaryota > Metazoa > Chordata > Amphibia > Caudata > Salamandridae > Calotriton > Calotriton arnoldi. The sequence continues at coordinate 647,496 of CAWUFW010009318.1, read as the reverse complement.
TACCTCTACTCAACTGGAGTGCTTTCTACTGGCTAATCAGTAAGTGCTACCTCGTTGGGTAAATGTATAGTGCCTTTCCTACACTACAGCTGCGTAAAGGACCAGAAGAATTGTCTCCAGTGACCTGTGTGTCTGTAACTTTGCCACCGCGCCGAAAGCGCCAGGGTCCTTTGAGTAAGCTGTCCATCATAGTGGGGAAAGGGCGGGCATACGTTGCATACCGCTAGTGTATGTGTGGCGGGGCTTCTAGGCCCGTTCACATGCCTCTTGTTTATAAAGGGTCAGAGCAGGATCTCAGCGGCAGACGAGGAGAAGGAACCTCATGGTCACAGGAACTACACGAGCATTGCGCTCGACAAATTCAAGGATGCAAAGACCTCCATCAAGGATTACAGCTAACTTTTCAGGGTGTAAATGGAGAGAAGGCACATCTCCACGCTCACGAATTCTACACGAGAATTGCGCTCGAGAAAATGAAGGATGCAAAGACCTCCATCAAGGATTACAGCTAACTTGTCAGGGTGTAAATGGAGAGAAGGCACATCTGCCCTGCATATTTATCCACGAAGATGCCACCGTTTTGTGCAATACCTCTACTCAACTGGAGTACTTTCTACTGGCTAATCAGTAAGTGCTACCTCGTTGGGTAAATGTATAATGCCTTTCCTACACTACAGCTGCGTAAAGGACCAGAAGAATTGTCTCCAGTGACCTGTGTGTCTGTAACTTTGCCACCGCGCCGAAAGCGCCGGGATCCTTTGAGTAAGCTGTCCATCATAGTAGGGAAAGGGCGGGCATACGTTGCATACCGCTAGTGTATGTGTGGCGGGGCCAAACGAGCGGGGCTTCTAGGCCCGTTCACATGCCTCTTGTTTATAAAGGGTCAGAGCAGGATCGCAGCGGCAGACGAGGAGAAGGAACCTCCTGGTCACAGGAACTACACGAGGATTGCGCTCGAGAAAATCAAGGGTGCAGAGACCTCCATCAAGGATTACAGCTAACTTTACAGGGTGGCAATGGAGAGAAGGCACATCTCCACGCTAACAATGGCGCCTCGTGAGCATTCCTGCTGCACGATCACATGATCGTGCAGCAGGAATGCACAAAAGAGGCATCGGGGAAAGGAAAACCCTTTCCTTTCCCTCGATGTCTCTTTCAGAATCAAACCCCCCTCCCCGAGCCAAAACTCACCTTATTTCCGCGACGCGCTGGAAGCAAATGGCTTCCAGCGCGTCGGTGAAGAAAGGGAAACCCTCAATGATGTCAGCGCGCCTCGCGCGCTGACGTCATTGATGGGGGGGCGGGGGGAGGCAGGGGAAGTCCTTCCCCTGCCTCCTAAAAAAAAACCCCGAAGATCGGATTCCCACGGGGGGAGCGCCAGCGCTTCCCCCGTGGGTGGTCTTATGACGAGCTGGACTCGTCATGAGCACACGAGCACTGTGTGCCATGACGAGTCCAGCTCGTCATAAGCATGGAAGGGGTTAAACAAGCATGTCGCAGGCAGGAAAGGAAATGGAGGCGTCATTATGAGGACTCAGAAAAAAGTAGTTATAAGCTGATTTTAGCCTCATATAAAAATCCAAATACTTCACTCAGAAGATAGAAGCAGCCAAAAACTCTACAAAAGAACTTTTTGTAACTGTCAAACAGCTATCTAAACCTCCCAAAAAGGGGTTTCAGGGAACGGATCAAACATTTTGTAACTCACTGGCCTCCTTTTTTCAAGATAAGGTTAAGTCGGTCTTTAATCTTTTCTCCTCTAATCCTTTGGATGATCATAACGACTCCCAAAATAAGACAATTGAAAGTCACGTTGACTCCCATACCATCAATAACTAATGCAAGTCCCATTTAACCTCTTTTGCTGAACTTTCCCAGGACCAAATTAAAACCATCCTCCTGAAAACTAAATCAGGCTCTCCACAGGATCCGTGCCCACCAAAAAACCACGCATTTAGTGGCTGACACTATTTCAGATTACCTAACAGATATTTTTAATCCTTTGGTGAGGTCAGGAAAATTCCCTAGCGTCTGGAAGATAGCCTATATTCTCCCTTTAATCAAAAAAGCCAACCTAAATCCTCTAGATCCGGGGAATTATCGTCCTATTTCCAGATTGCCCCTTCTGGCGAAAATAATCGAGAAAGCTCTTAACTCACAGCTGACAGCTTTCATCGAGGACCAGAGTCATTTAGATCCTTGCCAATTCGGATTTAGGAAGCATGATAGCACTGAATTGGCTTTGATAAGTGCCTCAGAGCAGATTAGATGGACACTGGATGTAGGGGGCAGTGCAGTGCTGGTCCTACTGGATCTCTCAGCGGAATTTGACACCGTAAACCACCAAATCCTGCTGAAGAGACTGGAGGATATTGGGGTAAAGGATAAAGCCCTTGCTTTAGTCAAATCATTTCTGTCAGACAGAATCCAGCTTGTTGCAGCTTATAATTTCAAATCCCCATCCTTCTCTCTCCCCTGTGGCGTCCCCCAGGGTTAGTCTCTAAGTCCGACCCTTTTTAACATCTACGTGGCCCCTTTGGTCAAGCTAATTAGATCATTTGGGTTCTCAGATGACGCACAACTAGTGATCTTCGTATCATCTAATATCTCAGAGACAGCAAAGCGCTTTTACAATTGTATGCAAGAGATTGGAAAATGGATGGCCCTAAATTGCTTAAAGCTGAACTCAGGCAAGACCGAGGTGATGCTCTTTGGGAAGGACACTTCCTTCTGGTCCCAAGACTGGTGGCCACCTGAACTTGGACAACTTCCGCCGCCAGTCACAAAGGTAAAAAATCTTGGAGTTATCTTTGATAACCAGTTAACCTTCGAAGGGCATGTGAATACTATCACGTCTGCCTGCTTTTTTACGATGAAACTCTTACGGAAAATCTTTCCTTTCATTCCAAAGGACCTGCAAAAAACAGTAGTCTCTCCCTTGATACTTTCAAAGATTGACTACGCAAATGCTCTTTTGTAAGTGTAAGAAAAAAAGTATAAATAAGTTGCAGATCCTACAGAACTCAGCTGCTCGCTCTGTTATTAGGCATACCCAAAAGAGAAACAGTCTCAGCTGCCCTTCCGCTTTTCCATTGGTTACCTATTGAGAAGTGTATACAGTTTAAGGCCCTATGCATTGCTTTCAGGGCTCTCCATGGAGAAGGCCCACAAGTTTTTAAGCTGTGGTTTCAATGGTACCTTCCGCCATGATCCCTTTGCTCAGAAATAGCTTGTAATATCATTGTTCCCAGAGTAAAAAAAGTAAAATGGGGCGGGAGAAGTTTCACTGGCAGCACCTCCCGTCTCTGGAACAGCCTCCCTTTATTCCTGAAAAAGGAATCAGACCTTCTCTGCTTTAGGAAAAAACTAAAAACATGGCTTTTTAATCTCTAGGAGCCTATATCCCTTGGCCTCATACCTGGTACTGCCCAGTTTTGCAAGCTTGCTCGCCTAGACACCTCAGGGTAGTAGAGCGCGTTTATTATTAATTTTTATTTCAGTTCATTTAACAGTTGCATTTCCCTACTTACAAGTGTGTTATTATTGATTGCATATATATATATTCACTGAAAAAACCATAGGTTTCAGGGACGTTATAGTTACAAATTAGCATTTAAAAACCTTTGAAATTCACTGAAAAAACCATAGGTTTTAGGGACAGTTATAGTTAGTTGGACATTGCACACGTACAAAACCCGTGAAATTCCCCGTTATAGTTAGTCCAGCTAACTATAACTCGCGCCCCGCAATGCACTGCTGATGACGTCACATATTACATCACTCATGACATGGTCAGTGACATCACTGATGACATCACTGATGACATCTCAAATGACATCACTGATGACATCATCCAGTGACTGTGTGTTTCTGTAAAGTTTAAATATGTTTAATATATATAGGGAAAGGCGTATTGAAGAATGAGTGGGTGTATAAGTGTCTGAATGGATGATTTAGTACGTGAGTGACTGACTCTACAAGTGAGTGATTAAACGTATCTTACTGAATGCATGGGTTAGTGACTAAACTGTGCGAATGTCTGTATCCGTCTGTTTGTTGGTGTGTAAGTGGATGCATGGATTTGCGACTAGCTACATGAGTGTCTATATGGGTTATTGATTGGTTCTCTGAGTATCTGTATGGCTGCCTGAGTGTTTGTGTGGGTGGGGTGTGTGTGGGTGGGGTGTGATTCACTGGGTGCATGATTTCAAGAGTGCATCTGTGATGGACTGCTTGGGTGGGTGAGTGTGTGTATGGGTGTGTTAGGGAGTGAATGTATATCTCAGTGGTACATGTGCGAGTAACTACATATGTAAAAGGCAGTATATATGTGTGTTAGAGTATTTAAATGGCTATAAGTGAGAGTGTGTTATTGTGAGAGTGGCTGTATGGATGCATGTGTGATTGTATCAGTTATTGTATCAGAGCGTAAGAATGTGCTAGTATTTGTATGAGTAAGTGAGCTGGTGTGTGTATAACTGTATAGGTGAGTAAATGGGTGTGTGATTAATTTTTTGCATGACTGACTAGGTGTGTGAGTACCTCTATGGATGAGTGGCGGTGTGTGAGTGTTTATATAGGTGTATGAGTGCATATGATAGTCCTGTACTGAGTGACTGTAAGTATGAGTGACTGTACAGGTGAGTGAGTGGATGTGTGTGTAGACCTAAGAATCAGTGAGTTGGTATGTAGTTTTTGGTGTTGGAGTGTCTATGGTTTTGCGAATGGCAGTCTGTAATTTAGAGTGGGTGTATCAAAAGTTATATTAGGGTGTGAGAAGATGCATGAAATTATCACATGGATGATGTCATCAGTGATGTCATTTGAGATGTCATCAGTGATGTCATCAGTGATGTCACTGACCATGTCATGAGTGATGTAATATGTGACGTCATCAGCAGTGCATTGCGGGGCGCGAGTTATAGTTAGCTGGACTAACTATAACGGGGAATTTCACGGGTTTTGTACGAGTGCAATGTCCAACTAACTATAACTGTCCCTAAAACCTATGGTTTTTTCAGTGAATTTCAAAGGTTTTTTAAATGCTAATTTGTAACTATAACGTCCCTGGAACCTATGGTTTTTTCAGTGAATTTCAAAGGTTTTTTAAATGCTAATTTGTAACTATAACATGTCTGAAACCTACGGTTTTTTCAGTGAATTTCAAAGGTTTTGTAAATGACAATTTTTAAATGTATTAATTGTTATATTAATTTTTTTTCATACTGATTTACTACATTTTTAGAATTTTTTTTTTTACATATTTTATTTTTTAAATTACATTGTAATTACATTATACATTACATTACAAAAAATACTTTCTCAGAATGAATTACTTTAGTTTAAATACTTTGCACATAGGCAATAGACTTTTAAGTACAGTAGTTACAGTTGTTGCAATGGGCAACACATTTTCAAACACAATGCAACATTCAGCTCAATGTGAATTTCTAGTTAAATGCAATTAGTTACTTTATGGATTACTTTTCTAACCACAGGACTGGATCCTAGATTCACTCCTGGGACATCTCCTATAAACAGTTGAGTAAAAGCGTTTTGGTTACAGTCGTGATTTTTAAGGAATATTATTGTACTTTAAAAGTTGACACTTAGAAACTTTTTCTCATAGAATCACCAATGTTATCCTATGGAAGGAAATTCACTTAGAAGGTAAAAACTGTTATCGTTACTTTTTCTTACTCAGTGTTGGATCCTGGATCCAGCACTGGTGCATCTCCTGTAAACAGTTGAAAGAATGCGTTTAAGTCATACAGGCGATTTTTTAGGAATATTTGTAGTTTGTGAAAATCGACACTTTGAAACTTTTCTGCTGAAAACCAGACAAAGGATTCCTATGGAAGAAAATATAAGTTACTGGTAAGTACGGTTAAAATTACTTTTCAGGGTCAGTGCTGGGCTAAAAGATGCAGCACTGGGTTCTCTCCTGATAACAGGTGAGTAAATTGGAATTCGTACTTTGGTTGATTTTAGAGGAATATTATAAAGTTCCAAAACTCCACACTTAGAAGAATTTCCAAGTGAAACCAGTCAATGTTAGCCTATGAAGGAAATTCAAGTTACCGGTAAGTACGGTTAAAATTACTTTTCAGGACCAGTACTGGGCTGAAAGATGCAGCACTGAGGTCTCTCCTGATAACAGGTGAGTAAATCAGAATTCGGATTTCGGCTGATTTTAGAGGAATATTTGTATGTTTCAAAAATCAACACTTAGAAACTTTTTCAGCAAAAAGCAGGCAATGATATCCTATGGAAGGAAATTCAAGTTACTGGTAAGTACGGTTAAAATTACTTTTGAGGATCAGTACTGGGCTGAAAGATGCAGCACTGAGGTCTCTCCTGATAACAGGTGAGTAAATCGGAATTCATATTTCGGCTGATTTTAGAGGAATATTTTAAAGTTCCAAAACTCCACACTTAGAAGAATTTCCAAGTGAAACCAGTCAATGTTAGCCTATGGAAGGAAATTCAAGTTACTGGTAAGTACGGTTAAAATTACTTTTCAGGACCAGTACTGGGCTGAAAGATACAGCACTGAGGTCTCTCCTTATAACAGGTGATTTAATCGGAATTCGTATTTCGGCTGATTTTAGAGGAATATTTGTATGTTTCAAAAATCAACACTTAGAAACTTTTTCAACAAAAAGCAGGCAATGATATCCTATGGAAGGAAATTCAAGTTACTGGTAAGTACGGTTAAAATTACTTTTCAGGATTAGTACTGGGCTGAAAGATGCAGCACTGAGGTCTCTCCTGATAACAGGTGAGTAAATCGGAATTCGTATTTCGGCTGATTTTAGAGGAATATTTTAAAGTTCCAAAACTCCACACTTAGAAGAATTTCCAAGTGAAACCAGTCAATGTTAGCCTATGGAAGGAAATTCAAGTTACTGGTAAGTACGGTTAAAATTACTTTTCAGGACCAGTACTGGGCTGAAAGATACAGCACTGAGGTCTCTCCTTATAACAGGTGAGTAAATCGGAATTCGTATTTCGGCTGATTTTAGAGGAATATTTGTATATTTCAAAAATCAACACTTAGAAACTTTTTCAACAAAAAGCAGGCAATGATATCCTATGGAAGGAAATTCAAGTTACTGGTAAGTACGGTTAAAATTACTTTTCAGGATTAGTACTGGGCTGAAAGATGCAGCACTGAGGTCTCTCCTGATAACAGGTGAGTAAATCGGAATTCGTAGTTCGGCAGATTTTAGAGGAATATTTGCACAATGGTGAAGGGAGGGGCGGGGCCTGAGGTGACATCTGTGCAAACGCGCCCCGTGGCGCGTTTTAAGTTGGGGGATTAAGTCCCCTTGAATCCTGAGGGTCCCTAGGGGCCAACTAGCCCACCAGGAACCTCCAATATGCGCCAGGGGCTGCGTTGCAGAGACGTGTAGAGAGGCCACACCCCTTTTACACCTCACTGCAACGCAGCTCTGTGGCGCTTTCTGGATGTACCTGTTGGGCTAGTTGGCCCCCAGGGACCCTCAGGATTGAAGGGGATTTAATTCCCCATCTTAAAACGCGCCACGGGGCCTGTTTGCACACATGTCACCTGAAGCCCCGCCCCTCCCTTCACCACTGTGCAAACGCGCCCGTGGCGCGTTTTAAGTTGGGGGATTAAGTCCCCTTGAATCCTGAGGGTCCCCGGAGTCCAACTAGCCCACCATATACCTCCAAAAGCGCCACAGAGCTGCGTTGCAGAGAGGTGTAAAAGGGGCGTGGCCTCTGTACACCTCTCTGCAAGGCAGCCCCTGGCACATACTGGAGGTTCCTGGTGTGCTAGTTGGCCCCCAGGGACCCCCAGTATTCAAGGGGAATTGTCTCTCTCTGCAAACGCGCCAGGGGCGCGTTTGCAGAGTGGTGAAGGAAGGGGGCGGGGCCTGCGGGCCCGATCGTTTAAAAAAAAAAAAAAAAGAATTTGTCCTCTGAAGGGGGCTGTGTGGCCCCCTTCCTTTTTCCTGTTTTTGGGCCCTGGGGACCCCATCCCCCAGGGCCTTACCCCTTTTTTTAAATTTTTAATAAAAAAAAACGGGAAGGGGGCCGCGCGGCCCCCTTCCCTGGGCCTGTATTGGCCCCGGGGACCCCATCCCCCGGGGCATGGCCTTTATTTTTATTCTTTGGAGGGGGCTGCGTGGCCCCCTCCTCTGGCCATTTAAGGCCCCGGGACCCCATCCCTCGGGGCCGGCCATACCCTTTTTTTAATTTTTTAAACTTTGGGGAGGGGGCCGCGTGGCCCCCTCCCGGGCCACTACTTGCCCCGGGGACCCCATCCCCCGGGGCTGGCCCTCTCGTTGGGGACTGTGGGGGTCCCCAATCCCCCACAGTCCCGCCGGCTCCCCGCGTCCCTTGGGAGCCGGCATTGCTTTCCACATGGGGAGCTGCTAAGATGCAGCTCCCCATGTGGAAAGCAATGTGCTTTGGATATTGGAAGAGAGAGCAGGTTTCCTGCTCTCTCTTCCAATATCCAGCAGTTTGTAATGACAGGACGGGAGCCGCGAGGCTCCCGTCCTGTCATTGCAAACAGCAGTGTCCCGGGAGTAGGCACCCCGGGACACTGCAGGAGCCGGCCCTGGGGGGTGGTGGTCCCCAGGGCCATCAAGGGCTCCAGGAGGGGGCCGCGCGGCCCCCTCCCATTCAGTTCAAAGCCCCGGGGAGGTGGTGGTCCCCGGGGCTCTGGGGTCCGTAACGGACCCCCATATTTAAATGTTTAGTGCCCCGGGGAGGTGGCGGTCTCGGGCGTGTGGGGGGCTGGAGCCCCCACACAGGTTTTTTAATTTATTAAAAAAAAGCCCCGGGAGGTGGTGGTCTCGGGGCTGCGGGAGGGCTCAGAGCCCTCCCGCACCATTTTTAAAAAAGCCCCGGGGGTGGCGGTCCCCGGGCTTGGGGGCCCTTTGAGGCCCCCACACATTAAATTATCCCCCCCACCATGCCCCCGGGACTTGGGCCACCCGGGGCCACTAACATCGAGCGCGGGAGACCGCGCTCGATTTTTTTTTCGGCAGGATTCGCGCACCCTGAGCGCATCCTGCCGATTTTTAAAAAAATTTTTTTTTTTTTTTTGCCCAGTGGGTCCTTGTGGGACCGCCTGAGCAAACCTAGGGGGTCAGGGTGTTTCTACCCTGCCCCCTTTGTGCGCTTTGCGCACTTGTTTCTGTCCCTCGGTTCTACCGAGGGACAAAATGGCTGCCAACATTTCCTGAATCGGAATGTTGACAGCCAGCTGACAGCCAATTAACATGCAGCTCGTGATCGGGACGGTGCGCGCAGGGTGCGCTGAGGGTACGCGGACCCTACTCGGCCATAGATATCACTATCTTTTTACTTTTCATTTTCTCAGCAACTACTGAACGGATTTACACCATTTAACAAAAGGGTTCTTTCTGAACCAAGAACTACCTCTTTGCCAAATTTGGTGTAATTCCGTTCAGCAGTTCGGGCTGTAGCCGTGTCTAAAGTTTCCTATGGAAAAATGCATGGGGAAAACGCGTTTTGGGACCCCCCTTTTTCTCGGCCCCGCTTGACGAATCACCCCGAGACTTTCAGGGTAGGAGCGGACCGGAGCGGGCCACAAAGTTTGAAAATTTCGCGAAGATACGTCAACCGGCAAGAGAGTTATTTCAAATAGAATGTCGCGGATTTCCTATGGATAATAGGTTGTAACTATAACTATCTACTGGCGACCGCCAGTAGATAATATATATATATATATATATCTCTATATACATTTAAGTGTTGTTCATTTGACATCTGGGAAAAGTCTTTTTGTTAGAGAGTGCTGCACAATAAAACCCAATGCCTTATTCTGAAAACGGTGTGTTGATGTGTCTCCTTTTAAAAAAGTGAAATCCCTTTCCTGGTGGTGTGTTGTTTTTATTGCTTGGTCGTGTTTGAGCCCCTGTGTGGGAGGGCGGTATTTTCTATTATTTGAGAGGGCAAAGCAATACAGGACCCCATACCCCAGGGCCCGGCTTTTACTTTTTTTACGTTTCTTTTTTCAATAAAGGTCAGGGGCTGCATTGCCTCCCCATTCCCTGGGCTGATTGACCCCAATCCCAGGGGCCCAGCCTTTTATTTCTTTTTTTTTCCAAAAGGGAGGGGGGGTTGCGCAGCTCTCCTCCTGGGCCTATTTCAGCCCCGGTGACCTTATCCCCTGGGGCCTGCCTCTTTTTTATTTATTTTTTAAATAAAAAAAGGAGAGGGGATGCACGGCCCCCTTCCTAGGCCAATTTCGGCCCCAGGATCCCCATCCCACGGGGCCTTGCCTCCCTACTGGGTGCACTGGTCCCACCCAGGGCACCCACATTTTAAACATTGGGCACCGTGGGGGAAGCATAAAGGCCCTGCCGGCTCCCGCCTCCTGCGGGAGCCGGCATTGCTTTTACACATAGGGAGCTTCTAACATGCAGATCCCTCTGTGTAAAAGCAATTCTGCTCTACTTCTAATAAGCAAGAGCCTTTTATGCTCTTGCTTACTAGAGGCGGAGCAGAGTTTGCTATAGCTTGGTTGAAGCGGTGCTCCCGCCAAGCCATAGCAAACAGCATTGTCCCGGGGACATTGGCAGTCCCCAGGGCCATTATTGGCTCCATGAGGGGGGGTCATGCACCCCCTCCAATCTTAATTTACCCCCGGGGAGGTGGTGGTCCCCAGCACTGCTGGGGCCGCGCGGTCCCCTGTTAAATTTTAAAGTGTTACCCGGGGAGGTGGTGGTAGCCCCCTGCATTAATGTTTTTTTTTGTCCGGGGAGGTGGTGGTCCTTGGGACTGTCGGGGGGCTGGGCCAGCAACCTGCATCAAAATTAATATTTTGCCCTGGGGAGGTGGCGGTCCGCAGGGAGTAGGGGTTGCCACGAGGACAACCCTGCACTATTATGTCAATGAAGCCGCGGGGAGGTAGCGGTCCCCAGGGCTGTGGGGGGGTGGGATAGGCGAGCCCCCCACATTAAAATTAACATTTTGCCATGGGGAGGTGGCGGTTCCCAGGGCGCGGGGGTTGCCGTGAGGGCAACTCAGCACCATTATTGAAATGAAGCCCCAGGACAGATGTGGCCCTAGGGGCATAATAAGCCCCCCTCCTTTATTTTTACACTGTCCCCGGGACCTGGCTGACCCGGGGGGCAACTAATAACAAAGCGCAGGAGACCATGCTTCATTTTTTTCAAACATTTTGTCCGGATCCCTGGTTCCCGCTGAAATGTTTTTTTAAATGTTTCTTTTGGCCCTGGGTGGTCCCAGTGGGACCCCTCAAGAGGGTTAGGGGGGCAGGGTGTTTCTACCCTGCCCCTTTTTCTTTTTTTTACATTTTTCATGGGACTCAGTTCAACCGAGTCCCAGGATGGATGCCAACACTTCCTGGTTGAAGTGTTAGCAGCCAATTAAATTTCAGTAGGGTTTCAGTAGGCTGTTGGGCTGCCAGATATATTTTTAAACTTAAATATCTCTGAAACTACTGAACGGATTTACACCAAATCACAAAAAGCACGCTTTCTGCATAAACAGGTAGCTTTCTGCCAAATGTGGTGTAATTCCGTTCAGCAGTTCGGGCTGTAGTCATGTTCAAAATTGAAAAATCTCCAAAGACATAACATGGGCAAAAGCATTTTGGGACCGCCCTTTTTTCTCGGCCCCGGCTTGATGGATCACTCTGAAACTTTCAACACAGCAGCTGAACCAAAAAGGGGAAGTATTCTGGGAAATTTTGTGAAGATTTGTCAAGGGGCGCCAAAGTCATTGACAAAACAAAAAATGGTTTTCCTATGGAAACTTTGGTCCTAACCCCATAACTACCTATATATATATATATATATATATATATATATATATTCACTGAAAAAGCCAAAGGTTAAAGTAACATTATATTTAGATGAAATGTTCAGTAACGACCAAGGGGCCGATTCCGATTCGGGCCGGAAAACGTACCGACCGACTCGGAGCCGGAATAAATACCGACCGACACGTACCGGTGCAGCCCGACCCGCAAAGTACGATGAAAAGCGTGCTAAATCCGACCGACTCGTACGGAACACAAGCCAAACGACCGAGCAGCGCGGAAAACAGCCATCCGGCCGGAAAAGCACACGAATCGAACCGACCGACACGCACCAGGAAGAATCCCGAACGAAACTTACCCGCGAACTCCGACCCGGCAAGTACGATGCAAGTCGTGGAAAACACGACCGAGTCGCACAGAGCCCAAGCCGCACGACCGACACGCATTCAAAACTGCGAGCCGAAGCAACCCAAAACCCAGCGACCGACGTGTACGCAGCACAGAAAACAGCACAAACACAGCGTGAACGAATCGGAGAGGCTCGCACGAGACAACGGGAGGGTCCGACTCGGTCACAAGAACGTCTCCAACATGCACAAAAAGAACCAAGGAAAAAAAAACACAAAAAAAGGCCAAACAAGCTATCACTAAGCAAATAAATACTGGGGGGGGAAACAGGGAACAAAGACACACCCACAACTCCACCCATATAAAGGACACTAATCCCTACCACGATCCCTTGCAAATTCAAATTACCTGCCAGCACTCAACACCAACAGACAGCAACCACACACACACTCACAGCTCATCCATCACACAAGCCACACACCAGCAGCACCACAACAAATAGCACCCTCACATACACCCAGCAAAACACACACTCACACACCCTCACTTGCACACCAACACACACATCACACACCAGCACCACCCAACACCATGCCCCCAAAGAAGAATCACAAGTTCCTAGATAGTGAATTGGAAGTCCTGGTAGATGAGATCCTCAGGGTAGAGCCACAGCTGTTTGGCACATTGGTCCAACAGACACCCATGGCGCAGAAAACCAAGATGTGGGAGAGGATCGTCGACAGGGTGAACGCACAATCACCATGTTTGCGCACAAAGGTAGACATCCAGAACAGGTGGTATGACGTGCGCAGGAGGGTCAAGGAGCTGTTGAAGAATGACTACATCTTGAGCCAACACACCGGCAGTGGCCCTCCTGCCAAACCACTATACCTCAGGCCCTGGGAGGAGAAGGTGCGGGCCATCCTATCACCAGTGAGCGTCTATGGACTAGAAAACATCCCAGAGCCTGGTGAGTACACAACAAATGTACACAATATTGTGCCACAATACACACACATCACTGTCAAGGGGAGAGTCAAACCATGCACCCTTAGCAAATACACACCAACCAAGACAGATCATCCCAAAATGTGTATGTCAGCCAGATAAACACAATACATGCCAGCTCATAGTGAAATGTAACTGTGTCATCACATGTACAAACCTAACAACAAATAGAGCTAGGCAGTGGCACAAATATAACCAACAAACACAGTCAGACATGTAGCCACCACCACAACACCACCTCACAGGGAAGCTCACTGAAAGGAAGGAATACTGTGTATGCTGGGCAAGTCAGTGTAGCCAATAGCATCATGGGAGTCGTAGTCACAGAAATTGCCCACCCTCACAATGCGCACATCAACACCACCATGAACCATGCACACATCACAGGCAGTGCAAAACAACTGACAAGATGGCTGACACTGGCTACTGCTGTGGGGAGCACAAGGCCCTGCTGGCAACTGTGCACCAACCAACAGCAGGACACCACTGACTGACATCCTGAAAGACAACTTGCACTCCCTGCAATGGAAGCACGTTCCATGGTGGGATATCTGGCTGGGTGGGAAGGAGGACTCACAGCACTGACCATAGTCACCAGCAGCTCCACCCACACACCCCCTAACACAAACTACACACAACTCACCTGGGAGAAAGCATTGCCTCACACACCAATCAAATATCCCACAAAGAACCACAACCCTGGGTCATGCAGTGTGAAGCACAGGGACACACATGGGACTTGTAGCAAAACAAACCCCAGGATAACACTGTCAGCCATCTTGTCAGCACAGGCACACAACCCCACAGAGAAGCTGAGTCAAAAGGAAGGAAGCATGGGCATGCTGGGAAGGGGGGTGGAGGCAAAAGCATGATGGGAGTGGTAGTCACAGCCCAACATCCCCCACCCACATGGCCCAGCAAGAACACACCCAAGCATGCACACCTCACAGGGAGTCAAAAGCCACATCAAATATGTCTGACACTGGTGCTCTGTTGTGGGGAGCACAAGGCCATGCTGGGAACTGGCCAACAACCAACAGCAGGACACCACTGTCAGCCATCTTGCCATTGCTGTCACACCCACACACAGTGAAGTACACTCAAAAGGAAGGAAGTATGGGCATGCTGGGAAGGGGGTGGAGGCAATAGCATGATGGGAGTGGTAGTCACAGCTCAACATCCCCCACACATGGCCCAGCAAGCTCACACTGAAGCATGCACACCTCACAGAGAGTGGAAAGCCCCATCAAAGATGTCTGACACTGGTGCTCTGTTGTGGGGAGCACAAGGCCATGCTGGGAACTGGACAACAACCAACAGCAGGACACCACTGTCAGCCATCTTGCCATTGCTGTCACACCCACACACAGTGAAGTACACTCAAAAGGAAGGAAGTATGGGCATGCTGGGAAGGGGGTGGAGGCAATAGCATGATGGGAGTGGTAGTCACAGATATTGGTCAGCCTCACAATTGGCCCATCAACACCACCCTGAACCATGCACACATCACAAGGAGTGGAAAACAACTGACAAGATGGCTGACACTGGCTACTGCTGTGGGGAGCACAAGGCCCTGCTGGCAACTGTGCACCAACCAACAGCAGGACACCACTGACTGACATCCTGAAAGACAACTTGCACTCCCTGCAATGGAAGCACGTTCCATGGTGGGATATCTGGCTGGGTGGGAAGGAGGACTCACAGCACTGACCATAGTCACCAGCAGCTCCACCCACACCCCCTAACACAAACTACACACAACTCACCTGGGAGAAAGCATTGCCTCACACACCAATCAAATATCCCACAAAGAACCACAACCCTGGGTCATGCAGTGTGAAGCACAGGGACACACATGGGACTTGTAGCAAAACAAACCCCAGGATAACACTGTCAGCCATCTTGTCAGCACAGGCACACAACCCCACAGGGAAGCTGAGTCAAAAGGAAGGAAGCATGGGCATGCTGGGAAGGTGGGTGGAGGCAAAAGCATGATGGGAGTGGTAGTCACAGCCCAACATCCCCCACCCACATGGCCCAGCAAGAACACACCCAAGCATGCACACCTCACAGAGAGTCAAAAGCCACTTCAAAGATGTCTGACACTGGTGCTCTGTTGTGGGGAGCACAAGGCCATGCTGGGAACTGGCCAACAACCAACAGCAGGACACCACTGTCAGCCATCTTGCCATTGCTGTCACACCCACACACAGTGAAGTACACTCAAAAGGAAGGAAGTATGGGCATGCTGGGAAGGGGGTGGAGGCAATAGCATGATGGGAGTGGTAGTCACAGATATTGCTCACCCTCACAATGCGCACATCAACACCACCATGAACCATGCCCACATTACAGGGAGTGGAAAACAACTGACAAGATGGCTGACACTGGCTACTGCTGTGGGGAGCACAAGGCCCTGCTGGCAACTGTGCACCAACCAACAGCAGGACACCACTGACTGACATCCTGAAAGACGACTTGCACTCCCTGAAATGGAAGCAAGTTCCATGGTGGGATATCTGGCTGGGTGGGAAGGAGGGCCGGATGTCAACCAAATACAACCAATGCAGACCATGTACACACCCCAACATTCACAGGGAAATGCCCAAATAATGCAGGACAATGTGCTACACCAATATCAACCCCTGACTGTGACAACTTCGGACAATGCAATGTACAGGCCCGCATCCAGAGGCACAGTCACAACTGTCAGGTGTGTCAACCATTGATGCCTGCAGAAACATAACATACATTGTGTGTGTCTCCCAAAAACAGGTGATGATGGGGACACAGCAGCAGACGCTGAGGAGTCCCCGTCCCAGGCTCAAGAGGATACGGAGCTCACTGGTGTGGAACAGCCTCTGCCCTCCTCGGATGAAGAAGACCAACCTGGCACCTCCGGAGCAAGTCATCATGCAGCACCAGCAGGACCACCAGCTGCACCCCTGCACCCACCCCTCCAACGACTGTCAACACACATACCACCCCTGCCGACATGGAAAGACCAAGGAGCACCATCACCACCAGCACAGGGACCCTGGACCAACGTGGGGCCATGGACACCAACACCACCAACAACCCCCAAGGGGGCCCAGGGTCACCTGTGCGTGCCACCTCAGGTACTGCACGTGTCGCCAGGGGTGGTGGGAGGGGTGGGAGACACAGGTCACTGATCGCAGAGGGGTCTGGACTGCATGATGACCCACAACTGGCACGCATAACCGATGCGTACCAGTCCAGCACCGGAGAGCTCAGCCAGGTAGTGGGGCTCCTCAGGGACATTAAACAGCAGCAGGCTGCCCATCATGCCCGCTTGGACTCACACATGTCCCGCGTGGAGTCCAAGTGGGACACACTGCAAGAGATGACGGCGGTGCATAGGGACATATTACATTGCCTCCACCAGATGAGCAGCAACCAGTCAACACCTCCCTGTGTGCCCACAACATCTGCTGCTGAAACAACTGCAACTGCCACAGGGAGGGAGGATGACTCTGGCGGAGAGTCCCCTGCAACGCAGCAGCCTGCACTTGAGGGTCCCCCCCCAAAGAAGAGGGGCAAGTGAGAGGCCGATGGCCATGTGCAACCCCCAGGAAGCCAAAACCTGTTCTGGATAATCACCTTTGTGCGCAAACTGTTCACCCTGTTGACTGCAACACAACTCTCCCACATGACATGGGGAGCTCAAGTTGGACCAATGTCTCAGATGACTGTGGACTTTACTCTGGACATTTCTGCTACCAGGACTTCCAAATCATCTAGGAACTTTGGATTACAATCACAATGTACAGCACCCACCATCCTGTGCACTATACTCACACATGTATGTCAATAAACTCACTAATACACCATACTTGCCTCTGTTGTGATTCCTACGTTGTCTCTGAAGTGGCAATGATGATCTGGGAAATGACACTGCGCATGCTAACTGCTACAGCAAGTACAACACCGGCATGTGAGTCATGGCGACGTCACACATATGAGGGAGGCACACCACCAGGGCTACACAACACATACACACCATGGCCATCTGACTCATCGCCTACACTGATGTTGCCAGGAAACACGTTGCATTGCACAGACCCAGCACCTATTCACAGTCTGTGTTAACTAGCCCACTGGTGCAGTAAGCAAATGTCAGTCAGATGTGTGACCACAGACAACGCACATCAC
Organism: Calotriton arnoldi; assembly: GCA_963921515.1. Taxonomy (NCBI): domain Eukaryota; kingdom Metazoa; phylum Chordata; class Amphibia; order Caudata; family Salamandridae; genus Calotriton; species Calotriton arnoldi. Next base: position 630,179 of record CAWUFW010009318.1, on the reverse strand, counting down.
AAAGTGAAGCACAGGTTTATTACACATTTGCAACATGTTGTAACCACCACAGATGCAAGGTAATCCCACCTGGCAGCGGGCACACAGTCAACAAGTGTAGAAGGAAGGAAGTCCATGGGTGTGGTGCACATCACCTGTAGGGACACGACAGCTACCACCCTGGAAGTCGAATCACGGTGTCGGGGATCACAGTTGACCAAACGACTCTGAAAGTACCCTGTGAAGGACAGAAATGACACACAGTCAAAAGCACTGAAGAACAGGACAGAACTGCAATACTCATGCCCAATACATGTCACAAGATACCCACCCAGAACCAAGTTAGCATGTCAACCTGTAAGGATACATCGCTACACGCATACAGTCATGTGGCACATGCACACACTCAAACAGCACCAGAGCACCACCAACACATATCATGCAAACTCACATCAGTTACATGACATCTCTGGATACTTACATTCAGCTGAAGAAGTTGGTGATGAGCTGTGTGCGGACATCACCATCATCATCATCATCATCACTGGCATCGTGGTCCAGGCCAGGATCCTCCACAGGTGGCGGACGTTGGTCCTCGTCATCCAGGATGAGAGGCAACTCCTTCCGCACTGCCAGGTTGTGTAGCATGCAGCAGGCGATGACAATCTTGCACACCTTTGCCGGGGCATATGGGAGGGACCCTCCTGTCTTGTCCAGGCAGCGGAAGCGGCTCTTCAGGAGACCAAATGTCCGCTCAATAACTCTCCTCGTCCGACCATGTGCCTCATTGTAGCGCATCTGGGCTGGTGTCACAGGGTTCCTGAGGGGCGTCAGCAACCACAGCATGTTGGGATATCCGGAGTCACCTACATACAGACAATTGCACATTAGCTGAGTTGGAAAAGAGGGTGGAACACTACATTGCAGAACACACACAATGGTACAAAGTCAGTACACACCAACAAGCCAGGCACGCTGGTTCCGCATCTGTGACATCATCCTCAGGATGCGACTACTCCTCATCACGTAGGCATCGTGTGCAGAACCGGGGAAACGGGCACACACGTGTGTGATGGTCATATCTGCAAGACAGACCACCAGTGCATTGACCGAGTGGTAGTGCTTGCGGTTCCTGTATGCCTGCTCCTGGGCCTGTGGTGGTACCAAAGCCACATGTTTCCCATCAATGGAGCCAATGACATGCGGCATCCTCCCCAGGGCATAGAAGTCACTCTTCACGCCAGTCAGTTGCTGGAGTCTAGGGAAATAAATGTACTGGTTCAGGTATATCAACATAGCCTCCAATACATCGCGGAGCACACGGCTGAACATGGTCTGTGACATCCCACCAGCAGTCGCCAGAGTGTGTTGAAAGGTACCGGTGGCAAAGAAGTGTAGGGCTGCCATCACCTTCACCTTGGGGGTCAGCGCTGTAGGGTACGGCCGGCCAGGTTGCAGGTGTGGTGCCAAGCGCACTGCCAAATCATCAATCAGCTGCCTGGTGAAGCGGTACCTTCGGATGCTGTCACGTTCCACCATCGTAGGGCAGGTCAGGGAATGGTCTATGGACAGCTGGTGCCCTGCAGTGCATAGGTGAAGAAAGAAAGATTGTCAGTCACCCCACATATGTGGCATTGAACACACTCAATATCACACGATACATCATTATGAGGCACAAATACATGATGTGTGCAGTTCCGTAAGGACATGTATGGCACATACATGGCCAACATCCAACATCACAGTTCAACAAGTGGCATCAATAAGTCCCAGGTTGTGCCATTGGGTATCATGAGGACGTGTCACATTTCCCATCTCCTGCTGCCATGTTACAAACACACCCCACAGTGACATGTGAGGACAGATGTGCCCCAGGCATCACAGCCCAATGACAGGTAGATTCCCAGGGACCCTGTATTGCCACATGGACACTGGCATGACATGGCGTATCATGTACACACCACAGCAAAACAACCATGACCCCCACAGGTAGTGGTCCCTGTTGCCTCGGCAGGACAGACATGGACGTCTGTGACACACACATGCACCAACAACGTGGATGTGGAGACTGTCTCCCATTGTGCACATGAAATCAGAGACATTGTAAACACAACATGCACACAGACTGCGGAGGACCATCACTATTGTGCCAATGGGTCAGCCTGGGTTAAACATACCGTCCCACATGGGACTCAGGGGGCATGTGACATGACATACACATACACCACCGTGAAATGTGACCATGCCACATGCTCAGATATGAACATTTGCACATCACAGTGGTCATGTACACGAAACACCAAGGATACTGTCCCCATGAACACGTGCACAGCCTGGGGGTGGCTGCCCCAAGTGACACCCACAGAACAACATGTTCACCCCCATACATGGAATAGGTAATGCAGCCTTACATGCCTTAGGATACAGTTTGGACAGGCTGTGGTGTTGTAGGTGTGCCCCTCACTCCCTGGGAAGTATATGTGGCTGGCATATGTTCACCTGTGACAGGCATGGTGACATATGCCAGTGACATGTACAGGGACGCGTTGGACAGCAATGGACCGATCGGTGCGCACACATTGGCCATTGCATTCAATGTGTGCTGGTACGCGTTGTATTCGCAATACGCGTTGGACAGCAATGGACCGATCGGTGCGCACACATTGGCCATTGCATTCAATGTGTGCGGGTACGCGTTGTATCCTAGGTACACGTTAAACAGCAATGGACCGATCGGTGCGCACACATTGGCCATTGCATTCAATGTGTGCTGGTACGCGTTGTATTCGCAATACGCGTTGGACAGCAATGGACCGATCGGTGCGCACACATTGGCCATTGCATTCAATGTGTGCGGGTACGCGTTGTATCCTAGGTACACGTTGAACAGCAATGGACCGATCGGTGCGCACACATTGGCCATTGCATTCAATGTGTGCTGGTACGCGTTGTATTCGCAATACGCGTTGGACAGCAATGGACCGATCGGTGCGCACACATTGGCCATTGCATTCAATGTGTGCAGGTACGCGTTGTATCCTAGGTACGCGTTGAACAGCAATGGACCGATCGGTGCGCACACATTGGCCATTGCATTCAATGTGTGCTGGTACGCGTTGTATTCGCAATACGCGTTGGACAGCAATGGACCGATCGCTGCGCACACATTGGCCATTGCATTCAATGTGTGCGGGTACGCGTTGTATCCTAGGTACGCGTTGAACAGCAATGGACCGATCGGTGCGCACACATTGGCCATTGAATTCAATGTGTGCTGGTACGCGTTGTATTCGCAATACGCGTTGGACAGCAATGGACCGATCGGTGCGCACACATTGGCCATTGCATTCAATGTGTGCGGGTACGCGTTGTATCCTAGGTACGCGTTGAACAGCAATGGACCGATCGGTGTGCCCGGCCGGCCCATTGCATTCAATGTGTGCGGGTACGCGTTGTATCCCGGGTACGCGTTGAACAGCAATGGACCGATCGGTGTGCACCCATTGGCTATGGCCTGGCCTGGCAACGGACGTGTTTTCAAATTTTGAACGAGTCTGATGCTGGAAATTCAGTTGGTCACCCACAACAATGTTGCAAATTCATGGGTGTCATGAAGTTGAACTTTTGAAGGATGCTGTGGGCGTGTGTAAGTGGTGCAATTCCATGGATTGGCCAGATTCAGAAGATGCTAACGACTTGGACCTATCACTTTGGACACATGGGACAGTAACTGCCTCTGCAGCACACATATAATGCTGGCTGTTCCCCTGAGAGCTCACTTGCCTGCACTACATGCTCCAGGACGACATCTGCCACCACCACTGCTCCTGTATCTGCACCCTCTGGACCCTGCAATGGCACGTACAGTGGAGAGAGCCCCAGCCTTCAGCACTGAGGAGAACCAGGCCCTGCTGGACAGCCTCCTTCCACAGTACAGCAAGCTGTATGGGAAAGCAGGGGAGCAGGTGAGTGTTCTGTCCACTGCCTTCCTAAATGTGCATGTTGTCTGACTAGCAAGGCTAACAGTCTGCACGCCACTGGCTAGCAGGCTCACTGAGTAGTTGTCACCCCCAAAGTGTGTAGTTACATGCACTGGACAGGTATAGTGCAGTGACAGTGCATTTAAACAAGGTTTTACTTCCCAGGCAATGATACCATGTGGTTACTGCTGGCATACTGTCCATGGCCATCGTTGCACTGCCTGTGTACATCATGTGCCCCTGTGAATGAGACATGTATACACAACTGTGTAATGCACGGATATGTTGCATGTGTAGTAATAGCATTCTCACTTTGTCATCCTCACAGGTTGATGCCCACCAGAAGCAGAAGATATGGCTGACCATCGTCCGGGCAGTGAGATCCGTGGGGGACTACAAGCGCCGGATCCGCAACTGCCAGAAGAGGTGGCAGGACCATCGGGGCTGGACCCGGAGGATCGCACGGGTCCAGCTGAAGCTGTCGCCTCCTCGCAGGAGGGGCGGACACCGGACCCTGACCCCCCACATGCTCAGGATCCTGGTGGTGGTCTTCCCTGATCTGGATGGGCAGCTGAAGGCCAGGGAGCAGCACGGAGGGGGTGAGTCCATGACTGCATTGTGTACTCTGTCTGCCATGCTATGTGCCCTCCTCTGGCCTGGTTAAACTTCCACAGCACATCAGTCATGTGGTCCAGGACCCATGTCCCTCGATTGTGCACTGCCCACTCCAAATCTGATACCCAGGTGTGGCCCTTGCAGTCAGGGAATTGTGTCACTTGGGTACTGTGTCCTTGCAGTTTGCTTGACTCAAGGTGGGGGACAGCATCTGTTCCCCTAACTGTGGTGGGCATCATGGGTGGGTCCATTGCTTACACAATGCCTGTGTTCTGCCATGTAATCTGCGTGTTACTTTGATCTGTGGTCCAATTGCTGAGCTGATCCACCACATGTGCCTGGGGTAACTGGCACACACCCAAGCTGCGGGTGGGAACAATGTTTGGGCCCCAGGAGTGTGTATATTACGTGTGTCACACATACTTAGCCAGCTGCCTACTGTCCAGGGTTCATCCCTCATTCATGTGGGGCAGGACAGTCATGCCTACTCCAGGTCATGCAATGCACTCTGTACTCCCACTCCCGTGTATCAGCTGACACGTTGTGCTCAGTGATATGTCCCCTCAGGTGTCAGCCTCTGTGTCAGTGTGCTGTGGCTTCGATGTCAGGACTGCTGGGGTGTTTATCGGTTGGGGCTCAGCATGCCACCGGAGATGTGACCATAGGAGACGATACTTGTGTGACACATAGGTGTTTGACCACCTGACCGTGCAGACTGGGGTATGCAAATGTGAGGTCCATGCAGTTGTTTCCCATTCACAGCAGATTGTGAGGTGCTCAGGTTCAGAGGCTTGTGTTACAGGTCACCCATATGTCCAATCAGTATGACCTGGACAGATAAGGGTTCAGATGATGTGGTGTGTGGGGGATGTACATGTGCACTTGTTCAGCTCCAGGACTTGCATTCCCCATGACCTACTATTGTGACACAGTGCAGACTGTTGTTGTGTGGCTGCCCTGCCCATGTGACTGAAGACAGTGATGTATGACTTAGCAGGCATGCCTGTGCCATGGCATGTGACTTCCTATGTGTGATCCTGCAGGGGAGTGACATGTGCTACATGCACACCATAGTGGCAATGGCTATCAGCACTTGGTTGCATCGTAGTGTCTGTCGCTGGTATGCATCACATGCATTTCATGTATCTGACTCTGGGCATCACTTTCATCCGGGCACCTGTACTGACTCAGTGGCAAGAGTTGTGATGTGTGCATGTTCACATGCTTCACCGTGTTCTCTGCACCGTCCAACTACTGTGTAGGTGGTGCATGTGTCCACACTGGGGTATTGCCAGCCAACGGACGCCAGACAGATGGGTGCAAGGCCAGGTGTGATGTGAGTGCCATGGTTGACGATCAGACTGACAATTGGCTTCTCCTATTCTGTTTGGGCAATTTTAGCAATGTTCAACTAAGGATGCCAGGCCTTGCTCTGTATTGTGCTGTACTTACTGTGGTGTGTGCGTTCGGTGCAGGTGACTGATGTCTGTCTGTCTCCCTATTGTTTGCAGATACATCCACGGCCACAGGAGGGGACAGCTCCACGGACCAGGAGGAGCCGCAGAGCCAGACTGGGTCAACAGCCGAGGAGTGGTCGGAGGGACCCAGTGGCACGGAGGGCGAGGGGAGCCACACCGAGGAGTCCTCAGCACCATCCACCTCAGCTGAGGACCACAGCAGCTCAGAGGATGACTCCCTTATGGAGGCGGGTGTCAGCAGCCACCACACCCCAGCTAGTGTTGCTGTCCCCGCCACCACCACCACCACCGCCCTCCCATCGGCTCCCATTCCCGAGGTCCGTGGAGGCTCCCATGTTCGGGAGCGTGTCTCTTTTGGGCCAGGCACCGCCCCTGTGTCCCCTGCTGCCCTGAGTGAGGAGTCTGTGTACCTCCTTCGGCAGCTCCATGTACGGCAGACAGCGATGCTGAGTGTCCTGCATGCACACACCACTCTGTTGACTCAGCTGGTGTCGTTCATGGAGGGCATCTCATCGGGCATGTCTGCCCTACAGAGGGGCAATAGGTCCATGGACTCCTCCCTGACGGCAGCAGTGTCCCTCCTCCAACAGTCCCTCACCCCTCCTGTCTCTGCCCCATCCACACTCCCCAGCACCTTACCTGTCCCAAGCACACACACACCGGCACATGCACACACCAGCACAGACACGAGCAGCACACACACACACACCCCACAGACAAGACGCACACGCACGCACAGTCAGGGGACTGAAACCACACTCACAGGGGATGGGGCCCAGTCACACACACACGCATCCATGAGCACTGCGCAGTCCACAGTTGCCTCTCCCTCCAAAGCCCCCTCCGTTGCCTCACCTGCAACCCCAAAGACCCAGCGGCTCTTCCTCAGTGACCTCGGCCTCTTCCCCTCCGATCCAGCTGATACAGCATTCAGGGGGAAGAGGAAGCCCACCCACACTGAGCGGAGTGCCCCTCGCCACCGGACACCCTCCCCCAGGTGCAGACCGACTGAGGCCCCCATCCGCAAGTCCCCCGGACCCGGAAGAGCAAGACCCCGCCGCCGCCCTGCAGCTCAGGCACCAAGTCTCCTTCCTCCATCCCTCAGGCCCCACTCCACAGGTGCCCCCACCACACCCTGCCCCAGGTTCCCCCACCCACAGATACACCATCCCCAAAAGGATCAGGCCTTCTCCCCCTGCCACTTGCTCTTCCGGCCCCACACCCCCGCTGCGCTTGTCTGTGCCACTGGTGTGGAGACGGTGTCCTCCCCCTCTGTCCTGCCCACCTTACCTGATCCCCATTCTCCTCCCCTGGAGGTAGGCACTGCAGTGGAGTCCACTACCACCCTGTCTGACTTGGGCACTGCAGTGGGGAACCTGTCCACTCCATCTGCACGGTCCCCTGCAGTCTTGCCGGCACCCACACCATCAGAGTCATGCCCCCAGTTGTGCCGGCACACACCATGTCAGACACCTCCACTGCAGTTGTCAGTGGCTCTCCAGCACCCACCACCCCGTCCCTGCCTCCTTCTGGTGAGCCATGATCCTGTCCCTGCGGTGCCTGGCCTGCCCCCCCGTGTGCCCCTCCGAGGGGATTGTCCCTGGCTTTCATAAGTGCAGGCATGCGTAGGGTGACATCTGCCACTGTCACCCTGTTTTGACTTTCAAGTTGGACTGGCCATTGGCCTTTGTTAAATTCCTTGCTGGACATCAACTGTTAGACCCACATATGCTGAATAAAGCACCTTTCTGTTCTCTAGTGCTTTTGCTTCTGATGTACATGTTGTTGATGATGCTAACCATGCCCTTGCTGCAGTGATGGTGATATTTGGTCTCATGATGATGAAGTGTTACTGTGCAGGAACACATGTGGTCCAGGGGGAATGTGTCCTATCCTGTGGTGTATCCATGTCATCCTTAGCAGCATCTGAGGGTGTCATGTGTTCATTATTTGGCAATGGGATTTCCTACTTACATTAGCAATTTCACATCTGTGGCTTCCACCCCTGCACATCTGTTGTGCCTGCCATTGTTCAATTCGTCTACTTCCCTGACCGTGTGGCCATCTCCACTGGACATGCAGGTTTGGGCATCAATGGGGAAGGACTCATCTGTGTTGTCAGTGCAACATTGCTATACAAGTGTGTTGGATCTGTGCTGATGATTTCGTTGGCACTCCCATGACCAGGCTGATGTGACGGGAGCATTCATTTGGTGCTAATTGTTGACTGTGTGACCAAGTGCTCAGCTGACATGATGGAGCCCTACTGAGGCAACATATGGCACAGCTTTCCTCACACAGGAGTGGAGTCCCCTCATGGCAGTGTGTACTCCTGTGACATTGCCTGCGCCCAAGGTGTGTGTTATATGAGCATGTCTGTGTGTTCACTCGCGTTTTGCTGTGCATGCTGGGATCCCTAGTGTTGTACCTGTTTGTGATGCTTGCTGAGTTGACCTATGTTCCCCCCAAGTCTTCTCCCTGGATTCTCTGTGATGTGGGTGCATGGCACATTACTGGTCATCAGGGTGTCACCCATAGGTGTGTTTGCTGTCAGGGCTGAGTTTGTGTGCAGACGCAGATGGGTCACAGTCAGGATTCCCCTTGGCACTTGTTGTTTACACCTGTCATGTGATTTCCAGTTTGTGTTATCTTTCAGTGATTGTGACACGTTGTGTGTGTGACTGCTGGCACTCCTCAGGGTCCGGGCTGCAATGTTGGTAGTTGTCTATGTGTGTTCTTTGTGGGTGTCCTTGGCTTCTTCATTGGTGTGTGACTGTGGCTGGGATCCCATTGGTTGGTGTGATATTGCCGTCATGTCCATATACAGCGTAGTGTGCAGTGTGTCAGACATTCAGGAGTCTTGTTGAGTGGCCATGTGTGATGTGTTTCTGCACCTTGGTTCCCACCCACCAGCCTGGGATTGTCATGGGTGCATGTGCAATGTCACCAGTGCATGTGTGCTTCAGTGCTGCACATTGTTGGAGGTCGAGGTGTATGGTGTTGAGTGTGTGCAGATGAGAGTTGTTGCACGGCTAGACCCCTGCCTCCATGTTGGCCTTGGCTTACTGGCCGTGCTGATTGATTTGTGCTTGTGTAGGTGTGATGGTAGTTTGTTGCTCAGGACACATGACTGTGGTTCACAGTGTGAACGACATTTAGCTTTGTCATCACAGTGGGATTGTAATGCAGCCCAGGGTCACCACATTGTGGGGGCCCTGGGGGTAGTGCTGTGGTGTGTCTGTGTCTTGCTGTGTCAGTTGCTGTTCCTACATGCTTGTGTGACATGTGTGATTTGTGCTCCCTCTCATCTGACAATGCCTGATTGCCCACATAGGGGATTTGGATCCATCAGTTACCTTTGTGTGGCACTGTATGCACATCTGTGTAATTGGTATTCAGGCCTCCTCATGTGTTGTGTGGTTGCCTGGGGACACTGGCACCCCCCCTCACCTGTTGTGTTTGATGTGCAGTGTGGGTCTGCCTGTTTGTGTTTGTGCATCTGCACCACTGCATTGGCATATCTTTGGTGTGCCATTGGCTGTATGTTGTTTGGTGGGTTTCCCCTGCTGTCCCTGGGACTCCTAGGTCATCGGTCAGCACAATGATCATGGTTTGTGTGTCCCATTGCTGCCATGGTATGGTATCTGTTCACCTCACATCTACAGTCTCCACAGGGTATCTGCATTTGTGTGCCCATTGGTGCAAATATGTGGGTCTGCATTCTGATGGTCACTTCTGTCATTGTGTCATTGATGAATGTTGACAGTGTCAGCCCCCATGGGTGTTGTTTGTCTGCACATGGCCAAAGGTATGTCTTATTTGCACTGCAGTATTTGCCTCCCCCAATATATGTTGCAATGGGACACATGCACTACTTTGCCACTGATGTGTTTTATGTTCTGTGACCAGGAATCATCCATGCAGTTTGGCAGTTGCAGCTTTTTCTTTGTCAACACTTGCATTTTGGTCACTGTGATGATGGGGGTTTAGGCCCCATTGCCACAATGTTCAAAATGTGCTTCAGCTATGGAACCCACACTTACCTTTTGGTCACTGTGATGATGGGGGTTTAGACCCCATTGCCACAATGTTCTGAATGTGCTTCAGCTATGGGCCCCCACACTTACATTTTGGTCACTGTGATGATGGGGGTTTGGACCCCATTGCCACAATGTTCTGAATGTGCTTCAGCTATGGGCCCCCACACTTACATGTTGGTCACTGTGATGATGGGGGTTTAGGCCCCATTGCCACAATGTTCAAAATGTGCTTCAGCTATGGAACCCACACTTACCTTTTGGTCACTGTGATGATGGGGGTTTAGACCCCATTGCCACAATGTTCTGAATGTGCTTCAGCTATGGGCCCCCACACTTACATTTTGGTCACTGTGATGATGGGGGTTTGGACCCCATTGCCACAATGTTCTGAATGTGCTTCAGCTATGGGCCCCCACACTTACATTTTGGTCACTGTGATGATGGGGGTTTGGACCCCATTGCCACAATGTTCAAGATGTGCTTCAGCTATGGACCCCACACTTACCTTTTGGTCACTGTGATGATGGGGGTTTGGACCCCATTGCCACAATGTTCAAGATGTGCTTCAGCTATGGACCCCACACTTACCTTTTGGTCACTGTGATGATGGGGGTTTAGACCCCATTGCCACAATGTTCTGAATGTGCTTCAGCTATGAACCCCACAATAACATTTTGGTCACTGTGATGATGGGGTTTTGGACCCCATTGCCACAATGGTCATGGCCTGCTTGCATTGTGGGGGCCACACACATATATGTGTGGCACATGTGATAGGGGGTCACATTGTATGTTCAAAGTCATGTTCAGTGTTGTAGGCATTTGACACAGTCTACACACGCTTGTCATGGTGTTGGGGGGATGTATTTTTCTTGCATTTCCTAGGTTGTGGTGTGCTGGTTGTGTCATGCATTGTCCATCCTATGAGTGGGGGTGGTGTTGGTGGTAGGCATCTGGCACCCCCTGGGTAAGGGTGGTAGTAGTGACAGGCATCCATCCCCCCATGGGTAGAGGTGGTAGTAGTGGTAGGCATCTGGCACCCCCTGGGTAAGGGTGGTAGTAGTGGTAGGCATCTGGCACCCCCTGGGTAAGGGTGGTAGTAGTGGTAGGCATCTGGCACCCCCTGGGTAAGGGTGGTAGTAGTGGTAGGCATCCAGCCCCCATGGTTAGAGGTGGTAGTAGTGGTAGGCATCTGGCACCCCTGGGTAAGGGTGGTAGTAGTGACAGGCATCCAGCCCCCATGGGTAGAGGTGGTAGTAGTGGTACGCATCTGGCACCCCTGGGTAAGGGTGGTAGTAGTGGTAGGCATCTGGCACCCTCTGGGTAAGGGTGGTAGTAGTGGTAGGCATCTGGCACCCCTGGGTAAGGGTGGTAGTGGTGGTAGGCATCCAGCCCCGCATGGGTAGAGGTGGTAGTAGTGGTAGGCATCTGGCACCCTCTGGGTAAGGGTGGTAGGCATCTGGCACCCCCTGGGTAAGGGTGGTAGTAGTGGTAGGCATCTGGCACCCCCTGGGTAAGGGTGGTAGTAGTGGTAGGCATCCAGCCCCCCATGGGTAGAGGTGGTAGTAGTGGTAGGCATCTGGCACCCCCTGGGTAAGGGTGGTAGTAGTGTCAGGCATCCAGCCCCCCATGGGTAGAGGTGGTAGTAGTGACAGGCATCTGGCACCTCCTGGGTAAGGGTGGTAGTAGTGGTAGGCATCTGGCACCCCTGGGTAAGGGTGGCAGTAGTGGTAGGCATCTGGCACCCCTGGGTAAGGGTGGTAGTAGTGGTAGGCATCCAGCCCCCCATGGGTAGAGGTGGTAGTAGTGGTAAGCATCCAGCCCCCATGGGTAGAGGTGGTAGTAGTGGTAGGCATCTGGCACCCCTGGGTAAGGGTGGTAGTAGTGACAGGCATCCAGCCCCCATGGGTAGAGGTGGTAGTAGTGGTAGGCATCTGGCACCCCCTGGGTAGAGGTGGTAGTAGTGGTAGGCATCTGGTACCCCCTGGGTAAGGGTGGTAGTAGTGGTAGGCATCTGGCACCCCTGGGTAGAGGTGGTAGTAGTGGTAGGCATCTGGCACCCCTGGGTAGAGGTGGTAGTAGTGGTAGGCATCTGGCACCCCTGGGTAAGGGTGGTAGTAGTGGTAGGCATCTGGCACCCCCTGGGTAGAGGTGGTAGTAGTGGTAGGCATCTGGCACCCCTGGGTAAGGGTGGTAGTGGTGGTAGGCATCCAGCCCCCATGGGTAGAGGTGGTAGTAGTGACAGGCATCCAGCCCACCCTGGGTAGGGGTGGTAGTAGTGGTAGGCATACAGGCCCCTATGTGTATGTGTGGCATTGGTGAGGGCCATCCCGCCCCTATGGTGCTGCTGTTGCTGGTGTAGGTATTTCTGCATCCCTCTGTGTGTGATGTGTCGGGTACGTGTAGTTTGTTTTTGTTGTTGGTGTCTGACTTACCTTCTGCGCCGTACGCGTCCGTGCCTATTCCGGTAATAGAGGTAGAATATTGGTAGGATCGCCACGAAGGGATTCATGGTTGGTTCGTCTCGTTCGTCTTTCTCTTTGCTTCGCCTCGTCCTCGTCGCTGGCGTGTTCGTCTCGTAGCCGTGGATCGTGTTGTGGCGCGAATCGGAGCTTATGTGCACCTCGCCCGGATGCTTTGACGTGCCGTGCGTAGCGACGGGTTCGGTAAGTACGGGAAGCGCATCGTACTTGTCCGGCCAGACGGGGCTGCATTTTTGCTTCCTTGCGGCTCGATTCTACGATTCCGGATCCGGCTCGGTCGGGGAACAGGACCTGGATTGGGTGAGTACGACTGGGTCGGAATCTATGCTGTTGTGCGCATCGTACTTGCTCGTTCGGAATAATGTGCGGCTCGGTCGGGAAACAGGCATTCGCATGGCTTTTTTCCCGACTGAATGGTGTTAGGTGCGCCTCCGACCGAGATCGGAATCGGCCCCCTAATGTTTTAAACTTTAAAAAAACACAAAAATTCAACAGTTATCGTTATAACTCTTGCCCTAAGGAAACTATAACTCGTGTCCCAGCCGTGAACAGTTTTCTCATCAATAATTTCACTGTAAATGTTGTAGTGATATTATCAATGATGTCACAGAAGATTTCGTGGGTGATGTATTATGTGGGGTAATTAGCAGTGCATGGTGAGGGCTCAAGTTGTGGTTACCTTAGGGCACGAGTTATAGTTACTTGAGATACCTATAACTATAACTGGTGAATTTCTGTGGTTTTTAGAATTTAATACGTTACGTCACCTAACTATAACGTTACTTTAACCTTTGGTTTTTATCAGTGAATTTCTAGGTTTTTTATAATGTGAAGTAATATTTAATTACCAAACGTAAATCCAACCCCCTCCTTCAGCCGTACACAGCACATGGGTTGGCCCCGCTTGATGGATCACCCCAAAACTTTCCATGTGCAAACTGGTCAAAAAGTTGCATCTTTTTGGAAAGTTTCGTGGAGATTTGTCAACCAGGACCAAAGTAATTTGCAACTCAAAAAGTGCATTTCCTATGGAAGCATGATCTTAATTATAACTACCCAGTTGTGGCAGCCGAAAGGGACTGCTGGGGGCCCCAAAAAATGAAAAGTATATATATATATGCATATACATAAAAGGTCAACACGTGGTATTACATTTTGTTAAAGACATGCATAGTAATGACTTGCATTGTAAAGTCATACATCCTAACTTAACAAGGAGGCGAAAGAAGAATGGAAGACCTGTAAGGTGGTATTTTATAGTATTGTTGCATTCATATACCTCTTCATAACCCATTGTGTGGTGTACATTTTGAGACAGGCAGTACCCAACATTGTGATGGAGTGTGTGGTTGCCAGAGTATGATATTTGTTGTGCACCTATGTGGAAACCATTTTTGGAGCTGTGCATGAGTGGCTAGACAGGTGCTCTCATCTGGTCTTCGGGTGCCGCTCCTAGCAGTGTGATGAGAACTGGAACATATAGGGAGGCACAGAGCGTCAGTCAGAGGGCCGGGGCTGCTGTGTGCATTTACTCCAAAAATATGGATGGTAATCAGAGAAGACCTAGTAATCATATGGCAACATGTGCAAGGCGTAGATGCCGACAAATGAGCAAAACTATGACAAAAGGCCCTGAATGTGAGTTGTCGTCATGAACAGTAGCCAAGCACCTTTTGTACAGACAGATACACTGCCTACTGCCAGACACATACACATTATGAGGGAGAAAAGAGCAATCAAGGTTGCCAACCTGAGCAGAAATTTCTTAATCCATGCTCTCTCTGTGTGCTAGAGATTATAGAATAAAAGCTAAAGAAAGTCCGAGCTAGAGGTGAGAGGAGATCAGTGCAGGAAGAAAGAGTGGGGGCTGAGGGGTCCGATGGAGCCTGGAGAGTATGAAAGATGTGGGAGGAATCAGCACCAGAGAAGGAGAAAAGGCGCATATGGCAGAGGAATGCAATACACATACAGGAAGAAAAGGACAGACACTTTGGGTCACAGCCTCTAAATCTGATTTCTAGAAGCTTTAGCAACAGAACACTGTGAATCAAACCTGCGGGACAGTCTATTTCCACTTTTCCAAATGACCAGAAGCCAGAGCACCACCACGTGATCTCTCAGAGGTCACCAGGAGCGGAAGTAGTAAACTGAGCTGCCATCTTGGAAAGTGTAAGCGGTGTGGTCATGTAAACAACTCACAAAATCGATCATCGAAAATGTAATTTGATATGATTTAACCCCAAGTCATACCAAAAATCTAACATGATTACATTTTCAACTACCTTTCCAAAATAAATTGCATTATTTGACATATAGGGGCCTAGTCACAAAGCCTTTGGAGTGCTAAAATAGTGCTCCTATGATACGGCTTTATGTGCACTTAAAGGCCTTTTGAATTGGCAAGCCAACAGATAAACTGGGAATAAAAAGGGAATATTCAGGGAATCGTCATATACAATTAGTAAGAATAATAAGGACTGTGCCATCTTTGCACTTTTATGTACTAGAAGTGAGTTGGATATTTCGGGCAGATTCAAGAGTACTCCTGTAGTATGGCTTTCCATACATATTGGAAGCCTATTTTCTGCAATCCCTCATTAAAGAAAATTACCCTATCTAACCCCATTAAATTCTTTGAATGTAAATCTACAAAATCATACATATGCATATGTATGCAAAGCATTGATGTTCAAGGCAGGGTCTACAATCAAAGCTTAATGTATGCATTTACAAACATTTGATCATTAGTGTGTACATTAAGGCAGGAGAGGTTGCTTTTAGACTATGAACCCTAGGTGTTATCGTTCACACAGTGATCTCATCAAGTTGGTATCAGTGATGAGAGGAAGTTAATTGTCATGCATTAAAATACATGAAATTAATTCATAAGTTGTGTAACTGAATATGTAATCAGCAGACGAAAGTGACCTGACTGCATGAGCATTTTACAAAAGCAACCACCAAATGTAAGCAAACAGAGAAACATAAGGACAGCATTTTACACATATTTTTGTGAGAATCACAGGTGTGCTTTCTACCATGTAAAGCTCAAAGTGTAAAGAACCAGTGGTTTGCACTTAGGGGCATATTATCAACGGCCAGCGATAATTATCGCTGGCCGTGCTTAGCGACAGATTCCCTATCGCAGGCTATCTCTGGAATTTATCGCCCTGGTAGCGCGTTATTAACAACGCGCTTCTCCAGGGCGATAAAAATTCCAGAGATAGCGAGGTTATCGCCGTTTTGCAGGGAACATCGCTGGTTTTCCAGCGATGTTCCCTGCAAAACGGCGATAACCTTGCTGATACGACCCTGTGGTCGTATCAGCAGAATCCACCCCTATGTTAGGGATGGCTAAGTCAGGATTTTAGCAGATGTTAGATTTTGGCGAAAACGGCCGTTTTCGCCGAAATCTAACCTCTGCTAAAATCATGTGGGCTGCCTTGTAAATATCGCGATGTGAACATCAGCGAGATTTGCAACGTAGTCCATCTGAGTACGCTCACTTTGCATCTCATTAGAGATGCAAAGATGGGCGTTGGGGAAAGGGCGATAATGCAAGGATTCACGCGATAGCGTGACCTTGCTGATTAGGCGATAAAATTATCGCCGCTTTTCGTCCGAAAACGGACGCAAAAGCGGCGATAATTGTTTATCGCCTCGTTGCTAATATGCCCCTTTGTTTTTATGCTGATGTTTGTTATCCAGAGTCAAAGCTCATATGAACCTCCCACACAATACTGGAGACATTGATGTGTCTTTAAGTGAAAGGGAAAAAAAACATTGTAAGGCCTTCGTGTAAAATCTGTCTACAAAAAAATATTTGGGGCGAAAATTCTCCTGTTAAAAGTAGATTTTTGAAAAGATTATTGCTAAAAAAAACGATTTCCTGAAATTTTAGAGTTTTTCTATCGACAATTAAAAAAAAGAACTTTGCAACTTCACGAACCTTGAAAAGTTGAGGAGAAAAATGTTTGTAACTGTACACATTCCAAATTGAGAAAAACAACTAATTGCACTTGTGGAAATAATGTATTGGACTCACTTTCTCTTCTCCATGTCCTCACACAATATCTAGGCAGGCACATGAAAGACAGGAAAGGGCAGTTTTGTAGGCACGACTCCTGTCTCGGCTTTGAGGCTTGGAAGGAAGCCTGGTATATAAGCCACGTAGAGAGAAGAGGAAGGACATGGCTCAGCGATGTCAATTTACTAGCATTCTACTTATGGCGGAAGTGACAGGTAGGCAGTACCGATGACACCCTGTCCAATAACAGGAAGTGACATGACATAGCCGGGTGACTCCCTGCTGTACATTTTAATGCTAGCTTTCTTGAAAACGTTGGCTAATCCATTTTAATAAACAATTGCAATAAGCAAATACTGGGGACAGGAACAAATGAACAGCCACAAGGTTCACAGACCTGAAAGCATACTTACTTTTAAAATATGAGAATAAATCTAGAAAAATAAAAAGACTCTGAGAATATGAACTGGGAAGACACAGACCACCATTGCTTGCATAGTATTCAAACAAGACTTCCAGCACTGGATCTTTGGATAGGGCCGGGGTCCCTCCTACCAGAGCGATCAGATAAAAAAATGTGGCGACTAAGTCCATAGTAAGAGTACCATTATAGGAAGAGTGAATGCGGGCTGGAGCATCACCTATTGATTCTCTCAGGTGGCAGTTCCATACTTGGCGTGGTGGCAGGATGGGATCTCCAACAGGTATCCCATGGTAACAAGAGGGTGGTCTGAATGTGTATGTGTGCTTTTTTGGCAGCCAGATGGATGCTTCTGGATGTAGAATGCCTGGGCCAGAAAGTTCAGAGTGATTCAGTCGGCTAAGGAGAGCGGTAAAGTGTGAGCATGATTGTTTTTTTTTTTTTTTTTTTAAATATTTTTATTAAATTTTTAAATGCACATAGTCACAATACATTACACGTTATGATACATAGGGGGACAGCCCAATTAATTAATACAACAAAATTCATTATAATAGCCATAGTATAGTAATATACGGCTCATTCTGGAAACTGGAACATCATTAATTACTCATTTCATTTTTCCAGTTATAAATAGGGGCCCATATTGTCCTACCAAGCTTCCTACCTCTTTTTCCCCTCCTCTCATATATTCCTTTCTCAAGATTATAAATAAACAATAATTTGGCTAACCATTGCTGAAAAGTAGGAGCAGCCCGATCCAACCATGCTGAGGAAATACATATACGTAATACAGCCATGGCGACGAACCAAAAATACCTCATTGGGTCTTGGAAACCAGATTTTCTCACCCCTAAGACCATTAAAACAGGTAATAGGGAACCTCTTAATTTCAAAGTTTGATTAATAAATTTTTCTATCTCTTTAATCAGAGTTTCCAGTTGCGGAGTGTGAGCATGATTGTAGTAAAACTGAGACTCAGCAGCCACCTGGATTTCGAATTGCACTAATTTTACAAAATTTCACGAGATTTCGCAGGTTACAAATTTCACATAGGATTTGTCTACAAGAGATGTTCTCGGAGCAGAAACTGTCCTGCGGAAGACATCTTTTGTTCGAACCAGTGTCCTTCTGGTACCTCTGATATAAGGAATGCCTTTACCAGTGGTGGCTGGTGACATTTGAAAGTGGTGGGGCGTAAGTTATTGGCATACTGCACCGCAGCGAGCGAGCCCGGACAACCTAAGGCGGGTTCGGGGGGGTTCTCCCCCCGAGAAAATTTTGAAAAAAGAGTGGACAAATGGTGCATTTTCAAGCAAATTTGAGAAAGCAGGAAGGTTAATAAAGCAATTGTGAAAGTGCAGTTATTACATTAATAAAGAGATGTCATATAACATAGGTAGCTGCTTATTCAAGCTTTCTTTCACCCCATAGTCCAGCAGGATCTTGATACAAGACAGATAAGAGAAAAAGCAGTGTGGTCCTCGACCAGGAAGACACTCATATTTCGTTGGTAAGAAGTCAAAGGATTGGTCAAATTGAAAACCTGAAATGCAATATGCAATCAAACAATTTGCAAGTACATCTCATCTATGTTCAACAAGCCATGTTTTACCCATGATTGGAATTGTGAATCACCAAATAAACTGAGCCACTGCAATCAAAAGCAGAGGGCCTCCTCAAAAAGTATGCCCTTAAGAGAGTTCTCTCATCTCATGTCCTCTCTATATTTTCTCTGGAAGTTGAAAAAGGCAAGCATTAACCTGTTATTTATACATCAACTTTGACAAACCTACTTTAGATAGAACATTTTGATATACAATTGTCATTACTGAATCATTATTGGTTTGTGGACCACGGAAGGATGAAAGGCTGAGTCGACACTGACAGTGTTACAACCTACAAACTTCAGGTGGCACAGAGATCTTAACAGTGAGCTCAAAATGCCGAGCTATCTTACAAGCAATTGCAGAGATACCTCTGACCTCTGCAATGGTGGGTTTACACTGAGGGGATAATGCTGGGGTTTTGGGCTGCACACAGAGCAGAGAAGTAAAATAGAGGCAGCCTGATTCACACAGCTGTTTGGAAATCCAGGAGTAAGCTGGGAGTAACACACAAATGCACTCATACATAGATTTGTGAATTAAGTGCATAGGAGAGAGTGGCCCAGGATAGTGTGAGAAGTAGACAGCAAGGGCCTGAAGGAGTATTCTGGAGTAAAGTGAACTGAGAATGCTTGAAAAGAATTCTAGGAGACCTGCGTTAGTCAGTGAGAATTGTAATGTGAGGCCAAAGACAGAGCTGAAGGCAAAGGCCGAATGATTGTTGTCGGTCCATGCAGGGCTTTTCTACGTAGACCAGACTCCAGGCAACAGTCACAGGATAAACCTGGTTTTCAACACAAGTGAGTGGATGCTTTGCTTGTGAAAACAATAAGCGTTTTAAAGAGCCTGGTTTTTAAGCTCATTCTGAAACATGCCGAAAATGTGCCCTTTCTTCTCACTAGAACTCGCATAATGTCCTTCAGTAATTGCTTAGAGGTGATTCGGTTTGCATTCTAGCTCCATGTGGCAAGTGTAATGTTTCATATATTACAACTAACTGATACAGGCTGAAACACGTTTCTCAGAGTAGTCTCCATGTGCACTAGTATGTCTGTTCTCATGAGGCACATTGCAGGTACAGTAATTCATCCATCAAACCATCATTCCACAGTATCCCCCAAGCTGGCAGCAAACAACATGCTTTAAAGTGAGTGCTATGAGGAGGCACTTTAGGTTCTAAGCAAGTGCCCAGAAGCAGCAATGGGGCATGGTGTAATGCTCTAAGGAAACCTGCAGCACAAAAAGGTGAGATTTTTGGGTGAGGAGCACTCGTGTATTTTAAATTCACAGTGTAAGTGTGGAGGGGGAAGCTCAGGGGTGACATTAGAAGGCTTAGGTCGAAATACAGATCGTGAGGGGTCTGTGTGTTGAGGGGAGGCTGAAATACGGCAGACTGGGAAGGACAGGCATTGTCTAGATGCCGGTGCAGCTTCTGTTAGATTATGAGATATCATTCTTAGTCATTCCCCAGTTTAGGCTGCTTTCTGGAACATTTCCTATTTGTTGCCGCTCGGTGCCTCCATTTTCCATGTGCTCCCTCACTGCTCCATGAGCTCATCATGTTTTTAGAATGCGGTTTATGTTGCTTTAACAGGGAGCAGAAGAGATATCCAGGATCAGCCTATTGTGAGTACTTGCAGTGTGTGATGAGAAGCCTCCAGCACGACGGTGCACACAGCAGTGGGATCTATTTTGTGGTGGGTGGTGTGTTGCTGCTATAAGCTGTGAATGTCACCCGTTGAAGTGATACATTTCATTTTTTCCCTATCCAGCGTGTGGGGTGTGAGAAACGGAGCTATGCATGTGTGTAAACACACATACGTGTGCACACCCACGTCTGTGGGGTTCGCTGTGTGCCTTTGGAATGTAGTGTTTTGACATGTATGCCTTCATATGGGGGTTTTGCCACTGTAAATTGTTTGCAGTTGTAAATCGCCTGATACTGACGTAGTCATTTTAGTGCACATATATGAAGTTGTGTGGGTTGGCATGCTGCTGAAATGGAGCCCTAGTATTTTGTTGTTCAGATCATTGGGGCTATACCATACTGTTGGGGTGCGTCAAAGATACAGGTTCCCGATGCATTGTTTTAAATTTTTTTTAAAAGAGCACATTCCAAATATGGCTGTCTTGCAACTGAGCGCCACGATGCCCAATATGTTCCTTTTCGGTGAGTCTGACAAATCTAAAGGCAAACTTGAAGAATGCTTGTATTTATTTATACATTTAGTGGTTTTTACTGCTTGAAAACATTAACACTATATTTTAAGAAGTCTAAAATGTCCATATTTATAAAAATGTAATCGCTGAATATAGTGCATGGCCATTGTGCTTTAAGCAACAGCAAATTGTTTTAGTACATTAAATCTTATTTTATCAGTAACAGTGTAAATATAGATATGCAAGCAACGAGAAGGCTTCATGAAACAGTTATATCTGAGTATGTACTTTATATGTGTAAACATCACTTGGCAGTTAATCATGTCTTAATCATTGTGTAGTTCTGGACAAGATATAGGACACGTTTGTGCCTGCCGAAATCTTTATTTCCTTTAAACTAGTACTGAGACCACCCTGTTTGAGACACTGACTGTGGAGACTGAGGACTAGTGTTCGATTATCATATGCCCATCCCAGAATGGCTCAATCCACTGCTTTCTTTCAGCACATTTCCAGCGTTTTTCGGATACATTGCATGGAACAAGTTTGTGGCATAAAAAGGCAGCTCTGTGACTGTGATGGCAATCACTGAAACTGTCATAGAAGATTAAGGAAGCAGGCATACTGATAAATATGTGGAAAGGATCAAAATAGTACAGATGAAGACATGTATATAAAGAGTAAGAGAGAGTGAGTGAATAGTGAAAGTGAAGGAATGATAAATAATGACATGGGAGACAGAAAAAATACAGAGAACCAATGTGCTACAAAGAGATAAATGCATATTTATCAAGAGAGAATGGAGTATAGATACTGATACAGAGATTTTGTGGCATGGTAAAATGGCTGACACTTTAAATCACAGTGAGCTATTGGGAGAGGTTTTGAAACCCCACGAAGTGATTGAAAGGAAGTAAGAGCTATAGATATAGGTCCAAAAAGACAGGTCAAAATATTTGTGTCTGTTAAAATACAGGTACCCTGAAACAGGAGGAAAATAAATCAAGATGTAGAAAGGCAAGTAGAGACTGGGAGATAAACAGAGATAAAGAAAAAAGTTAGGGAGATGGATAGAAAGCAAGGTGGGGGAAAGGCATGGAGACAAAAGAGAGACAAACCGTAGACAGAAAGACGGACAGAAAAAGACAGTGGCAAGCATAGGGCTGTCAACATAAAGATAGCTAGAAGCAAGGAAAGAAACACATGCAGAAAATACTCGGGAAAAGGTGCAGGTGAGGCAGCGAACAGTGCATATCAAATAATATATTTGTATATATATTAGGGTAAATGCAGGAGACACAGACCAGGCCTAAATATCCATGTTCCGAGTTGGTAAATAAAACAGCAACTTCAATGTAAAACGTCCAGTGACTGATCGTATCCACAATTGTTCATTAATTATAGGAAGCATCTCATTTACATTTCGTGAAGTGTGTGCTTGCACCCCAGAGTGCATGCAAAAATTGATATTCCGGAAGTAAGCACAACGACGGAAGAAATGCGTTTTATGAAATGCTTCTGGGTGCAAGTGTGTCTGTGAATATCCAACTGAACAGAAACTAAATCTCACTTGATTAGAGGATGTATTGTAGCTACAAAAAATGTAAAGATTAAGGTTGTGTGCAGGCACTAAGCAAGAAAAATAATCATGCAGGCACTTTCTTAGAGAACTTGTATCGCTTCAGAAATGCGTTGATGTTTGAAATGCTGCGGGCCGCACCCACATTTTTAAAAGTTCTGAAAACTCAAAACCTGTCAGCATCGGAGAAACCGAACGCCTTATATGTATGTGTCATTTATTCAAACGAGCTGGTTTTCGTGTCCCACTCTCTCAATACCCAGAAACAACTACGAGAGAGAGCGAGTGAGTGAGAATGAGTGATAGCGAGTGAGAGAAAGAGTGTTAGTGAGAGAATGTGTGTGTGTGTGTTTTTTATTATTATTCTAAAAGGCGACCTTGACAACATTCATAGTGGAAAGCTGGAACTTGTTTATTTAATTTAGCATATTGTATGTAGCCGAACGCTTCCTATTAGTGCGAACTGCATAAAATCAGACATTGTAATATTAATAAAAGCACATAAGATACGATGATATAGGCAAAGACCGGATCTTGAAAGAGGAACCGAGTATTTATTCCCTGAATCAAAAGGGACAAATGCTGAAATTGATGCCCACCTTCGAATGGACATCAAACAGGGTGAAAGGTAAACAACAGGAACCTAAGCCGTAGGCAATAGATGCAAAAAGCCAACTTAAACAATACATACAATTCTTCAACTTAGAGAAATGAAGATTGATGGTTTGGCATTCCAATTGGATTGAAGCTTTCGCGCAATAAATACATTTCTTTGAATCATGACGAGATTTGATCATATTTTAAAAGATGTTTGTTGCATGACTTCCGCCAACTATTTTCATGGCTGGGCTAGAGTGCAGGCTCTAAAGAGCCAACCCAGACCCATATTTCGTCTCCCTCTCAATTTGTTAGCTCGCCCCCCCCTCTGTAAAACAACTGACATTTAGTATTTCGAGGGAACTCTGTGGTTATTTAGGAGGATGGGGGGGTGTGTTGGGGGGGAATTCTATTAACCACCGCTTAAAGTTCAGCTGAATTCTTGGCTACAATCCCTTAAAGGTATCGATCCCTACCTTACGGTACATGGGGTGGTTTGTACATTTGTGTAACTCAATAACCTCGCACATATCGATGCGGAAATCGGACCCAGCACTTTCATGGTCACTCTCAGGTAATGACCCCCATGCACTCGTGAGTGGCACACTTGTGGTATCCCGGGGCGCGTGCGTGGTATGTATGCACCAGCAGTCGCGGCCCGCGCGGGGGGAGTGGTGCCGGGGGCCCGGGGGATTTTTGAAATTAAAAAAGAAAATAAATCCTACCTGAGCAGGCCAGGTCCGCCGTCCGCGCCGCCTCGGGTCCGTTTGGGCATAGCCCCTCTCAGCCAATCCTGGATTGGCTTAGGGCACGGTTACCTCTTGCCCGCCTGCCCATTAGGAGACTGAGGTTTGAGCCTTTGCTCAACCCTCGCTCTCCTAATGGGCATGCGCAAGCCAGTGCACACACAAGTGCGCATGACTGGGCACGGCGCGAAAATTCGGTGCCCTTCCCCACTCATGCGCACTTGTGCTGCAGTGCTGCCTGCTGCCCCTGGTCCCTCTGACAATCATGTCAGTCAACATGACGCAGGACCGCCCACTCCCTTCAGACTCTGAAGGGGGTGAGCGGTCCGACGTCATGCTGACTGACATGATTGTCAGTTCTCCCTCGGCGTCTTTGAACTTAAGTAAACTGATTCAGTTTACTTAGGTTCAAAGATGCCGAGGGAGCTGCGGGCGGGGGGGCTACGCCCCAACGCCCCAATGGACGCACCGCCCCTGGCCTTTACCTTCAATTTTCATGCAATTTTCTCCCGAGAAACTTTTGTAAATTTCCTAACATTTTGTGTAATTTTACATAATTTTTATGAAATTTCCCAAAATTTCATGATTTTGTTTTCTGTGGAGATATATATATATATATATATATTTAAACAACAAGGGAACCCCAGTATTATGACCAGGGGTGATTACGTATATAGTAAGGACAAAGGTCAAGAAGAGGCCGCTTCGGTCCTCGGGTAGCCTAGGCTACTGAATTATTTTTAGGCAGCATTAATCAGATAGCACAAAGTAGTATAGTCCAAGCGGGACTAATTACGCAATAGATGCTGGGACACAAAGTAGATATGGTATCACATTTATTAACTTCATAAATGGATTAACATAACTTAATTGCATAATAATAGTTCTGGTGCTCACACATAGAAGTGAAAGTGCGTGAAGTGAGGAGTGTTTGTGACATTAAAAACTTTACATCGCATTGAAGACAACCATGTAAAAACTCCTAAGTAATTAGTTGCAATAATGGAGTTTTAAGGTGTATAGGTCGACGGCGTTTCGATCTTATGAATGTAAGATCATCATCAGGACGGAGCAAGTGTGAACAAGTAGAATCTATTAAAGGAAAACCAAAAATCAAACAATGGTCCCGAAAAGAACAACCAAGTTAAGAGCAAGACCTAAATTACTAAGGGATTCTTGAGGTAACCTGAGTACAATTTGAGTTAAGGATTGCTAATGAAGGATAACGCAATTGGGGAGGTGTCAGCGCAGGGAAAATTGAAGGCGCGTAAGGGGTGAAATGGAGAATAAGACAAGTGAGGCACGACTAGTTAAGGAAGTGCTGCAAGAGGGACCCAGGGGCAATGCGGTAGTGAAAAGGGACTTACTAGAGCTGATCAGTCTCCAAGGAGCATCCTGAGTTCAGAGGATAAACAGGTCATGCGCGCAGGACGGGACCTGGTGAGTTCTGCAAGGGAGGGAAAGGGGTTAGTGTTGGGCCTGAGCTACTGAAGTGCGAGCGGCATGGATAAAACCAGTACTTACTTCACGGCCAGGAGGGGGCCGCTGACGTAGGAGACCCAGAATTTTAGGGGCTTAAATGCAGGTAGAAAAACGGGTCAATCTTGACTCCAAGGTTGAGAACCAAGGGTGTCACGGACGTTAGTTCCGGAAGAAAGCAGGAGAATCAATCTCTACGGGGGAAGGGAGGCAGGCGGCACAATGTTAAGGGCGCCGTGTGCAGAAGAGAATCAAGGGATACTGCAGCAATTCAATTACATGAAGGGCGAAGGCTAGAAACTTACTAGTGAGAGCCTGCTGGTGAAGAGCGACGGAGACCGCGAGTTGCTCGAGCGTTGAGCCGATACTGACCAGTGGCAGCTGTGAGACTTAAATGAATTGCCGCGAGTGACGCGCATGGGCAAAGGTAGCAAGGCTGAAACTAGACTTCCCCCGTAGAGATTGATTCTCCTGCTTTCTTCCGGAACTAACGTCCGTGACACCCTTGGTTCTCAACCTTGGAGTCAAGATTGACCCGTTTTTCTACCTGCATTTAAGCCCCTAAAATTCTGGGTCTCCTACGTCAGCGGCCCCTCCTGGCCATGAAGTAAGTACTGGTTTTATCCATGCCGCTCGCACTTCAGTAGCTCAGGCCCAACACTAACCCCTTTCCTCCCTTGCAGAACTCACCAGGTCCCGTCCTGCGCGCATGACCTGTTTATCCTCTGAACTCAGGATGCTCCTTGGAGACTGATCAGCTCTAGTAAGTCCCTTTTCACTACCGCATTGCCCCTGGGTCCCTCTTGCAGCACTTCCTTAACTAGTCGTGCCTCACTTGTCTTATTCTCCATTTCACCCCTTACGCGCCTTCAATTTTCCCTGCGCTGACACCTCCCCAATTGCGTTATCCTTCATTAGCAATCCTTAACTCAAATTGTACTCAGGTTACCTCAAGAATCCCTTAGTAATTTAGGTCTTGCTCTTAACTTGGTTGTTCTTTTCGGGACCATTGTTTGATTTTTGGTTTTCCTTTAATAGATTCTACTTGTTCACACTTGCTCCGACCTGATGATGATCTTACATTCATAAGATCGAAACGCCGTCGACCTATACACCTTAAAACTCCATTATTGCAACTAATTACTTAGGAGTTTTTACATGGTTGTCTTCAATGCGATGTAAAGTTTTTAATGTCACAAACACTCCTCACTTCACGCACTTTCACTTCTATGTGTGAGCACCAGAACTATTATTATGCAATTAAGTTATGTTAATCCATTTATGAAGTTAATAAATGTGATACCATATCTACTTTGTGTCCCAGCATCTATTGCGTAATTAGTCCCGCTTGGACTATACTACTTTGTGCTATCTGATTAATGCTGCCTAAAAATAATTCAGTAGCCTAGGCTACCCGAGGACCGAAGCGGCCTCTTCTTGACCTTTGTCCTTACTATATTTGTTTTCTGTGGAGCTGGTTCAGATCAGGAGAATTTCTCTGTGGCTAGAACTGATAGCCGTGCTCTTGGCAGCATGCCACCTTTTTTTACATAGAACCGGGTTTTGTAGGTAGTGCATTTCCCTAGTCAGTCCCCCTGATGAAGAACCATTAGGGATCATTCCTTCATAGTATCCAAAATTGCTCCCCTTCACCCTTGATGTGGTACCTTATTCTCCTAGGCGGTGGAGGGGGGTGCCCAGACTTAAGGAGTAAAGGAGAGCTTAGGGAACTCACAATGAAAAGCTCCCCAAGGAGCTCAGGCGACATCCTGACCCACCCACCATGTTCACAGAATATACTGGTACCAATAGTGTTCTATGTGTGAGTAGGCAACGCATCCCGGTGTGATTGTCATTTTAAATGGGGAACATGTCCGGAGGTTTCAGGTGGACCTAATACCCCCAAGTGTCGGGTGCGTATGTGTTTGCCCACGTGGTGCTGACTGCACTAACTCTGGTCACTAGAGAGATGGAGGAGGTTCCATTATGCTTTTCTTGAATAATTGAACTTCAGGAGAGGCATTTTGCCTCTCCTGAAGAGCAATGCAACGTGCAGAGCACTGCACGATACACACCTGAGATTCTTCGCCCATTCTGGCTCTCCCCAAGGTAGCACCAGGAGGGCCGTATTCTAGCAAGAATTGGGGACCATGCCCTGTGAATTTTTCTGTAGGCCCCACTGAGTCCCAGCTGAATGAAAGATGGGTCAGTGTAGATGTGAGTCACCATATGGATCTCCATCAGTTGCAACGTTGGGCAGGGTCTTGCTAATATTGTTTTATTTGAACTGTATGTGTGCCCCTGCAGCACCTAGGACAGTGTTCCTTCAAATTTGGGTCCGTGGACCCCTGGAGGTCCACGACACCTACTCAGGGAGTCCGTGGGTGTTTAAAAAAATAGATAGTATTAGCAGATTAGTAAACCATATACACATAAAAAAGATAAAAAGATCAATGTAAAGGTGAACCTTTTAAAACATTCTGTAAATGTGAAGGAATTTAGAACTGGAAGCTAAAAATTAAGATGGTATCTTTAGCTTGATTACTGAGGGGTAGCTCTAGAACAGCAAACAGTAGTATAAACAACTGGTGACCTCAACTAAAACACTAGCATGCACCCACAAAAAGGGGAACAAAAAGACAAAGCAATATGCTAGAGCCTGCCATATCCCGTTGTCTTTTAGAAAATAATTTATGTTTTGAAATACTCCACACTTCCCATTAAATTTAAAAATTTCTGTTTTTTTTATATCTTTTATCTGCATAATAACCAAAATCTTTAATGAGTTATGTATTTGTTTGTGATATACTTTTTTCTGTAGTTTTATATATTGTTTTGAGGTCCAGATCATACATATTTCTTAGATGGAGGTCCCCCTGTCTAGTAGTTATTCACTGGGGGTCCAGAGAAGTATGAAAGTAAAGAACCTCTGAAGAAACCTTGCACCCACCATGAATGGTGAAGTGATCTTTTGCTTTTGAGTTGAAGTCTGGTCTCACAGTCCCACTGATTACCTGGGTATTGCCACCCATCGAATCTGTGCTATATCTGCACAGTGACATAGTAGAGTGTGTTGCAAATTGGGTTACTGGTTGAGGGAGGGTGAAACCCTGCTTAAGCAGGAACCACAGTTTCTGTCAGGGTGAAACACAAGTAAACCCCAAATAATCCTGTGCTTAGCCCTCTGGTAGCTTGGCACAGAGCAGTCAAGCTTAACCTAGAGGCAATGTGTAAAGTATTTATGCAGCATTTCAAAAAGTAATAAAGTGAAAACACATCACAAGAATAATCCCACACCAATTTAGAAAAAATAGAGTAACATTTAATAAATTATTTGAGGCCAAAACAACAAAAATCCAATCAGTAGAACCAGAGAGATACAATTTTAAAGGTTTAAGTGAAAATAGTGCCTGAAAGCACAAAGCGCCAACTGTAGTTATCTGCTCACATTGGACTGGGACAAAGTCACAAGTTTAGGCCGACCACGATGGAGCACAGGCCGGATACAGCGACTAAGTTAGGCATCTGAACAAGAGTGCATTAAATCCTGGTTGTGGAGCATTGCAAGGTCCCACGTTGAGAGTATGTCACGCCACAGAGATGATGTGAGGTCGTGCTGTGGAGATGCTTTTTGCAGCAGTGGTTCCGGGATGCTGCAAGGTCCTGCATCGTCATTGAAGATGCCATGAACGTAGCACTTACGATGCAAATTCCTGCGTTGAAGATATCTGGCGCACTGGCTGGTTCCGAAGAAACTGCCGAGCTTGCAATGTAGAGTCCTGCTTTGTCGTCAAGGATGCCATTGTTGAGAGACTTGCAATGCAAAGATCTGCATCGAGGATGCGTCACGTAGCGGTTCCGATGTGGAGTTTTGTGGGGCAATGCTTTGTGTTGCGGTTCCAATGCAGAGATTTGGGAGGCGACGCGTCGCGCTGTGTCAGTTCTCCTCACAGGACCACAGCTGGGCTTGCAGAGCATCCTCAGGTCCACTTCCAAGGGTCCAGGACTGGGGTGACACCACTTGGGCGACAAGACTCACAGCAGACTGAATCCAGGTGCTACTTTCAAATGGTTGAAGCCTGCTCTGTCCCTTAGTCTTCTGATCAGGAGGCCAGTCAACTACTCCTTGGAGTCAATCTGGTGGTCCTGGGTTCAAGAAGCAGGTCCATGGCAACAGAGTAGCAGTCCTTCTTGCAGAGTAGCATACAGTCCTTCTAGGTCTTCCACAGGTCAGAGGTGTACTAAAGAGTTGGGTCTAACAGTCTATTATTTATACCTGGTGCCAGCACTGAAGTAGAAGGTTCTGGAGGTTTCCACCCTCAGAGGTATTTCCTGGCTCCATGCCCTGGACGTAGCTTATCTGGAGGTCACAAAAAAGACTTGTGTTAACCCCCTGTGTGAGAGTGCTCAGGCAGAGCTTTTGTGATGTGCAAGTGTGGTAGGTGACAGCTCCTGCCCCTTATCAAGTCAGAGATGGCCCATCCTGATACCACCAATTCCCCTCTGTCTTACTGTCTGGGAGCAACACACAAAAACCAAGAAAATGGCAACTTCCTAAAAATTGAATTTTATCAATTGTGACTTAAAATCTGGCTGTACCATTAAAAAGGGCTTTCAATTATAATTCTTCAGACACCAAACGTGACATTTTTACCTGTTCCCAATTGAAAGTTATCACTTATTATATGTAATAAGGTAATTCAATGTTATCCTATGAGGGCCTCACAGTAGTCAAAAACAAAAAGAATTTAAGGGTTTTTAACTACCAGGACATGTGAAACTTAAAATTACATGTCCAACCCTTTTAATTACACTGCTGCACCCTGCCCTCTGGGATGTGTAGGGCCTACCCAGTGGTGATGTATATGTATTAAAAAGGGAAGTTTAAACCTGTCGAAAGGTTTATTTTCCCAAATTGAAATGGTAGTTTGAAACTGCACTCACAGGCTGCACTGTCAGGCCTGAGACATGTTTAAAGGGCTCCTTAAATGGCTGGCACAATCAGTGCTGCAGGACCACTAGTAGCATTTAATTTACAGGCCTAGGGTACATGCCGTCTCACTTTACTAGGGCCTTACATGTAAAATAAATGTGCCAATTGGGTGTAAGCCAATTTCACCTTTATTAAAGGAGAGAACATAAGCACATTAGCACTGTTTAACAGTGGTAAAGTGCTAGAGTTCTAAGGCCAACAAAAACAAGATCAGCTAAAAATGGGGGAGAAGGCAAAAAGTTTGGGGGAAGACCACCCTAAGGCTGACAGGTCTAACATAAGCCAACCAGCACGGACAGCGATGTGGTACATATATCTCTCCATGAAGGTAGGATTTTAAAACTATTCTAGTGCCTGCTCCTGGGACAGCGCATTTGTAGAAGAGACTGGTGCATGCTTATATGAGAAGATTTTAAATCGAGAGATAGCGACACCCCTACTACCTTTCAACCAGGCATAATTTCAACCCAAGGACATTGCCAGTCCAAGAACATTGTGCAGCCAGCCCACAGTTGTGCAGTGAATCCTCTATCCACATGCCTGAAATGCCAAATCATAGTCGTAGAACATCACCTGCCTCTTCTACCAGCGAAGGGGTCAGTCCTATCCAGCATAGACCAGAACTCGGTTTATACAGGTGAGGTTGAAGCCATTTTGGAATGTCTTTGTACACAATGCCCATTGATGACCAAGGTGCTATGAAGAAAGAAAAAAGAGAAACCCAGGAATGGTACTAAGCATGGTCGCTTACTATGAGGGCGCACTACAGCAACAAGAAGGAGATACTGACCGAGTGGAAGCACAAACCCAAAGAAAAGTCAGAACCCAGGGCCACACAGCCTGATACCTCACTGCTGACCTCCATTTTTTGTCATGGAAAATATTTAACTCCAAAATGTGTTTTGAATTCTTTAGGCTTCCCAAAAGAGTAATGGCTTTTGCAGTTCTAACATTACAATTTTAAGATTTTATTTATCAAAAATTGGAAAGACGCTCTAGCGTTCACAATAGATTAGTCACAGGGGTAGGAAAGTAGTCCAGTTGACTTAAAAGCAACAATTTAAGGAAAGAAATCTCTAGCTCAGTCCCCTCTTAATGAAGTACCACTGCTCTGGAGGAGAACAGAGAGCAGGTGTGTATCAAATCCTGCTGAGAGACCCTACTGCAGTGTCCTTTTGTACACTGCACCCCCGCCAAACACACTCACACCTCTGGAAAAAGGTCTGGAAAGGTATAGGAGAAGCAGGTTTCCAGGCATACTACTAGGAATGTTATATCATGTTGTGTCTCTTATGGGCTCCATTTCTGCTTATGTACAAATTTACATATTGTAGAATTATGCACATGCGTTTTTCATTTTTTCTCCACTGGGAAAACATTTTTTCACATGAAGAAAGTTTTTTCCCTATACCCTATTCAAACCTAGGAGTAATCTACTCCCCTTCCCATTCTGGGAGTGGAGGTAGTCGTCCAGCCTTTGACTATAGTAACTTTTTGACCAGTTATAGGGTGTAAAGAGCTGGAATTTAGTTTGCGAACGCACACAAATGTGCATGTTTGCATGTGTTCACAAACCTAAATGCATGTTATGTGGATTTCTAGAGCATGGCTAATCACCCGTCAGGGTATATAGGCGCTGAATAGGGCAGGCCTGAGGGGAGAGGAGGAGATCATGCCTGTTTCATCTGGAAGAGCCATGTTTAAAGGTTCCTTTGGAAGTCCATGAGGGCGGGGGAGGGTCGGAGGTGTTTTGGGAGGTAGTTTCAATTCTTAGCTGTGAGGTATGAGAGGGAGAGCCCTCTGCTTCTAGTCTTCTTGATGCAAGGGGGCTGTACTTTTTCCTGGGACACAGATCGAAGGTGTCTGGTGGGTTGGTAGAAATTGAGGCGGTGGTTGAGGTAAGCTGTACCGGTGTTGTGGAGAGCTTTCTAGGTGGGTGAGCAGCTTGAACTTACATCTTTAATGAACTGGGAGCCAGTGGAGTTTGTTGAGATCTGGAGTGATGTGGTTATTTTCGGGATGTTCTGGATGAGTCTGGCGGCGGCGTTCTTGGTGGTTTGGAGTCAGTGTAGGACATGGGCTGGGATTCCGACATAGAGGGCATTTCCATGATCAAGTCTACTTGTGATAAGAGTCTGGTGACTGTCCGTTTGGTGTTAAGTGGGATCCAATTAAAAAACTTGCATAGCATTTGCAGTTTGGAGCAGCATGATGAGGAGACAGCATTGATCTGTCTCCTCATGGAGAAGTCGGTGTCCAGGATGATCCATTGGTTCTTGGCATGGTCCACAGGGGTGGGTGGAGGGCCAAGTTCGGAGGGCCCCCAAGAGGCATCCCAGGGAGGGGTGGTTGTTGCCAAAGATTAGGACTTCGGATTTGTCTGTGTTAAGTTGGAGGCAGTTGTTTTTCACTCATGCAGCGATGTTGCGCATGCAGTTAGCGAAGTATGCTTTGGTGGAGCTGGTTGAGGCAGTCAGGGAGAGCATGAGCTGTGTGTCATTGGCGTAGGATACTATGTTGATGCCGTGGGCTCTGACGATGTCCTCGAGGGGCGTCATGTAGACATTGAAGAGTGTTAGGCTGAGCAATGATACTTGAGGGACTGCACAGATCAGTTCCTTGGGTTCTGAGCTGTAGGGTAGAAGTCTAACTTGTTGAGTTCTGTCTGTGAGGAAGGAGAATATCCACTTGAGGGCTGGTCCGCAGACCCCCAAGTGCTGAAGCTTTCTGATGAGTGACCTTGGGAGACCATATTGAAAGTTGGGGAGAGGTCGAGGAGGATGAGTACAGCCATTTCGCCTTGGTCGAGGATGCTTACAAACAAACTCACAAACCTATATGGCTAATCACGCCTTGTAATGCCCATTTCCCAACCCTTTCCAGGGATTTACTACTGCAGATTCTTCTACACTTGTGTCATGAAAATCTCAGTAGTAAATCAATTTCCGCTTGTCAAGAATGCTTTTGTGAATTCTTGGCAGTATAAAATGAGGGATTTTTAGCCATAAACTTATGTTTAGGTTCCAAAAATACCTTTGTGAATAGACTCTATACTCTTGGGCCCAGACTTACAAATGTTACAAGCACCGCTGGGCACTAAGCAAAATTGCGGCATTGCGAAAAATGGAGGGAGCAAAAATGTGCCCTATCTACCAAGAAATGGCTTACGTCAGCTCCTTCCTAGCACTAGTGCACTGTCTGCTGCCTGGCGCCAATGCAGGCACCATTGCACTATGCTGCAAGGGTGCCTGTATTATGGGCAGGATTGTTTTCGTTCAGGAAGGGAAACATTTCTGCACAAAAATGGTCTAAAGAGGTATTTTCCTCTTTCTATACGTGATGCAAAATGTATTATGCATAGGAAGAGGAAGTAACAAGGAGAAATAGGCATATTCCTCCTCATACGCCTCTCTGTCGTAGCCATACCAATTTAATGGAATGCCAGCTTTATAAACCTTAGTAAATCTGGAATTGTGTGAAATCCATGGGTGGATGCACAGGAACGCCCATGATCCATCTATGGAATGCCTTTCGCTGAGAAATGTAATGCAACGCAGAACAAGCGTTGCATTATATTTCTTTACAAAGCCAAGCATGCAAGGCCACACAAATCAGGCCTTGAGCGGCTTTGTAAATCCCAAATAAGCCTTTGCATTGCCCTGCATCACCTACCAAGGCTTAGTAAATCTGGGCCATGGTTTCTGCACCTAAAGCTTTTTATAGTGTTTAGGACCTTACGTCCTATCCTCGCGTCTGCTTTGTTTCCTCATACGATAGTATTCAATAGTATAAAAAGTAATCATGTGACCCTTCACCGTTCCTTAAACACACATTTCTTTGAGACTGAACGATTTACAGCTAAAAAGACTGAAAGGAAAGGCTCACCTGCCTTCAAGGTCTGTCCAAGCAGGGATGAATAATACATCTGTCAGAAGGTAGCCTCATTACCACTAGAGCCTTCAGAAGGATTTATTGAAAGGGAATATCTAAAAATAGAGGAAAGGAAGGAGTAAAACTGAGTCACACTGCTGTTGAAATCCTTAGGCAAGATCCCAGCAACCTTATTCTGATATTGCCAGATAAAGGTATGAACTATTGGTTTTGGTTATTCAAGACTCTTTAACAATTTTAATAGTTTCGTAAAGTATGTAAAGTTCAGAGTCCTTTTAGTTCTTGCTGTGGTGTTCATCACACCTAATTGCTTTTGTTGCCAGAAGGAGTCATCTAGAACCTATGTGCGAGTCAGATATTTTATAAGACTACTGGAAGAAGATGTACCTCCCAGAGAAGCAAACACATCAGAAGGACATCTAATGGGTGAGAAAACAGAATTCAGCAAAAATAACATTTACACCTATCTCTTCCTTAGTTTTCAGTTCAATCAGTAAATTGGCTCAAAATGGATAACTTCTGCAAGTTATTCTATTCTTCTGCAGATGTGTTCTCAAAGCCAAAACAAACGGACATATCGCGTCCTGAACATTGACTCAACAGAATAATGTTACAACAAGATTGAGGGACAAAATATCGAAAGGTAAGTTTCTATACATTTTCTATACCTAACTCCACATATGCTATATATATTTACTGAAAATAATTAAGTTTAAAGTAATGTTATAGTTAGGTGAATATATCTGTGATGTTTTGAACCAAAAAACCTGAGAAATTTGTCAGTTATCGTTAGCAAAGCTAACTGCAACTTGCGCCCCCACCATGCACTGCTTTTGGCCTTGCATATTACTTCACTCATGACATGCTGTATGACATCATTTATGACCTCACTGATGACATCTCAAATGACATCATTGATAAAATCACTGATGACATCATTCAACTAATGTGAAAGAAGACAACTTAGACTAGCTGAAAGGACTTGGAGACAAAACCCCACATCATTACATCTAACTCTCCTTAGAACTGCAAGGTTAGCTTACAAGAACCACATTTTCATAGAAAAAGCCTCATTCTTCCGTACCCAACTTGACCGTGTAAAGAATAGCCCCAGAGAAATCTTTAACCTTGTCAGAAGCCAAACCTCATCTGCCCCACATAACTTAATTTCCTCCAAAGAACGATTTGAGGAAATTGCCAGCTTCTTCACAGACAAAATCGCTAAAATTGATCAATCCTTCCCTAAAGTCACTGCCTTTCCTCCTCGGCCAATCTCTCTTAACATCACCCCTCTCTCCACGACAACCCGACCTCCTGAGCCTTTAAATAATCAATCAACACAAATTGGAACATAGACAACCTTTTTAACACCCAATTGAAAAACGATGCCAATTGGACAAATTTCAAACCCATGACTGAGCTAAGGGTCTTTAATATCATTGCGAAATTAAAGCTGACCTCACATACGAAAGATCCTCTCCTGGCAAAATTAGTACATAACCTAAACCACATCATCGCCCCTTGTTGGACAAAAATCATTAATACCTCCCTTGCCTCTGGGGGCGTACCAGATTCCCTTCAACTACGGCAAATCACACCCATACTTAAAAACCCCAGGGCAGACGCTAATGATCCCAACAACCTCCGTCCTATCTCCAACCTCCCGTTCCTAGCTAAAACCATGGAGAAATGCGTCTTACAACAACTCGACAGACACATAGGCAAATACAACCTTCTTGACTCCTTCCAATCTGGTTTCAGGAAAGGCTGCAGCACAGAAACCGCCATGCTTAACACTGCTGACGACATACATCGTTCCTTAGAGAATGGAGATGCCTGCCTTCTCATCCTACTGGACCTCTCAGCGGCTTTCGATACAGTCAACCACTCATCCTTACTGGAATCTCTGAAAACACGTTCTGGTCTCAATGGCACAGTCCTAAAATGGTTCACTTCTTACCTCCAACACCGAACACAACAAATCAAAATCAACTCTTGCCTCTCGAATCCTACTCCTGTCTCTCTTGGTGTCCCTCAGAGCTCAATACTCTCCCCCTCTCTCTTCACGGAACCCCTTACTATCATCTTGAAACAAGCTGGGATCAATTATCACCTTTACGCTGATGACACGCAACTCTACTACAATCAAATCACACAGCGACATCCTTCATCTTAACATCACATTGAGTAAGATTCAATCCTGGTTTTACTCCAACCACCTAAAATTGAACCCCAACAAAACGGAAATCATTCTATTCTCCCCCAAAAGTAACCACCTCCCAATCCAAGGCTGGATCACTGACCTCAAAGCCCTAAACTGTCCACTCACTCTATCCAACTCGGCTAAATCCCTAGGCTTCACCCTGGACAAAGATTTGTCACTGAAGGACCATATCAATAACTCAGCCAATGGAGCGTTTTACACACTAAACACCTCAAAAAAATTAAACCTTTCATCCCATCTAATGACTTCAAATGGGTCGTTCAATCGCTAGTCCTCTCTAAACTCGGCTACGGGAATGCTATACTCACCAGGACCCCAAAAACTCACCTCGCCCCCCTCAGATCAGTACTCAACATGGCAGCCCGGCTTATAACAGACTGCAAATGGTATGAACACATCACGCCTGCCCTCAAGTCCCTTAACTGGCTCCCCATCGAAGGAAGATGCATCTACAAGACCGCCTGCAGCACCCACAAAGCACTTCACTCTCAATCCCCTGACTATTTAGCCAACAAACTCACAAGAGCAGGAAGTGCCAGACCTATGAGAAGCTCCACAGCTCTTCTCCTCATACCCCCGTTACTAAAAAAGAAATCTACCCAGACTCGCTCTTTTTCAGGTAATGCTCCCAGCATCTGGAACGCCCTCCCGAGGGACCTTCGCTGCAACCCCTCCTACCCAGGCTTCAAAAGAGACCTGAAACGCCATCTCCTCAACAAATACTGGAGCCCATGAATCAAACCAAAACTGATTTCTATTAAGCTCCTGTGATCAGGTCATTCCTCTGCTGATCTGCTGGCCTTTCTTTTCTTTGTGGACACCTTATTGTTCCGGTTGCCCTGCTCTCCATGGTCCCTTATTTATTTTTGTTTTGACCTCATTTCTGCAATTTTCCACCCTCCATGACCTTAAAATTGTTTCTATGTAAACAGTAACGTGTGCTCCTCTGTAGACTTTTACTTCCCCTATCTTATATTTTATTTATCTTTAACCTATGATTATTACCTTGCTCTTGCTTCTGTACAGCGCTCTGTTACCGCTGGGTCTAGCCTAGCCAGCGCTTTATGGCCCCTAAATTGTTAATTGTTTGGACCTCATTTCAGTAATTCCATCCTCCATGTTCCTACTAATGTTCTTTGTATATATTAATGTGTGTTCCTCTGTTGGACTTTCACTTCCCTTATTTGAACTGTATGTAACCATTGATCCAATGATTACTGCCTTGCTCTTGATTCTGTTAGACTTCCACTTCCCTTATTGTTAATTGTATGCAAACATTGTTGCCATGATTATTGCCTTGCTCTTGATTCTGTTTAGCCCTCTAATACCCCTGGGTCTAGCTAGCGCTATATAAAACCTTTAAAATTAATAAATAAATAAATAAAATAAATACATAGTGGCGAGTAGCTATCATATTCCTTTTCTACCTAATTTTATACAACCTGTGTCCAACTAATGGCTGTAAGTGTTTAGAAAACGCATGTGCTCCTAATACATCATAGGCGTGTAGTGTTATTGAACACATTATAAATCTTTGCATTGGACACCAACTCTGTGTGCAGGTGACAGTTAACAACTTGTGCTCAGCGTGTTCCACACAAGTTTACGTATTAAATACTAAGGGGTCGATTCCGATTCGGGCCGGAAAAAGCACCGACCGACTCGGATCCGGAAAAAATACCGACCGACACGTACCCGTGGCGCACGACACGCCAAGTACGATGCAAGGCGCGAAAAATCCGACCGACACGTACCGAAACAAAGTCGACCGACCGAGCCGCACGGAAAGCAGCAATCCGGCCGGAAAAACACGCGAATCCAACCGACCGACACGCACCCGGAACAAATCCGACCGAAACGTACACGCGAACTCCAAACCGCAAAGTACGATGCAAGGCGCGAAAACCACGAGCGAGTCGGACGGAGGACAAGCCGTACGACCGACACGCATACAAAACCGAGCCGAAGCAACACAATACACCGTGACCGACTCGTACGCAGCATAGAAAACTGCACAAACACAGCGTGAACGAAACGGAGAACACCGTACGAGACCAATGCAGGGTCCGACTCGGTCACAAGAACGTTTCCAACATACACAAACAGCACAAAGGAAAAATCACCCAAAAAAAGGCCAAACAAGCAATTACCAAGCCAATAAATACTGGGGGTGGGGACAGAGAACAAAGACACACCCACAACTCCACCTATATAAAGGACACAAATCACTACCATGAGCCTTTGCAAATGCCATTCCACTGCCAGCACCCAAGAGAAAGCAACCACACACCCACAGCTCATCCCTCACACAAGCCACACACCATCAGCACACCAACAAATACCTACCTCACATACACCCAGCAAAACACACACTCACACACCCTCACCTGCACACCAACACACACATCACCCACCATCACCACCCATCACCATGCCCCCAAGAAGAATCCCAAGTTCCTAGATAGTGAATTGGAAGTCATGGTAGACGAGATCCTCAGGGTGGAGCCACAGCTGTTTGGCACACTGGTCCAACAGACCCCCATGTCGCAGAAAACCAAGATGTGGGAGAGGATCATCAACAGGGTGAACGCCCAATCACCATGTCGGCGCACAAAGACGGACATCCAGAACAGGTGGTATGACGTGCGCAGGAGGGTACGGGACATGCTGAAGAAAGACTACATCAACAGCCAATACACCGGCAGTGGCCCTCCTGCCAAGCCAATATACCTCAGGCCCTGGGAGGAGAAGGTGCGGGCCATCCTTCCGCCAGTGAGCGTATATGGACTAGAGGACATCCCAGAGCCTGGTGAGTACACAACAAATGTACACAATATACTGCCACAAAACACACACACATCACTGTCAAGGGAGAGTCAAACCATGCACCCATAGCAATTACACAGCAACCAGAACAGAATCATCCCAAAATGTGTATGTCAGTCAGATAAACACAACACATGCCATCAAAAAAGTCACATCCAACTGTGCCATACATGTACAAACAACTACAACTACAGCTAGGCAGTGGCACAAATAGAACTAACAAACACATCCAGACATGTAGCCACCACAACAACACCAACACACAGTGAAGAACACTCAAAGGAAGGAATTCTGTGTATGCTGGCCAAGTCAGTGTAGCCAATAGCATCATGGGAGTCGCAGTCACACATATTGCCCCCCCACAACTGTCCCATCAACACCACCATGAACCATGCGCACATCACAGGGAGTGGAGAAGGACTCACAAGATGGCTGACACTGGCTACTGCTGTGGGGAGCACAAGGCCCTGCTGGCAACTGTGCACCAACAAACAGCAGGACACCACTGACTGACATCCTGAGAGACAACTCCCACTGCCTGCAATGCAAGCACGTTCCATGGTGGGATATCTGGCTAGCTGGGTGGGAAGGAGGACTTGCAGCACTGACCATAGTCACAAGCACCTCCCCTCACACACACCCCAACACAAACTCCACAGAACCCACCTGGTAGAATGCAATGCCCCCATCCTAACACCAGATCCCACAAAGAACCACCACCCTGGGTTATGTTGTGTGAAGCACAGGGACACTCTTGGGACTTTTAGCCAAACAACTGCCAGGACAACACTCCCAGCCATCCTGTCAGCACAGCCAGCCCACCCCACAGGGAAGCAGAGTCAAAAGGAAGGAAGCATGGGCATGCTGGGAAGGGGGTGGAGGCAATAGCATGATGGGAGTCGTAGTCACTGATATTGGTCACCCCCACAACTGTCCCATCAACACCACCCTGAACCATGCTCACATCACAGGGAGTGGAGAAGGACTCACAAGATGGCTGACACTGGCTACTGCTGTGGGGAGCACAAGGCCCTGCTGGCAACTGTGCACCAACAAACAGCAGGACACCACTGACTGACATCCTGAGAGACAACTTACACTCCCTGCAATGCAAGCACGTTCCATGGTGGGATATCTGGCTGGCTGGGTGGGAAGGGGGACTTGCAGCACTGACTATAGTCACAAGCACCTCCCCTCACACACACCCCAACACAAACTCCACAGAACCCACCTGGTAGAATGCAATGCCCCCATCCTAACACAAGATCCCACAAAGCACCACCACCCTGGGTTATGTTGTGTGAAGCACAGGGACACTCTTGGGACTCTTAGCCAAACAACTGCCAGGACAACACTCCCAGCCATCCTGTCAGCACAGCCAGCCCACCCCACAGGGAAGCAGAGTCAAAGGAAGGAAGCATGGGCATGCTGGGAAGGGGGTGGAGGCAATAGCATGATGGGAGTCGTAGTCACTGATATTGGTCACCCCCACAACTGTCCCATCAACACCACCCTGAACCATGCTCACATCACAGGGAGTGGAGAAGGACTCACAAGATGGCTGACACTGGGTACTGCTGTGGGGAGCACAAGGCCCTGCTGCCAACTGTGCACCAACAAACAAACAGCAGGACACCACTGACTGACATCCTGAGAGACAACTTCCACTCCCTGCAATGCAAGCACGTTCCATGGTGGGATATCTGGCTAGCTGGGTGGGAAGGGGGACTTGCAGCACTGACCATAGTCACAAGCACCTCCCCTCACACACCCCCCAACACAAACTCCACAGTACCCACCTGGTAGAATGCAATGCCCTCCATCCTAACACAAGATCCCACAAAGAACCACCACCCTGGGTTATGTTGTGTGAAGCACAGGGACACTCTTGGGACTCTTAGCCAAACAACTGCCAGGACAACACTCCCAGCCATCCTGTCAGCACAGCCAGCCCACCCCACAGGGAAGCAGAGTCAAAAGGAAGGAAGCATGGGCATGCTGGGAAGGGGGTGGAGGCAATAGCATGATGGGAGTCGTAGTCACTGATATTGGTCACCCCCACAACTGTCCCATCAACACCACCCTGAACCATGCTCACATCACAGGGAGTGGAGAAGGACTCACAAGATGGCTGACACTGGCTACTGCTGTGGGGAGCACAAGGCCCTGCTGCCAACTGTGCACCAACAAACAGCAGGACACCACTGACTGACATCCTGAGAGACAACTTACACTCCCTGCAACGCAAGCACGTTCCATGGTGGGATAACTGACTGGCTGGGTGGGTGGGAAGGAGGTCCGGCTGCCAACCAAACACAACCAATGCAGACCATGTTCACACCCCAGAAAATACATAGAAATGCCCAAATAATGCAGGACAATGTGCCACACCAATATCAACCCCTGACTGTGACAACTCAGGACAATGCAATGTACAGGCCCGCACCCAGAGGCACAGTCACAACTGTCATGTGTGTCAACCATTGATGCCTGCAGAAACATGACATACATTGTTTGTGTCTCCCAAAAACAGGTGATGATGGGGACACAGCAGCAGACGCTGAGGAGTCCCAGTCCCAGGCTCAAGAGGATGCCGAGCTCACTGGCGTCGTACAGCCTCTGTCCTCCTCGGACGATGAAGAACAACCTGGCTCATCCGGTGCAAGTCAACATGCAGCACCAGCAGGACCACCAGCTGCAGCACCAGCAGGACCACCAGCTGCACCCCTGCACCCACCCCTACAACGACTGTCACCACGAATACCATCCCTGCCGACATGGACAGAATAAGGAGCAACACCAGCACAGTGACCCTGGACCAACCTGGGGCCATGGACACCACCACCACCACCAACCCCCAAGGTGGACCAGGGTTATCTGTGCGTGCCACTGCACACACTGCACATGTCAGCAGGGGTGGTGGGAGGGGTGGGAGACAGAGGTCGCTGCTTGCAGACGTTGCTGGTGTGCATGATGACCCACAACTGGTACGCATAGCTGATGCGTACCAGTCCAGCACCGGAGAGCTCAGCCAGGTAGTGGGGCTCCTCAGAGACATTAAACAGCAGCAGGCTGCCCATCATGCCCGCTTGGACTCCCACATGTCCCACGTGGAGTCACACATGTCCCGTGTGGACTCACACATGTCCCGCGTGGAGTCCAAGTGGGATGCACTGCATGAGATGACGGCGGTGCACAGGGACATTTTACAATGCCTCCGCCAGATGAACAGCAACCAGTCCACACCTCCCTGTGTGCCAACAACATCTGGTGCCGAACAAACTGCAACTGCCACAGGGAGGGAGGAGGACTCTGGCGGAGAGTCCCCTGCACCGCAGCAGCCTGCACTTGAGGGCCCCCCCCCAAGAAGAGGGGTCGTCCGAGGAGGGAAAAGTGAGAGGCCGATGGCCAAGCGTAACTCCCAGGAAGCCCGAACCTGTTCTGGATGTTCGCCTTTGTGCACAGACTGTTCACCCTGTTGACGGCAACACTACTCCCACACATTGCATGGGGAGTACAAGTTGGACCAATGTGTCAGACAACTGTGGCCCCGATACTGGGGATCCTGTCTACCCGGACTTTCAATTCACCTAGGAACTTGGGATTGCAAGATTCATGTACAGCACAACCCATCCTATGCACTATTAACACAAATGTATCACAATAAACACACTAATACACCATACTTGCCTCTGTCGTGATTCCAACGTGGGTGCTGTTATGGGGATGATGAACTGCAAAATTACACTGTGTATGCGAACTGCAACAGCAAGGACAACACAGGCATGTGAGTACAGGAAACGTGACACACATGAGGGAGACACACCACCAGGGCTACACGACACATACACACCTAGGCCATCTGACTCATTGCCTACACTGATGTTGCCAGGGAAGACGGTGCAATGCACAGACACCACACCCATTCCCAGTTGTAGACAAGTAGCCCACAGGTGCAGTAAGCAAATGGCAGTCAAATATGTGACCACAGACAACGCACATCACAAAGTGAAGCACAGGTTTATTACACAGTTGCAACATGCCGTAACCACTACAGATGCAAGGTAACCCCACCTGGCAGCGGGCACACAGTCAACAACTGTAGACGGAAGGAAGTCCATGGGTGTGGCGCACATCACCTGTAGGGACACAACAGCTACCAGCCTGGATGTGCAATCACGTCGTCGGTGGACACAGTTGACCAAACGAATCTGAAAGTACCCTGTGAAGGACAGAAATGACACACAGTCAAAAGCAATGGAGTACAGGACAGAACAGCAAAACACATGCACAATACATGTTACAAGATACCCACCCAGAACCAAGTTAGCATGTCAACACTGTTGGGGAGTACAGCCCACCTGTTAGCACACATCGCAACACACATCCAGTCAAGTGGCCCATGGACACACTCCCACAGCACCAGAGCACCACCCACACATCATGCCAACTCACATCATTGACATGACACCTCAGGATACTCACATTCAGCTAAAGAAGTTGGTGATGAGCTGTGTGCGGACATCACCATCACCATCATCATCATCATCATCGTCACTGGCATCGTGGTCCAGGCCAGGATCCTCCACAGGTGGCGGATGTTGGTCATTGTCATCCTGGATGAGAGGCAACTCCTTCCGCACTGCCAGGTTGTGGAGCATGCAGCAGACGATTATAATCTTGCACACTTTCGCAGGGGCATATGGGAGGAACCCTCCGGTCTTGTCCAGGCAGCGGAAGCGGCTCTTCAGGAGACCAAAGGTCCGCTCAATCACTCTCCTGGTCCGACCATGTGCCTCATTGTAGCGCATCTGGGCAGGTGTCACAGGGTTCCTGAGGGGTGTCAGCAACCACGGCATGTTGGGGTATCCCGAGTCACCTACGGACAGACAAGTGCACATTAGCTGACTTGGAACAGTGGGCGGAATACTACAGATCAGATCACACACAATGGCACAAAGTCAGTACACACCGACAAGCCATGCACGCTGGTTCTGCATCTGTGCCATCATCCTGGGGATGCGACTACTCCTCATCACAAAGGCATCGTGTGCTGAACCAGGGAAACGGGCACACACGTGTGTGATGGTCATGTCTGCAAGACACACCACCAGTGCATTGACCGAGTGGTAGTGCTTGCGGTTCCTGTAGGCCTGCTCCTGGGCCTGTGGTGGTACCAAAGCCACATGTGTCCCATCAATGGAGCCAATTACATGCGGCATCCTCCCCAGGGCATAAAAGTCACTCTTCACGTCAGTGAGTCGTCGCAGTCTAGGGAAATAGATGTACCGGTTCAGGAAGAGCAACATTGCCGCCAAAACATCGCAGAGCACACGGCTGAACATGGTCTGTGACATCCCACCAGCAGTCGCCACAGTATGTTGGAAGGTACCAGTGGCAAAGAAGTGTAGGGCTGCCATCACCTTCACCTTGGGGGTCAGCGCTGTAGGATACGGCCGGCCAGGCTGCAAATGTGGGGACAACTGCACTGCCAAATCCTCAATCAGCTGCCTGGTGAAGCGGTACCGTCGGATGCTGTCCCGTTCCACCATCGTTGCC
This sequence comes from Calotriton arnoldi, assembly GCA_963921515.1. Classification (NCBI taxonomy): domain Eukaryota; kingdom Metazoa; phylum Chordata; class Amphibia; order Caudata; family Salamandridae; genus Calotriton; species Calotriton arnoldi. Next base: position 585,496 of record CAWUFW010009318.1, on the reverse strand, counting down.
AGGTCTGGGAATGGCCGATGGACAGCAGGAGCCCTGCAGTGCAGAGGAGAAGTAAGCAAGATTGTCAGTCACCCCACATATGCGGCATTGAACACACTCAAGATCCCAACATACATCATTATGAGGCACAACTACATGAAGTGTGCAGTACCGGAAGGACATGTATGGTACATACATGGCCAACATCTGTCAACACGGTCCAACAGGTGGCATCAATTAGTCCCAGGTTGGCCCATTGGATATCATGAGGCCGTGTCACAGTTCCCATCTCCTGCTGCCGTGTCACAATAACCCCCACAGGGACATGTGAGGACAGATGTGCCCCAGGCACCACAGCTCAACGACAGGTACATTCCCAGGGACCCTGTAATGCCACATGGACACTGGCATTACATGGAGTATCATGTATACACCACAGCAAAACAACCATGACCCCCACAGGTAGTGGCCCCACTTGCCACAGCAGGACAGACATGGACGTCTGTGACACACACGCACAACATCAGAGTCCATGCACAACCAACGTGGATGTGGAGACTGTCTCCCATTGTGCACATGAAATCAGAGACATTGTAAACACCACATGCACAAAGACTGTGGAGGACCATCACTATTGTGCCACTGGGACACCCTGGCTCAAACATACCGTCCCACATGGGACTCACGGGGTATGTGACATGACATACACATACACCACTGTGAAATGTGACCATGGCACATGCACAGATATGAACAGTTGCACATCACAGTGGTCACGTACACGTAACACCCAGGATCCTGTCCCCATGAACACGTGCACAGCCTGGGGGTGGCTGCCCACAGGTGACACCCACAGGACAACATGTACACCAACATACACACAATAGGAAATGCAGCCTTACATGCCTTATGATAAAGTTTGGACAGGCTGTCGTGATGTAGGTGTGCCCCTCACTCCCTGGGAGCTATCTGTGGCTGGCACATGTCCATCTGAGACAGGCATGCTGACATATGCCAGTCACATGTACAGTGATGCGTTGAACAGCAATTGACCGATCGGTGCCTCCGGCCGGCCCATTGCTTTCAATGTGTGCGGGTACGCGTTGTACCCCTGTGCGCGTTGAACTGCAATGGACCGATCGGTGCCTCCGGCCGGCCCATTGCTTTCAATGTGTGCGGGTACGCGTTGTACCCCTGTGCGCGTTGAACTGCAATGGACCGATCGGTGCCTCCAACCGGCCCATTGCTTTCAATGTGTGCGGGTACGCGTTGTACCCCTGTGCGCGTTGAACTGCAATGGACCGATCGGTGCCTCCGGCCGGCCCATTGCTTTCAATGTGTGCGGGTACGCGTTGTACCCCTGTGCGCGTTGAACTTCAATGGACCGATCGGTGCCTCCGGCCGGCCCATTGCTTTCAATGTGTGCGGGTACGCGTTGTACCCCTGTGCGCGTTGAACAGCAATGGACCGATCGGTGCCTCCGGCCGGCCCATTGCTTTCAATGTGTGCGGGCACGCGTTGTACCCCTGTGCGCGTTGAACTGCAATGGACCGATCGGTGCCTCCGGCCGGCCCATTGCTTTCAATGTGTGCGGGTACGCGTTGTACCCCTGTGCGCGTTGTACCGCAATGGACCGATCGGTGCGCACCCATTGACAATGGGCTTGCCTGGCAACGGACGCGTTTTCGAATTTCAAACGAGTCGGTTGCTGGAAAATCAGTTGGTCACCCACAACAATGTTGCAAAATCATGTATGTCATGAAGTTGAAGATTTGAAGGATGCTGTGGGCGTGTTTTGGTGCTGCTATTCCATGGATTGGCCAGATTCAGAAGATGCTCCAGATCCTGGCAGTGGTGTTTCCAGACCTGGATGGGCAGCTGAAGGCCAGACAGCAGCAAGGAGGGGGTGAGTCAAAGACTGCACTGTGAACTCTGTATTACATGCTTTGTGCCCTCCTCTGGCCTGGTTCAACTGCCACAGTGCAGCAGTCATGTTGTCCAGGAGCCATGTCCCTCTATTGTGCACTGCCCACTCCTCATCTGATACCCAGGTGTGGCCCTTACAGTCAGGGAATTGTGTCACTTGGGACTGTGTCCTTGCAGTTTGCTTCACTAAAGGTGGGGGACAGCATCTGTTTCCCTAACTCTGTTGTGGGCATCATGGGTGGGTCCATTGTTCACACAACGCCTGGGTTTGGACATGTGATCTGCGTGTTGCTATGATATGCGGTCCACTTGCTGAGCTGAGCCACCACATGTGCCTGGGGTATGTGGCACACGCCCATGCAGCGGGTGGGAACAATGTTTGTGCCCCAGGAGTGTGCAGATTACGTGTGTCACACATACATAGCCAGCTATCCACTGTCCAGGGCACATCCCTCATTCATGTGGAGCAGGACAGTCATGCCTACTCCAAGCCATGCAATGCACTCTGTACTCCCACTCCCGTGTATCAGCTGACACATTGTGCACAGTGATTTGACCCCTCCGGTGTCTGCCTCTGTGTCAGTGTGCTGTGGATTAGTTGCCAGGACTGCTGGGGTGTTTCTTGGTAGGGGCTCAGCATGCCCCTGGAGATGTGACCATAGGAGACGATACTTGTGTGTCACATAGGTGTTTGATCAGCTGCCCGTGCAGACTGGGGTATGCGAATGTGATGTTCAGGCAGCTGTTCCCCATTCACAGCAAATTGTGAGGGGCTCAGGTTCAGAGGGTAGTGTCACAGGTCTCCCATATGTCCAATAGGTGTGACCTGGACAGATGAGGGTTGAGATGATGTGTTGTGTGGGGGATGTACATGTGCACTTGTGCAGCTCCAGGACTTGCATTCCCCATGACCTACTATTGTGACACAGTGCATAGTGTTGTTGTCTGGCTGCCAAGTCATACATCACTGAGACAGTGATGTATGACTTAACAGTCATGCCTCTGCCATGGCATGTGTCAACTTATTTGTGGTCCTGCAGGGGAGTGACATGTGCTACATGCACACCATAGTGGCGCTGGCTATCAGGACATGGGTGCATCATGGTGTCTGTCGCTGGTATGCATCACATGCATTTCCTATTTGACTCTGGGCATCCCTTTCATCCGGAAACCTGTACTGACTCAGTGGCAAGAGCTGTGATGTGTCCACACCGTGTCCTCTGCACTGTCCAACTACTGTGTACTTGGTGCATGTGTCCACACTGGGGTGTTGCAATCCAACAGACACCAGACAGATGGGTGCAAGGCCATGTGGGATGTGAGTGCCATGCTTGGCATCAGACTGACAATTGGCTTCTCCTGTTCAGTTAGGGCACTTTTAGCAATGTACAACTAATGATGCCACGGCTTGCTCTGTGATGTGCTGTGCTCACAGTGGTGTGTGCGTTTGGTGCAGGTGACTGATGTCTGTCTGTTTCCCCATTGTTTGCAGATAAATCCACGGCCACGGAAGGGGACAGCTCCACGGACCAGGAGGAGCCAGAGAGCCAGACTGGGTCAGCAGCCGAGGAGTGGTTGGAGGGACCCAGTGGCACGGAGGGCGAGGGGAGCCACACCGAGGAATCCTCAGCACCATCCACCTCAGCTGAGGACCAGAGCAACTCGGAGGATGACTCCCTTGTGGAGGCGGGTGTCAGCAGCCACCACACCCCAGCTAGTGTTGCTGTCCCCGCCACCACCAGCACCACCACCGCCCTCCCATCGGCTCCCATTCCCAAGGTCCGTGGAGGCTCCCATGTTCGGGAGCGTGTCTCCTTTGGCCCAGGCACCGCACCCCCTGCCCCTGTGTCCCCTGCTGCCCTGAGTGAGGAGTCTGTGTACCTCCTTCGCCAGCTCCATGTAGGGCAGACAGCCATGCTGAGTGTCCTCCATGCGCACACCGCACTGTTGACTCAGCTGGTGTCGTTCATGGAGGGCATCTCATCGGGCATATCTGACCTACAGAGGGGCAACAGGTCCATGGACTCCTCCCTGACGGCAGCAGTGTCCCTCCTCAGACAGTCCCTCACCCCTCCTGCCTCTGCTCCATCCACACTCCCCAGCACCTTGCCTGTCCCAAGCACACACACACCGGCACAGGCACACACCAGCACACACACATCCAGCACACAGACACACACGCCACAAACTAAACGCACACGCACGCACAGTCAGGGGACTGAAACCAGACTCACAGGGGATGGGGCCCTGGTACACACACACGCATCCACGGGCACTGCGCAGTCCTCAGTTGCCTCTCCCTCCAAAGCACCCTCCCTTGCCTCACCTGCAACCCCAAAGACCCAGCGCCTCTTCCTCAGTGACCTCGGCCTCTTCGCCTCCGATCCAGCTGCCCCAGCATCCAGGGGGAAGAGGAAGCCCCCCACACGGAGCAGAGTGCCCCTCGCCCGCGGACACCCTCCCCCAGGCGCAGACAGACTGAGGCCCCCACCCGCAAGTCCCCCGGAGTGGTAAGAGCAAGACCCCGCCGCCGCCCTGCAGCTCAAGCACCAGGTCACCTTCCTCCATCCCTCAGGCCCCCACTCCACAGGTGCCCCCGCCACACCCTGCCCCAGGTTCCCCCACCCACAGATATACCATCCCCAAGAGGCTCCGGCCTTCTCCCCTGCCACTTGCTCTCCCGGCACCACACCCCCGCTGCGCTTGTCTGTGCCACTGATGTGGTGAGGGTGTCCTCACCCTCTGTCCAGCCCACCTTGCCTGTTCCACATTCTCCTCCCCTGGTGGTAGGCACTGCAGTGGAGTCCACTACCACCCTGTCTGACTTTGGCACTGCAGTGGCGGACCTGTCCACTCCATCTGCAGGGTCCACTGCAGTCGTGCCGGCACCCACAACATCTGAGCCATGCCCCCAGTTGTGCCGGCACACACCATGTCAGACACCTCCACTGCAGTTGTCAGTGGCTCTCCAGCACCCACCACCCCTTCCCTGCTTCCTCCTGGTGAGCCCTGATCCTGTCCCTGCGGTGCCTGGCCTACCCCCCACCGGTTGCCCCTCCTAGTGGATTGTCCCTGGTTTTGTGCAGGCATGTGTAGGGTGGCATCTGCCACTGTCACCCACTTGTGACTTTGTTGATGGACTGGCCATTGGCCTTTGTTTATGTTCTACCGGACTTCTACTTTTAATGCCACATATGCTGAATAAAGCAACTTTCTGTTCTCTAGTGCTTTTGCTTCTGATGTACATGATGTTGATGATGCTAACCATGCCCTTGCTGCAGTGATGGTGATATTTGGTCTCATGATAATGAAGTGTTACTGTGCAGGAACCCATGTGGTCCAGGGGTTATGTGTCCTATCCTGTGGTGTATCCATGTCATCCATAGCAGCATCTGAGGGTGTCATGTGTTCAGTATTTGGCAATGAGATTTCCTACTTAGATTGGCAACTTCACATCTGTGGCTTCCACCCCTGCACATCTGTTGTGCCTGCCATTGTTCTATTCGTCTACTTCCCTGACCGTGTGGCCATCTCCAGTGAACATGCAGGTTTGGGCATCAATGGGGAAGGACTCATCTGTGTTGTCAGTGCAACATTGCTATACAAGTGTGTTGGATCTGTGCTGATGATTCCGTTGGCACTTCCATGACCAGGCTGATGGGACGGGAGCCCTCATTTGTTGCTAATTGTTGATTGTGTGTCCCATTGCTGCCATGGTATGGTATCTGTTCGCCTCACATCTGCAGTCTCCACAGGGTATCTGCATGTGTGTGCCCATTGGTGCAAATATGTGGGTCTGCATTCGGATGGTCACTTCTGTCATTGTGTCATTGATGATTGTTGACGGTGTCAGCCCCCATGTGTGTTGTTTGTCTGCACATGGCCAAAGTTATGTCTTATTTGCACTGCAGGATTTGGCTCCCCCAATTTATGTTGCAATGGGACACATACACTACTTTGCCACTGATGTGTTTGTTGTTCTGTGACCAGGAATCATCCATGCAGTTTGGCAGTTGCACCTCTTACTTTGTCAACACTTGCCTTTTGGTCACTGTGATGATGGGGGTTTGGACCCCATTGCCACAATGTTCAAGATGTGCTGCAGCTATGGACCCCACACTTGCCTTTTGGTCACTGTGATGATGGGGGTTTGGACCCCATTGCCACAATGTTCGAAATGTGCTTCAGCTATGGACCCCACACTTACATTTTGGTCACTGTGATGATGGGGGTTTGGACCCCATTGCCACAATGTTCAAAATGTGCTTCAGCTATGGACCCCACACTTACATTTTGGTCACTGTGATGATGGGGGTTTGGACCCCATTGCCACAATGTTCAAAATGTGCTTCAGCTATGAACCCCACACTTACATTTTGGTCACTGTGATGATGGGGGTTTGGACCCCATTGCCACAATGTTCAAAATGTGCTTCAGCTATGGACCCCACACTTACATTTTGGTCACTGTGATGATGGGGGTTTGGACCCCATTGCCACAATGTTCGAAATGTGCTTCAGCTATGGACCCCACACTTACATTTTGGTCACTGTGATGATGGGGGTTTGGACCCCATTGCCACAATGTTCAAAATGTGCTTCAGCTATGGACCCCACACTTACATTTTGGTCACTGTGATGATGGGGGTTTGGACCCCATTGCCACAATGTTCAAAATGTGCTTCAGCTATGGACCCCACACTTACATTTTGGTCACTGTGATGATGGGGGTTTGGACCCCATTGCCACAATGGTCATGGCCTGCTTGCATTGTGGGTGCCACACACATATATGTGTGGCACATGTGCTAGGGGTCACATTGTATGTTCAAAGTCATGTTCGGTGTTGTAGGCATTTGACACAGTCTACACACGCTTGTCATGGTGTTGGGGGATGTCTTCTTCTTGCATTCCCTAGGTTGTGGTGTGCTGGTTGTGTCATACATTGTCCATCCTATGAGTGGGGGTGGTAGTAGTGGTAGGCATCCTGCCCCCCTGGCTAAGGGTGGTGGTAGGCATCCAGCCCCCCTGGGTGAGGGTGGTAGTAGTGGTAGGCATCCTGCCCCCTGGCTAAGGGTGGTAGTAGTGGTAGGCATCCTGCCCCCCTGGGTGAGGGTGGTAGTAGTGGTGGGCATCCTGCCCCCCTGGGTGAGGGTGGTAGTAGTGGTAAGCATCCTGCCCCCTGGCTAAGGGTGGTAGTAGTGGTAGGCATCGTGCCCCCCTGGGTGAGGGTGGTAGTAGTGGTGGGCATCCTGCCCCTGGGTGAGGGTGGTAGTAGTGGTAGGCATCCTGCCCCCCTGGCTAAGGGTGGTAGTAGTGGTAGGCATCCTGCCCCCCTGGCTAAGGGTGGTAGTAGTGTAGGCATCCTGCCCCCCTGGGTAAGGGTGGTAGTAGTGGTAGGCATCCTGCCCCCTGGCTAAGGGTGGTAGTAGTGGTAGGCATCCTGCCCCCTGGGTGAGGGTGGTAGTAGTGGTAAGCATCCTGCCCCCTGGCTAAGGGTGGTAGTAGTGGTAGGCATCGTGCCCCCCTGGCTAAGGGTGGTAGTAGTGTAGGCATCCTGCCCCCCTGGGTGAGGGTGGTAGTAGTGGTGGGCATCCTGCCCCCTGGGTGAGGGTGGTAGTAGTGGTAGGCATCCTGCCCCCCTGGGTAAGGGTGGTAGTAGTGGTAGGCATCCTGCCCCCCTGGGTGAGGGTGGTAGTAGTGGTAAGCATCCTGCCCCCTGGCTAAGGGTGGTAGTGGTGGTAGGCATCCTGCCCCCTGGGTGAGGGTGGTAGTAGTGGTGGGCATCCTGCCCCCCTGGGTGAGGGTGGTAGTAGTGGTAGGCATCCTGCCCCCCTGGCTAAGGGTGGTAGTAGTGGTAGGCATCCTGCCCCCCTGGGTGAGGGTGGTAGTAGTGGTAAGCATCCTGCCCCCTGGCTAAGGGTGGTAGTGGTGGTAGGCATCCTGCCCCCCTGGGTGAGGGTGGTAGTAGTGGTGGGCATCCTGCCCCCTGGGTGAGGGTGGTAGTAGTGGTAGGCATCCTGCCCCCTGGCTAAGGGTGGTAGTAGTGGTAGGCATCCTGCCCCCCTGGGTGAGGGTGGTAGTAGTGGTGGGCATCCTGCCCCCTGGGTGAGGGTGGTAGTAGTGGTAGGCATCCTGCCCCCTGGCTAAGGGTGGTAGTAGTGGGAGGCATCCTGCCCCCCTGGGTGAGGGTGGTAGTAGTGGTGGGCATCCTGCCCCCTGGCTAAGGGTGGTAGTAGTGGTAGGCATCCTGCCCCCCTGGGTGAGGGTGGTAGTAGTGGTGGGCATCCTGCCCCCTGGGTGAGGGTGGTAGTAGTGGTAGGCATCCTGCCCCCTGGGTGAGGGTGGTAGTAGTGGTGGGCATCCTGCCCCCTGGGTGAGGGTGGTAGTAGTGGTAGGCATCCTGCCCCCCTGGCTAAGGGTGGTAGTAGTGGTAGGCATCCTGCCCCCCTGGGTGAGGGTGGTAGTAGTGGTAAGCATCCTGCCCCCTGGCTAAGGGTGGTAGTGGTGGTAGGCATCCTGCCCCCTGGGTGAGGGTGGTAGTAGTGGTGGGCATCCTGCCCCCTGGGTGAGGGTGGTAGTAGTGGTAGGCATCCTGCCCCCCTGGGTGAGGGTGGTAGTGGTGGTAGGCATCATGCCACCCCTGGGTGAGGGTGGTAGTGGTGGTAGGCATCCAGCCCCCCTGGGTAGGGGTGGTGGTGCGCATTCAGGCCCCTGTGTGCATATGTGGCATTGGTGATGGGCATCCCGCCCCTATGGTGCTGCTGTTGCTGGTGTAAGTATATTCTGCATCCCTGTGTGTGTGTGTGATGTGTCGTGTACGTGTTGTATGTGTTTTGTGGTTGGTGTCTGGCTTACCTTCTGCGCCGTACGCGTCCGTGCCTGTTCCGGTAGTAAATGTAGAATATTGGTATGATCGGGACGAAGGGATTCATGGTTGGTTCGTGTCGTTCGTCCTTCTCGTTGCTTCGCGTCGTCCTCGTCGCTTCGCCTCGTCCTCGTCGCTTCGCCTCGTCCTCGTCGCTGCCGTGTTCGTCTCGGAGCCGTGGATCGTGTTGTGGCGCGAATCGGAGCTATGTGCGCCTCTCCCGGATGCTTTGACGTGCCGTGCGTAGCGACGGGTTCGGCGCGTACGGAAAGCGCATCGTACTTGTCCGGCCGGACGGGGCTGCATTTTCCTTCCGTGCGACTCGATTCGGCGTTTACGGATTCGCCTCGGTTGGAGAACAGGACCTGGTTTGGGTGAGTACGGCTCGGCCGGATTTTTTGCTGTTGTGCGCATCGTACTTGCTCGTTCGGTGTGCTGTACGGATCGGTCGGGAAACAGGCTTTCGCATGGCTTTTTTCCCGACCGAATGGTATTGGGTGCGCCTCCGACCGGGATCGGAATCGGCCCCTAAGTATTGTAAGCAGCCTTGAGTTATTAGAAAGAATCATCACAGCATGACAATTTCAACATAACATAGAAGACTGTATGCACCAAGTACTAACCTATGTACATATGCTTGATTTTCTTCAGAAGATGGGCTATCTGTAAAGTTTTCACCATAGTATGAAGGCTGCAGAAAGTATAACCTATAGGACCTTCAGACCTTGGTTATTTTAAATGAGTAGTGTCTTTTTGACAACTGGTGCCTAGAGTGTACACCGTTCTTAGTATATACTTTTTAATACTCTGTGGTGTATTTCTCATGAGAGTTTTACTGTCTGCAAATAGTGTAGTACAGGGTAAACTCGCTCCATAGAGTCAACACTGTTTACAGTACTCATATCAACTTCATTACTCAATGTAGGTTTGGTGACAGTGACTGGTTTGAAACAGATAAAATCTGTCCATAGTAGGACATGAATTTTGGAACAGGCTTTGAGTATCTTGGCTTTCTCTGAACAGTTTTATACATATTGAACACTGTTGTAGTGTAGTTCCTATTTCCCTAATAGGCTCTGCGCATTGGAATAATATAACCTATAGGTTTGACATAGGACTAAGGTCGGTATGTCCCTATCGAGTATATTAAACTTAATTACTTGTGCCAGCTAGCTCAGAGGCCACTAGAAACTCCTTGAGAACAAGAAGGGAGTAGTTTCTGGCAACCGAAAAACATGACAACTTTTGTTTCCCTTTAGAATCGGAACACGTCTCAGAATCGTGGCAACAATAGATAACAGTTTCACTCAGTCAATCGTGCATGCTTAGTTTCTACAGAGTTACACAGAAAGGAAATACGGGCGTTTCAATAAAAAGGGTTTATTGAACAGTCTTGTTTCTCGTGTAAGAGATATGTGCTGTTATGATCACAAGACAGTATGCAAGATAAATAATGTACAGTGTAAGCAGTAGAAATAAATAATACTGTGCTAGCATTATCTTTTATCATATATTCACGTACATAAATAACATGAGCTAAAAATGCGAGTACTCATACGATGCGTCCCTAAACTAGTTCTACCCCAATGTACCTAACCTAAGTGTGGTGCAAGGTAAGAAGTAGGTGAAGTATTTTCTAGTATGATATACTAAGAGTCTAGTATGCCAAGAGTCTAGTATGCCAAGAGTCCCTCTAGGTTCTAGTCAGCTCCATACCTTGAGAATGAGAGAGGTGGGAATCTCTAGCCGGATCTTGAACTCTAACACCCCGCGAAGGGAGTCAGAACACTGGAAGCTGGATTCGTTTGCGTGCAGGAATGACAGCGTCTTCTCAGTGCGTCAGGCCGGGATACGGGCTCCTCTGAAGTCGAGGTCTCCTCTAACTTGCTTGGGCAAGGGAAGGTATATTTATACCTGGTAGGTGTCTTGGAATGTTAGCATTGACGTGAAGTCGGACAGAGGAAGACGTCAAGAATGAACCCTTAAGGTATAACGGTTCATACATAATAGATGAGTTCTTGGAGAAATCAATAGTCCTGTGCTAGGGAACTCCCGAAGCTTAAGGGTCTGGTTTCTAAGAACTCGTTGTGACGTTAGGGTGGACGGATGTCGGTGACCATGCCTGTATTTGGAGTGCACGGTTAATGCCTAAATAAGGACTGGGATTCTATGCCTATATAAGGGCAATGCGAATTGTGCCTATATAAGGACATGATTCAGGAAAACCTATATACGGACCCCTAAAGCGGAATACAACACCCACTCCATCTTCGATTGAACGATAATACTAAATGCTAAACATTTAAATGCTAAACATAAAATCGAGTACCACATATTGCTAAAAACATTTCTCAAAGCATTTTTAAAAGAAGCTAAAAACTGTTGAAATGCAATAGGTACTATACATTTAAAGCATCGTTTTCATTCTAAGCATATAATAGAAGTAAATGCAACGTGAATGAAAACAGAAATATATACATATGACGAAATGGTCGATAAGTTCTTAAAATCAAAGCCATTGCATATCATGGTATTTAAATGAAATTTTTAGACAAATAAGGTGACAATGTGTCCCTGGAAGTATTCAAAGAATTCTGTTTTATAAGACTAGTTCTACTGTAAGCAGATTGTTCTTTTTGCCATGTTTTTTCTTATCGAGAAAAATTTTGTTTTAAAAGAAAAAGTTCAATTTCTGGGAATAGTTCCAAGTTTTGAGAATATGAAGGCCAAATTTCAATGGTGCCCTGGTACACTGTGAGCCGAATCAAAGTCAGTGTATGGGTCTGGTGTAAACATTAGATCATCTATGTCTGTAGCCAAAATATCCTCCACCGAAGTTGGTGACATTTGGAACACCTCGTTCAGAAGGTTAATTGCACAGAGATGAGAAACATCGCCTTCAGCAGAAGATGCAATGTTCGCGTCCGTTGTTACCTGTGTGCCTGTTGATCCATCTCGTACCTCAGCAGCAGCCGGATGCGTCTGTGAGATCTCAATGAATGCAGTCATCAGGATTGGTAGCCTCTGGGGACAACACACAGCATGGGCCGTTATCGGGTCCAGCAGAGTATCGACATCCGTTGGCATGACTGATGGGAGTGTTAGACATGTGTCTAGCACGCATTCTTCACCGCAAAACAGGCAGCGTAGAACAGGTAAGATGCAATCTTGCCAGATTGGTCTGAATGACCGGAACCACGTTGTATTAAGTTCCCGTAGACGAGGCATGCCCAAAAGCTGTACTATTCGCTCACGGCATTTCCGTTCAAGGAGGGCTCTCTCCACATCGCTCGGAGTGATGTTGGCGAAGAGGCTTGCCATAGCGTAGTAGGAGGAATAGAAACAGAATTCCTGCAACAAGTGCGAGAATTAATGGCACACCACCAAACACGGAATGTGCGAAGTTTGGGATGATTCCGAGGACAGCCTGGAAAGGTGCTAATAGTCCGGAACAGATGGTCTTAAATACCTGTACAATTCCGCTTGTATCTGACATGTTAAAGATACGTCCTATCATTTCTACGAAATGTATAGGGCAGTTTGTACGAATTAGATTCTGTATCTCAGCCGAAGTCCTTGCAACTTGTAGATCATAGGTTTCTTTGGCCGAGGTCAAAGGTACTGATTGTTGTATAAGCATGGCTTTCATTCTGCTTAAAGTATCAAATCGTATAAAAGAAACATTCAACGAAGGCCATAAAGGCGACTCCCTGACTGTGTCTATTGGGGCAAACAATACTTGCATACAGCAAGTGACCCTGGAGTTGACCGTTACTAGATATGGGATGCCTGGCAACATGCCACAGCAACTCTGATCATTCAACATGAGGTAACTCCCATTAGAAAGTTGGCCAAATGTTGGATTAATCACAGCAGCTGGTGTACCCTGCTGGTGGCAGGACACATTTGCCACAGAACCATTACAAGCCCCGTGTAAAGATATGTCCTGACAGATCAGTGAACCGCTTAGTGCATTTTCACAGTGTGTACCGCTTAGAAACACTTCACGATCCCCACTCCAACATCTATATGTGTATGGTAAATCCCAGGATGTCTTAATGTATTCTTTACCCAACCTTTCATATTTGCCTGCTTGCATCTGTTTAAGGCAATACTGAAACTGGAAAGTAGTCACAGGTAGACTAATTTTGCCATGAATAAGCCATTCTGTAGCTGGTTTTTCTGCCACTGTAAATGGTAATTTTTCAAGTTTTTCAATGCTCAGTACTGTATACTTTGCTCCCCTTTGTGCCAGTTCGATCTGTTTATCAGTTAGATTGTATTCTGCAAACAGAGCCGTTGTGTTGATAAGACGCCAAGGCACATAGCCCGCACGCAAAGATTGCAGCGTCCAGCTTAATAACATAATAGATCGTAGTTGAGATTGGCCTTGCTGTAACATGGCTAAATCTTGTTCCAGTATGTCGATCGCAGAGGATACAATACTGTCCAATGAATAAATTCTGGAGGACAAAGTTGTTAACCCATTGTCGACCACAGAGAGAGTTTTCTCTAAGTTAATACGATCAAGTTCACGTATTCGTTCTGCGGCCTCCATCTGTGACACCTTCCATGCTTCATTATAGGCAGCATAAATGCCGGCACACATGAAACGTTTTTGACGCGGTTTTCTTGGTCCAAGCAAGAATTCCCTAAGATCTGCGTCTTCTTTAAGTAAAGATAAGTGTTGTTTCACATCCTTAAGTGTAGATTTGTGCAGCCAATCGAGGCATAATTTTCCTACACTGTATGTTGTTACTACCCCCGGATGCTGTCTTTGGACGTATTGTGGATCTGGCCTATGAATAGTAAACCCCTGTGTTTTATTCAGGAATCTCCCTTGACAGTTGTTTGTGTCTGTGGGCCAGATCCACCATTTTCTCCAATCAGGATTTGTTCTGTTGAATTGTAGTATGGTGTCAACTGTAACCGCTGCCTGTGTATTATTATCACTTGCAGGTGTTGGTACAGAAGGTGCTTTCATGTCTTTAATCTTGGCTAAACCAAGGCAAGACGTTTGTTGGACAGTGTCATTCAAAAACATTATTTGTTGAGGGACGATACAGGCTCTAAATAAAGCGTCTATCCCCTGTACTTGCCAATCTTTAGTACCCCAGACAGATTTTGTGTCTATTGTCTCTTTCCACAAGTCGAAACCATGTCTAGACAGTTGGGCTATACATTTTGCAGAGTAAATCTGTTTTGTATTAGTTAACATAATTTTCAGTCCTGTTTTGTTTACATTTCTATAGTAAAATGTTTCTGGATCAGATGTATTGTATCCTGAAAAATATGGAAACTTTTTAGCAAATGTTTTTGAACTACCTTTTGGTGGTGTAGGACAATGCTCCCATTGGTTAAACATAAACACATTTCTAGGTGTTGCAGATTTATGCAAACAATGATGACCATAGTGGTTATAGCAATACAGCTGTTCATAGTCTGATGAACCCTCTAAATATTCATTATTAGAAAATGCAGCAGATTTTTCTAGGTCAAACATCATATCATGTACAGTTTCAAAGTCCCAATCATCAGAGTAGGTACTAGATGAAACAAAATCACTTAGTGAAATCTTAAATAAATGTGGAATGTTCAAATGTTCCGTCGGGCGAAAAATATCGAAATCTGTTTTGTCCCACACTATACCATCCTGTATAGGAACGGCTGTGATGTTCACTGCAGACAAGTCTCTTGTTTCACGATGGGATGATTTGTGATGTTTCAAAAGTAAGTTCACTTCTTTTCTTTCAATGTCCAAATGGATGTATCTCCCATTTATAAGCATGCTCATAGTCATAACCAAAGCTAGCAAAAGCAGGAAGAAAAATATTCCAGAAATAACCCAAAGTTCAATCCATGGTGAAACCAGATAAGTCTCTTTCAGAAAATGTAAAAAGTCTTGTACTTGTTTCTTGAAAGTTTTTGATGCTGGCGTCGTTTCAGGTTCGCTGGGATCCTCAGAAAACATATCAAAGTTAATGAAATAGCCAGAAGCAGTTCTGTCAATTGTTGAAATTGCATCAGGATTTGTAGAAATCGCTGTAACCAGTTGATCACTTGTTACATTGGTGTAGACAGGTGTATTTGTACGAACTGTTACTTGAGTTTCAAGAGGGATGAGTTCCATAGCATTGTTGCTCAGTCCTTCATCTGTTACTGCTGAATTCTCAACGGTTATCAGTCTCTCAGTCTGAACCTCTTGGATAGTAGCGAGAGGAGTGTGTCTGCTACTAGGTCGGAGTCCACGAGGCCTACTATTTAGTATTGGCCACATACTGTGGTTTGATGAGGTCGATGGACACAAATCTTTTCTCCTTTTCTCCAGCAAGGGGCTGCAGAAGTACTGTTCTTTTTCCGTGTATGGCTAGGACAGGTACTGGTTGTCTGTAAGAAGGTCCAAATTCCTTCTTGTCCGCAATCTTCTCTCTGACTAGATCCCCAACTTTTGGAATCCAGACAGGCCTTGCTGGGACTGCCGGTTTTTCCCCAGTGGTGGTTGGCTTCAGGAACACGTTGCTTTGTTTCGATCTTAGTTCCTTTAGATCCTGTAAAACAGCCAAACAATCTTTGATATCAAAGGGTTTATTTTCCACCACTGTGCCTTTACATTCCAGATCGGGCACCCACATTCTTGTCCCAAATAGGACCTCATATGGAGTGACCCCCCCTAGAAAACTTCTTGGCAAATTGTTTAATGAGCGTTGGACCCCATAAAGATGTTTGACCCACCCATCACCCAAACCTAATACTCTAGCTGTTATAGACTGCTTTATGTCCCGGTTTTTCCTTTCCACAACAGAATTTCCCTCAGGATGAAACGGAGAGGAGTACCGCAATGCAACGCCCAGACTGGCCATGGCTTCTTTGTAAGCCCGAGAGCTAAACGCAGGGCCCTGGTCAGAATGTAGCGTGCCTATTGCGTATGTGCCGATAAAGACTCGCAAATCTTTTATAACAGTTCGAGCATCAGCCGAGCGCTGAGGCCATATCCATAGGAACCTTGACTTAGTATTTGTGGGATTGCATTTGTCCAAAAGGACGCCTGCGCATAGATAGCCTAACGCTGTCTAACAATGGTGTCTGTACTGGGCAGCTACATTCGTAGCATGGTAACTGGTGGCTTTCTCGCTGTAATTTACAGTCTATGCAGTTATTGATGAATATGTGTATTTTTGTATTCATTCCAGGCCACCAGTACATCTCTTTCAATGTCAATATTGTTTTTGAGATCCCTTGATGTGACAGACCCTCCCCCAGATGTGTTTCATAAATCAAAGCTGCTCTACGTTCCATGTTTGGAATTACCCTATCCCCCACTCCAGGGATTCGAGCAAAAGGAATGTTGTTCGATCAATTACATAAGAGTACTTGAGTGGAAACTTTTTTGGTAACGCTGCACCACTGCCTTTGCTCGTAGCATTGACAGCCAACATTATCTCACTGTCTATTTTCGTTTTTGAACGAGTGATCGCAGCTACGGAAGCCGTCTGAACAGCCCCCTTTGCGGCTTCGTCAGCCAATTAATTCCCTGCAATGTGAACGCCATCACGTTGATGACTCAGTGTATGGATCACGTGAGCCTTTGGTAGTTCGTTTTTTAACTGAACTACTTGTTCCCAAAGCGATTTATGCTTTATTGTGCCACCTTTTGCATCTTTTAGCCCATTTTCAAGCCAAGTTTGTATATATTCATTATACGACTGCACACAGTAGAAAGAATCGCACACTATGAGTGTGGGGAATTCTCGATCTGTACTTTCAAGTGCCAGTTTGAATGCTTGTAGTTCAGCTCACTGAGCTGTGCAATCTCCTAGAGATTGAGTTTTAGTGACCATAGGCCTGAAGTTGCCATTGCGCATGCGACCTTTAACGATTGCGCACGCTGCACTGTAAGCTTGCTTACTCCCTGTTGCGGGTTGTGCGGATCCGTCAGTGTAAATTATGAATTCATACTGATCGAGAGGCAGAACCTCAGTGGGCAGAGGACATTCATGTTCATATTGCAGGAACGCTTGTGTTTTTAGATCAGGATCAAAAACATATTCAACATCTGTTGCAGCAAGAGAATTAACCCATTGTATCCATCTCGGATGTAAAGCTTTTGCATTTGGAATGCTCGCTTTTGTTACCGCCTCTAAGGCCGGAACTGGGGTTACGACAATAATGCGTTTCCCTTCGGCTAGAGCTCTTTCTTTTGCTACTGCAGTTTGAACTGACGTCAGTATTTTTCAGTTGAAGTGAAGCGCATTTCTGCTTGTGTATACAAATGTGATTTGTATGCAATTGGTACTTTTTCACCCTCATTAAATGTTAAGTAGGTGAATCCGCATGGACCCGAAATTATTCGGATCACTAATTTGCGTTGACTTACACGTGTTTGTAAGTGATTTGTTGCTAACATGTTAGCTTCGAGTGAACGCAAGATTTCTGTGTGTTCTTGTGTCCAATTTTTTATTGAAAAATCAGGTTTGATTAATGCGCAGAGAGGTTTAACCCTTTCTGCGTACTTTAGAATGTAAGTTCTTCCAAAATTTAGGAAACCCAGGATGGATTGTAAATTTTTCAGCGTCTTTGGAGGTTGGAGCAGCGCACACCTTTATAAAAAGTTGGCTGCCAAGCTCTTGCCTTTACTTGAAAGCTCATATCCTAGAAAAAGGACATTAAGATGGGCAATTCTAGACTTTTTAAAGTTGAACTTATAGCCCTCAGAGGCGAAGCCCAATATAATGGTGCTCACCCTGTTCAAGTGCCTATCTAGGTCATCGTCTGTCAGATAGATATCATCGACATATGACAATGCCTCATTATCATAAATTTGTAGTAACTCCGTTACTCTCGCTGTGAATAACCCCGGGCTGTTCTTGAACCCTTGTGGGAGTTGACAAAATTGACGATGGGTCCCCATTATTGAGAAAGCTGTTAAGTACCTGCTTTGAGGTGCTATGTTTTGACAAAAGAAACCATTTGAGATATCTAATGTGGTTTTATATTTTTTACGCACAATGTTATTCATTAATGCTGTACTATGTGCATTTTGCACTGCAAATGTTTTAGAACAAGTGTTTAAGTGTCTGTAATCCAAAACTAGACGATATGTATTGTCTGGTTTGGAGACAGGAAACAAAGGATTGTTCATTGAGGAGGTGCTTGGTATTCAAGTTGATCTAAGATCTCCCTGACCTGTTTTTTAGCTTCTTGCTTTATTGGGTACTGCCTTTGTGCAGTAGGTTCATTTTTTAAATGTATTTCATGGTGAGGGGAATCCTCATCCCATCCTACATGATTTTTATATAATGCTGGGGCCTGGGCTACTGCCCATTTCCTGGCATAAGTATATTTTAGATGAATTAGAATATGGTTGGAGAAGGCAGGCATAATAATTTCCTCGCCATGTGGGCACTCCCTGACAAATTGTGGTGGCCAGTCTTTTTCTGCTAGCAGTATATCATAACCCCTTGAAAGTTTCTCCCAAAAGAGCGCTTTCACTTTTCTTGGTATGTCTCCCTCCATCCGGAGTGTTATTTCATATAACTTTTGTGGAGAACTAATCCTGGTGTCTACAGTCTCTACTGTGATGTACTCATTCAAGTCCACTATCTCCAGAAGTTCCTTCAGGTTCTGGCGAGCTATTGTGACTTCTGCAGCACTGTCCAGCATTGTCTGAGCCCATTCTCCGTTCTTGAGTTGTGTTCTCAGTATCCTCGGCATGTCTGACCTTCAGACCTGCTACCTTCTTCTTTGGGAATTGAGGTTTGGATTTATTTTTTGGAACGTGTTTGTCGTCTTTCGATTTTACGCGTTCTTCTCTATGTTCTGACCGTCCTCTTCTTTCCGATGTCTGTGACGATATCTGAAAGGTACGAGAGGAACGTGTATCAGTATCTTGATACCTGTCAGGCTTTTTCAAATTATCCCTATTCCTGAGGTTATACCTCCTTTCAGAGGGCTCCTTTTGTGGAGACCTACCTCGGGATTGAGAACGTTTCTCGTTTGAATTTTGTTTATTAGTTTCCCACTTCTTTTTAGAAGATGTAGGAGTTTGTTTAATAGAGTCCTTCTCAGGAGTTTCAGATAGTTTTGGCTTCAATGGTCTTCCACCCAAACTATCTCTGCCTAATTCTGCATAAGATTGTTCTATTATTCTGGGTAGTTCTGTTTGATGTTCTTTAACATCGAATTCCCTTAATCGTTGGCGGATCGCCACTGCTGCTGCCTCCCCTTTAATATTAGATAATATTATTGTTGAGACCTGGTCGAAATTTTTCAGTAATTTCATACCTAAATTCAGAGCAGGCTCTGCCCCGTATTCGTTTTGAATTTGTTTCAGGACATCTGGTATTACTGTAATTGACAAAACACCATGTGTTTTAGTATAGATGGCAGCAAAGACTGCGCCCCAAGTGGTGCAATCTTCCAGTTGTGGTGTGATCCCCATTGGTAAACAGATAAATAGGATTCTGTGTTTCTCATGAGGGCTAGTATTAGGAAATACTGCTTCTATTTGAGTAATTTTTTGAGCTATCCAGAAAGGAATTTGCTCACGTTTTGTGGGCATTTTACCCATGACTGCTTGTAAAGTCTGTGGTGTAATTTTTAGTGTATTCCTCTGTTGAGGGGTTTGATTTGGAATTGTCAATGGTGGTTGGACTGTGAGAGTCCACATGACATATTGGACTAATTGTCTGTAAATTTTTATTAACTCTGTAAGTTGAGTAAGTAGTTCCTCGTCTGACATTACATTGATGTCAGAATGAGGTGTGTAGCCGGCTAGAATCGGCCATGTTGCTCCTGGTCTACCTAGTGGACCGAGCCTGGTAATGTTTTTGTGATGTTTTAGGGTGCCTTTAAACCAGAGCTGATGCTCCTGGTATGTTTGTGGAATTTCAATATCCTCGAAAGGAATATATTCCTCTGGTGGTTCATCTTCTTTGTAGAAGTGAAACAGTCTTGTTACTGGATTTGATTCTGGGAATACTATCCATGAATAGAATACCTCTGTCTGAAAGGATTCGTGTGCCTCTATCACGAAAACTGCTCTACCTCCTCTCGGTGGTAGGCCGTGTTTTATAAGTTTTAGAGTGATGGCTCTTCTTAAGTTTGGATGGATGCCTATAACACCCTCCTCAGTTTCATTTAAACCTGTAAAGTTAAAAGCTGTTACGACTGGTTGAGCCGCTGCTCCACCGGTTTCGGTGTTATTGTCCCCGTGTGTGGACATTTGTTTTTTGAAAAATGTAGAACAAGTTTCAAGGAAACAAAAGATAAGGTGCACAATATTTTGGAACACTGTATCCTTCAACGTTGAACAAACCAAAATAGCTAATTATAGCGTTTTTTGTCCTATTTAGCTTTGGCGGATATTTAACCCTACCCACTCCAGACGTCTTATGGAGTATGTGAGTAGGGGTCTCTGAGAAAAGCACAACTGAGTTACTCAGTATCTAGCGTTAAATTACTGCCTAACCAAACGTTTGGGCACCAGGTAGTGTAGTTCCTATTTCCCTAATAGGCTCTGCGCATTGGAATAATATAACCTATAGGTTTGACATAGGACTAAGGTCGGTATGTCCCTATCGAGTATATTAAACTTAATTACTTGTACCAGCTAGCTCAGAGGCCACTAGAAACTCCTTGAGAACAAGAAGGGAGTAGTTTCTGGCAACCGAAAAACATGACAACTTTTGTTTCCCTTTAGAATCGGAACACGTCTCAGAATCGTGGAAACAAAAGATAACGGTTTCACTCAGTCAATCGTGCATGCTTAGTTTCTACAGAGTTACACAGAAAGGAAATACGGGCGTTTCAATAAAAAACGTTTATTGAACAGTCTTGTTTCTTGTGTAAGAGATATGTGCTGTTATGATCACAAGACAGTATGCAAGATAAATAATGTACAGTGTAAGCAGTAGAAATAAATAATACTGCGCTAGCATTATCTTTTAGCATATATTCACGTACATAAATAACATGAGCTAAAAATGCGAGTACTCATACGATGCGTCCCAAAACTAGT
This sequence comes from Calotriton arnoldi, assembly GCA_963921515.1. Lineage (NCBI taxonomy): Eukaryota > Metazoa > Chordata > Amphibia > Caudata > Salamandridae > Calotriton > Calotriton arnoldi. The sequence continues at coordinate 564,709 of CAWUFW010009318.1, read as the reverse complement.
TCTACCCCAATGTACCTAACCTAAGTGTGGTGCAAGGTAAGAAGTAGGTGAAGTATTTTCTAGTATGATATACTAAGAGTCTAGTATGCCAAGAGTCTAGTATGCCAAGAGTCCCTCTAGGTTCTAGTCAGCTCCATACCTTGAGAATGAGAGAGGTGGGAATCTCTAGCCGGATCTGGAACTCTAACACCCCGCAAAGGGAGTCAGAACACTGGAAGCTGGATTCGTCTGCGTGCAGGAATGACAGCGTCTTCTCAGTGCGTCAGGCCGGGATACGGGCTCCTCTGAAGTCGAAGTCTCCTCTAACTTGCTTGGGCAAGGGAAGGTATATTTATACCTGGTAGGTGTCTTGGAATGTTAGCATTGATGTGAAGTCGGACAGAGGAAGACGTCAAGAATGAACCCTTAAGGTATAACGGTTCATACATAATAGATGAGTTCTTGGAGAAATCAATAGTCCTGTGCTAGGGGAACTCCCGAAGCTTAAGGGTCTGGTTTCTAAGAACTCGTTGTGACGTTAGGGTGGATGGATGTCGGTGACCATGCCTGTATTTGGAGTGCACGGTTAATGCCTAAATAAGGACTGGGATTCTATGCCTATATAAGGGCAATGCAAATTGTGCCTATATAAGGACATGATTCAGGAAAACCTATATACGGACCCCTAAAGCGGAATACAACACTGTGGGCAATGAGGGTTTCCCGTATATCTGGGGTTGATTGTTAATGTGAACTGGGCTCCCCAGGTATAGAGTCAATGTTGCACATAACACATGCTCCCTAAACCTAAATGAGTTGCATCTGTGATGGCATTACTGATGCTTCATATTATTCAGAACTATTTTGTACTTACTTTCAGACCTCTAATGCCATACTAGTTTATAGAGTAATGTGTAGAAAAGAAGCTGGATGATCTCATCAGTGATGTCATTTGGGATGTCATTAGTGATGTCATAAATGATGTCATAGAACATGTCATGAATGATGAATATGTGAGGTCGTAAGCAGTGCATGGTGCGGGCACAAGCTTTAGGTAGCTCTGCTAACTATGACAGGTGAATTTCTATGTTTTTTTAGTTCAAAATGTTAATGTTCTTACTGACATGTTCACCTAACTATAACATTACATTTACCTTTGGTGTGTTTAGTGAATTTCCATGGGGCTGATTCACAGAACTAATCTGAGATAAAATCCTAAACTTACTACTTTTGGTATTCACAGAAGGCATTTAGTAGTAGTAAAGTTAGGACTCCTAACTTTACTACTACTAAATGCCTTTTGTGAATACCGAAAGTCGTAAAGTTAGGATTTTGTCTCAGTTTAGTAGTAGTAAAGTTAGGACTCCTAACTTTACTACTACTAAATGCCTTTTGTGAATACCAAAAGTAGTAAGTTTAGGATTTTATCTCAGATTAGTTCTGTGAATCGGCCCATATGGTTTTTTTTTTTTAAACAAAATAGATCTTTTTTAAATTAAATGGAAACTTTTAGAGCACAATGAGTGCCCGGAGGCGTCTTGGCGCTTATCACACCTAACTATAATGTTACTTTAACCTTAAGTTTTTTTCAGTGACTTTCTAGGTTTTTTTTTTGTCAAAATCTTTTTAGAGTTTACAAGATACAACATGTGTAGCTTGCCCAGACTCAATTCGCATGCCAAGATCATCGGTGAGCTAAAGACAATACACAGTTTAATCACAAGTTCCTCTCATGACGAAGGGCCAGATGTATCAAGCCTTTTACCGGTCGCGTTTGCGAACGGTAAAAAGCCTTTTGGGACAAAAGGCATTCGTAAAATAGGGAATCGCAATTTTTGCGATTACCTATTTTGCGAATGCATTTAGGGAATCGCAATTTGCAATTCCCTGAATGCAATGCAGGAAGCATTTAAAAATTGCGACCTTGCTTTAAGGAATCGCAAATTACCACCAACTTCAAGTTGGTGGTAATTTGCAAATCCTTTAAAAAATACACCAAATTGCATTTTTCCTAGTGCCACGGGGCGCATTCACATGCCCTTAGGGCATGTGTGTGCGCCACATGTGCACACATGATATTTTTGGGTGTGCCTCTGGGTGGCCTTTTGGCCCCCTTGCAAATTGCGAATGCCTTCCCATTCATTCCTATGTTTCTCTAGGCCCATAGGAATGAATGGGAAGGCATTCCTTAATAGCGAATCGCAATTTGCGATTCGCTAATACGGAATGTTAAGGAGTCGCAAAATGTTTTGCAAATCCTACATACATTGCTTTTTGCGATTCTTAAATAGCGAATCGGTAAAATTTGCTATTTAAGAATCGCAAAAGCAATTCTTGATACATCTCGCCCTAGAAGTCTTAACTAGGCGCAGAATGTTCCAATAACATAATGCCTTACTGGCGCACATTACCTGTCTCACATTGCTTCTGCGCTCTACAAAGTGAGCTAACAAATTAAACATAAGTTTAAAAAAAAAAAAAACATTTCCGTGGTGCCATATGCGCTTAATCGTGAAGTGGGCGAGAAGAGCGGAGGGCGAACGCCATCCAGTGCCCCGAAACCCCAGGGAGGCTACCCCCCCCACAAATGGGGAGCTCAGTCTATCATGTCAGGAAGAGATGGAGGGCTCGCAGCCTAGGCCCACATGCAAACAGTGGTAATCCCTCCGACAGGTAGCTCACCAAGGGACTCCAGACATAATCGAAGCTCTTGCGGGAGTCTTTAATGACATCCGTCATCCGCTCGAGGGCTAGGGCCTGCCACAAATGGGCGTGCCATTGGGTTAGAGAGGGGGCTTCAGGTTTTTTCCAGGCAGCCGCTATAGCCATTTTGGCCGCCCCGAGGCACAGCCACATGATCAAGCGGCCTCCCTGTGTTTAGCATTTTAGGCTGGGGTCACGTATCCCCAAAAGTGTGTTCAAGAGAAGCAGGGATCCGGTACCCCAGAATCTGCTTGATTTGGGAAAGGATCTCCTTCCAAAAGGGTTGAATAGAGGAGCTGTCCCACCAAATCTGACGGAAGTCCCCCAGTAGCCCAGATCTCCGCCAGCATCTGTCAGAAGTGTTTGGGAAGATAGAATGAAGTTTCTGGGAAAGGAGATAACATTCATACATTATTTTGTAATGGGCTTCCCTCAAGAACATAGACCGGTTATATTTGGTGATATCCTTGTAAAGGGACCCCCACTGTTTCTCTCATATAGGAGCCTGTAGCATGTCATCCCAGAACCTTCTGTAGCACGGAGCTTGTTGTGGGCCGAGTGTGAGAAGGAGGGAGTACAGAAAGGAGATGCAGCCTTTAGTCGTGATACCGGTTTGGACAAACCTCTCCATGGGGAGCAGATCCCTGATTGCCGCCTGATGCATCTGGGGTTGCTGCACCCAATGTTTTAACTGGAAGTAGTGGTATTCTTCTGTGGGCAGTAGTTTGAAGAGGGTTGCACAGCCCTCGAAGGATCGCATCTCTCCTGACTGGAAAAGTCAGATATCATGAGGCACCCCCCCTCCCTCCATTTATCAAAGGGACCTTCTCTAAGCACTGGAGAAAAGGCGGGGTTGAAGTGAATAGGAGTGTAGGGGGATGGAAATGTATTCACAAAAGGCATTTAGTAGTAGTAAAGTTAGGACTCCTAACTTTACTACTACTAAATGCCTTTTGTGAATACCGAAAGTCGTAAAGTTAGGATTTTGTCTCAGTTTAGTAGTAGTAAAGTTAGGAGTCCTAACTTTACTACTTTTAAATGCTTTCTGTGAATACCAAAAGTAGTAAGTTTAGGATTTTATCTCAGATTAGTTCTGTGAATCGGCCCATATGTTTTTTTTTAAACAAAATAGATCTTTTTTAAATTAAATGGAAACTTTTAGAGCACAATGAGTGCCCGGAGGCGTCTTGGCGCTTATCACACCTAACTATAATGTTACTTTAACCTTAGGTTTTTTCCAGTGACTTTCTAGGTTTTTTGTTGTCAAAATCTTTTTAGAGTTTACAAGATACAACATGTGTAGCTTGCCCAGACTCAATTCGCATGCCAAGATCATCGGTGAGCTAAAGACAATACACAGTTTGATCACAAGTTCCTCGCATGACGAAGGGCCAGATGTATCAAGCCTTTTACCGGTCGCGTTTGCGAACGGTAAAAAGCCTTTTGGGATGTATCATAACAAAAGGCATTCGTAAAATAAGGAATCGCAATATTTGCGATTACCTATTTTGCAAATGCATTTAGGGAATCGCAATTTGCAATTCCCTAAATGCAATGCAGGAAGCATTTAAAAATTGCGACCTTGCTTTAAGGAATCGCAAATTACCACCAACTTCAAGTTGGTGGTAATTTGCAAATCCTTTGAAAAATACACCAAATTGCATTTTTCCTAGTGCCATGTGGCGCATACACAAGCCCTTAGGGCATGTGTGTGCGCCACATGTGCACACATGACATTTTTGGGAGTGCATCAGGGTGGCCTTTTGGCCCCCTTGCAAATTGCGAATGCCTTCCCATTCATTCCTATGTTCCTCTAGGCCCATAGGAATGAATGGGAAGGCATTCCTTAATAGCGAATCGCAATTTGCGATTCGCTAATAGGGAATGTTAAGGAGTCGCAAAATTTTTTGCAAATCCTACATACATTGCTTTTTGCGATTCTTAAATAGCGAATCGGTAAAATTCGCTATTTAAGAATCGCAAAAGCAATTCTTGATACATCTGGCCCTAGAAGTCTTAACTAGTCGCAGAATGTTCCAATAACATAATGCCTTACTGGCGCACATTACCTGTCTCACATTGCTTCTGCGCTCTACAAAGTGAGCTAACAAATTAAACATAAGTTTAAAAAAAAAAAACATTCCCTGGTGCCATATGCGCTTAATCGTGAAGTGGGTGAGAAGAGCGAAGTGCGAGCGCCATCCAGTGCCCCGCAACCCCAGGGGGGCTACCCCCCCACAAATGGGGAGCTTAGTCTATCATGTCAGGAAGAGATGGAGGGCTCGCAGCCTAGGCCCACTTGCAAACAGTGGTAATCCCTCCGACAGGTAGCTCACCAAGGGACTCCAGACATAATCGAAGTTCTTGCGGGAGTCTTTAATGACATCCGTCATCCGCTCGAGGGCTAGGGCCTGCCACAAACGGGCGTGCCATTGGGTTAGAGAGGGGGCTTCAGGTTTTTTCCAGGCAGCCGCTATAGCCATTTTGGCCGCTCCCAGGCACAGCCACATGATCAAGCGGCCTCCCTGTGTTTAGCATTTTAGGCTGGGGTCACGTATCCCCAAAAGTGTGTTCAGGAGAAGCAGGTATCCGGTACCCCAGAATCTGCTTGATTTGGGAAAGGATCTCCTTCCAAAAGGGTTGAATAGAGGAGCTGTCCCACCAAATCTGACGGAAGTCTCCCAGGAGCCCAGATCTCCGCCAGCATCTGTCAGAAGTGTTTGGGAAGATAAAATTAAGTTTCTGGGAAAGGAGATACCATTCATACATTATTTTGTAATGGGCTTCCCTCAAGAACATAGACCGGTTATATTTGGTGATATCCTTGTAAAGGGACCCCCACTGTATGTCTGATATAGGAGCCTGTAGCATGTCATCCCAGAACCTTCTGTAGCACGGAGCTTGTTGTGGGCTGAGTGTGAGAAGGAGGGAGTACAGAAAGGAGATGCAGCCTTTAGTCGTGATACCGGTTTGGACAAACCTCTCCATGGGGAGCAGATCCCTGATTGCCGCCTGATGCATCTGGGGTTGCTGCACCCAATGTTTTAACTGGAAGTAGTGGTATTCTTCTGTGGGAGGTAGTTTGAAGAGGGTTGCACAGCCCTCGAAGGATCGCATCTCTCCCGACTGGAAAAGTCAGATATCATGAGGCACCCCCCCTCCCTCCTTTTATCAAAGGGACCTTCTCTAAGCACTGGAGAAAAGGGGGGGTTGAAGTGAGTAGGAGTGTAGGGGGATGGAAATGTTGTTAACGGCAATGTTCTAGTCACACTATCCCACACCTTCAAAGTAGTGGCCGTGGGGATACTTAGATAGGCATTGTTCGGCCTGTCTGATTTTGGCTTCCAGGGTAGGTCCCAAATATTTTGTCCCGCTATCTGCCTATCCATGTGCAGCCAGAGTTTGTCTGTGGCCTTAAGAGACCTCCAGGTTTTTTTTAACGCAAAGTAATATTTTATTACCATATGTAAAGCCAAACCCCTGCCGTGCATGGCCTAAGGACAGGTCCTGCAGCAAACCCCTCCTCAGGCAGCTAACCCCACACTGTGAAAGGCTTTGGAGGTGCACAGCAGTGGGTTTGGCGATGGTGCCTGGCCTGCGGCCCCACGGACCCCATCCTCAAGCCTCATTAGGCCCTGGGGACCCCATCATCCAGGGCCTTGTTTTTTTTAAAGGCTCAAGCCACATTCCTTTTTAAAGGGAGGGAGACTGCATGGCTCCCCTCTCCGCACCTCATTCGGCCCTGAGGACACCATCCCTCAAGGTCTTGATTTTTAAAGGGAGGGTGGTCGTGTGGTCTCCCTCCCCGAGCCTCATTAGGCCCTAGGGACCCCATCCCCTAGGGCCATTATATATATATATATATATATATATATATATTCACTGAAAAAACCATAGGTTTTAGGGACAGTTATAGTTAGTTGGACATTGCACTCGTACAAAACCCGTGAAATTCCCCGTTATAGTTAGTCCAGCTAACTATAACTCGCGCCCCGCAATGCACTGCTGATGACGTCACATATTACATCACTCATGACATGGTCAGTGACATCACTGATGACATTACTGATGACATCTCAAATGACATCACTGATGACATCACTGATGACATCATCCAGTGACTGTGTGTAAATATTTTTAATATATATAGGAAAAGACGTATTGAAGAATGAGTGGGTGTGTAAGTGTCTGTATGGATGATTTAGTAGGTGCGTGACTGACTCTATAAGTGAGTGATTTAACGTATCTTACTGAATGCATGGGTTAGTGACTAAACTGGGTGAATGTCTGTATCCGTCTGTCTGTTGCTGTGTAAGTGGCTGCATGTGTTTGTGAATAGCTACATGAGTGTCTATATGAGTTATTGAATGCTTGTCTGAGTATCTGTATGGGTGCCTGAGTGTTTGTGTGGGAGGGGTGTGTGCAACTCTGTGCATAGATGTGTGAGTGGGTGATTCACTGGGTGGATGGTTTCAAGAGTGCAACTGTGATAGACTGTATGGGTGGGTAAGTGTGTGTAAGAGTGTGTTAGTGAGTGAATGTATGTCCCAGTGGTACATGTGTGAGTAACTACATATGTGAAAGGCAGTATATATGTGTGTTGGAGTATATAAATAGCTATAAGCGAGAGTGAGTGATTGTGATAGTGGCTGTATGGATGAGTGTGTCCTTGTATCAGTGATTGTATAAGAGCGTAAGAATGTGCTACTATTTGTATGAGTAAGTGAGCTGGTGTGTGTATAACTGTATAGGTGAGTAAATGGTAGTGTGTTTAATTATTTGCATGACTGACTAGGTGTGTGAGTACCTCTATGGATGAGTGGCGGTGTTTGAGTGTCTATATAGGAGTATGAGTGCATATGATAGTCCTGTACTGAGTGACCGTAAGTATGAGTGACTGTACGGGTGAGTGAGTGGATGTGTGCGTAGACCTAAGAATCAGTGAGTGGGTATGTAGTTATTGGTGTTGGAGTGTCTATGGTTTTGCGAATGGCAGTCTGTAATTTAGAGTGGGTGTATCAAAGGTTATATTAGAGTGTGAGGAGGTGCATCAGATTATCACGTGGATGATGTCATCAGTGATGTCATTTGAGATGTCATCAGTGATGTCATCAGTGATGTCACTGACCATGTCATGAGTGATGTAATATGTGACGTCATCAGCAGTGCATTGCTGGGCGCGAGTTATAGTTAGCTGGACTAACTATAACGGGGGAATTTCACGGGTTTTGTACGAGTGCAATGTCCAACTAACTATAACTGTCCCTAAAACCTATGGTTTTTTCAGTGAATTTCAAAGGTTTTTTAAATGCTAATTTGTAACTATAACGTCCCTGAAACCTATGGTTTTTTCAGTGAATTTCAAAGGTTTTTTAAATGCTAATTTGTAACTATAACATGTCTGAAACCTACAGTTTTTTCAGTGAATTTCAAAGGTTTTGTAAATGACAATTTTTAAATGTATTAATTGTTATATAAATTTTTTTCATACTGATTTCCAAATTTTTTAGAAACAATTTTTTTTTACATATTTTATTTTTTAAATTACATTGTAATTACATTATACATTACATTACAAAAAATACTTTCTCAGAATGAATTACTTTAGTTTAATTACTTTGCACATAGGCAATAGACTTTTAAGTACAGTAGTTACAGTTGTTGCAATGGGCAACACATTTTCAAACACAATGCAACATTCAGCTCAATGTGAATTTCTAGTTAAATGCAATTAGTTACTTTATGGATTACTTTTCTAACCACATTACTGGATCCTAGATTCAGTCCTGGGACATCTCCTGTAAACAGTTGAGTAAAAGCGTTTTGGTTACAGTCGTGATTTTTAAGGAATATTATTGTACTTTAAAAGTTCACACTTAGAAACTTTTTCTCATAGAATCACCAATGTTATCCTATGGAAGGAAATTCACTTAGAAGTTAAAAACTGTTAGCGTTACTTTTTCTTACTCAGTGTTGGATCCTGGATCCAGCACTGGTGCATCTCCTGTAAACAGTTGAAAGAATGCGTTTAAGTCATACAGGCGATTTTTTAGGAATATTTGTAGTTTGTGAAAATCGATACTTTGAAACTTTTCTGCTGAAAACCAGACAATGGATTCCTATGGAAGGAAATTCAAGTTACTGGTAAGTACGGTTAAAATTACTTTTGAGGATCAGTACTGGGCTGAAAGATGCAGCACTGAGGTCTCTCCTGATAACAGGTGAGTAAATCGGAATTCGTATTTCGGCTGATTTTAGAGGACTATTTTAAAGTTCCAAAACTCCACACTTAGAAGAATTTCCAAGTGAAACCAGTCAATGTTAGCCTATGGAAGGAAATTCAAGTTACTGGTAAGTACGGTTAAAATTACTTTTCAGGACCAGTACTGGGCTGAAAGATGCAGCACTGAGGTCTCTCCTGATAACAGGTGAGTAAATCAGAATTCGGATTTCGGCTGATTTTAGAGGAATATTTGTATGTTTCAAAAATCAACACTTAGAAACTTTTTCAGCAAAAAGCAGGCAATGATATCCTATGGAAGGAAATTCAAGTTACTGGTAAGTACGGTTAAAATTACTTTTGAGGATCAGTACTGGGCTAAAAGATGCAGCACTGGGTTCTCTCCTGATAACAGGTGAGTAAATTGGAATTCGTATTTCGGCTGATTTTAGAGGAATATTTGTATGTTTCAAAAATCAACACTTAGAAGACTTTTCAAGCGAAAAGCAGGCAATGATATCCTAAGAAAGGAAATTAAAGTTACTGGTAAGTACGGTTAAAATTACTTTTGAGGATCAGTACTGGGCTGAAAGATGCAGCACTGAGGTCTCTCCTGATAACAGGTGAGTAAATCGGAATTCGTATTTCGGCTGATTTTAGAGGAATATTTGTAAAGTTCCAAAACTCCACACTTAGAAGAATTTCCAAGTGAAACCAGTCAATGTTAGCCTATGAAGGAAATTCAAGTTACCGGTAAGTACGGTTAAAATTACTTTTCAGGACCAGTACTGGGCTGAAAGATGCAGCACTGAGGTCTCTCCTGATAACAGGTGAGTAAATCGGAATTCGTATTTCGGCTGATTTTAGAGGAATATTTTAAAGTTCCAAAACTCCACACTTAGAAGAATTTCCAAGTGAAACCAGTCAATGTTAGCCTATGAAGGAAATTCAAGTTACCGGTAAGTACGGTTAAAATTACTTTTCAGGACCAGTACTGGGCTGAAAGATGCAGCACTGAGGTCTCTCCTGATAACAGGTGAGTAAATCGGAATTCGTATTTCGGCTGATTTTAGAGGAATATTTTAAAGTTCCAAAACTCCACACTTAGAAGAATTTCCAAGTGAAACTAGTCAATGTTAGCCTATGAAGGAAATTCAAGTTACCGGTAAGTACGGTTAAAATTACTTTTGAGGATCAGTACTGGGCTGAAAGATGCAGCACTGAGGTCTCTCCTGATAACAGGTGAGTAAATCGGAATTCGGATTTCGGCTGATTTTAGAGAAATATTTGTATGTTTCAAAAATCAACACTTAGAAACTTTTTCAGCAAAAAGCAGGCAATGATATCCTAAGGAAGGAAATTAAAGTTACTGGTAAGTACGGTTAAAATTACTTTTGAGGATCAGTACTGGGCTGAAAGATGCAGCACTGAGGTCTCTCCTGATAACAGGTGAGTAAATCGGAATTCGTATTTCGGCTGATTTTAGAGGAATATTTTAAAGTTCCAAAACTCCACACTTAGAAGAATTTCCAAGTGAAACCAGTCAATGTTAGCCTATGAAGGAAATTCAAGTTACCGGTAAGTACGGTTAAAATTACTTTTCAGGACCAGTACTGGGCTGAAAGATGCAGCACTGAGGTCTCTCCTGATAACAGGTGAGTAAATCGGAATTCGTATTTCGGCTGATTTTAGAGGAATATTTTAAAGTTCCAAAACTCCACACTTAGAAGAATTTCCAAGTGAAACTAGTCAATGTTAGCCTATGAAGGAAATTCAAGTTACCGGTAAGTACGGTTAAAATTACTTTTCAGGACCAGTACTGGGCTGAAAGATGCAGCACTGAGGTCTCTCCTGATAACAGGTGAGTAAATCGGAATTCGTATTTCGGCTGATTTTAGAGGAATATTTTAAAGTTCCAAAACTCCACACTTAGAAGAATTTCCAAGTGAAACTAGTCAATGTTAGCCTATGAAGGAAATTCAAGTTACCGGTAAGTACGGTTAAAATTACTTTTGAGGATCAGTACTGGGCTGAAAGATGCAGCACTGAGGTCTCTCCTGATAACAGGTGAGTAAATCGGAATTCGGATTTCGGCTGATTTTAGAGGAATATTTGTATGTTTCAAAAATCAACACTTAGAAACTTTTTCAGCAAAAAGCAGGCAATGATATCCTAAGGAAGGAAATTCAAGTTACTGGTAAGTACGGTTAAAATTACTTTTGAGGATCAGTACTGGGCTAAAAGATGCAGCACTGGGTTCTCTCCTGATAACAGGTGAGTAAATTGGAATTCGTATTTCGGCTGATTTTAGAGGAATATTTGTATGTTTCAAAAATCAACACTTAGAAACTTTTTCAGCAAAAAGCAGGCAATGATATCCTAAGGAAGGAAATTAAAGTTACTGGTAAGTACGGTTAAAATTACTTTTGAGGATCAGTACTGGGCTGAAAGATGCAGCACTGAGGTCTCTCCTGATAACAGGTGAGTAAATCGGAATTCGTATTTCGGCTGATTTTAGAGGAATATTTTAAAGTTCCAAAACTCCACACTTAGAAGAATTTCCAAGTGAAACCAGTCAATGTTAGCCTATGAAGGAAATTCAAGTTACCGGTAAGTACGGTTAAAATTACTTTTCAGGACCAGTACTGGGCTGAAAGATGCAGCACTGAGGTCTCTCCTGATAACAGGTGAGTAAATCGGAATTCGTATTTCGGCTGATTTTAGAGGAATATTTTAAAGTTCCAAAACTCCACACTTAGAAGAATTTCCAAGTGAAACTAGTCAATGTTAGCCTATGAAGGAAATTCAAGTTACCGGTAAGTACGGTTAAAATTACTTTTGAGGATCAGTACTGGGCTGAAAGATGCAGCACTGAGGTCTCTCCTGATAACAGGTGAGTAAATCGGAATTCGGATTTCGGCTGATTTTAGAGGAATATTTGTATGTTTCAAAAATCAACACTTAGAAACTTTTTCAGCAAAAAGCAGGCAATGATATCCTATGGAAGGAAATTCAAGTTACTGGTAAGTACGGTTAAAATTACTTTTGAGGATCAGTACTGGGCTGAAAGATGCAGCACTGAGGTTCTCTCCTGATAACAGGTGAGTAAATTGGAATTCGTATTTCGGCTGATTTTAGAGGAATATTTGTAATGTTTCAAAACTCAACACTTAGAAGACATTTTCAAGCAAAACGCAGGCAATGATATCCTATGGAAGGAAATTCAAGTTACTGGTAAGTACGGTTAAAATTACTTTTGAGGATCAGTACTGGGCTAAAAGATGCAGCACTGAGGTTCTCTCCTGATAACAGGTGAGTAAATTGGAATTCGTATTTCGGCTGATTTTAGAGGAATATTTGTATGTTTCAAAAATCAACACTTAGAAACTTTTCAGCAAAAAGCAGGCAATGATATCCTATGGAAGGAAATTCAAGTTACTGGTAAGTACGGTTAAAATTACTTTTGAGGATCAGTACTGGGCTAAAAGATGCAGCACTGGGTTCTCTCCTGATAACAGGTGAGTAAATTGGAATTCGTATTTCGGCTGATTTTAGAGGAATATTTGTATGTTTCAAAAATCAACACTTAGAAACTTTTTCAGCAAAAAGCAGGCAATGATATCCTAAGAAAGGAAATTAAAGTTACTGGTAAGTACGGTTAAAATTACTTTTGAGGATCAGTACTGGGCTGAAAGATGCAGCACTGAGGTCTCTCCTGATAACAGGTGAGTAAATCGGAATTCGTATTTCGGCTGATTTTAGAGGAATATTTTAAAGTTCCAAAACTCCACACTTAGAAGAATTTCCAAGTGAAACTAGTCAATGTTAGCCTATGAAGAAAATTCAAGTTACCGGTAAGTACGGTTAAAATTACTTTTGAGGATCAGTACTGGGCTGAAAGATGCAGCACTGAGGTCTCTCCTGATAACAGGTGAGTAAATAGGAATTCGTATTTCGGCTGATTTTAGAGGACTATTTTAAAGTTCCAAAACTCCACACTTAGAAGAATTTCCAAGTGAAACCAGTCAATGTTAGCCTATGGAAGGAAATTCAAGTTACTGGTAAGTACGGTTAAAATTACTTTTCAGGACCAGTACTGGGCTGAAAGATGCAGCACTGAGGTCTCTCCTGATAACAGGTGAGTAAATCAGAATTCGGATTTCGGCTGATTTTAGAGGAATATTTGTATGTTTCAAAAATCAACACTTAGAAACTTTTTCAGCAAAAGCAGGCAATGATATCCTATGGAAGGAAATTCAAGTTACTGGTAAGTACGGTTAAAATTACTTTTGAGGATCAGTACTGGGCTGAAAGATGCAGCACTGGGTTCTCTCCTGATAACAGGTGAGTAAATTGGAATTCGTATTTCGGCTGATTTTAGAGGAATATTTGTATGTTTCAAAAATCAACACTTAGAAACTTTTTCAGCAAAAAGCAGGCAATGATATCCTATGGAAGGAAATTCAAGTTACTGGTAAGTACGGTTAAAATTCCTTTTGAGGATCAGTACTGGGCTGAAAGATGCAGCACTGAGGTCTCTCCTGATAACAGGTGAGTAAATCGGAATTCGTATTTCGGCTGATTTTAGAGGAATATTTTAAAGTTCCAAAACTCCACACTTAGAAGAATTTCCAAGTGAAACCAGTCAATGTTAGCCTATGAAGGAAATTCAAGTTACCGGTAAGTACGGTTAAAATTACTTTTGAGGATCAGTACTGGGCTGAAAGATGCAGCACTGAGGTCTCTCCTGATAACAGGTGAGTAAATCGGAATTCGTATTTCGGCTGATTTTAGAGGAATATTTGCACAATGGTGAAGGGAGGGGCGGGGCCTGAGGTGGCATCTGTGCAAACGCGCCCCGTGGCGCGTTTTAAGTTGGGGGATTAAGTCCCCTTGAATCATGAGGGTCCCTACGGGCCAACTAGCCCACCAGGAACCTCCAGTATGCGCCAGGGGCTGCGTTGCAGAGACATGTACAGAGGCCACACCCCTTTACACCTCTCTGCAACGCAGCTCTGTGGCGCTTTCTGGACGTACCTGTTGGGCTAGTTGGCCCCAGGGACCCTCAGGATTGAAGAGGATTTAATTCCCCATCTTAAAACGCGCCACGGGGCCTGTTTGCACACATGTCACCTGAAGCCCCGCCCCCTCCCTTCACCACTGTGCAAACGCGCGTGGCGCGTTTTAAGTCGGGGATTAACTCCCCTTGAATCCTGAGGGTCCCTGGAGTCCAACTAGCCCACCATGTTCCTCCAAAAGCGCCACAGAGCTGCGTTGCAGAGAGGTGTAAAGGGGCGTGGCCTCTGTACACCTCTCTGCAAGGCAGCCCCTGGCGCATACTGGAGGTTCCTGGTGGGCTAGTTGGCCCTCAGGACCCCCAGTATTCAGGGGAATCGTTCCCCTCTGCAAACGCGCCAGGGGCGCGTTTGCAGAGTGGTGAAGGAAGGGGGCGGGGCCTGCGGGCCCGATCGTTTTTTTTTTTGTTTGTTTTTTTTTCCCCCTGAAGGGGGGCCGTGTGGCCCCCCTTCCTTTTTCCTATTTTTAGGCCCCGGGGACCCCATCCCCCGGGGCCTGGCCTCTCGTTGGGGACTGTGGGGGGGTCCCCAAGCCCCCCACAGTCCCGCCGGCTCCCCGTGTCCTACGGGAGCCGGCATTGGTTTTACACATGGGGAGCAGCTAACATGCTGCTCCCCATGTGGAAAAGCAATCGGCTTTTTATATTGGAAGAGAGAGCAGGTTTCCTGCTCTCTCTTCCAATATCCAAAGCAAGTTTGCAATGACAGGACGGGAGCCTCGGCTCCCGCAGTGTCCCGGGGGTAGGCACCCCGGGACACTGCAGGAGCCGGCCCTGGGGGGTGGCAGTCCCCAGGGCCATCAAGGGCTCCAGGAGGGGGCCGCGCGGCCCCCTCCCTACATCGAGAAAGCCCCGGGAGGTGGTGGTCCCCGGGGCTTGGGGGTCCAAACGGACCCCCATTTTCATTTTTCTTAGTGCCCCGGGGAGGTGGTGGTCCCCGGGCGTGTGGGGGCTGGAGCCCCCACACAGGTTTTTAAATATAAAAAAGAAGCCCCGGGGAGGTGGTGGTCCCCGGGGCTGCGGGAGGGCTCAGAGCCCTTCCGCACCATTATCCATAAAGCCCCGGGGGTGGTGGTCCCCGGGGCTTGGAGGCCCTTAGAGGCCCCCACACATAAAATTAACCCCCCCAGCATGCCCTCGGGACTTGGCCCACCCGGGGCCAGTTACATCGAGCGCGGGAGACCGCGCTTCGATTTTTTTCGGCAGGGTTCGCGGTCGCCAGTAGATAGTTATAGTTACAACCTATTATCCATAGGAAATCCGCGACATTCTATTTGAAATAACTCTCTTGCCGGTTGACATATCTTCGCAAAATTTTCAAACTTTGTGGCCCGCTCCGGTCCGCTCCTACCCTGAAAGTCTCGGGGGATGCCCCCGGGACTTGGCCCACCCGGGGGCCAATTAACATCGAAGCGCGGGAGACCGCGCTTCGATTTTTTTTTTTCGGCAGGGTTCGCGCTCCCTGAGCGCATCCTGCCGATTTTTTTTTTTTTTTTAAATATTTTTTTTTGCCCAGGGGGTCCTTGTGGGACCCCCTGAGCAGACCTAGGGGGTCAGGGTGTTTCTACCCTGCCCCCTTTGTGCGCTTTGCGCACTTGTTTCTGTCCCTCGGTTCTACCGAGGGACAAAATGGCTGCCAACACTTCCTGATTTGGAGTGTTGACAGCCAATTAACATAAAGCTCGTGCTCGGGAGGATCCGCGGCCCTAGATATACCTATCTTTTTTTCTTTTGATTTTCTCAGCAACTACTGAACGGATTTACACCATTTAACAAAAGGGTTCTTTCTGAACCAAGAACTACCTCTTTGCCAAATTTGGTGTAATTCCGTTCAGCAGTTCGGGCTGTAGCCGTGTCTAAAGTTTCCTATGGAAAATTGCATGGGGAAAACGCGTTTTGGGACCCCCTTTTTTCTCGGCCCCCGCTTGACGAATCCCCCGAGACTTTCAGGGTAGGAGCGGACCGGAGCGGGCCACAAAGTTTGAAAATTTTGCGAAGATACGTCAACCGGCAAGAGAGTTATTTCAAATAGAATGTCGCGGATTTCCTATGGATAATAGGTTGTAACTATAACTATCTACTGGCGACCGCGAACCATGCCGAAAAAAAAAAAATCGAAGCGCGGTCTCCCGCGCTTCGATGTTAATTGGCCCCCGGGTGGGCCAAGTCCCGGAGGCATGCTGGGGGGGTTAATTTTATGTGTGGGGGCCTCTAAGGGCCACCAAGCCCCGAGGACCACCACCTCCCGGGGCTTCTTTTTTTATATTTAAAAACCTGTGTGGGGGCTCCAGCCCCCACACGCCCGGGACCACCACCTCCCCGGGGCACTAAGAAAAATGAAAATGGGGGTCCGTTTTGGACCCCAAGCCCCGGGGACCACCACCTCCCCGGGGCTTTCTCGATGTAGGAGGGGGCCGTGCGGCCCCCTCCTGGAGCCCTTGATGGCCCTGGGGACCGCCACCCCCAGGGCCGGCTCCTGCAGTGTCCCGGGGTGCCTACCCCCGGGACACTGCTGTTTGCAATGACAGGACGGGAGCCTCGCGGCTCCGTCCTGTCATTGCAAACTTGCTTTGGATATTGGAAGAGAGAGCAGGAAACCTGCTCTCTCTTCCAATATCCAAAGCCGATAGCTTTCCACATGGGGAGCTGCATCTTAGCTGCTCCCCATGTGTAAGCAATGCCGGCTCCCGTAGGACACGGGGAGCCGGCGGGACTGTGGGGGCTTGGGGACCCCCCACAGTCCCCAACGAGAGGCCAGGCCCCGGGGGATGGGGTCCCCGGGGCCTAAAAATAGGAAAAGGAAGGGGGCCACACGGCTCCCCTTCAGGGGGAAAAAAACAAAGAAGAAAAAACGATCGGGCCCGCAGGCCCCGCCCCCTTCCTTCACCACTCTGCAAACGCGCCCCTGGCGCGTTTGCAGAGGGAACGATTCCCCTTGAATACTGGGGGTCCCTGGGGGCCAACTAGCCCACCAGGAACCTCCAGTATGCGCCAGGGGCTGCCTTGCAGAGAGGTGTACAGAGGCCACGCCCCTTTTACACCTCTCTGCAACGCAGCTCTGTGGCGCTTTTGGAGGAACATGGTGGGCTAGTTGGACTCCAGGGACCCTCAGGATTCAAGGGAGTTAATCCCCCGACTTAAAACGCGCCACGGGGCGCGTTTGCACAGTGGTGAAGGGAGGGGCGGGGCTTCAGGTGACATGTGTGCAAACAGGCCCCGTGGCGCGTTTTAAGATGGGGAATTAAATCCTCTTCAATCCTGAGGGTCCCTGAGGGCCAACTAGCCCAACAGGTACGTCCAGAAAGCGCCACAGAGCTGCGTTGCAGAGAGGTGTAAAAGGGGTGTGGCCTCTGTACATGTCTCTGCAACGCAGCCCCCTGGCGCATACTGGAGGTTCCTGGTGGGCTAGTTGGCCCGTAGGGACCCTCATGATTCAAGGGGACTTAATCCCCCAACTTAAAACGCGCCACGGGGCGCGTTTGCACAGATGCCACCTCAGGCCCCGCCCCTCCCTTCACCATTGTGCAAATATTCCTCTAAAATCAGCCGAAATACGAATTCCGATTTACTCACCTGTTATCAGGAGAGACCTCAGTGCTGCATCTTTCAGCCCAGTACTGATCCTCAAAAGTAATTTTAACCGTACTTACCGGTAACTTGAATTTCCTTCATAGGCTAACATTGACTGGTTTCACTTGGAAATTCTTCTAAGTGTGGAGTTTTGGAACTTTAAAATATTCCTCTAAAATCAGCCGAAATACGAATTCCGATTTACTCACCTGTTATCAGGAGAGACCTCAGTGCTGCATCTTTCAGCCCAGTACTGATCCTCAAAAGTAATTTTAACCGTACTTAACAGTAACTTGAATTTCCTTCCATAGGATATCATTGCCTGCTTTTGCTGAAAAAGTTTCTAAGTGTTGATTTTTGAAACATACAAATATTCCTCTAAAATCAGCCGAAATACGAATTCCAATTTACTCACCTGTTATCAGGAGAGAACCCAGTGCTGCATCTTTAGCCCAGTACTGATCCTCAAAAGTAATTTTAACCGTACTTACCAGTAACTTGAATTTCCTTCCATAGGATATCATTGCCTGCTTTTTGCTGAAAAGTTTCTAAGTGTTGATTTTTGAAACATACAAATATTCCTCTAAAATCAGCCGAAATCCGAATTCTGATTTACTCACCTGTTATCAGGAGAGACCTCAGTGCTGCATCTTTCAGCCCAGTACTGGTCCTGAAAAGTAATTTTAACCGTACTTACCAGTAACTTGAATTTCCTTCCATAGGCTAACATTGACTGGTTTCACTTGGAAATTCTTCTAAGTGTGGAGTTTTGGAACTTTAAAATAGTCCTCTAAAATCAGCCGAAATACTGAATTCCTATTTACTCACCTGTTATCAGGAGAGACCTCAGTGCTGCATCTTTCAGCCCAGTACTGATCCTCAAAAGTAATTTTAACCGTACTTACCAGTAACTTGAATTTCCTTCCATAGGAATCCATTGTCTGGTTTTCAGCAGAAAAGTTTCAAAGTGTCAATTTTCACAAACTACAAATATTCCTAAAAAATCGCCTGTATGACTTAAACGCATTCTTTCAACTGTTTACAGGAGATGCACCAGTGCTGGATCCAGGATCCAACACTGAGTAAGAAAAAGTAACGATAACAGTTTTTAACTTCTAAGTGAATTTCCTTCCATAGGATAACATTGGTGATTCTATGAGAAAAAGTTTCTAAGTGTGAACTTTTAAAGTACAATAATATTCCTTAAAAATCACGACTGTAACCAAAACGCTTTTACTCAACTGTTTACAGGAGATGTCCCAGGACTGAATCTAGGATCCAGTAATGTGGTTAGAAAAGTAATCCATAAAGTAACTAATTGCATTTAACTAGAAATTCACATTGAGCTGAATGTTGCATTGTGTTTGAAAATGTGTTGCCCATTGCAACAACTGTAACTACTGTACTTAAAAGTCTATTGCCTATGTGCAAAGTAATTAAACTAAAGTAATTCATTCTGAGAAAGTATTTTTGTAATGTAATGTATAATGTAATTACAATGTAATTTAAAAAATAAAATATGTAAAAAAAATTGTTTCTAAAAAATTTGGAAATCAGTATGAAAAAATTTTATATAACAATTAATACATTTAAAAATTGTCATTTACAAAACCTTTGAAATTCACTGAAAAAACTGTAGGTTTCAGACATGTTATAGTTACAAATTAGCATTTAAAAAACCTTTGAAATTCACTGAAAAAACCATAGGTTTCAGGGACGTTATAGTTACAAATTAGCATTTAAAAAACCTTTGAAATTCACTGAAAAAACCATAGGTTTTAGGGACAGTTATAGTTAGTTGGACATTGCACTCGTACAAAACCCGTGAAATTCCCCCGTTATAGTTAGTCCAGCTAACTATAACTCGCGCCCGCAATGCACTGCTGATGACGTCACATATTACATCACTCATGACATGGTCAGTGACATCACTGATGACATCACTGATGACATCTCAAATTACATCACTGATGACATCATCCACGTGATAATCTGATGCACCTCCTCACACTCTAATATAACCTTTGATACACCCACTCTAAATTACAGACTGCCATTCGCAAAACCATAGACACTCCAACACCAATAACTACATACCCACTCACTGATTCTTAGGTCTACGCACACATCCACTCACTCACCCGTACAGTCACTCATACTTACGGTCACTCAGTACAGGACTATCATATGCACTCATACTCCTATATAGACACTCAAACACCGCCACTCATCCATAGAGGTACTCACACACCTAGTCAGTCATGCAAATAATTAAACACACTACCATTTACTCACCTATACAGTTATACACACACCAGCTCACTTACTCATACAAATAGTAGCACATTCTTATGCTCTTATACAATCACTGATACAAGGACACACTCATCCATACAGCCACTATCACAATCACTCACTCTCGCTTATAGCTATTTATATACTCCAACACACATATATACTGCCTTTCACATATGTAGTTACTCACACATGTACCACTGGGACATACATTCACTCACTAACACACTCTTACACACACTTACCCACCCATACAGTCTATCACAGTTGCACTCTTGAAACCATCCACCCAGTGAATCACCCACTCACACATCTATGCACAGAGTTGCACACACCCCTCCCACACAAACACTCAGGCACCCATACAGATACTCAGACAAGCATTCAATAACTCATATAGACACTCATGTAGCTATTCACAAACACATGCAGCCACTTACACAGCAACAGACAGACGGATACAGACATTCACCCAGTTTAGTCACTAACCCATGCATTCAGTAAGATACGTTAAATCACTCACTTATAGAGTCAGTCACGCACCTACTAAATCATCCATACAGACACTTACACACCCACTCATTCTTCAATACGTCTTTTCCTATATATATTAAAAATATTTAAACTTTACAGAAACACACAGTCACTGGATGATGTCATCAGTGATGTCATCAGTGATGTCATTTGAGATGTCATCAGTGATGTCATCAGTGATGTCACTGACCATGTCATGAGTGATGTAATATGTGACGTCATCAGCAGTGCATTGCGGGCGCGAGTTATAGTTAGCTGGACTAACTATAACGGGGGAATTTCACGGGTTTTGTACGAGTGCAATGTCCAACTAACTATAACTGTCCCTAAAACCTATGGTTTTTCAGTGAATTTCAAAGGTTTTTTAAATGCTAATTTGTAACTATAACGTCCCTGAAACCTATGGTTTTTTCAGTGAATATATATATATATATATATATATATATATATATATATATACTATCACCAGTTGGTAGTTATAGTTAGGATGTAGTTTCCATAGGGAGAGCATGTTTTCATTTGCCAATAACTTTGGCCTCGTTTGATGACTCTTCACGAAATTTTCAAAACTTCAGCTGCTGTGTTGAATATTTCAGGGTGATACGTCAAGTGGGGGCCGAGAAAAATGGGGCGTCCCAAAACACGTTTTCCCATGTTAATTTCCATAGGAAACATTAGACAAGGCTACAGCCCGAACTGCTGAACTTAATTACACCAAATTTGGCAGAAAGGTAGCTGTTGGTTCAGAAAGCGCCCTTTTTGTTAAATGGTGTAAATCTGTTCAATAGTTTCAGAGATATTTAAAGAAATTTACAGTTGTATATCTAGCGACGCGGGGGATCCGCAACCCATACCGATCTCGTGCTGAAAACTGATTGGCTGCCAACACTTCAAACCAGGAAGTGTTGGCAGCCATCATACAGCCATCATATAGCCACTCATACAACCAGCTACTCACCCATACAGCCAGTTACATAACCACACACTAACCCATACAGCTACACACACACACACTTATTTACCTACAAAGTCACTCACACACCCACTCACTCACCCAATCAGCCTCTCAATACAGCCACTCACTCACCCATACAATACCTCATACACTCACTCACATAACCACTTACATATCCATTCACACATCCATACAAGCACTCATACATCCCCATACTCACCCATACAGCCATTCACACAGTCACTCTCCAATACAGTCACTCACACACAAACTCACTTAACAAAACACATACTCAAACAGCCACTCCCTCACCCATACAGCCACTTACACACCCACTCACTGACCCATATAGTCACTACCCACCCACTTACCCACCCATAGAGCCACTTATACCATCACTCACCCACCCATTCAGCCACTGACACACCTACTCACTCACCAATACAGCCACTCACACAGCATCTCACGCACCCACACAGCTACTCACACAATCAAAAAAAAACTCCACTCATGCACCCATATAGCCACTCACACACCCATACGCACAAGGATACATACAGTCACACAGCAACTCACATGATATATATTAAAAGTAGTATGACTCATTAGCAGTACACCTAGTATACTACTTTAAATTTGTAATACTTTAGTATATATGTTTAACAATCATAAACTCTTACAAAATACTTACACTCACTGGATGGTGTCCTACGTGATGTCATTTGAGATGTCATCAGTGATGTCATCAGTGATGCCACTGACCAAGTCATGAGTAATGTAATATGTGAGGTCATAAGCAGTGCACTGCTGGAGCTTAAATTATAGTTGGCTCAGGTAACTATAACTGCCGAATTTCACTGGTTTTGTACGAGTAAAATCTGAGACTAACTATAACATCCATGTAAACTTTGTTTTTTTCAGTGACTATATATATATATATATATATATATATATATGTTTAAAGGGGAGGCACGTTGCATGGCCCTACTCCCCAATCCTTATTAGGACCTGGGCACCCCATCCCCCATAACTATATATATATATATATATATATATATATATATATATATATATATATATATATATATATATATATATATATATATGGGAGGGGGCTGTGTGGGCCCTCTCCCCAAGCCTCATCACACCCTGGGGACTCTATCTCTGGGGACCTCATTCCCTGGACCCCATCCCCCATGACCATATATATATATATATTTAAAAGGGAGGGGCTGTGTGGGCCCTCTCCCCAAGCCTTATCAGGCCCTGGGGACTCCATCCCTGGCGACCTCATTCCCTGGAGCCCAATCTGTTTATTAAGGGTTAAGGGCCCCCTCCCCAAGCCTCATCAGGCCCTGGGGACCCCATTCTCCAGGGCGTATATATATTAAAAGGTTATAGGGGGCATGTGGCCCTCCTCCCTGAGCCTATTATGACTCTGTGGAACTCATCTCCCAGGGCTGTATATATTTATTAAAAGGGGAGGAGGCATGCTGGCCCCCTCCCTGAGCCATATTCGATTTAGCCCTGGAGACCCCATCCCCAGGGCCCCCATCAATTAAAGGTAGGTGCTCCAGTGCCCACCCAGGACACCCACCAACCACACATTAGGGGCCACGGCGCGAGACTCTGGGCCCTCGCAGCCCCAGACAGTCTTAGCATGCTGCGGGAGCCGGCACTGATCACCATCGCAGGGAGTGGCAATTTATCCTGGTCCTTCTGAATGGGAGCAATATCTTGATTTTTCCCTGCCAGCATCGTCTGCTCCCAGCTAGCAGGAGCAGACTTTGTGTTTTCTCCGATCTAGCGGGAGTTTAAAAATATTCTCCAGCCAGGCGGGAGCAAACACAGATTTCCCTGCCCATGCCGCTGTGGGCAGGGAAATTGCTGTATCCCGGAGTGGGATTCCTGGGACACAGCAAGTGAGCCAACCCCTGGGGATAGGGTCCTCAGGCCATTCATGACTAAGGGAGCGGTCCTCGAGGATGGAGTCCACAGGGCCTTTTAAAGGCTCGGGAAGGAGGGCTGCGTGGCTCCCTCTCCTTTTTGGTAGATTTCAGCCCCAGGGGTGGGCTCCCTGGAGCCTTTCAATGCTAGGGGAGGGGGGCTCCGCAGCCCCCCTTCACTTTAGTGCACATTTCAGCCTAGGGGGTGGGCTCCCTGGGGCCTATAATGGTTCAAGGAAGGGGGCACATGCCCCCCTTCCCTTATAAAATGTGGCCCCATGGGTGGGCTCTCTGTGGCACATAATGGCTTGGGGAGGGGGGCCACATGCCCCCTCAACCTTATGAAATTCGGCCCTGGGGGTGGGCTCCCCAGGGCCTATAATGACTCAGGGAGGGGACGGCAAGTCCCCCCCCCTTGAATTTACCAATGCGGCCCCAGGCTGCCATGTTTTAATTATGATCCAGCAGAAGTGCCATTTTTTCCAATTTTAGCCCCAGGGGGATCATTCTTTGTCCCCCCATGGGGCCTAGGGGAACAGGGTATCCCTACCCTGCCCCCTTATATCTTTATTTTTATCAAACTTCAGCACAGAGGATTAAGGGGCTGATTAGGATGGCGGCCGGCGGTGGCGACCGCCGGGCCGGCGGTGGACATCCACCTGCGATCGCAAGCCAGAAAACCGCCGGTCAGATTAGGATGGCGGTGGTGACCGCGCCGGTGGGAAATTCCGACCACCGCTTTTCCGCCGGTTGCCATCCGCACTCCTGCCTGGCGGACGGAGCAGGACCGGGAAAATGGTGGCGGTGCCGAGCATGCTCCGCCGGCACGATTATGATGCCGGCGGTAGCCAGCCTTTCCGCAGCGGTCAAACCGCCATGGAAAGGCTGGCGGAGATTGTCTTCCGGGGGCCCGTTGAGGGCCCCCAATGTGTTGAGGGGGTGTGGGTGAACTGGGGGGGTGCCCATGGTCCCCCCCTACATTTCCCTGTACCAGGTGGCAGGCACTGTGCAGTGCCTGCCACGCAGTGCAGGGAAATGCAGGACATGCTCCTTTCGACATCGCGGCGGTGCTGCAGGCAGCAGCAACCGCCGCAATGTTAAAGCCTGCGATCATACCGCCGCGGTCGGATTTGAACCACAGGCCATCGTAATTCGACCGGCGGTTATGTCGCGGTCCATGCGGGCGGTCTTTTCCCGCTACCATGGCAGTCGGGGAGGTTTTCCGACCGCCATCCTAATCAGCCCCTATGTCCCTGAGTCCTGTATTGGCTGCCAGCAACACTATTCTGATGTTGCTGGCAGCAAATCAGAATGCTTGCTCCTGCGGCATTCTGACTCCTGTGGGAGCAAATTGGCCCAAGGGAAATAAAGCTCCCTGGGTCCATCAGAACGCTCTATTTTTTAACCGGCGCTCCTGTGGGAGTCTCTGGAGCCTCACACGGACCCAACCATCCAGATATACAAATATTTTTGACCTTTAGTTTCTAAAAAATTACAGAAAGGATTTACACCAAATCACAAACAATTACAATATCTAGACTAAGGTCTAGTTTCCTACCAAATTTGGTGTAATTCGGTTCAGCAGTTTTTACTGTAGCCCTTCTTAAAGAAGTCTATGGAAAATGCATAGGGATTTTGTGTTTTGGGACTGCCCTTTTTCTCACTCCCTGCTTGACGGGTCACCCAAAACTTTCCCTGAACAAACTAGTCAAAAAGTAGCACCTTTTTTGGAAAGTTTGGAGATTCATCAAACGGGGCTAAAGTTATTAGGAACACAAAAAGCGCTTTTACTATGGAACTGCTGACCTAACTATAAATACCCAGTGGCAACCGTCACGGGGTAATATATATATATAATATAGGATGATATATTTACTAGTGGCCTGTAAATCCCTTCTATTTTTATTTGGAAATGGGTCATAAGGTGCAGAATTTAGGGACTACTGCACAGTATTCTACATGTCTCTGAAATTACCAGGCATTCCCCTATACATTTCAGCAACTATGATCTCATTAAACTGACTTGGGGAAAATTGTGGGAGGAAGATATTTATAGCATCCAGTAATCACCCAATGTGATGAACTCTGCAGGACTCAGAATTAGATGCACAAAACAAACATGTTTGCGTCCAAAGAAAAAAAATGCCTACCATTAGCAGTAGTAGTAGTAGTAGAATCTTTATTGTTCGATTAATTAAAATCATTATAATATACCTCATACTATGGATATAAATACAATAAAAAAGAATGTGTAATAAAAAAGGCTTTTTAAGATCATAAATAAAAAGACCTTCCAGCTGGAGACAAGCAGAGTGCATAAATAGAAAAGGAGTAGGCCACACCTAGTGTCCCAGTCCACTCCCCTTTTGGGTGTGACCTTTGGCCAGATGGAGTAGTGAAAAGTCTGTTGTGCAAATTGCAGAAACCTTTCATGAGCAGACTCAACCTTAAAAGCAATAAAAACGTTTTAAAACAACATATGAGATGGGTTGTCATTTGTCAATGCAAGCATACAAAGTCAGGTTGCCTGGAATACATTTTAAATCAACGCCATATAGGGGCAATAATCGGTGAAGTCGTAACTTGCAAGCGTACCCCAATTGGGAACTGAGATCTAATCCAGAGGAAAAGTGCTTGTGCAAAAAGAGAACTTGTGCAAAGGACAGTTTTAAAGGAGCAAAATAAAAGTGATTGTCTTAAGCTACCCAGACCTAAAAATGTGCAACATCTTGTTCTCATGTAAAGTATTCTAATGCCTGTGCTATATAAAACTGTCGAAAGAAAAAAACCTGTGTTGAGAGTGTTGCTCCAAAACCAAGGGGCATATTAGCAAGACCCACGTTAAAATTATCGCCATTTTAGCGGCAGGAAACTGCCGCTAAAACGGCGATAATGGGCTTGCTAATATGCGTTATGGAATTCCAATAGAAGCCCAGGTTAGATGTGCAGGACATCTAACATGGGCTTCTATTGGAATTCCAATAGAAGCCCAGGTTAGATGTCCTGCACATCTAACCTGGGCTTCTATTGGAATTCCATAACGCATATTAGCAAGCCCATTATCGCCGTTTTAGCGGCAGTTTCCTGCCGCTAAAACGGCGATAATTTTAACGTGTGTCTTGCTAATATGCCCCCAAGTTCCAAAGATTCTGTGGTGAGGATGACAGACTTTGGAAGAACAAACAGGATACCTCTCATCTGGGGCAGATTTACTAACTTTTGGCACAACACAGCAAGACAACTTGCTGCGCTGTGTCAAATGGAGAGAGCTGCCTAGCTCCAACCCGCAGGCACCCTTGCGCCATAGTGCAATATCTGGTATTGGTGTATACCTGTAGGCTTGCGTGGGCTGCCTTGCATCTTAGCGGCAGGCAGTGGCTATGTTCAGATTGGGACTGGGGACCGACATGCTCAGGTACAGTTTTGGTTCTCCTCTCCCAGGCTCCCCTTTAGGGGGTCTTACGTGCTTTATTTCTGAGCCTTTCTCTGGACCCTCTTGCAGGAAGCCTCATGGAGTATATACATTACCCCCTGTATGCTATTGTTTTTTAAGTTATTGCCTCGAAGACCGGTATGTTGCTATCTTATTTTTTACACCTGGTGCTTTCTCCAGTATTTGAAGTGTGCACTTAAAAGGAATTACTTAGCGTTGCATTGTTTATTTTCAACCATGATTTGTGTACAATACGTACACATCCGGTTGGTTTTAATCCACCTGAAGTGATGGTGTTGGTTATTGTTTAAGCTTGAGGTTGGTCTGTACACAGTATTAGTATTAGTACTTATTTGTGTTTCCAGAGGGATTTGAGCATGTTATCGCCTTTGCTACCTATGTATTTTGACTATTGAGACTGTCAGAAATGTACAGTGTGAATCCCAATCTTCACAGGAGCAGAACGATGCACACATCACAATGCCTCACCTAGAGCCCTCTCAATCTCCAAAATATAGATACGTTAGAGACTAAGGGGCCAATTATGAGTTTGGCGGTCAAACTGCCGAAAAACGACGCCACGACTGCCAGGAAACCGCTGTGCCTTTGGCCTTCTGACCGCTACATTACGAGTTTCCCCAGGGGCCGGCTGTGTGGCTGCGGCGGTCTTGCAGTGGTGGGCAATGTATTTCTTTATATATCGATGCCTGTGTGTACATTCTGACTGCATATGTGTCGAAAGCACACATATGCATGATATATGTAGAAAAGTACCACCTACCCATTGCTGGAGTCCGACTCATATTTGGGCAGTCCCGGTAATGGGTATATGGTACCAAAGCACTTACCTGTATTTTGCCACAGAGGGGGTCATATACCTCAGGGTGAAGATGCAGCTGTGTAGCGGGGGCCTGGAGAAAGGGATTCATGTTGAAATCTGCTGCGAAGAACTGGAAAGGGGTGAGTATTCACCCCATATCCTTCGTCTCAGCCGACCTTTATACAGAGGTCCGACCACTGCGGTCAGCTCGTGGGAAAGCCAACTCGTAAAACAGATGGCGGTATTGCACCTCTATCCCGCCCCTATGGAGGCTGCCTTCTGCCGCCCGCGACCCTGGAGGTCTGCTGGTGGAGCCGGCGTTTCTGCAGCGGTCTTTGCAAAGCCAATGCGCCCAACTCGTAATATGGGGGACGGACCACTGCAGTCAGACCACCACCATTAGGATGGCGGCCCACAGGACGCTGAACTCGTAATAAGCCCTTAGGATTGCTTCAAGGGGGGAAAGGAGATAGGGATAGAGAGAAGAGAAGAGACTGCCTTCATCTAGGTTTTCTGGTTCTGCTCACTATTCACACTGCTCTTCCCTGGCCTGCTTGTGGTTGGTAATGCTGAGAGAATTGGAACTGTCACGTGGTTACTAGAGAAATTATCGACATCTTTAAGTTAGCATGAGCCCGGTAGCCATGATGCTGCTTTTGCGCACAACACTGCATGTCTTTATTTTGCACTACTCTGTTTATGCCTTTCACATGTGAACTCTCTGCGGTGCTCGTTCACTGCCTGTTCCTGGAGTTTAGTCTGAACATAGGGAGCAAGGTCGATAAACACTGACTTCTTATTCTGTTCTGGTCAGGCCCTAGCACTTAGACAAAACATACCAATGCAGCTGTTTTTGCTGGAGGATCGTACTTTGATATTATGAGGATGTATGTTTAGGTGGCACACACTTGGAGGGGGACCTTTCCAAGGAGAAGAGCAACACGCACCTGTGATGTAGAAATACGATCTATGGCCTGAGGTATGGGGTCTGCTGACAAAGCCCAGAGATCTTCTATGATATAATAATACTTCTGCTTACCAAGGGGAGTGTGGTTAGGCCTTATAATCCTTTATCCACTGTCTTCATAAAATGATATCTCCCTTTATGATATATGGCCTTGTGCAATGCTAACTGTATTGATATTATGCATTTTGCTGCTGGTGGCGGCTCGTATACTGCATTTTAGAGCACGTTAGTTAAAATAAATATTTTCAACTATTTTCGTGTTTCTGTCAGATCTTATTGTGGACAAGTACGAGAATGTGAGCGAAAAGGTGTGTCTTGTTACCTCGATTGCTTTGAGATACGGGAGTGTTGTGTTCTGGGGTGTCTAATCATTGGTTTGTCCATTTGTGAGTAGGAGAGCGAGTGGGACACTATAGCTAGTCGGTCCTGGGCTCGTGGGTACTAAGGCGGTAGGAAGGCTTAGCCCCTATACACCGAGGTCCCATAATGCTGCGCATAGTTCTGTGTATGTGCAGAATCCCTGCAACATGGCGCCACCAACATTTGGTCTGGTACTTATTCGCGAGACCCCTGAGTAGTGCTTGTACTTGTCCATAATACCCTATTACCAAATACCCAAGACGTCCGTGGTGCAAGGGATTTACCTCCTATATTAGAGATTATAGGTTTTTCAAGCTTGGATTATAAAAGGTTCTGTTTTTTCTTATTTGAAACTCAGTGTTGCGCTATCATTCTACTTATTTTCCGTTCTAGATAGATAATGGCTATTGCTGTCGCTGCTCATAATCGTGCGGCACTGACTGCGCTTTTGAATCAACATGGAGTCCCGGCTACGGGGGCAGACATTATCTTTGTGGTTGAAGCGAACGATGCTTTTCACTTCGAGGTTTTTTATTCTTGGGTTAAGTTCCCGGTGGTGGATGGGAATGATAATTTCTTTCATGAATATGAACATGGCGCGGTTCCCCGGGATTATAGACCTTATCGGTCACTTGAAGTTCCGTTGTCGGCCTGGGAGCACACCATCTGGTTTAATGGCGCCCTACCTCACCCTGTTACAATGGTGAATTTGGGCCCTTTATCGGTCGACGAGCCACATGGCCCATTTTGGCGGGTTTTACACCAAACCCAAATTATTGTGGTGTTACACACGCAGAGCTGGGTCAATTACATGAATCATTAGTTCATATTCACAGAAGCGTGATACAATATGTGTCTCGCATGATCCATGCGGCTCCGGCTGGGGCCCCTCCTCAGCAACCAGGACATGGAGGAATGGTAATTAGCCCAATCATGATTAATTCAGTGATGGGAAAGCGTCCTCAAAATAGAGATGAATTGCCGTTTTGGTTAGCTGAGCGATTTGAGCAACTCGAAGCTGTATTTCCCAATACTTCTCCTTTGGATAAACACAGAATCCTTACAATGAGTCTACCAAAAGGTCTTATTCCCAATTTGGCTGAATGCACCACCTGGGGTAAGGTGTTTGCGACGCTGTATTCTCTATGCTTTGGTACACCCTCCATGACAGTGCTTCCGACAGCTCTTAAGAAAGTTCAAGAGGAGCATGGGGCGGGAATGTATGTCGATACTTCGCATACCATTACTTCGCATGATTTTAGTGCAATGTTTTTACTTAGCATAAACCATTACTTCGCATGTTTTTACTTAGCATAAACCATTACTTCGCAAGTTTTAACTTCTCATGCATTTATAACGCAAATGGTTATAAATGTACTATGGTTTATGCTAATTAAAAACATCGCACTAAAATCATTCTTACACTACACTACCTTACTTCCTTACACTACTTAAACATCACTACACTACCCGAAACCCTAATAGACTACCCCCTACACGACCTTCCCCCTTCCCCCTGCCTGGACCCTATACTCTAATACTACACTTCACCACCCCCCTGACACTACCCTAAACCCTATAACACTACACTACACTACACAAACACCATACCACTACCCTAAACCCTAAAACACTACTCCCTGCATGACCCTCACCATTCCCCCAGTCCGCTCCCTACACTACAACACTACCCTGCACGACACCCCAACACTACCCTAAACCCTAAAACACTACCCTACACTACACAAACACCACAACACTACCCTAAACCCTAAAACACTACCCCCTGCACAACCCTGCCCCGACCCCCAGTCCTGTTCCTACACCCAAACACTACCCTGCACTACACCCCGACACTACCCTAAACCCTAATACATTACCCTACACTACACTAACACCACAACACTACCCTAAAACACTACCCCCAGCACGACCCTGCCCCTACCCCCAGTCCCTTCCCTACACTGAAACACTATCCTGCACGACCCCCCGACACTACCCTAAACCCAAAAACACTACCCTACACTACACATACACCACATCACTACCCTAAACCCTAAAACACTAGCCCCAGCACGACCCTACACTACTCAAACACAACCCTACAACCTAAAAGACTACCCCTGCACGACACAAAAAAACTACACTTACCTCTCTCTCCTCCGTGGTTCCTCTCTTCTCCGGCTTCCAGCGGCTTCCAGCGATGTCAGATCTGCACGTCGTTGTTTGGAAACGGAAGCTCCTTCCAAACAACGATGTGGATAGCGCATACCATTACAACGCATGCGTTGTAACAACGCTTGCGATGTAACAACTTGCGTACTAATGGTACGCGTTGTAACATCGCAAGCGTAGTAACGCTTGCGAAGTAATGGTATGCGCACTAGCAGCCGCGCACTAAAGGCTGTTTACCTGGGGCGGAGGCCGCCATGGAGTTGGGGATGAGACTGGTTGGGGTATTCCCTATAGTCTCTGATATGATACTTGCCAATATAAAAGGAGAAGCGGTTAGTTTGCAAGTGAGTCAGCGCCTTGAGGCAGTAGCAGAAGTTGATAAACAATGCGAATTGCCTAAGATTATCGATAGGGTGTATAAATCATTAGGGCGTAATAATTTGGGGAATAAACCTTTTACTCAGCCACAGAATAAACCCCCTCCTGAGAAGGAGGGGCATCCATTCTTTCCTAAAAAGAATTGGAACAATAATAAACAACAACAACCACAACAACAGAAGCCAGGTTCGCGTACTGGTTCGCTGACACCTGATGCTTCCGAGAGTAGGTATGATTTGCGTGACCGCTCTAAGCTTAAGACGCCAGAGAGGTTTCAGGTTCCTGATCCTCGTTCTCCTCGTTCCTTGCAGGACTCGTCGGATCTACAGTCCGGTGGAGGGGAGCGTCAAGATCGAAGAAAAGGCAAGACCACGCAACAACGACATTATCCGCCGCGGTAAGTGGTCTTAATATCGAGTTTCCAATATCGATATAATATAATATGGAGTTTAGTATATCGACAGTACTAAATATCGATGTTAAATATATTGATGTTAGAAATATCGATTATAAGTGTTGTTAAAAATATCGATGTTAGTAATATCGAATGTCAAAATATCGATATGTCAAAATATCGTTATTATATTTTAATGTTATGTTTTATGTCTGTTTTTGGTATAATATGAGTTGATTAATGTTATAAAAAATAAAAAAATTATTTTAACTTTTTAGGAGTGGGCTGTTGGGTTTATAGGGGATAAGAGTGGGGAGTGTTTTAAAAAAATTGAAATTTAATTTTAAAATGTATTAAAATTTATACAATTAAAATTACAATGTTGTTTTAGGATCGGGATGTTGGGTTTATAGAGGATAAGGGTGGGGAGTATTTTAAAGATATAAATTTTTAAATTTGAAAAATTTGAAAAATTGAAATTTATTTGGAATTTTTTGGGGGAGTAGGAGTATTTATAGGTGAGAAGGTTGGGGAATGTTTTAACAAAAATTGAAAATATTTACAAAAATATTTAAAATTTTTAACATTTCAATTTAAAATTTATTTTTATGAGTGGGATGTTGTGTTTATAGGGGAGAGGGGTGGGGAGGGTTTGAACATTTAAAAAAAAAAAAATATTTTAAAAATTAATAATTATGAAATTATTTTAAAAAAAAAATTTTTATGAGTGTGATGTTGAGTTTATAAGGGTTAATGGTGGATAGTATATTAAATTAATTTAATAATTTTAATAAATTAGCTTACTAAGGGGCCCATTACGATGGCGGGCGGAAGCACAACCGCCGTGCTGGCGGATGCAGAAACCACCAGTTACCGCCGGCACGCAGCAGTCCACACGCCCGCCCAATTACGATGCGAAAAGCAGGCCAAACACCGCCGGCAAGCCAGCAACACCGTCCGCCATCAAAGTGCTCCCGTACACGTAGCGGCGCAGCCCAACTGACACACACCGTCCG
Organism: Calotriton arnoldi; assembly: GCA_963921515.1. NCBI lineage: Eukaryota > Metazoa > Chordata > Amphibia > Caudata > Salamandridae > Calotriton > Calotriton arnoldi. The sequence continues at coordinate 531,890 of CAWUFW010009318.1, read as the reverse complement.
ACGAAACACGTCCCGCCCGGCGCATAAATTACGATGCCGCAAACAAACGGCTCCCACGGCAAAGAGACACCGCACGTGAAAGAGAGGCGGAAACACGGACGCAGAGCACGGACAACGAAGAAGCGGCACCCCGGGCATGAATCCAGCACTGCAGGCCCTTCCCATGCTTCTGCTGATGCACCACCAAGGACGCAACGTACCGCGGAGACGCAGGTAGGCACACACACAACAAGTGCACGCAAACAGCGCACACAGTGCAAGGGCGGAAAAAGCGGACAACCCCCCACCAGCGCGTGTACACTACACATCCACCATCGCATCCACATATGACACACAGGCCAAATCGTAACATCGCAGAACACATGTGTACACACCACCTGGGACTAGGAACCAACCACCCCGTCACGGCCCCAAAGCGCCGATGACGCCGCCACACATGCGCACAACGCAGAGGCCAACCGCAGCGCCATGCATGCGTCGCACACAGACACAGGGACACAACCAAGCAGCACACACATCAGCCCCACCCCGAACGCACATGACACGTGACAGGCCGGCCACAGACATGTCCCCAACGCCCAATTCACGGACAACACCCAACGCCACACAAACGACGCACACATGTCAGTGAAGACACGCAACTGCAGGACACACCCCAGTGTAACAAACATGGCGTAGCACACAGCGGCGGCAACACCAACTAGGAGAAGCAGGGCCCCTTCGGGAAGAGGAACGCCAGTACCACACTGAAAAACCCATACCACCCTGCACATATGAACAAGACACATGAAACGGAACACCAAAGAGCCCGGGGACCGACATCCACACACAAGGCCCAACGCAGAGCGGAAAGGCAGCCTGCCGCCCACACAAGGGAGAGCAGACAGCACTGAATGACCTTCCATTCCAACACCGAAACCACAGCCCTACGACAGAAGCCGGTGAATACAGCCATTGTCCAAGAATAGACCAACACAGGCATGCCGAGGAGACCGACCACAGGGCAGATAGCGCATATCACAGAAGCACACAACGGACGGGGAAGAAAGAAGAAAACACTCCCCCATGTCGGCCACATGCAAGTTAATTGGAAGGAGTCACACAGCACTGACCTTGAACTGTCTGAGAAGCATGTGGGAAGAGGGCTTGTGTCCTCCAAACAAGCCAACAGAACACAAGTCCTGTCTCCCCACGACTACACAGAGCTCACAGCAACCCCGGAGCGTGCACATTGCAGACTGCACACACAGCCGGAGCACGCCACCTCTACGAACCGCTGCGAAATGGCAACCGCAACACACCTACCCAACTACGCCGAACAGCTCAAGCTGTACCAAACCAACACGATACATACATTGGGATGCGATCTCCTGTCCCTGCTGAACGTAAGTTACCGACTGACTTACCGCATCACATTGTTCAGCTGCGTCATGCCCGTCTTCAACTGTCGGAGGTGTCCCTACCAGCATCCCGTCGAGATATGCCTCTCCAACCCGGCATGTCTGAAGGCGGACCTGCTACCACTACTCCTCCCTCTGGACGCACACGACAGGGCCTGCTCTGCCTATGGGGGCATGGCGTATGTGGCCAACATCGCACGCGCACTGAAATGGAACCACTGTGCCTCCACACGACGGATCATCGAGAACAGCTACATCGAATGTCACCCAGCATGCCCCATCATGGTCCTCCAAGGGACAACCTACGAACAACACCTTGACAGCCACCATCCGCTTCATTGGCTGGCAAACATGTACACCACCAATGACATGGAAGCCCTGCTGGACGGCATCGCATACCTGACAACCTGTAAATACGTCGGACCACAACGCAGGTTCCCCGAGTGACCTATGAAGTCCAACCCCGCACCCATGCTCAGCTTCCGCACGGACTGGCCAGTCACCACCACAACAGCCATACCAAACGACCGGCAACTGTAACCACACCATCAACGACATCGCCATGACATCGGATATGACCATCACATCCAGGAACACCGCATGCATCGTGGGAGGCAGTGGCATGGGCTCTGTGCATCGCACCCACATGGACGGAACTGCACGAACAACCAGGACACGACATGGATCCAGCGCACATGGACACACATGGACACACACACCGCTCAGTGGACATGAATAGGTCGCCTGGAGTCTGTGGGTGCTGCACCCCTCCCACCCCCGCCCCGGGAATCCCATACCAGGACCTTTGCATGGACGACAAGTGCATACAACAACAACACGTCCCCAGTGACTGTGACATGTCCAGTAACCACCACAGTGCAACAACAAGTGGCACGCCGCTGCATGCACGCAAGCACATGCCCTGATGTCATCTCACATGCACGCGTGCATGAGGAACAACCGCAGCAAACCTGTCACATGGAACTGAGATGGACTGTGCCCATGATGCCGAGCGGTCTGGTAGGCTACATGTATACCGTCTGTGTCAAAGTCCGCAGCTCCGCAGCTATACGTAAATGTACATTAGCACAGCCTTGGCCAAGCAGATGTAACCCCACACCCTATCCCATTTGTTATCATGCTCAGTATATCCTCAACATGTATTCCGCTGCCAGTAGTGTCCACTATACTGCATCACAGAGGACAGAAGACTCAATATAATGTTTGAAACCAGAACTGTCTCCGCTGACTCATTTCACAAGTACGAATGAGAGAGGATGAGAGTATGTGAAGTACACGGCAGTCGTGACATGACCATGTAGTCCACTGGTATTGGATGTCAACGCAAATGAGTAGCACTACTGTGGAAGACACACATGTGTCATGTGAAGTCGTATGGACGCAGTGCTCAGGTGGGTGGGTGCGACGGGTAGATGCGCACATGCCAAGTTGGAGCACGCCGTGTTGGGAGGGGTCATGAACAGTACACCACCGCTTCCCTGGGCATTGTGAGAGGACACCTGTCGGGGGAGTGAACACGTGTGTGCACAGCAGCCGGGCACACGTACAAAGCGGTACCAGGCGCACCTCAGCCCACCCTCTGTGGACAAGCTGGATCCTGTTGTGCGCCCGCCATGCCCCTTGACAAGGCACACACAGCCCCAGTCGACCAGGTGTAACCCCAACATAGTCAATCCGCACAGGCGATACAGGGCACGGGATGGCAGTGGAGCATGGTGTGTGAGAGGTCTCCTCGCGCTCCTCCTGGTCATATCACGCAGGCAATAGAACCTCAACGTCTAGCATGGCACAAGTCAAATGGAAGTGTAGGGGGACGCACCACAGCACGAGCAGCACTGACGTCATGGGAGGTGGCTCGCACCATCCCATCCATTGCCCATCATACCAACCACGCCACATGCCATTGCGACTAAGTGCAAGCGCGTGCGCCACCACCCCGAGCCCTCCCCAGAGAGGCCAAAGAGTGAATGTGTGGGCCATCAGCCACAGACGGACGCGGCCTGGCCGCAAGGGCAGCCACAGCCACTGGGTGTCGCAGGTGGCGGATCCGGAAGGCGAAGACTGTGATGCATAGTCCATGCAGGCCGGGTCTCCATTTGGGGCACCACGCAGGTGGACGGTGTCCCGCCACACATCATACCCTGAGACAGCCCACTCGTGCAACTGGACCCACACATACACTCCTTGCCCTCTCTGGTGCGAGCTTGGGGCTGCCTGTGCAAGCGCTAGCCTCGCAGGTGAGCATGCATATTGGGGGGCGAGGGAGGACATGAGGGCTGGGGCGAAGATGACTGTATCACTGTCAGTTAGTACAAGGGATGACCCAGATGTGGAAAGGAAGAGACGTGTCCCGTGTGTACTGCAACTAGTCGCCAATCCAACTACCCCCATGTCCGGAATGTAAGCCCGCACCTAGGCCCGCCCATCCGCCACATCGAACATACCACCAGCACGACAACCTTCCCATTCGAAACACTGACTGGGGGTGGCGACCAGTGAACAATCATGTGTAGCCTACCCACGCGTACATGTGGGCCCTCCATGATCCATGTCACCTGCGGCAAAGACATGACATGCGCAATGAGGAAGTGAGGAGAGCTGTCCGCCCCACGCGCAGAAGGTGCATCAGCTCCACAGACCCAGCAGCGAGTCCAGCAGGGGTCACATGTGCAGGGGCAGCTGTGCCTGGTGTGAAGGCACATACATATAGACAGCACATCGACCAATGTGTAGTCTGCCCACATCCACAGTCCATCATCATGCGGACATAGGAATTGAACACAGGGCAACACATCTTAGTTGGTGCACCCACCGTGACCAACAATGCGCAATCATCGACGTACCCGCCCTGTGCATGGCCCCCCACCCAACGGAGGCACATCCAGTGCCACCATCCCACACACACAAGCCTTCCACGGAACATGCTGTGTCCAATGGTCAGTACAGAGTCAGCGCCCATCTGGTGGATCCTGAACAGGAGACACATGCACACACATGCCAGCTCCCACTATGTACGTCTGCCACCTGGCACGTGCAATGTAACCTCTCACCTGTGACGTGTGACTGCAAGCACACAGCCGTCTTGGCATGGGGCTGTCAATGTGGACACCAGTCAATGTTTCGGGAGCTGTGATCCATACAGTGCTGTACATAGGGTGCAGTGCTGACACCTACTACTGTCTCATATCCCCTCGTGCCACAGGTCCCACTTGTATTGGCCGCTCAGCCCGTGCCCACATCGTCGTCGTCGTGTGCCATACTCATCCAGCCTCGGAAGCAGTTCCATGCTCAGCAGACACTCATGTTGCCGTGGCGTTGCCGCTTGACGAATATGCAGTCAGTCCCCATCAGCACGCCCCGCAAGTCATTGGGGCCTAGATCCCCATGTGCATGCACATGGCAGTGGTATGTCTCACTTGCCATTGCCATTGTTGGGAGACCTGTGTAAGTGTATTGTGGCCGTGCCGTCCCAGCTTGACAGCTGGGCTGTGGCTCATGTGCTTGCTCAGTCATGTCAGTGATGTGTATGCGAAATTGCTATGTGCCGTGTTGCTTTGACATGTGTCCTCTGCCATTTTCCCCAGGCGGAGACCGAACATTGACCGCCCATACCAATTGCTGGCGGACATGGACGATACAGAGGTGATCAGGAAGTTTCGGCTGGACAGGCCAACCCTGCATCGACTGTGTGCCATGTTAGAGCCCCATCTCCGTCCCCGCAGGGTGTATCCGACTGCTGTCACCCCCACGGCTAAGGTGATGGCCGCCATGCATTTCTTCGCCACTGGGTCATTCCAGCACACAGTGGGCAGTGGAGGAGGGATGTCCCAGCCCATGTTCAGCAAGGTGCTGAGGGATGTACTGGCAGCCATGATGCTGTACCGGAACAGGTACATCAGATTCCCCAGGGCTCGTGAATTGGCGGCAGTGAAGGGTGCATTCTATGCCCTTGGCAGAATCCCACACGTCGTGGGAGCCATTGACTGCACTCATGTTGGCCTTGTTCCACCACAGGCCACTGAGCACCTGTACCGCAACAGGAAGCACACGCACTCCCTGAATGTGCAAGTGGTGTGCCTTGCGGACATGGTGATCACCCACGTGTGTGCCAAGTTTCCAGGCTCGGCCCATGACGCACACATAATGCGCAACAGCATCTTGCCACGACTGATGGCCAATCTGCAACAGGATCGTGCCTGTATTGTCGGTGAGTATGTGGAGTGGTGTAGCGTGCTGGTTGTGCGATGCTGTCCCCTGTCCAGTTGGAATTGCAACGGTTCTCTGTGTCCCTCACACCCAGGTGACTCTGCGTATCCGAATGGGGCATGGCTGCTCAGTCCATTGAGGAATCCTCGCACCCCAGCAGACGATCGATACAATGAGGCACATGGGAGGACCAGACGTGTGGTCGAGCGTACCTTTGGCCTCCTCAAGTCCAGGTTCAGGTGCCTGGACCGCACCGGGGTGCACTGGCGTACTCCCCACAGAAGGTGTGCCAGATAGTGGTGGCGTGCTGCATGCTGCACAATCTGGCCATTCGTAAGCAGATCCCCCTCATTGTGGATGACGGAGATCAACCAGGGCCCCAGCCCGCAGACCAGGACAGCTCGAGTGAGGTGGACAGCGGAGAGGAGGAAGCTGGGAATGTGCGCCAGCAGCTCATCGCCCGCTACTTCACTTGACGGTGAGTGTCCATGTACGACGGATGATGTGTCTGTATCTGTGCAGGTGTGTGTGTGCTGTGTCAGGGTGGCCGTATGTTCACTGCGTGCAGTGTGTCAACGCTCCATGGCCAGGGTAGTATGCCACTGTTGGTGACTGTGGCATTGTGCCCTATTGCTCTGTGCGATGTGTGTACATTGCTTGTAGTTGTTGACATGTACTGTGTGATGGGTGTGTGACACACTCATTGAATGTGCTCCTGTTCTGTCTCCCACCCCTAGGTCCCTACAGGCCCTCCGGATTCCATTGCCATGCCACGCATCAGGTGCCTTTCCGCCCAAGGTGGCCGTTGTATTCCGTACAAATAAAACACAGGGCACAAACAGCAGTTTGTGTAAGAGGTGCATTTATTACAAACTGTGACATGTGATTGTGTGTAAGGTGATAACAAAAGTGGTGCGTGCAGTGACAATGAGCTGTCGGTCATGGCTGCGTGATGATCAGGGTGTACCCACTGGTTCTATGTCCATAGTCCAACACACACATGCCATCCAGATGGCTGTGTGGAGTGGGATCGTAGAGCAAGTCAATGCAGTGGCTGGTCAAGGAAGGCTGGCGGAAGGCTGGCTGGCTGCCTCACTTGCGACTGGAGCGTGCGAAGTCCTCCCGGGAGATCTGTTTCCTCTTCGGACGGCCCCTTCCACGTTTGGGAGGGGGGTGTGGTGGCGACCTGCTGGTGGTGGGTGAGGTGTGCTCACTGGCTGTGGACGCAGGGGAAGTGGACACTGCTGCCCGAGCCTGCGCCCTAGCAGGTGGTGGCGGAGGTGGTGTTGCTGGCCTTGCCTGTGACCCCACCGCCACCACCAGCTGGCCCATGAGGTCCACGAGTTGGTCCATACGGGACACGAATTGGCCCATATGGGCGTCCATGGACCTCAGCACCCCCAGCACCTCCCGCGTGTCAGTAGCAGACCTGGCCCATTGTCCTTGGGCCTCTTCATAGGCCCCAAGGACTCTGGCCATTTGAGGCAGGGCATGGCTCCCAGGGAGGCTGGCGTTTCCCTGACCCTGCTCCTCCTACCAGTCCTGCTGCCACCGGCCTGCCCACTAGCCACATTGCTCACCACGGTCCTCGCTGTGGCTCCCAGGGTGGATCCAGTCGGCCGGGCCACCACCTGCGCTGGGGCTGGTGCCAGCGAAGACGTGGTGGTGGTGGAGGCGGTGGTGGTCGGTGCGGCGATGGTGGCGGTTGCGGCAGTGGTAGTGGCCGCAATGACCGTGGGTGTGGCCGCAACGACAGTGGCAGCAGGGGACTGGGACTGTTCAGCATCCCTGGATGATGGGTTGGTGGGTAGGAGGGGTCCTGGGGAGCGGCTGGGCCCTGCCACGCCAGATGGGCCAGCTTGGTGGTCCGTGTCCGAAGAGGAGGACAGATCCTCCAGATCCGTGTGTCCTCGTTGGGGGCTTGTAGGCTGGCTGTGCTGGCTGCTGTCTCCATCCCCAGCATCCAGCAGTTCGTCACCTGTGGAGAGAATGAGATTTGTTATTGTGTTGCACCTGGCGAAGTATGTATTAGTCGTCTGACATTGGCAGTTCGTGCAATCTCGTACATGGGTTTCCCGGAGGCGAGTGTGTGGCTGTGGCATCTGTAGTTGTGTGTGCTAGGCAATGGGACTGTGTGCTGTGCACATGTGGCATGGGACGGATTGGCCATGCCGATGGGTGTGTTGCTGTGCCCCTACTCATTGTGACTCTGGTGTATGCGGGCTCCTGGCCCATCCTGGGTCTGGTTTGTACTTTGCTTTTGGAGTTCATATGGAACGCTTAGGAACGCATATGGCAACATGGGGGCCATGCCCCAGATTCGCATTTGGGAGGGGATATGCTTTTGGGGTTCAAATGGAACGCTTAGGAACGCATATGGCAACATGGGGGCCATGCCCCAGATTCGCATTTGGGAGGGGATATGCTTTTGGGGTACATGCTGTGAGCCATGGGTGCCGAACGTGACATGTGTTGTGGCAGCATGACAGTGCATGGTCTGAGGTGTGTGCATGCCTGACATGCCCTGCATATTTGCTGTCTGTTGTGGTTACTGGACATGGCATTGGACGCATCGTTATGAGTGAGTGATAGTTGTGTGCCAGCCAACGTATTGCAGTTGTCCCATCTCCTTGGTGTGCGTGCTGCCCTGTACCGTGTGCATCACTGCAGTGCTCGGGGGGGGGTGTGGCCCATGTTGTGTGTTGTTGCTCACAGTGTGTCGTGCGCTTAATTGACTTCTGGCACATGGTTGGTCATGGGCATGTATCTTAGCGTGACTGCTGTATGTGTGGCAGCTGTGCGGATGACATGCCTTTCATGAGACTGGGGCTGACGGATGGGATGGATGGTATGTTGTATGTGCATGGTGTGTCTGTGTGTTTGATGGGTTCAGTGGTGTTCGTGTGCATTTATGTTGTTCCGCTCTGTTGCGTCTAGTGTTGTTTGTCTTACATAGGCGTAGTTGTGGGGTGTGGGGTTGACAGGCAGTGGGGGCTACATGGACAGGACTTCAATGGTGTTTCGGTTGTGTGTGATGAGTTGCACAGTGGCTGCCGTGTGGGACTATATTCAGTGTGGCTTGTGCATGCAGACGTGGCTCCTTGGGTGTTGCTATGTCTGTGATGGGTCATGTGGGGTGTGAGTCTGTTGTTCATGTCCGTGTGCACATTGTTCACTTGTTCGTGACGGTGGGCGGTGCTGCGTGTTCGTCTGCTACGTGACATGTCCCATGTGTTGGTGGTGTTATGGTCCTCATGCCTCCAGTAATCCAGCCCTGTCCAGTTTCCCACCTGCAAGTTGTTCGTGCGTGCACTGTACTGGATGCCACATGGCTCTAAGCGGGGGTGCTCCATGTTGCAGGTCTGTGGGGGTGGGGGGTGTAGTGGGTCGTGGGGGTGGCTGTACACCCACTGACACCGATTGCTGTGGACCGTGATGTCTGCCTTTCGGCTGTTGTTGTGCACTGCGGTGGCTGACACGTGGCTGTGGGGTGTGGGGGATGCTCCTCCTTGCTGTGCTGTGGGACTGGGGCCTGGTGTGTGTTGTACTTGGGCTGTCCACCGTCCCACCCACTGCACTTTGTGTTCCTGCCACTTACCTGTTACTTGTCGGTTAGTGCAGCTGTGGCGGACACATGGGTGTGGTGGGTGCTCGTTGTGGCGCTTCTGGCATATTTGGGGACCTGTTGGTGGTTACGTGGCTGGCTTAGTGTACACATGTCCCCACGCATCTTACAGTTGTTCGGTTTGTGCTGTGTGTGGTAGTGTCTGTTGCATGTGTGTGTGATGTGTTGTGTATTGTGTGCTGGACATGGGGGTGTTTGTCCCTGGGAGCTGTGGCATGGTAGTTGCGCATGTGAGTACATAGCGGTGTGCTGGTATACATTAGTTTGTACTTACCAGCCTCCACTCCCCCTGCTAATCCGGCGAGGATCTCCGGATGTATTACGACTCGCACCTTCTCCTCCCTTGCTTTGAAGGTCTTAAAGAGCGCGGGATTCCCTCCGCCAGTGACGGCAGCCAGCTCTCTGTTTTTGCCCTCCTTCTTTTTGACCAGGCTCTTTACGTCATTCCAACGTTTGTTTATTTCGACTCTGTTCCTGGGCAGGGTCCCGACTGCATTGACCTGGTCTACGATCCGGTTCCACATTCTGTTTCTGGTGGCTAGTGGTGTGTGCTGGACCATGTTCCCATAGATTTGTGGGTACACCTTGATGATCTCGTCGACCATGACCGTCAGCTCCATGGGCGTGAACTTGGGCATCCTTTGTGGTGCCATGGTGTTTGTGGTGCTGGTGCGGTGTGTGTTGTGTAATGTGCAGGGGGTTTGTGGTGCAGGTGTTTGGTGGTGGTGGTGGTGGTGGTTGTGATGTGTGCGTTTCTGTGGTGTGCTGCTGTCCTTGCTGTGTCACTGTGTCCTCTCCTCTCCTCTCTGGTTTGCAATGTAGCAAGGGTTGTGGTCTGTGGGAGTGCTGCTTTTGTACTCACCTATGTGGGTGTGTCCTCATGGTCTGTTGTTTTCAGGTGTGTTGTGTCTGGGGTTCTGGCCTGTGTATTTTTTGTTTGTCCGGGGGGGTGTTTTCGGGATGTGTACTGTGCTTGTGTATTTGTGTGTGCCTTGCTGTGTGGACTTATTGGCCATGTTGTGTGCTATTGGTTTTGTGTGCGGATGGTTTCTGTGCAGGTACGTTGGCGCCATGGCTTCTGCCGTGTCGATTCTCATCGGCGTTGTTTGCGCTGGCGGGCGGTATATTTGTTGTTTTTCCGCGCTCATGGCGGTGCGATCGTAATTTCACCTGCGGTGTGTCGGCCGTGTGGGCGGGCGGTTTTGTGTTGTCGTGCGTGTTTCCGTCCGTGGCGGGCGGTTTGACTCCGACTCGGACGATGGCGGGCGGTATTTTGTGTGATTTTTCCGCAGATGGCGGTTTTCGGTTTGTGTAATCGTAATGGCGTGGTCGGTGTTCAGACGGTGTGTGCGGGCGGATTTTTGCCGCTTCCATGCCTGGCGGATTCATTTACGCCGGGTATCGTAATGGGCCCCTAAATTTTGAAAATTGATTTAAAATAAATAATATTTTTATATTGTTTAAATTTTATAATGAAGGTGTGTAATTTGATGGAATATTTGCAATATTGTTATTAAAATATTAAAAATTATTTTAACAGAAATTAAGGGGCCTATTATGATGGCGGGCGGATCGCCACCGCCGGGTCGGTGGTGGCGATCCGCCCGCCATCTGTACCTAATTTATCCCCCGCCATATTAGTATGGCGGGGGTACCGTGGCGGACGGAAAGACCGTCCGCCGCTTTCTGCCAGCAGGCAATCGTTACGATTGCCTGCCGTGCGGATCTGGGGCATAATATGGTGGCGGTGCCGAGCATGCACCGCCATCCATATTATGATTTGCAAATTTAAAGGCCTTTCCACGGCAGCGATGCCGCCATGGAAAGGCCGGTGGAAATTGCTTTGGGGGCCCATTACGGGCCCCCAGGGAGTGGGGGGCTGCCCTTGGGGGGTACCTATGGTACCCCCCTACATTGCCATACACAAGGTGGCAGGCACCGCGCGGTGCCTGTCACGTTGTGCATGACAATGCAAACCATGCACTTTTAACATTGCGGACGGAGCTGCACCCAGCAGGACCGTCCGCAATGTTAAAGGCCAGAATGCGCCCGCCAGTGTGGTGGGCGCATCCTAATTGGCCTCGTGGGACCGCCACACCTCTGGCGGTCAGTCTCATTTTCTGTTACGTAATGAGCCCCTAAATTTTGAAGATATTTTGAAATATGTTGGTTTAATACTGTAAATTTTAATATATGTTATTTATATAAATTATAGTTGATAAACATTTTATAATATGTAATATTTCATATTTAAATAATATTAATAATTAATAAATACAATTGTGTTTCATAGGAAAAATATCTGAAATATTAATTTGTATACAGTAATTTATGGATATTAATAATAAAGTATTAAGGGGCCCATTACGATGTCGGGCGGAAGCAGCACCGCCGTGCTGGCGGATGCAAAAACCGCTAGTTACCGTCCGCCAGCAACGGCCCACACGCCCGCCAAATTAGGATGTGAAAACTCAGGCAAACACCGCCCGTAAGCCCGCGACACCGCCCGCCATCAAAGTGCGCCCGTCTACGTAGCGGCGCGAGCCAATGGAGACACACCGTCCGACGAAATGACGTACCGCCCGGCGTAAAAATTACGATGCCATAACCAAACAGCCTCACCGGCAAAGAGACACCGCACGAGATACCAAGGCGGAAAACCGACTGTTCAGTACGGAGACCGAAAAGGCGGCCCACCCAGATATGAACCCTGCACTCCAGGCCATCCCCATGCTCTACCTGATGCACCACCTAGGAGAGAACGCGCCACGACGACGCAGGTAGGCAGACACACAACAAGGGCACGCAAACACTGCACACAATGCAAGGGCGGAAAAACTGTACATGGCCCCCCCAGGCACCCCTTTGTGGACAGGACACATCCACCACTGTATCCACACATGTCCCACCTGTCAAAATAACACAACTCGCAACATCCTGGGCACCCACTACCCGGGCCCAGGAAGTGACGTCCCCGTCACGGCACCGCAGCGTAGCGGCGATGACGCAGGTACACATGCACACAACACAGGGGCCAACGACAGTGCCATGCATGGGCTGCACACAAACACCACAGGGTCACAACTACACACCCCACACACCAGCACCACCCTGAAGGCACATGTCACGTGGCCTTCCTGCATCACTCATGTCCCCAACCGACAACTCACAGTTGTCAACTTGACGTCACACAAGTGTCCCGAACAGGGGAGTAATGTGATGGCAAAATAGGACACACCCTTGTGTGTAAAACATGGAGAAGCACACGGCGGCTGCTACATAACAGCGCAGAATATCGACAATGTCCGGAAAAGGCACGCCAGTCTCAACAAGAAATACCTATACCATCCTGCTCGCAACAACAACACATGCAATGTGCAAAATAGAAAAACCCTGCTGCCTGATTAAATTGATTAAATTAAGTAGCTGGATGAGCAATCACTGCTTAAAATTGAACTCAAGCAAGACGGAAGTGATCATGTTTGGTAATCTTTCTCCACCTTGGTCCCCTGAGTGGTGGCCAGACAATCTTGGCCCCCACCTTTACCTGTAATTAAGGCTAAAAATCTTGGCATTATTATAGATGACAAATTGAGCCTGAAACCCCAAGTGTCCACAGTGGTGTCTTCCTCATACTTTATGATTAAAACCTTAAAAAAAATACTTCCTTTTGTTCCTAAAGAATCTAGAAAGACAGTTGTGACCTCCCTAGTCTTATCAAAACTTGACTACTGCAATGGCCTTTATATTAACATTCAATCCTCTCTCCTTAGAAAATTGCAAATGGTACAAAATGCTGCAGCAAGACTCATATTGGATATCCCCAAGTATCAGTCAGTGACAAAAGGGATTCAGGACCTGCACTGGCTGCCAGTCGGTCAGCGGGTAAAATTTAAGGCGCTTTGTATCGCTCACAAGGCCCTTTACAAAGAAGGTCCGAAATTTCTATGGGACCTCTTCAGATGGTATTCCCCCAATAGATCTCTACGATCGGCAAATTTAAATTTGATGCCTACTGTTAGAATTAAAAAACGAATTGGGGTGGGAGGAGTTTCAGTTACAATACCATAAAGGAATGGAACTCTCTCCCACTTTATCTTAGGAAGATTCCCTCCCTCCTGGAGTTCAGAAAGCAGCTAAAGACATGGCTCTTTTAGGATCAGTGGTTGTAATATAATTTGAAGACCGGAAGCGCCAAGACACCTAAGGGTATACGCGCGCTATACAAGTTATAATAACATAACATAACATAACATAACCAGTGTGCCTCCACACAACGTCTTCTGGATCACAGTTTCATCGAATGTCATCCAACATGTCCCATCAGGATTTAACAAGGGACAACCTACGACGAACACGTTGCTACCCACCATCCGCTTCATTGGATGACATCCATGTTTACCATCAATGGGATGGATGCCCTGCTGGAAGGTATCGCATACACGTCAACTTGTCAATTCATGGGTCCCCGACTCAATACCCCCAATTGAACATTGATGTTCAACACCGTACCCATGCTTGGCATTCGCACGGAGTGGGCAGTTAGCTGTACAAGAACTATACCATATAATCTGCGACTAACACCTTACCATCAACTCCACTGCCATGACATCTGACATTTTCGGGACATGCACCCTGTTCCTCACCATATCCTGTGTCTCTGCATGAACAGGGGGAGGCAGAGGTATGGGACTTGTGTACAGTAACCACATGGCCAATACAGCACGAACAACTATGCCATAATATGAATTCTGCGCACCTGGACACATGCACCTGTCAGTGCACACTTATCTATCTGCTGCAGTACGTGAGAACTGTCACCTCACCTTTGTCTGTACTTCCGTGCCAGGACTTTTGCATGGACAACAAATGCAACCCACTACAACATGGGCCTAGTTATAGTGTCATGTTCAGTAGCCACCACATAGCAACAACTGGTGAGACGCTGCTGCATGCAGGTAGGCACATGCCCTGATGTCACCCCTGACGCAGGTGTGTCGGAGTCACTATTGTACTAAACCGGTACCATGGAACTGAGATGAACTGTCCCTATGATGTCAAGCTGTCTAGTAGGCTAAATGAATACTGTCTGTGTCAAAGCCCAGAGACCATCAGTAATTAGCAAATGTACTTTAGCATAGCAAGGGCAAGGCAGTTGTAACCCTGAAGCCTCCATTCCACAGTCAACAACTAATTACATCTACCTGTACCCCCTTTCGTATGTGTAATCATGCTAAGTATATCCTCCACATGCATTTTGCTGCCAGTAGTGTCCACTATACTGCATCACAGAGGAAGTAAGTCCAAATACATGCCTCGAAGCAAATATGTGACTCTGTAGAAATATCTTCAGAAGACAAGTACGAATGAGAGAGGATGAGAGTGTGTGAAGTACACGAGAGTCGTGAGATGACCATGTAGTCCAGTGACATTGGATGTCAATGCATATGATTTGCCGCCACAGTGGCCCTAGTGAAATACTACAGGTCGTGGGCCTTTTATTGTCAGACTCTGACGTGGCCCAACAGATCATCACAGTAACACTGACGGGCTGGTCACTCCAAAGCACAGTCCTACATATGTGTATAATTACCTTCACAGTCGGACATCACACTCATCAAGCAAAAGTAGGACCCACACAAGAAGCATGCTACAGCAATGCATGACAAACCACACACAGGATATCAGTGTGGGTGGGCAGGTCCGCACAGTGAGTACGAACTGCTGAAACTCACATACATGCTTAATTAAACCAGGCACAATCCCGACAGTCACACACCCTGCAGACGCACAATGGCCAAAACATATTAAGTAGGAGCCATCCTGAACTGCAAGGACACACCCACACACTGCACACTGTGCAACATACAATACACACATGCGCTCACATTCACAGACCTGAACACGGATACAAACACCCACCATGCCCCTGGGTAACACATGTGTGAAATCGACATTGCCAGAGTGCACACACCCACACCAACACTACCCCAAAGTCACACACATCACACCACACACACCTACACATCCCAAATGCACACTTTGAAAGTAAGCCATGTGCCCAGGCTCAATGTTCATCACAAGATTAACATACACCTACACTGCTGGCCACCCAGAAAGTAAGCTCACACATACCCGCACACTATGCACATGCTACCTGTCATCCTGTGGCCAGACTCACACCCCGTGCTTTGCTTGCACGCAAACATGACACGTATACATTTCCCATGAAATACCAGCAAATACATGCAGACAATCCGTGTCACTAAAATTCTTTTTCATCACACACACAAGTAGCAGAGTCTGAAAGAAGTGAAGTCCCAGCCACGTGTAAAACACATTGGAATGTGAGACCAGACATTGCAATTGTTGAGGTACCAAACAAGGCATGTGCCTCACTTAACTATGCACACACAGTAACAACTGCAATCAGCAACTACACAGACACAACCGACTACAGGAACAACAGCATCCAGTCACAGATTACATAGACAGGCGGCAATATTGTTCAACACCAGGGACAGTGGCCAGTCCGATGTGCAGAGTAGTGATACGAAAAGCTGCGCATGCATTGTGTGTGAGTGTACCCTGCCATGGCCAGCAACACTGCCATGGCAGTCACAATAGCCATTACAGCCACCACTGTGTCACAGGTAGTTGTGTGAGGGTGCCTACCATTCAAACAGGATGCCAGTCCGACTCAGTGCTGCCTGTGTGCTACGGGACAGTTTGAGGTCCGCCCCTGAGAGAGGAGCACAACTGTGGAAGACACACATGTGGCATGTGAAGCGGGAGGGCTGCTTGGCCCAGGTGGGTGGGTGGCACGGGTAGGTGCACTCATGCAGTGTTGAAACAGACTGTGTGGGGAGGATCCCGGAGGGGTACAATTCCACTGTGTTGGGAATTAGGAAAGCCTACCTGTCTGGGGATGAATGTGAACTCCTGTGGGCACAACAGGCGGGCAGACGATCAATGCTGCATCAGGTGTAGGCGTTAACCCTCCCTCTGGGGACATGCTGGATACTGCTGTGCGTCTGCCTGGCCCTTGCCAAGGCACTTACATCCCCTGTCCTCCAGGTGTATCCCCCACATTGTCCACCTGCACAGGCTACCCAGGTCACGGGACGGCAGTGGAGCTTGGTGGGTGGGAGGTCATGGCGCCCTTCTCCTGGTCACATCTCGCAGGCAACACATTCTCAGTGTGCAGCAGGGCACAAGTCCGAAATGAGAAGTGGGGGGACGCTGACGGCACGACAGGAAGTGACGTCACGAAATGTGGCTTGCGCCATCAGAATCATTGCCGCCTCTCGCTCACCCCTTAGATGCGATTGCATCAGAGACGCCAGCGCGTGAGCAGCAGCTCCAAACTCGCCCCAGAGAGTCCAAAGAGTGAATGTGTGGCTCCACTTGCTCCAGTCATCGAGCTCACGGTAAAACAAGTGTGGGGACGCCGTCCACCCGCGTGGTAGCCCGACTCGAGCCCTGGACTGTGCAGGCAAAGTGTCCTATTGGACTTGCGATATGTGTGAGTTGCATGACACTCGTTGGCGGGGGAGGGCTCGGAGGCCCGTCACCCTGAGGCCCATATCTCACTCTATGGGTCCCTTGTCAATGGCAGCGGATGTAATGACTATGCGCGCCGGGGTGGGTCTACCTTTCGTCTGGGATGGTGTTTGCGGCCTGTCCCGCTACGTCTTCTGTGTGTTGCATGTGGTGTATCCGGACTCCGGAGACTGTAATGCATTGTCACTGTTGTCCAGGGCCAGAGTCGGGGTACCACGCGGGTGGACGGCGTCCCACCACTCATTCTACCGCGAGCACGATAACTGGAGAAAATCAAGCCACACATCCACTCTTTGGCCTCTCTGGGGCGAGATCGGAGCTGCTGGTGCACGCGCTGGCTTCTCTGATGCAATAGCATATAATGGCTGAGCGAGGGGAGGCAATGAGTCTGACGGTGCAAGCCACCTTTCGTGATGTCACTTCCTGTCATGACATCAGCGTCCCCCCACTTCTTTTTTTAGGACTCGTGCCCTGCTGTTGTCAGATGTGCCACTTTCCAGGGGGGTTGAGAAAGGGTTCGGTAATGTCAGCCTGATATTGGGCCAGTTGAAGGACCACCTTGACTGGGGAGGACAACCATTGGACAGTCTGGTGTAGCCCACCCACGCGTACATGTAGGCCCTCCATGAACTATGTCACCTGCGGCAAGGTGATGTCGTGGGCAATGAAGTCATTGAGGACAGCCGTCTGCCCCACGCAGAGATGCCGCACAAGCACAACAGACCCAGCACTGAGGGCAGCAGGGGTCACATGTGCAGGGGCAGCTGTGCCTGGTGTGAAGGACACTCTATCCTTCATCCTTGTGCCGACACGTGTTGCACCTGTGGAAGTAGATGGGAGTGCGGGCATTGGCCTCCGCGTGGCTGAAGAGGAGTCAGAGTCCACGTCCCCTGTGCTAGCAAACATGGATGCATCACCTCTGTCCTCAGATGACGCAGAAATTGCCATCTCGGTCTGTGATTCATCCAGCACACGTCTGGCCCCTCCGAGGCGCTGGTCACATCTGTCTCACTCAGCTCCTGTGCAGCTGCTTCATCCCATGCCTCACCACTGTTGACCGTCCCCTGTCCCTCAGCACCCTCGGGAGATGCCACATGTGAGAGAGCGAGGTGGCCTCACTCATTTGGCATCAATTAAACAGACATGTGCAAGGGAAGCAGCACAGAACATTCCCAAACCCACATGTTGCACGATACCTGTGCAATATTATACAGCCACCACAATCAACACGTAATGGCTGGCGGACAGAAAATGAAGCCGCTAATATGTGGCACATTTGTTGTGCACATAGCACAACACCCGGCCTGTGTCACCCTGCGACCATAGCCACAAATCGCTGTGTGCACACCGACTGTCCTGATGGTGGCAAGGATGACCACTACGTAATTAGGCCAAGGACATACCTGCATGGAGCAGAATGGGACACCACTCACACAGACTGCTACATGACAGTCCACAATGGTCATGTGCCCATGCCTTCCACCTGTCGTTCGCATGAGCACAACTACTGTTGCACAGTGTTCCGGATGTGTAAGTACCAGGAATATGAGCTGAGGGATCGCACACATATGTCCGAACGAAATCAGAGTAGGCACAGTGCCTCAAACATACATGTGAATTGCCACTCCAGCCTACTACAGGTTGTTGCTGAGGGCTACGACTCTGAATGCATTGACATTGCAGAGTGCTCTAATTACATCTTGGACCTCAGGAATCGCATATGCATGTCAGATGCACCCAGCACAGAGTACACTTACAACCCACTGCATCACACAGCAAACATCACATTACCCAGATTATGGGTAGGCTGTGGACACATGCTGCCTCTCACACCAAAAGACACCATCCCACTATACTGTACACTTGCTTGCTGCTGATGCCCCTACACACGTGCATCTGGCACAGGCTGTGTGACTGTCAAGATGCAGACCATTAGTGGTGAAATGCAGCGCCGTGCTAACCTGACAATACGAGGGGGCATCCCCCGATTCGTCTCCACCACGTAGTCGCTCATCCGGCAGAAGACGTCACACCCTTTGTGGAATTGGCTGCACTGTCGGTTACACATACACAGAGGCATCAACTTGGATGCAATGGCTCATCACAAGGCCTTGGGCTGGAGGACTTCCAACTGCAGGGATGGTACACAAGAGGGTTGGAATATCACTCATACACTTCTCATCATCACCCACATCCAGCAATCACAGTGGCATGATGCTAACCCATCCAATATACTCAGAGATGTGTAACAGCGCCAAGAAGTACTCGGACATGTCATTACAGCATGTGTACACCACACGTTAATGCATGCTGGTGGGAGTGTGTACACAGTACCTGTCCATCCCATTCACATGCAGGATGCCAGCACATCGAGCAATGTGTAGTCTGCCCACATCTACTGTCCATTGTCATGTAAACCAACACATAGATCACAAGGCAACACATCTTTGTGGGTGGACTCACTGTGTCCAACACTGCGCAGCCCTCAACGTACTCGCCCTGTGAATGGCTCACCCCGCAATGGAGGTCACATTCAGTGCCACTATCTCTCACACACATCCCTATCACAAGGCCTGGAGTGTACAATCGACAGGGCTGAGTATGCGCATTTCCGGAGGGTTGTGAACTGAAGACACATGTAACCCACTGTACAGTCAGTGTTGTTTCCTTCTAGTATTGGGCGGTCAATGTGCAGCCCAGGTCTGCTGAGACTGAGAAGGCCAGCAGGGCCCCAGCCAGCCATTCACACAAGCAATAACTGCCCTGAGTCCTGCATTGCCAAGTGGCTGCGTCACTGGATGTCTGACATGTAAATGCCATGTACCACCACTCGGGAGGGACATGCATGGGAAAGCGCCAGAGAGCCTACATACCCCTTCCACCTGTAGCAAGCATGGTAAGCAGTGCATTTTGGAACCCCACAGGCTCTGACTCATAGTGCTGCGGATCAGCGACATGTGTGTCCCCCACATGCACTCCCACACACACTGTAGTTGCCTTACACACACAACTTTTGCAAGACATAGCCTTGGGCAGTGTGCGTGGAGCTCGGAATCCAGGATCTCCAGCTCCTCGCTGTTGAGTGGAGCTGGACATATCTTCAGAGTCGTCGACATGAAGGTGGACAGGTGGCAGCAGCAGCAGGTGTTGTTGAGGGATGCCAGGCAGCAGTCCCTGTAAGCTGTGGTAATGCCGGTCTCCCTCCCACACTCATGTAGCCCCCTGGGGCTGTCTCAGTGGGTCCAAGCTGCTGCGATTGGTGTACCATGTCTGCCTACTTCAATTGCACACAATGGCCTGCTCCGAGCTGTCCCGGTACGCTTACCTCTATAGTCGAACAGGCAGGATGTAACCGCGAGGGCTATTAGAGTTGGCCTCAAGGGCATGGTCCATTGCGGGTACAGTCCGCTGGTGCCATGTGGAATCCACAGTTTAATGTGCGCCATGCATTTGCAGGTCTGGCCATGATTTGTGTGTGGGAGCATGTCCACACTAGACAGGGCCACTTCATGCTGTGTGCATAGGCATTGACGGACAGTGCTCAGCCTCCACATGTCTGTTGGCACATCATCATGTACACATTAGCATGGTAGCATGGTATGTGCATATGCACACACATGCCATATTTCTCAATGTACATCTCCCACTTGGCACGTGCAACGTTACGTGTCACTTGTGATGTGTGTTTGCATTCACACAGCTGTGTTGTCATGGAGTTGTCAATGTGTACACCTGTCAATGTGTGTTGGAGGTGTGATGTGTACAGTGCTGTACATTGGGTGAACTAGGGACATCATTGACTGTCGCATATCCCGTTGTGCAACAGGACCCACTTGTTTGGGCCGCTCAGCCTGTGTACATTGTGTTGTTGGTGTGTGCCATACTCACCCAGCCTCGGAAGCTGTGTCAGGCACAGCAGCTAGGTATATTGCCGTGGTGTTGCCGCTTCACACATATGCAGTCTGGATTGATCATCATGCCTTTCAAGCTATTGTGGCCTAAATCCCCATGTGCCACAAAATGGTTGGTGTCAGTGGTCATTGCCATTGGTAAGGGGACCTGTGTAAGAGTATTGTAGCTGTGCTGTCCCTACTTGTCAGCTGTACTGTGATTCCATAGTTTTGTCAGTAATTTTAGTTTTGTGTATGTGGAAATGCCATGTGGTGTGTCGCATTGACATGTGTCCACTTCCATCTGTCCTAGGAGGAGACCAAACATACATCGCCCCTACCAATTGCTGGCAGACATGGAGGATGTGGAGGTTATCAGGAAATTCCGTCTGGACCGACCCACCCTGCATCACCTATGTGCAATGTTGGAACCCCACCTTCGTCCTCGCAGGGTGTATCTGACAGCATTCACCCCCACGGCTAAGGTGATGGCTGTACTGCATTTTTTCGCTACCGGATCTTTCCAACACACGGTGGGCAGTGGAGGTGGGATGTCCCAGCCCATGTTCAGCATGGTGCTACGGGATGTCCTGTCAGCTATGATGCTGTACAGGAACGGGTACATCCGATTCCCCAGAGCTCGTGATTTGGCGGCAGTGAAGGGTGCTTTCTAGACCCTTGGACGCATCCCCCACGTTGTTGGTGCTATTGATTGCACCCATGTTGGCCTTGTAGCACCACAGGCCATGGAGCACATCTATAGGAATCGGAAACATTTCCACTCCCTGAATGTGCAAGTGGTGTGCCTGGCGGACATGATAATCACACACGTGTGTGCGAAGTTTCCCGGATCCGTCCATGACTCGCACATCATGCGCCACAGCATCCTCCCACGAATGATGGCCAATCTTCAACCGGACCGTGCATGGATTGTTGGTGGGTATGCATACTCGTGTAGTGTGCTGGGTGTGACATGCTGTCTTGTATCCTGTTGGAATTGCAACGATTCTCTGTGTTTCTCACACCCAGGTGACTCTGCATGTCCTAACGGGCCTTGGCTGCTGAGCCCACTCCGTAATCCTAGGACACCAGCTGATGTCAGATACAATGAGGCACATGGTAGGACCAGACGTGTGGTGGAGCGGACATTTGGACTCCTGAAGTCCAGATTCAGATGCCTGGATTGCACTGGGGGTGCACTGGCATACTCCCCACAGAAGGTGTGCCAGATAGTTGTGGCATGCTGCATGCTGCACAATCTCGCAATTCACAGGCAGATCCCCCTGATAGTGGATGACGGTGATCAGCCAGGGCCCCCGTCTGCAGACCAAGCCGTGTCCAGTGACGAGGACAGTGGAGAGGAGGAAGCAGTGAATGAGCGTCAGCAGCTCATCGCCCGCTACTTCACTTGACAGTGAGTGACCATGTACGACGGCTGATGTTGCTGTAGTTGTGTAGGTGTATGTGTGCATTGTCACTGCAGCCTATTGTTCACTGAGTGCTGTGTGGCAATGGTCCCTGTACAGGGTAGTATGCCACTGACAGTGGCTGTAGCATTGTGCCCTGTTGCTCTGTGAGATGTGTGTACATTGCTTGCACTTGATGACAAGTACTGTGTGATGAGTGTGTGACACACACATTCAATGGACTCTTGTTCTGTTTTTCCCCCTAGGTCCCTACAGCCTCTCCTGGCCTATCGACATACCACACTACAGATGCATTTCTGATCATGGGGACGGTTGCACATTTTGATTAAACACAGAGCAGATAAGACAGAATGTGATCCAGCTGTATTTATTTAAAGCAGTGACATGTGATTGTGGGCAAGGTGATCACACAAGTGGTGCATGCTGGAACAATGAGTTGACGGACATGTCCGCGTGATGGTCAAGGTGTCCCCATGTTGTTCTGGGTCCACAGTCCGACAGACACATGCCATTCACATGGCAGTGTGGGGTAGGATAGTAGTCCAAGTGAATGCAGTAGATGGCCACCGTGGCTGGCTGACTCACTGGCGTTTGGAGCGTGCAAAGTCTTCTCTGGACACCTGTTTCCTCTTCGGACGACCCCTTCCACGTTTGGGAGGGGGGGGTGTTGTTGTGGGCTGCTGGTGGTGGCTGAGGATTGCCCACTCGCTGTGGACTCAGGGGAACTGGATGTTGTACGACCCTGCGCCCCAGCAGGTGGTGGCGGAGGTGGTGTGGTTGGCCTTGATTGGGCCCTCACCGCCACCACTAGCTGGCCCATGAGGTCGACTAGTTGGCTCATACGGGTCACGAATTGGCCCATATGGGCATCCATGGACCTCAACACCCCAAGGACTTCCCGCGTATCGGCAGATGAGCGGGCCCATTGTCCCTGGGCCTCTTCATAGGCCCCAAGGACTCTGGCGATTTGCGGCAGGGCTTGGCTCCCAGGCTCGGATGGCATTGTCCTGACCCTGCTCCTCCCACCTGTACTGCTGCCACCGACCTGCCCACTCGCCACAGTGGTCACCCGGGGACTCGTTGTCGCTCCCAGGGTCAATGTCGACGTGCGTACAACACCTTGCGCAGGGTTAGTGGTCAGGGAGGCCCTGGTGGTGGTGGTTGCGGCGGTGGTGGTGGCCGCAATGACCGTGGCAGCAGGGGCCTGGGACTGGTACTGGTCACCAGCCCTGGGAGATGGGTTGGTGGGTAGGAGGGGTCCTGGGGAGCGGTTGCGCCCTGCCACACCAGATGTGCCTGGTCGGGTGTCCTCGTCCGAAGAGGTGTCCAGGTCTTCCACATCCGTGAGTCCGTGTGGAGGGCTTGTGGACTGGCTGTGATGGCTGCTGTCTCCCTCTCCAGCATCATGCTGTTCGTCACCTGTGGGGCGGAGACGAAAGGTTATTGTGTTGCACCTTGCAAGGTTTGTGTTAGATGTCTGACATTCACAGTTTGTGCACAGTTGTGCACTGATTTCCCAGATGCGTGTGTATGGCTCTGCAATGTGTGTGCGTGATCAAGGCAATGGAATAGTGTGATGGGTGCATATGGCATGGGACGGATTTGGAATGCCAATAGGTGTGTGTTGCAGTACCCCTACATTTTGTGGCTTTGGTGGAAACGGGGTACAGCCCCATGAACGCTTTTGAGCTGATATATGTTTTTGGGGTTCATTTGCAACGCTTAGAGACGCAGATGGCAAAAGGGGTACAGCCCCATGAACGCTTTTGAGATGAAATATGTTTTTGGGGTACATACTGTGACATATGGGTGCAGAAGGGGACATGTGTTTTGGCCACACGACACTGCAGAGACAAAGGTGTGTGTATGTCTGACATACCCAGCATATCTGCTCACTGTTATCATTTGGGGACATTACACTGCAAGCATTGTGGTGTGTGAGTGATGGTTGTGTGACACACAACGTATTGCAGATGGGACAATTCCTTGTTGTGCGTGCTACCCTCAGCCATGTGCGGCAATGCAGTGCTCTTGGTGTGTAGACTATTTTAGGTATGTTGTAAATCACAGTGTGACGTGCGCTTCAGACACTGCAGACACATGTTTGGTCATCGGCAGGGATCTTTGCTGTACTACTGTATATGGGACAACTGTTTAGATGATATACCTTACATGACACTGGGGCTTAGGGATGAGATGGATGAGATTTTGAATGTGCATTGTGTAGCTGTGTGGTTCATGGGTCCAGTGGTGTATGTGACATTACTGGGGTCCCACTCTGTTACATTGAGACAAGATAGACTTACATGGGTGATGTTGTACAATGTCAAGGGAACAAGCAGACACGACTACATGGACAAGACTTCGATGGTGTTGCTGATGTGTGTGATGACTGGCACAGTGCACGCCATGTGGGTCAGTACTCCAGTGAGACTTGTGCATGCAGACGTGACTCCTTACGTGTTAGTGTATTTGACATGGCTCATGTGGGCTATGACTCTGTAATTCATGTCCGTGTGCACATTAGTCACATGGTTATGACAGGGTGCAGTGCTACCTGTTCCTCTGCTACGTGACATGTCCCAAATGTTAGTCGTAGTACAGTCCTCATGCCTACAGACACCCCGCCCTGTACAGTAGTCTACCTACTTGTTGGTTTGGAGGGTGCAATGCAATGGCTACCACATGGTTATGGGAGGGTGGGGTGCTCCATCTTGCTGATCTGTGGGAGTGGGGGCCGTGTTGTGAGTTGTGGTGATGGCTTAGCACCCACAGACACCCCTCCATGTAGGGAAACATATCTACCTGTCGGGTGAAGGTGTGCACTGCAATGGCTGACACATGGGTGTGGGGAGTGCTCCATCTTGGTGCGCTGTAGGACTAGGGGCCTGTTGGGTGTTGTACTTCTGCAGTCCCACATCCGATACACGGACTTTGTGGTAGGGCTACTTACCTGTTACTTGTTGGTTAGTGCAGCTATGGCTGACACATGTGTGTGGGTGTGGGGAGTGCTCCTTCCTGCGCATCTGGGGTGCAAGGTGACCTGGTGGGAGTTGTGGTGCTGGCTGACTGTACACATGCCCCCATGGTTTTGTTTGTTGGTACCTTTGGGCTGAGTGTGTGGGGGTGTCTGTTGCATGTGTGAGAGATGTCTTGTGTGTTGTGTGCTGGACATGGGGGTGTTTGGGCCTCGGAGCTATGGCATTCTGGTAGTGCATGACAGTGCATAGCAGTGTGCTGGTATACATTTGTTTGTACTTACCAGCCTCCACTCCCCCTGGTATTCCGGTGAGACTCTCCGGATGTAGGATGCCTCGCACCTTCTCCTCCCACGCCTTGAAGGTCTTGAATGGCGCTGGATTCCCGCCGCCAGTCCTGTCAGCCAGCTCACGATTCTTGGCCTCCTTCTTCCTGACCACGCGTTTCAGGTCGTGCCACCTCTTTGTGATTTCACCCTTGTTGCGTGGCACGTTCCCAACTGCATTCACCTGATCTACTATCCTTCTCCACATTCTGTTTCTGGTGGCTAGTGGTGTCTGTTGGACCTGGTTGCCATAGATTTGTGGGTGCACCTTGATGATCTCGTCGACCATGACCATCAACTCAGTGGCAGTGTACTTCGGCATTCTTTGTGTTGCCATGGTGTGCGGTTTGGTATATGTGGTGCTGGTGTGGTGGGTGTGTGGTGGGTGGTGTGTGATGTGCAGGGTGTTCGTGGTGCCGTTGTGTGAGTGGTGATGGTGGTGGTGTTGGTGATGAGTGTGATGTGTGTGTACGTGTGGTGTGCTGCTTTCCTTTGGGGCTGTCTGGGTTCTCTGATGGTGTCTTCGCTTTGTAGTGGTGCAAGGGATTGTGGTCTGTGAAGGGGCTGATTTTGTACTTACCTATGTGGGTGTGTCATGATGGGCTGTCGTTTTCAGGTGTGTTGTGTCTGGTGTCCTGGGATTTGTAGTTTATTTGTTTTTGCCAGGGGGTGGTATCTTTGAGATGTGTTCTGTGTTTGGGTATTTTGGCGTAGTTTGCTGTGTGGACTTGTTGGCCATGTCATGTGTGTTTCTTTGTTCCGCCAATGATTTCCGTGCACGGACGTGGGCGCCAGGCCTTCCGCCGTGTCATTTATTCATCACTGTTGTTCACGGTGGCGGGCGGGGAATCTGTGGATTTACCGCGCTCATGTCTGGGAGATCATAATTTCACGGTCGTTGTCTCGCTCGGCGGGGCGGGCGGATTTGGGTTTTCGTGCGGGATTGCGTCCGTGGCGGACGGATGATCTTCTACTCTGGATTGGACGGGCGGAATTTTGTGTGTTTTTTCCGCCGTGGGCGTAGATTGCTTCGCGGCATCATGATTGCTCGGTCGCTATTCCCATGGTGCAGGCGGGCGGTTTTTTCAGGCTATGGTGGATGGCGGATTTTTTCCGCCGGTTATCGTAATGGACCCCTAAGTGAGGATAATTTTTTAAAATATATTACATTAAAAAATGTAATATGTATAATGTAAATAAAAAATTAATTTATTTATGTAATATATTCATTTTTTATGTATATTGTATTATTTACTGTTTTGTAAAAATAAAGATTAATAAAAATATATTTAGAAAATAATTTACAATATTTAAATAATGTAAATTATTGTTAATGTTATTATTAAAGGAAATTAATTTAATGTACAGTTTATTTATAAATGTAGTTTTTATTTGAGGAGGAATAGTAAATTATATATGTTTAGTGTCCTGCACTTTCCCTGATTTAATAGTAACTGGAGTGGGAATAGTAAATTCTATATGTTTAGTGTCCAGCACCTTCCCTTATTAAATACTAACTGGAGTGGGAATAGTAAATTATATATGTTTAGTGTGCAGCACCTTCCCTGACTTAATAGTAAGTGGAGTGGGAATAGTAAATTATATAAGTTTAGTGTGCAGCACCTTCCCTGACTTAATAGTAAGTGGAGTGGGAATAGTAAATTATATAAGTTTAGTGTCCAGCATTTTCCTTGACTTAATACTAACTGGAGTGGGAATAGTAAATTATATGTGTTTAGTGCCAGCACCTTCCCTGACTTAATCCTAACTGGAGTGGGAATAGTAAATTATATGTGTTTATTGTCCAGCATATTCCCTTGTTTTATATTTACTGGAGTGGTTACAGTAAATTATATATGTGTATAGTTTTGTGAAGTTATAAAATGTATTTGGTGTGTAGTGGGAATGTGTTTGAATCATAAGATTATTAATAATGATTATTAAAAAATGTGTATAAATATTATTAGTAGATATATATTATAAAAAATATACATTGACTTAAAAATACATTTTAATCATATATAAAACATAAAATTGTTTATGGACAATAACTACACATGTGAAAATGTTTTAATGATGTTTATTTTTGTCATTGAAGTAGTCATAGTAGAATAATATATTTTATTTAATGCATACAATATAAATTATGAGAGATACAGAAAAAACATAGGGCCCCATTAGGATGGCGGGCGGACTGAAGTCCGCCCGCCATCCTCGCGGTGAAGGGACCGGCCGCCAGTCGTGCAGCGGTCCCGCACCGCTGATTAGGATGCGACCGCCACCATGGCGGTCGCATTCCGCATATTTGGCATTGCGGCGGGTGTTGCTTACAGCAGCACCCTCTGCAATGCCAAATTGACATGTTGTGCATTCCCATGCACAACGTGGCAGGCACCGCGCGGTGCCTGCCACCTTGTGCATGGGAATGCAGGGGGGTACCATGGGTACCCCCCAAGTGCACCCCACAACCCCTGGGGGCCCGCAACGGGCCCCCAAAGCACAACCCCGCCAGCCTTTCCATGGCGGCATCGCCGCCATGGAAGGGCCTTTTACACCAGGCATCATAATATGGATGGCGGTGCCTTCTAGGCACCGCCACCATATTGTGCCCCAGCTCCGCACGGCCGGCAATCGGTACAATTGCCGCCCGGCGGAAAAGCGGCAGATGCACTTTGCGTCCCCCGCGATACCCCCCGCCATGATAATATGGCGGGGGGTAAATCAGGTTGAGATGGTGGGCGGATCGCCATCATAATCACCCCCATAATGTTTCTTTTTTTAATATAATAGATATTTGAAATAATTATACTTTATGTATAATAATAATGGAGAAAAAAGTTGTAACATTGGTGAAATTTTTAATACAGGTATGTATATTTTTTAACAGTAAACAAATTTGTTTTACATTGTTTAAGCATAATTATTTTACACATATAACTTTTTATAACAGTTGTACAGTTTTATTTTGTACTTTGAACATTTATTATTTGGTTACATATGTTGTAAACATAAAATAATATAGCATTTTAGACATGTTTTTCATAGTAGTAAACATTTAAAATGAATAACAATGTTTTGACATGTAATAGTAATTTTTAATTAATATTATTAATATATAAAAAATTAATAATATTAATTATTACATTGTTTAATTTTATATATAAATGTTTTGTAATTTGTAAATATTTATTTAACATTTGTTACATTTTGTACATACTTCTAATAAGCATTGTACATTATATAAAATAATATGGAATTATAATAATATATATTATATATTTCATAATATTTATTATTATGATTTTACAATGTAGAAACAATGATATATAATTTTTAACATACAAATACAATTTTTTGTATTTTTTGTAACCATTTCTAAAGGTTATTAATTACTGTATAACATGTATTTAAATAAAAATATTGTATTTTCAAAATTTAAGCAGCCATTTTTGTTTTACAGTTAGTATTTTGTAACCGCTTACTTTTGTTTTGGGTCATTTGTGAGGGGAGAAGCTCGCGGTTGGAAGCTGTGTCTCGTTGAGGAAGGTAAGTGTAATTTTCTTTAATTTAACTAAATTTTTACTGTCATTTGAAGCTAGTTAGGTGGTAGGTAGTGTGTCTAGTGTTAGGTTTTTGTATTTTTGACGAGTATTATGTGTAAGTTAGATTTTACCGAGATGTCGATAGTTAGGGGCTTTTTAGGATGTCCACCCGCCACCCTAGCCGTGCTGGGACCGGCCGCCAGCGGCGGTCCCGCACCGCCAATTAGGATGCGACCACCACCCTGGCGGTCGCATTCCGCATCTTCAACATTGCGGCGGGTGCTGCTGTAAGCAGCACCCGCCCCAATGCCAAAGAGGCATGCTGTGCATTGCCATGCACAACGTGACAGGCACTGCGCAGTGCCTGCCACCTTGTGCATGGCAATGGTACCCCCAAGTGCAGCCCCCCAACCCCCCACCCCCTCGGGGGCCCGCAACAGGCCCCCAAAGCAATTCCCGCCAGCCTTTCCATGGCGGCATCGCCGCCATGGAAAGGCCTTGTCAACCCATCAACATAATATGGTTGGCGGTGCCTGGAAGGCACCGCCACCATGTTATGCCCCAACTCCGCCCGGCCGGCAATCGTAACAATTGCCGACCGGCGGAAAAGCAGCGGACGGACTTTCCGTCCGCCACGGTACCCCCCGCCATGATAATATGGCGGTGGGTAAATCAGGTTGTGATGGCGGGCGGATCGCCACCGCCTGCCGGGCGGCGGCAATCCGCCCGCCATCATAATGACCCCCTTAGTGTTTGCGGCCTAGTTTAGAGAGGTTAGAGTTTGTTGCAATATGTGTGGATATGGTAATAGAAATGTTTGTAATTGTGTTTAATTATAGTATATGTGTATGTTTGTGTGGGTGGGATTGTTTTCGTATTTTATTACAGGTTTTCGTTGTTGGAAGTCGACGTTTGGAGGAAATTGCGTTTTTTTAATTAAGAAGTGTATTAGTTTAGTAAACTAATATTTATTTAACACTTTCTTAATTTTTCGGGTTTTTCTGGAGCGTTTCTTTTTTTTAATACTTTTTTCGGGTTTTTTATGGTTTATTCGATTTGGATTCATGGACCTAGGATCGTTTTTTAAACAGATGGATTTTTCCATTTTTTTGGGGGCATTTTTTGGGGACATTTGGTATTATGATATACCAGGATGGATTTATAGGAGTTGAGATATTATTTCTTCAGCTACAGAAACGGTAAGTTATTTTTATTAATTATTGTGGGAGGGAAATGTTAAAGAAATTACTGTTATTGTGTGTTATATTTTCTAAAATATAATTAAGATGTCAATATACATTTATGTTTTAAAATAGATATACGAGACAAAAAAATTATATTTGTGAAAATATTAAAAAATTATATTTGTATTTTTAAATTGTTTTTGGAGAAAAGTATTAGTATTTTTGGTGCAATTATAGGTTAAAGTAGGCTTTTAGCTATTGTTGATAGGAATTCTAGGCCTCTTGTTGTTGGATATAGTATTACTTTACTTTGTAGGTATTCAAACATTTGTTTAGTTTCTTTGGTAAGTTTTGGGGCGATTTGGGCTACAGATTGCTCCATTCTTAGTTGTTGGTAGCTCTGTTCTTTTTGGAGCGATTGTAGGAGTTTTAGTAGGGTAGGTGTACCTCTGCCTGTTGTTGCTTGGAAGGCATTATGCCATCCTTCAACAGAATTGTTTGTTTTGGCTTGTTTATTTAGTGTGCTAAGGTATACATTCCACCATGGTATGTGGAATTTAGGTAGTCTTCTATGTCCTGATCTGT
The DNA here is from genome assembly GCA_963921515.1 of Calotriton arnoldi. Lineage (NCBI taxonomy): Eukaryota > Metazoa > Chordata > Amphibia > Caudata > Salamandridae > Calotriton > Calotriton arnoldi. Next base: position 501,143 of record CAWUFW010009318.1, on the reverse strand, counting down.
GGAGTCTTCCCACCCAGGTATCCTCAAAATAATCTAAGAGGGAACTTAATTTTTGTTCGTTTCTTTGGTAGTATGGGCTTTCTAGTAGTAGGTTGTAGTGTTCGGCCACGTCAGTAACTGGGACTTAGGCTAGTGCTATACGTTTTTAGCTTGATATGCAAAAGTACTGTCAGTTGCATATTCAACACTTAGGGGTCATTAGGATGGCGGGCGGACTTCAGTCCGCCCGCCATCCTAGTGGTAATGAGACCGGCCGCCTGCTATGCAGCGGTCCCGCACCCTGATTAGAATGCGACCGCCACCCTGGCGGTCACATTCCGCAGTTTAACATTGCGGTGGGTGCTGCTTACAGCAGCACCCGCCGCAATGTCAAATTGCCATGTTGTGCATTTCCATGCACAACGTGGCAGGCACCGCGCGGTGCCTGCCAACTTGTGCGTGGAACTGCAGGCAGGTACCATGGGTACCCCCAAGTGCACCCCCCACCCCCCCGGGGGCCCACAACAGGCCCCCAAAGCAAATCCCCGCCAGCCTTTCCATGGCGGCATTGCCGCCATGGAAAGGCCTTTCACTGCACACATCCTAATATGGATGGCGGTGCCTGCTAGGCAATGCCACCATATTAGTGGCCCAAGTCCGCCCGGCCGGCAATCGGAATGATTGCCGACCGGCGGAAAAGCCGGCGAACGCACTTTGCGTCCGCCGCGATACCCCCGCCATTATAATATGGCGGGGGTATTACTCGTTACGATGGCGTAACGGTCGCCACCGCCGGCTCGGCAGGGGCTATAGTTACGCCATCGTAATGACCCCCTTAATGCTGATTTTTGTAGGTGTCTCCATAGACATTGATTGAAATGATAATAGCAACCCTGAATTGCTCTATGTGGGTAGCATTTTAGGATTGCATTAATCATTGCTTGCTCAAAATCAATAATTATTTTCTGTGGGAAATAATTATTGGTTTCTTGTTTTATCTTGTTTAGGATTTCCATATAGGTAGAGTTTTGTTTATTAGGGAGTAAGGCGTAGATAAAAGGAATGTTTGTGTTTTGGTATAGGGCGTGGACTGTGTATAATTGATAAAATGGTTTGGGACATATTTTAAAAGTCCCATCCATCATCCATGTTTCTGATTGTTGAAGTTTGGTTATATTATTTGCAGTAGCAAACATAATAATTCTTTTGTCTTTGCATTTGTTATCATAAAGTATAAACGGTTCTTCGTTATGGGTTATTGCTAGTTCTGGGGGAATTTGTACCTCCTCAAATGTTTTTGGGGCAGGTGTGGTGGTGGTAGTGGCTTTTATTTGTCTAGCTATTGTTCATTTTAAGGAAGCAATAGAGGGCATATGGGCAGAAGCATGATGGGGTACTCTAAGCAACTCATGTTTTAAGATTTCTGTGGCGGATTTCTCTGAGCTAGTGCTAGCTTCTTTAATGGTATCTAGAGCACTTCTTATTTCAATTTCTGTCACATTTGGGGGGTGGTTATGTTCTTTCACATATGTAACAGTTGTTTCCTTGGTTGTAGCCCTCCCATAACATTTATTGGAATAGTATTTACTGAATTTCCAATTAACTTTTAGTCCACTTTGTTTTTCTTGGGTATAGACGTACCCCATATAACATAGTAACATTTTTCCTTTTTGAGAGGTAATAAATTGTGCGCCTTCAGTCATTGTGTTCTTTTTAATGCTAAGAGAAATGTATATAAAAATTACTCAAAATAATACAGTATACATTTGTTATTGATATATATACATTTTTCAAAAGATACTTACAATGTTGATTATGATGTAAAATTTAATCCTGATGTACTTTGTTTGGAGTTTTATTGCAGATTTTCTGAAGATGTTTCTGTTGGTATAAAAAAAGATAATTTTAATACTTTTGTTTTATTGTGTACTGGGTGGTGGGGAATTTGGGAGAAAGTGGGGCTTTTGGGATGGGTATTTTAGGTAACTGTTTTATAGAAAAGATTTTATACTTACTTTATTTTAGCTTTTATTATTCACGCTGTTTTTGAATTGTTTGAATGTTTTAAAAAAATTCTGAAGAGGAGATATAAAATTAAAACATAGATATTAGGTATTTATTATATTTAAATATTTAGGGGTCGATTCCGATTTCGGCTGGAAAACGTTGTTCCCGACACGGACCCGTCATATTTTCTGACCGAACCGTACACACGCCTTCCAAATGGCTGAGTACGATGCGATGCTTGAAATTTACAACCGACTCGGCCGGAATTTTTTTTTTACGGCTGAGTCGGCCGGAAAGGAGCCTGACGCGATAGACTCGTACGCGCAATATTCGAGATAGCCAAGCGTCAACCCGACGCAACAGACACGTACGCGAACGACTCCATGTAGCCAAGCATCAACACGACACAACAGACTCGGACGCCAACGATGCCACATACTCCAGCATTAACACAATCCAATAGACACGTACGCGAACGATTCTACACAGCCAAGCACATACACGACGCAACAGACTCGTACGCGAACGATGCCACATAGCCTAGTATGAATGGAACAGACTTGGACAAAACAAATAACACAAGAACAAGCATCATGTACCGTCAAAACGACTTACATAATTTGAAAAAATAATACATTAGAAACAGAAAAAAGACTACCAAAAAATGCATTGTCACCTCCAAAAAAAACTAAATTTAAATATTAAGACACACCCACAACTCAACCTATATTAAGGGAGCAAAAACTTCCCAACACCATTTGCTACTTCGACAGACATGCAAGCAGACCACACTACTACACAGACAACTCATCTACCCAATACAAACACCCACAACTCATCCACCACACAACCTTCACACAACAAGCACGACAGAAACACACCTCCACTCACACGCAGTCACCCTCACCTTCACACACACATACATCTCCACCACCACCCATCACCATGCGCCCAAAGAAGAATCCAAAGTTCTTAGCTGCTGAGTTGGAAGTCATGATAGATGAAATCATTCGAGTTGAGCCACAGTTATTTGGCACCTTGGCCCAACAGACCTCCCAGTCCCAGAGAACCAAGATGTGGGAGAGGATTGTCAATAAGGTGAATGCCCAATCACCTACCTTGTGCACAAAGGAGGATATCCGGAACCGGTACTATGATGTACGCAGGAGGGTTAAGAAGCTTATTGCCAGAGAACATGCCCTGAGCAACAAGACTGGCGGTGGCCGTCATAAACCGGTGCGTTTCACCACCTGGGAGGTGAAGGTGCGGGACCTCCTCCCACCGGAGGCCATAACTGGATTAGCTGGAATACCGGAACCTGGTGAGTACATGTTCAAATAGTCTAAAATTACCTCAAATACACAGCCACAGACATCACAGCCAGACATCTTGAATGTAACTTTGTACTCACTGTCATGGAACCATGGTACATGCTGGCCCATTTGGTATGGGTGGGAGGAGGAGTGGAAGCTATGACTACTGCCACCAGCACCCACTTGTCACACACACACACACCACTCCCACAATACCACACCTGTCACTATGCTGTCCCTGAGAGTGAATGCAAATGCCCTGTCAAGATGGCTGACACTGGCTTTCGGTGTGGGGAACACAAGGCCCTGTTGGCAGTCATGTCCAGCATGACTGCAGTCACCACTGTCAGACATCTTGAATGTAACTTTGTACTCACTGTCATGGAACCATGGTACATGCTGGCCCATTTGGTCTGGGTGGGAGGAGGAGTGGAAGCTATGACTACTGCCACCAGCACCCACTTGTCACACACACACCCCCCACTCCCACAATAACACACCTGTCACTATGCTGTCCCTGAGAGTGAATGCAAATGCCCTGTCAAGATGGCTACACAGGGGCATCATGTACGTATTTGAAAAAACTGACAGCCAGTTCTTGGCGTACTCACACAACTACAGACCATAACCTTAACTGTACATTCCACACACTGACAGGTAAAGATTAGTCACATGTGCCCTCACTGTGCATGCTACAAATGTGCGTTGAGGACAGGACACAGTCTAATTAGCAGTCACACCACATAACACAAACCACACACAATAAAAACACACATCAGGGACAATGCCCATCTGACAGTAGATGTGAGGTGCAATGCAAGATGGCTGACACTCTTGCGTTGTGTCATGTGCACAAGGCCTTGTTGTGTTTTGCATTGTACTTCAACATCAGTCAGCGGTGTCAGCATCCTTGAAGTACACTACCCTCACTGTCATTGATCCTCTGTCAATGATGAGTAAGCCGGTCTGTTTGCCATTGGGAAGAGGGGTAGAAGTCAACGCAGCCTAACTCAAGCACTAAACACATTGTGCCTCACAGCTCTGACAATGAAAAGGCAACTGATCATCCTTGGGAAACTCCTCTGTCCATGGAGAACAAGTAGATTGTACATGAAGTGAACATGTGCAAAAGTAACCAGGGACAAAATCAACTACAGAAAGATATTCACATGTGTGCAAAGTGATGAGAAATATCAACACAAATATGTCTTCTCACATTGCATACGTTTACAAACCATGCAAAAACAACACAGGCATAACAACGACCGTGTTGTTACATTGCAGAACATCACAACGCAAAACATCACACAAACTTGGTGTAGGCTCTGCACAGGATTACGAACTGATACAATTCACCATTACAAGTCCAGTGTGTGCAACAGGAGGGAATGTCAGACCATACAAATATCAGATTATACAACAACTCATGTTAGCGACTCCCCTACTGCATGTCAATGTAATGACTTGTATCCCAATGGACTGCCATGTAACAATCCATTTTTCATAACAAACGCGTTGCAATTGCATTCGATGTCACACATGTGATGTCATTGATGGTTCACATCAACACATTCATCCAAGCTAAATTTGTAAATGCTGACACAGATTCAGGAGAGTGAGTTTGTATGCCACCTCAGCAATGTGACAGTTACAAACATGCACAAAGGCAAGCACAGATGCACAAATCTTGCTAAACATCAGAATTGTTACAGTATGTATGTCATAGTGAAAACACTGATGTGTGAAATAACAACACACCTGGGTCATGCACAGTGTGACACTTGACAATCAATTTCTTCGTACAGTCAAGGATAAAAATACATGCACATCGATGCACAGAGCTGGACATACTCAGTAAAGCACATCTTTACAAAATCACAATGTTCCATGAACAAATATCCCAGTGTCTGTGACGATTGATGAGTATAAATTTGAAGGAAACGCTACATTATCCACAACATCTTCACATTTGTCTGTGTATGACACCATATTTATTTATTTATAAAGTTTTATATAGCGCGAACCAGACCACAGAGGGTATCAGAGCGCTTTACATTTAGGATCGTTGCGTTACAGGTTACATCAGTTACAAGAGCATAGTACGGTACAATAAACAAAAACAATGTTGCGAGAATTCGTAGGAGGGAGGGGAGGAAGGAGCCATAGCAGGGAGACGAGGAGGAACTGTGACCAATGTCCTGCTGGGTAGGTGACGGTCGAGGGGGAAACCAGGGCCATTCTCCTCTATAGCTGTCTAGCAGCTCCACCGGGCATCAGCCATGTTGCTCAGGTCTCGGCGTTCAGGGAAACAGTTTTGATTTGATATGATTTGAAACGTTTTATATAGCGCTGGCTAGACCCGGAGGTATCAGAGCGCTTTACCAGGGGATCATTGCGTTACAAGTTACTTCAGTTACAAGAACATAGTAAGGTACAATAAACAAAACAAGGTTGCGAGAATACGTAGGAGGGAGGGGAGGAAGGAGCCATAGCAGGGAGACGAGGAAGAACTGTGCCCAATGACCGGCTGGGTAGGTGACAGTCGAGGGGGAAACCAGGGCCAATCTCCTCAATAGCTGTCTAGCAGCTCCACCGGGCATCAGCCATGTTGCTCAGGTCTCAGGAAAAACAGTTTAGAATAGATACATAAGCAACAGTCGAGTAGCGGAAGAACATGTCCCCAATAGAGGGCAGAGGTAAAAGAAAAAGGGGGGGTGTAAAAAACAATCCAGAGAAGGAGCTGGGGGCTGCCATTTAGGCTGCTGAGGAAACGAAGGCAGAGGCGGCTGCCATTTTAAGGTCAGGCACGTCATGTCCAGGCCTCTGTAGATCCCTGTGTTGGCCATGGTGAAGCCCTGCTAGTGCCCACCTTGGATCAGATGTGGTGGCTGTTAGAGCGGTTAGAGACAGAGACAGTATCATCACAAGGGGTGCCTCAGCGCCTCAAGCTCCGAGATTGGGCCAGGTCCGCGGGGACCAGCATGGGTCGGGCGCTCTCAGGCCCGGGCGTCGTGGCCCCGCAACCAGGCAGAACAGCAGTCACTCCCGGTGAACCCGTCGCGAGCCACCAGGCCACTGTTCCAAGAGTCGGGTCGGGTAGTGAGCAGGGGGGGGGGTGAAGGACTCACCAGAATAGGTTGCCAGAACTCTGGGCAGGTCCAGAGCAACGAGTTGCGGTCAGCGCCGGAGACCAGAGAGACAACCTGCAACAATCATTGCAACGTCGGATATAACAGGAGGCACAGCCCCCCGCTGGCACCCGGCAGGCGTTGATCCCTCGGAGGCAGAGGGGAAGGGCTCATCAGCAGCGCGCTTGTTGCCGGGCTCCAGGCAGGTCCCGGGGGGCGCAGGACGCCAGATCGCAGGGCGGGTCCCACCGCCGAAGATGTAGGTCATGGGGAGAGTCGCTGTGAATGGTGCTGGCATCCGGGGTCACCCACCGGCACCCGAGGACATCGGCCTGCCAAAAGAGGGCAGGTACCGATTTGGATGAACCCACCTCAGGCAGCCAGACTCCGGGCAAGACCGAGGCGCAGCAGCGAAGGAAGCCGCCAGGAAAAGAAAGTGCCGGAGATCAAGTGGCGCCGGTAGCCGCTGCCAGGCTCTAGGCAGGTCGGAGGGGCAGCCGTGCCAGAGGCCACAAAATGGCGCCAGAAACAGATGGTGTTAGCCATCACAGTCGCCCGCTGCGTCAGGCGAGACGTCTCTCCTCCAGGGGCGGAGGTGGAGGACACACCATCCAGGTGCTGGCCAACTGGCTCCAGTGAGGATCTCAGGGACACGGGAGAACGGCAGCAGGCAGGGACTCATCGCCGGTTCCTCTGGTCGTCAGGAGAGTCCCTGCAAATGGCACCTGCAGATAGGGTCACCCACTGGCAACCGGCGACCTCACTCCTCCGGAGGCAGGCAGGCACCATGTCAGAGGAGCCAACGGCGTCAGAGCCAACGGCTCGTTGCAGTGGGTAGCTAACTTCAGCGGCAGCCTGGCCCCGCAGCGGGAGATCCGCCGAGCAGTGCCGGAGTCTGGGCAGCGTTGGTGCAGATCGGAACAGCGCTCATCGATCCAGCGGGTGAGTTGGAAGTCACTTTCCGCTTCAGCGGTATGCTTCGGTATGGGTGTGCAGTCCGGTCCAGAGGCAGGCGGGGGGGAAAGGCCGGTGAGGCGGTTTTAACAGGGATAACTACCAACTTGGTAATCCCCAAACCGGGAGCTCCGCGGGAGGCTTCTACTCGGCGGCCATCTTGGAGTTGGCGGTCACCATAACATGTGAAAATACACAACTAACATTGTGTCTCTCTTCTACCCATAGGCACTCCTGAACTGAGGTCAGCATCTGGACACGATTCAGAGTCCACCAGCACCTCCAGCACTACGTCGGACACTGAGACCTCCAGTGGGGATGACTCTCACACCTCCTCGGGTGATGGGGACCAACCTGGCACCTCCGGTGTGGGCCAGCATGTGGCACCAGTATGATCAGCAGCACCAGCGACCACTCCTGCAACATCTGTGAACGTCCAGACGCCCAGGATCTCCACGGACACACCCAGACAACAAAACCCTGGGAGCACAGCAACACAGCCCACTCTGGAGTTGGCAGGAAACACCAGCCCTGTCAACAATGAAGGAGGACAGGAGCTGTCAGTGCGTGCAATGCAAGGCAATGTCCGTGCGGGTAGGGTTAGGAGTGGTGTGAGGGTGCGTGGTGGGAGGGCACGTCCCACAGCTGGTGTCGGAGAGCAAGCTGACCCCGACTTGCAACGCATATATGATGTATATCGCGAATGCACCGGAGACTTTGGCCATGTTGTTGGGATCCTCAGGGACATCAAACATCAGCAGGCTGCACATTTTGACCGGATGGACCACCGTATGGACCAACACATGGACCGTATGGACCAACACATGGACCGTATGGAGTCCAACTGGTCGAAAATAGACGATCTCACAGCGGTGCATAGGGACATTCTCACATGCCTACGCCAGATAACTACCAACATTACCCCACCTCCCCGTGTGCACTCCACACCTGTTGACTCAACATCTGCAACTGCCACAGTGAGGGATGAGGAGTCTGGCGTAGAAGTCCCTCCACTGCAGGAGCCTGATACTGAGGGTCCCCCCTCCGAAGAGGAGGGGCCGTCCAGGAAGACTGGCAAGTGAGAGACTGATGGCCATGCATCCCCCCAGGAAGTAAAGAAATGCTCTGGATATCCTCCATTGTGTGCAAAGCATTCACTTTGTTGACAGTCCCTGGACTCTCTCACATGGGATGGAGTGTGTAAGTTGGACTACTTGGTAAAATTACTGTGGACTTTGCTTGGAAGATTTTCATCTAACAACACTTCCAACTCCTCTATGAAGTTTGGATTTAAAACTTTGGAATGCAATTACCCTTAACTGTTAGATTGATCATATGCACATTAATAAAATCATATTCACACAATCCCTGTGTCATCTGTGAATGATACACTGTACCCACAATTGAAATTATGATCAGTATAACCTGGCACTGTCACCAAATGAGGTGCATGAGTTCTGTGGTAGGGAATCTGCACATACAGGACTATGCACAATAAAATAGGCCGTTGTTGAAAGATGCTTGGACATTCCTTGCACATCAGAACCCACAATCCAAAGACCCACTACCTCCAGTGTCTCATTAGCTCAACTAAATATACAGAAGATACACAATGTTTCTACCACCCAAAACACAGTACTATCAACCTCTCAGAGTCGCCGTAGCAATGCACACCTTCTCGATCACTCACCCATGCTTGTCCACAAATATATAATGCAGAGTCTATGTAAAGATTAAAATGTCACGTTTAAGAAAGAACAATCTCTGTCCGTTGTCCTACAATGCAGTATACGAGCTCACACCAGCAGCATAATACATGATAATCAAACAAAATTCATTTTCACAATTCCATAGAAGACAAAAGGTGAAATGTGTTTCTATGAACAGTGTGGAAATCACTACCCTCCCTGTGATGGTGACATATTTATCATACTAATGAAGATCTCTGTGCCAAATCGGGTGAACCGCTCACCTTAGAAACTAGGGGGCATATTTACGTTCCCTGGCGCATCCCTGCATATCAGCAGGGATGCGCCAGAGAAAATGCGTCACGCAAGTTTACCCTTGCGCCACGTCCAATGCGCTGCATTTACAATGCGGCGCATCGTGGCGCAAGGATAAGCAGATGCGTGACGCATCTGCCGGCGGAAGGTTGGCGCAGTGCTGAAGTTGTGTCGCAAGCGCGACGCAACTCCAGCACTGTTCCAACCTTCCTATCCCTAACATGGTGCGTCAATCCTTACGCCTGCTTGAAGCAGGCGTAAGGATTTGACGCACCAGCGTCGAGAAAAGTGACTGCGTGAAATCTTGTAGATTTCACTACGTCACTTTTCCGAGCGTTCCTGCGCGGAACGCCCCCCTGCGCCGGTACGCCCACACGAAACCTGACGCAGGTTTCATGTGGCGCAGGGGTTTACTACGTGACGCATCTCCCTAGATGCGTCACGTTGTAAATATAGCGCAACGCGGCGCATGGTTTGCGTCGCCGCTGCGTCACATGCATGACGCAACGGCGGCGCAAAAGTGGCGCAAGGGGCTTGTAAATATGCCCCTAGGAGTACTGGTCACAGCATATGCACAGCAAAGCTCTGGTTCGTAGAAGGGAACTTCCATCTGTGTAGATGAATCCCTTGTGCGTCAATGTAATGCAAGTATTTCTCTTTTGTGTCAAAAGTGTAGCATTTCATGGATAAACAATACGTGCTGACTAGATCTTCCATTACAAAGAGTCTTGTTTTTCAACCTTGTGGCGCAGCGCTTGAACAGTACCAAAATGATCTCATGTGGACTCAAAGGCATCTTGCACAACAAGCAGAGAAAGAATGTGCGCCAAAATGTAAGACACAAAGCTAAAATGTAAGCTTGGCTCAGGGTAACTTAGCATAATCCAGCATGATCCTAGGGACCAGCTAACAATTTATCTACCGTCTTGTGAAGAAATGTCACATGACACATACCAGAGATAGACACGCAAGGTCACCACAACACACATAGCACATGCAACATTTAAACATTGCACACACCGTTGTCCAATTAAACCATTGAACCGCACAAACAATGACCATCGTCTAATGAAATGAACACCATGGCATAAATACAGTATATAAACGATTGTAGCATGTGTGGAAACAGACAAGGCAAACATCAATGTGTGTAACAGGTTTATTACACAGGCACAAGCTCTGCTCAACACAAAAGCAAACTGATTACAGTTCCAAATATTCTAATAAACAAAAGAAATGAAAAATCTGACCTAAAACATTGTCTGTCAGATAGCACTGTTCCAAATTGAAATTCGATTATGGAACAGCATTGTGTGTACCCACACAACAGCCAAAGGAGCCTGTGAAGGAGAGACATAGTACAGTCTTAATTACAACTTGCTATGATGACATATCCAATAATTGACTCACTATTGTCCATTGTAACTTCTGAACACAAGCTAGGAGTAAATTCAACAATGTAGTGGTGACCATCATAACTTAACATACACTGTACAACAACAATGACCCTGTAAATTAGCATACACACACGTATCACAACATATTGTTCTACATACACACATCACGCTTAAGAAAGGCATCATCAAACATCTTTGCATACTTACACTCATGTAAAAAAGTTGTTAATGAGCTGTCTCCTGACATCCACCACCTCCTCCTCCTCCTCGTCACTGGCAACGTGCCCCAGGCCTGGATCCTCCCTTGATGGAGGCCGTTGGTCCCTGTCATCTGGATGAGCGGTAGCTCATTCCTCACAGCCAAGTTGTGAAGCATGCAGCACACAATTATGATCTTGCACACCTTAGCTGGGGAATATTGAAGGGCACCTCCTGTCCAGTCCAGGCAGCGAAATCTGGTCTTCAGCAGCCCAATTGTGCGCTCTATCACTCGCTTGGTCCGCCCATGTGCCTCGTTGTAACGGACATCAGCTGGGGTGACCGGGTTCCTGAGTGGTGTCAGCAACCAGGGCATGTTGGGGTATCCAGAGTCTCCTACATTTATCAAATATAAATGATCAGTTGAGCAAAAACAGGGTACAACATGACCGACAATGAACACACAACTGAAACTGACAACATGACTCACCAACAAGCCAGGCACGCTCATTCCTGAGCTGGGACATCAGCTGGGGTATTCGACTCATCCTCATTATGTATGCGTCGTGGGCAGATCTCGGGAAATGCACACATACATGGGAGATGATCTGGTCCGCCAGACATACCACAAGGGCATTGATCGAATGAAATTGTTTACGATTTCTGTAAACCTGTTCATGGGCTCGTGGTGCGACCAAACCCACATGTGTCCCATCAATCGATCCAATCACATGTGGCATGTGTCCCAGAGCATAGAAGTCATCTTTAATGGCACGGAACTGTGGCGGTGTAGGAAACTGTATGTACAGGTTGAGGAACCCCAACATGGCCTCACACACATCCCGGAGCACTCGACTAAACATCGTCTGCGACATCCCACCAGCATCAGCCACAGTAAACTGGAACGATCCAGTTGCAAAATAATGTAGTGCCGCCATCACCTTCACCTTGGGGGTAAGGGCAAAGGGATATGTGCGTCCAGGTTGCAAGTGTGGTGACAACTGGTCTGTCAATTCAGAAATTAATTGCCTCGTGAACCTGTATTTCCTCATGCACTCACGTTCCACCATGGTCGCAAGATCAGGGAAGGGTCTGTGGACATTTGGTCTCCTGCGGAACATATGACAAAGTATGTACACATATTACTATTACAAATAAAAATCACGTAATCTAGATTCGACATATCGCATTACACTTTCAATAAAGACACAGTGAAGTCAGATGTGTGAGGTTGAGCTAATCCACAAATGACAGCTATGTGAGCCTGAACATACACTCAATTTTGTCATGGATCTTCGACGGATACAGTGTTGTACTGTGACTATTCACTGTTGTCTGTCACTCTCCATGTGATCAATCGTAATATACACAACACACACCAAATTGAGTATCAAACATAGATGTCAAGGTCAACTAGCACATGTTCTAAAGGTACGCAGACATGGATCATGTATTGCAACCTAGCAACAACACTAGATACAGACAGCTTGTCACCATGCACACCACTGTCATGGTGTGGACATTGTCATGATGTGATGTCAGACCTACATGTCCTATCACATACACATAACATTGATGATGTGTAGCACATATTTATTTGACATGCATACATGTAATTCAGTGACACATAGACACAACAGCAACTCACATGACAAATACAAGATGAGGTATGTTAACATACTGTTAAAACTTTCAAAACTCAGTTTTGGCGTTGTACAAGTCTCACATACTGTGGACACAGTCAAAAGGAATTCACACATTGGACTTTAATACATAATCAGAAAATGCGGTGATTATGTGTGGATGTAACCTGTGTAAACACAATGATCCCCTGGGACTGTGTCCAAGCATAGGAGGATGATCTGTGAAGTGGTCACTCACACTTGTCATGTTCCTCACAAACAATGCAATAGTTGCACTGTAAGCTAGGATCATCATGGGAGTAGTCTTGTCTTTGTCTGTGTAACATTTGACATGTGCTTCACTCCATCCACACAGGGCATACAGCATGACATGAATCTTACATATACTGTCTGACATGATGAGTGAGTATTTCATGGACGCGTGAGCCACATCCTGACCGAGCCGGACTGCCAGATTGCATGCTTGATTCAATGGTGTTCGATGCGGGTGAGTTTTCAAAATACGCGTCTGCCGCATCCTGACCGAGCAGGACTGCCAGTTTGCATGCTTGATTCAATGGTGTTCGACGCGGGTGAGTTTTCAAAATACGCGTCTGCCGCATCCTGACCGAGCAGGACTGCCAGATTGCATGCTTGATTCAATGGTGTTCGACGCGGGTGAGTTTTCAAAATACGCGTCTGCCGCATCCTGACCGAGCAGGACTGCCAGATTGCATGCTTGATTCAATGGTGTTCGACGCGGGTGAGTTTTCAAAATACGCGTCTGCCGCATCCTGACCGAGCAGGACTGCCAGATTGCATACTTGATTCAATGGTGTTCGACGCGGGTGAGTTTTCAAAATACGCGTCTGCCGCATCCTGACCGAGCAGGACTGCCAGATTGCATGCTTGATTCAATGGTGTTCGACGCGGGTGAGTTTTCAAAATACGCATCTGCCGCATCCTGACCAAGCAGGACTGACAGGTTGCATGCTTGATTCAATGGTGTTCGATGCGGGTGAGTTTTCAAAATACGTTTCTGCCGCATCCTGACCGAGCAGGACTGCCAGATTGGCTGTTGGTCGTCATGGTGACAGACGCGCATTTTGCATCGTGCACGATTCGCGTGCGGTACGATTCCGTTTAGTTGTTACACGTTGTTACACAAATGTATCAAAATCAAAACTGTCATGATGCAGATATTTTGAACGTTGCGGTAGGCGTGTCCGATGCGTGCTATCTCATGGATTGGACTAATTCATAGGATACGAACGACTCTGACCTATCGCTTTGGATGCATGGGACAGAATCTGCCTCTGCAGCACAGATATAAGGCTGTCTCTTCCCCTGAGAGCTCACTTGCCTGCACTACATGCTCCAGATTGACATCTCTGCTACCACTGCTGCTGTCTCTGTATCCTCTGGCTCCAAGAATGGCACGTACTGTGGAGAGGGCCCCAGCCTTCACAGAGGAGGAGAACAAGGCCCTGCTGGACAGCCTCCTCCCACAGTACAGCAAGCTGTATGGGAAACCAGGGGAGCAGGTGAGTGTGCAGTCCACATCCTCTCTCATTGTGCATGTTGTCTGACTAGCACTAATGGCATTGTGTACACCAGTGGCTAGCATGCTCACTGAGTAGTTGTTACCCCCAAAGTGTGTAGGTACATGTAGTGACTAGGTACTGCGCTGGGAAAGTGCATTTTTACACGGTTATGAAACCCAGGCACTGGTTCCATGTTGTTGATGCAGGTCAAGTGTCCATCACCATAGTTGCACAACCTGTGTGAATCAGATGCCCTTGTGAAAACAACATGTATACCCAACTGTGTGATGCACAAACATGTTGCATGTGTAGTAATGGTCTTTTAACTTTGTCATCCTCACAGGTTGATGCCCATCAGAAAAATGAGATCTGGCTGACCATTGCCCGGGCAGTTCGATCTGTGGGGGTCCACAGGCGCCGCATCTGCAACTGCCAGAAGAGGTGGCAGGACCTACGTGGCTGGACCCGTCAGATTGCAAGAGTCCAGCTGAAGCTGTCGCATCCTCACAGAAGGGGCGGACACCGGACCCTGACCCACCACATGCTCCGGATTCTGACAGTGGTCTTCCCTGACCTGGATGGGCAGTTAAAGGCCAGACAGCAGCAAGGAGGGGGTAAGTGCATGCCTTGTCTGTGAACTGTGTCTAACATGATCTTTGCACTCCCTCAGCCTGGTTACGCTACCACAGTTCGTCTGTCTGCTTGAACAAGAGTCATGTGCATAAATTAGGTTATGGCCCTTCCTCATCTGATACACAGGTGTGGCCCTTTCAGTCTGTGACTTGTCTCACTTGGGCTGTGTGTACCTGCTGTTGTCCAAGGTTGAGGTGGGAAACAGCATCTGCTACCGGTACAATATTTTGGCCTTCATGAGTGAGGCAATTGATTGACATGTGTCTGCACATTGCCAGATATCTAACATGTACTCTGTGTGGGCCATTAATACGTGTCCTGATTGCTGCTCTGCCTCACCATATGTGTCTGGTGTGTTTACCACACATCCATGCAGCAGGTGGGACAATGTTGGGGCCTCTGAAGTATGTACATCATGTGTGTCACACATGCATAGACACATGCCTAGTTTTCAGGGTAATCCCATGTTGCACATGGACCAGGTCAGGTATGCCTACTCCAGACATGAAGTACACTCTGTTCTCCTACTCATGTGTGTCAACCTACATTTAGTGCATTGTGAACTGTGCAATCAGGTGTCAGCCTCTGTGACATTGTGGAGTGGCCTAGCTTTTTAGACTCCTGGGGTGTCAAACAGTTTGGGGTGGGCAGCCAACTGAGATGTGGGTGTTGGATCATCACAATGGGGTCTAACATAGGTGTGTAATCACTTGACTGTGCCTAATGGTGTATTCGACAGTTAAGTGCAGGCAGCTATAATTCATTCTCATCAGACTGTGATGTGATCATGTTGACAGACTTGTGCTTGCTGTCACTCAACTGTGGCATTTGTATGAGGTGGGATCATCAGTAGCCTTAAGATGTGGGTAGCAGTGGGGGAACATGTGCACTTGACAGCTGCAGGGCTTACATGCACCACAAATACATGATTGTGATACAGTGCAGACTGTTTGTTCTCAGATGCACTGCCCCTGTGACTGAAGCCAGTAATGACTGATTACTCAGACTGGCCTGTAGCATGGTATGCCACTTGCAAATGTGTATCCTGCAGTAATGTCAGTTGTCCTGCATGCACTCAATTGTGGCATCGGCCATCAATACATGTGCACATCATGGTGTCTGGTGAAGGAAGCATATCCATATTACTGACAATGACTTTGGCCATCCCTTATGCTGACACATGTACTGAGTCGGTGGCAGGATATGGGATATGTGTGTACTGGCACATTTCCATCACTAATCCTGCAGTCCAGACAACTGTCTATGTGGTGCATGTGTGCACATATGAGTAGTGGCTAACTACATGCACCAGACTGATGGGTCCATGGACAGGTAGGATATGAGGGGCATGGTTGACTGGCAGACTGACATGTGTCTTTTTCAAATATGTGTCAGCACTTTTGCCATTATACTGCAAATGATGCTCAGCCATGCCCTGTAATATGCTGTACTGACTGTGATGTCAATACAGGTGACTGATGTGGATCTGTTTACCCTGTTTATTTGCAGTTACATCTACGGATACTGGAGGAGACAGCTCCACGGACCAGGAGGAGCCGCAGAGGCAGACAGGGTCCGCTGCAGAGGAGTCGGAGTGACCCAGTGGCACGGAGGGTGAGGGGAGCCACACTGAGGAGACCTCAGCTACAACCACCTCGGCTGAGGAACACAGCAGCTTCAGTGATGACTCCCTTGTGGATGCGGGTGTCAGCAGACCCCAGACAACACCTAGCGAGTCTGTCCCCACCACCACCACCATCTCCACCCTCACATCTGCTCCCATCCCAGATGTCCGTGGAGGCTCCCGTGTAAGGGAGCATGTCTCCTTCGTGCCAGGCACCGCACCCCCTGCCCCTGTCTCCCCTGCTGCCCTGAGTGTGGAGTCTGTGGACTTACTTAAGCAGATCCATGTAGGGCAGACCACAATGCTGAGTGTCCTCCATTCTCACACCAGTCTGTTGACACAACTGGTGTCCTTCATGGAGGGCATCTCATCGAACATGTCTGCCCTACATCGGACAATTCAGGCCATGGCCTCCACACAGATGGCAGCAGTGTCCCTCCTCCAACAGGCCCTCACCCCTCCTACCTCTGCCACATCCACAATCCCCACTGCCCTGCCTGTCCAACAAACACACACACCGGCACATGCACGCACCACATCAGACACAAGCAGCACACAGACACGCAAGACAAAATCCAGACACACAAGCACGCACACTCCGGGGACTGATGGCACACACACAGGGGATGGGTCACAGACACACAAACAGGCATCCACAAGCACTCCGCAGTCCTCAGATGCCTCTCCCTCCAAAACACCTTCCCTTGCCTCACCTAAAACCCCCCCTTCCAAGCAGCTCTTCCTCTGTGACCTTGGCCTCTTCCCCACCGATCCATCTGCTCCAACTTACAAGGGGAAGAGGAAGTCACCATGCACAGAGGGGAGTTCCCCTGCCACACGGACACCCTCCCCCAGGCGCACAGACACTGAGGCCCCCATCCGCAAATCCCCCCGGACCAGGAAGGGCAAGACCCCACCAAAACCACGCACTTCCACCACACAGTCTCCGTCCTGCAGCCCCCAGGCCACCACTCCACAGGTCCCACAGCCATTCCCTGCCCCAGGTTCACCCACACACCGATACCACATCCCCAGAATGCTTAGGCCCTCCCCCCCTACCACATGCACTTCCACCCCCACCTCACATGCTCAGCCTGTTCCTGCCACTGGTGTGGAGACCGTGTCTCCCCCCTCTGTCCTGCCCACCTCATCTGAACCCCATTTCACTCCTCTTGAGATTGGCAATGCAGTAGGGAGCACATCCACCCCGTCTGACTTGGGCACTGCAGTGGACACCCCGTCCACACCATCTGTCCTGCCCACTGCAGTGGTGCCGGCAACCACCCCATCTGACTTGAGCCCTGCAGTGGTGACGGCACCCACCACATCTGACTTGGGCCCGGCAGTGGTGACGGCACACACTGTGTCAGACACCTCCACTGCAGTTGCCAGCGACACTCCTGCACCCACCACCCCTCCCCTGCCCCATTCTGCTGTCCCCTGATCCAGTCCCTGCGTTGCCTGGCATGCCCCTAAAGATGCCCCTCCAAGGGGAGATGTCCCCTAGTCGTAGCAGTGCAGGCAAGCGAGGGAGGAAGATTTCTTTGTATTCCCCCCTAAAGGACTACATCTAATGGACTGGACATTGGCCTTATCGTTCTCCTGTTGAGATTTACAAAGGCAAAGGCTGAATAAAGCATTATTTCATTTATTTAGTAGATTTGCATTTCGTGTACCTAATTTGTTTAATTGGCCTAATGAAATTGCTGTTGGAATCTTGTTTTATGAAAATAATGAATTGGCTATGTGATGGACTGCATGTGGTCCATGGCATATGTGTCCTATTACAGTATGTATCAGAGTCATCATTGACTGCAATTGCAGGTTGTCAGGATCCACAATGTTTTGGACAAGGAATGTGACATGCTTTTGACACAATCCCATCTTTGACTTACACTTTTGCACATAGGTTGTGCTGACATTTGTACACATTGTACATGTTTTTAATGGTACAACCTTCTACGGTGGACATGCAGAATGGCGCATTGATGATGAAAAAGTCATCGGTCTCATCAGTACAACTTGTTATACAAGGAGTTTGAAAACGTGCTGATGACTTTGGAGAAACAGATGTACAGAGGCTGATGGAAACAAAGTATTCTGTGTGTTGTAATCTTTGGATCCATGTCCGAGTGTCATTCTGACATGGTAGACTCCTGCCAAGACCAAGCTTGCCACAGCTGACCTTCCACAGTAGTGATATCACCTCATGGCAGTGTGTTAATCTGTGACATATCCTGAGCCCATGGTGTGTGTCATGTGAGCATTAATCTCTCTGTTCAAACGCCATTTCATACCAAGACTGTAGTCCCTGCAGATGTTCCTGTTTGAGAAGCTTGCTGTGTGCTGAGTAGTACAGTTCTTTTTCAACCGAGTTGACTTTGAGAGTCCGGGATGTGGGTGCACCAGTACAATGGTGTCATTATGGTGTCATCCCTGGTTGGGTTGAGATGAGGGCCTGCACTGTGGGCAAAGTCACATGTGGCACATTTATTATTTCCCGAGTCACATTTGTGCTAGCAACATCAGGATGTTTTTGATATGTCATCTGTTTTTGTGAGTTTGGCACTTGTATGTGTGTATGACTGCTCACACTCAGCAGATTGTACCGTTCCCTGTAGCCTGATGGCAACATGTCTTATTTGTGGGTCTCCTTGAGTGTTTCATTATTATGAGACAGTCTTAATGTTCCAAATGTGTCCCAAACATTTCACGTTCTGCACATGTACTCCATCCTAAACGGTGGAACAAATTTCACCATGTGTGATGACTAGCTATGTGTATTGTGTTTGTTAAACACAGATCCCACCACCACCCCTGGAGTTGTAATGGGTGCCTGTACAATGTCACCAGTCAATGTAGGCTTAGATGTGGCACATTGCTGCAGATCAAGGTGTGTTGTGTTTAGACTGCCCAAATTTGAGTTGTCTCTTGGCAAGGCCCCTACCTGCAATGTGGCCTTACATTACAGGCCATGCCCTGTGAGTCATGTTTGGGTATGTGAGATGACAGTTGTTGTTGCAAGGCACGTGACACAGTGCGCAAGAGTGAGTGTGCTGAAATGTATGGCCCACATCCTAATTTATCTTCGCAGAGGGTCAGCAGACAAGATACTGTCACCACAGTGTTGTGGCCTTGAGGGTACTGCGGAAGAGAGTCAGTCTCTTGTTGTATTGTTTGTTGTTCCACCAAGCTTGTTACGCTAGTGACAATTATGCACCCACTTATGAAACAATGCCTGATTGCCCACATTCACTATCCCAATTAATGGAATACTTCGGGATTGTACTCAACACGCATATGTCTCAGTGGAGTTCTGCCCCCCATTGTGTGTGTTGGCCCAGCCTAGAGACACTTACACACACACATGTTGTGTTTGTTCTGCAGTGTGTGGCTGGTTGTTTGTCTTTGTGCATCTTCACCCATGAATTTCAACTTTCTTTGAAGGGCATGTGGTGGATGTTTTGTTGAGTTGTTTTCTCTACTGGCCCTGGGACTCCTACATCTTCAGTCTGAACATTCCTTCTGTTTCGAAATTGCCATTGGTGCCACAATGTGTAACTGGATCTCAGCACAACTGTAGTTTCAGACGGAATCCTTTGTATTTGTGTATGTTTGTGGAACAATATGTGTGCCTAGGCATTTTGATGGTCACATCTTACATTGTCCAATTGTAAATATGTGGCAGTGTTAGCCCCCAATAGCAGTGATTGGCTGCACATAGCGGAGGGTATTTTTGCACACACAAAAATCTTTGCCTCAACAGTTCTGTGTTTGTTTGGCACACAATCACTACTTTATCAATACATAGCTTGTGTGTTTAGGCCCAGAAACATACATGTTTTGTTGAACATGCTGGGGGGGTGTAACACACATTCCCATGTTTTTCACTATAGTGAGGGGGGGCTTATGCCCCATGACACCTATGTGCTGGACAATGCTGGGGTATTGAACCCCACACTCAACTTTTTGTCACTACTGTGATGGGGGTTATACCCCATGACACCTATGTGCTTGACAATGCTGGGGGATTGAACCACACACTCACATCTTTGTCATTACAGTGATGGTGATGGTGCTTTGACAAATAATTTTCTTTATGTGTCAATTTTGCTGCCTGTTTACACACAAATACACAATTTTGACATTACAGCAGTGGGGGAGTGTTCTGACTCCACACCCTATAGTCAGAGAATGCTGGTAGTGATAGGTATCCACCCCCCTATAATTAGGTTATGCTAGTAGTGATAGGCATCCACCCCCCTATGGTTAGGATATGCTAGTAGTGATAGGCATCCACCCCCCTATAGTTAGGATATGCTAGTAGTGGTAGGCATCCACCCCCCTATGGGGTGGACAATGCTGGGAGTGGTAGGCATCCACCCCCCTATGGGGTGGACAATGCTGGGAGTGATAGTCATCCACCCCTATGGTTAGGATATGCTAGTAGTGATAGGCATCCACCCCCCTATAGTTAGGATATGCTAGTAGTGGTAGGCATCCACCCCCCTATGGGGTGGACAATGCTGGGAGTGGTAGGCATCCACCCCCCTATGGGGTGGACAATGCTGGGAGTGATGGGCATCCACCCCCCTATGGTGGGGTTTCCTTTCGTGTGCTCGTGACATTTTGGTGTGTGGTAGGTGTCTGACTCACCTTCTGCGTTGTGCGCGTCGGTAACGGTAGGCGTACAGTATAGGGAAGACATGCACGATTGGATAAATGGCTGGTCCGTCTCGTCCCCGTTGATCGTGTTCTGGCGCGAATCGGAGCTTCAATACGCCTCGTCCGAATGCTGTGACGTGCTGGAAGCGGCGCCCTGTACGACGCGTAGAAAAAACGCATCGTACTTGCGTGTCCGGAAACTGGTTGGGAAACGTCTCCGTACGACTCGATTTCTGTTTTTCCTGAGCCTGTTTGGTCGTGACATAGGGCACGAATCGGAGCGGATGATTGGAACGGAAATTTGCCTGTAATACGCATCGTACTTGCTCGTTTGTAGAAAAAAGCTCCGGATACGAGTCGGTCGTGAGGTAAGCCTACGAATAGCATGGGAAGGCTTTTTTTGCGAGATCGGAATCGGGCCCTTAGTGTTGAAGAGTAGTAGTACAGTTAGATTATAAATGGAATTTTACTTACTTTGTATAGTTTTAAGTTTTATTTCTGTAATGAAGTCTTGCGTTCTGGAAGCAATTTGGCAGAGTTTCCCCTTCTTATTTATTGTAGGTGTAAGGTGTAAACTAAATATTATTTTTGTTTGGTTTATATAGGGCCTGATTCACAGAACTAACTTACGTCAAAAACGTAAAGTTAGTACCTTTTGGTATTCACAGAATACACTTACTCATTTTGGTATTCACAGAATACACTTACTCATTTTGGTATTCACAGAATACACTTACTCATACTAACTTTATGTCCACACTCGGGCCGGAGATTCCGGCCTGGTGGTGGAGATTCCGGCCGTTTGTGGAGATTCCGGCCCGGAGGTGGAGATTCTGGCCCGGAGTTGGAGATTCCGGCCGTTTGTGGAGATTCCGACCAGTTGTGGAGATTCCGCCCCCGGCCGGAATCTCCACAAATGGCCGGAATCTCCACCTCCGGGCCGGAATCTCCACCTCCGGGCCGGAATCTCCACAAACGGCCGGAATCTCCACCACCGGGCCGGAATCTCCGGCCCGAGTGCGGACATAAAGTTAGTATGATATATCTAAAAGCAGGGTTTTTCGTCAATCAGGGAGAATGGCGCACAGACAAAACGCGTAGTGTAACTGTATCACAATGTTGACGGTGCTACCAGGTCGGGGGAACTACCCTGTAACCCCCGTGGGTGTATGAGTAGGAGACCCACACTAGATTTGAGAACAAAGTCCCGGGCACAAGTATTGAAGGTGTAATAGAACCAGAAGTCTCGTATGAGTTCCAAATTGCTTGAGTCAACACCAGAGTAAATATTGAAAGTTATTTAATGAGGCAACGACAAAGAAAGCAACCAGCCGACACGTAGTTTCGTCATACGGGAATGCTCCCGTGACTCATCAGGGCTGGGGAGGATACAAAACATGAAGTGAGGGTATTGAAGCGCCACATAAATAATAACTAGAAAAGGGAAACACTGAAGAAAAAAGACAAATACCAGGGAGTGTAGAAACCCTACAAACACAGTGAGCAGGTGACAGCAATTGTGACTGGTGTGAGTGCCGCTATCATGAAGAATTCACGATAAAAATCGCGGTAAAAAAACACATTAAAAAATATAGAGTGACTCGGTGAAAAGGTGTCAACTGACAAACAAAGAGGGTATGCAGTTCCTGAAGTGAAAGGCGGGAAAATAGCGATGGAAGTATCAATAACTGGCTAACAAAAAGGAAGGATGGGGAATCCTTCCTTTCGGAAATAGTGCCCTCACACACCCAGCCCGCTGGGTGTCATGCTTCATCATTGGGCATGCTCCTCGTCGGGTCGGCGCTGCAATACCCGACGGGCACCCTCAGTGGGGGCTCTTTGGCGGAGATCTTTTATTCCTGCCGTTTGGTGAGGTGCGTGTGAGGGGCCCTATAGTGTAGAAGTGCAGTGAAGTGTATAGTGCTCAATGGAGACAAAGTGAATTAAAACAGGTCTGGGAGAAACCAGGGCAACTAATTTAATATTCCTGACTCCCCACCTGATTAAAACTAGAAATGTGGCAACTGTCTCAAGTAATGTGAAAGGCAGTTGCACTTTAAATCATACGGTCAACATGTTTCTTGCCCTAGTAGTCCCCAATGGATCAAGCGGCAATTCATCAGGACCTAAATCTGGGTTGGAAATCTACACTAAACCATTGGTAATGGGGTATGTTAACCTAGATATTACCAGTCTTGTCACATCGGTGACGTGCAATGTTCATGGGTGCTGTAGCCAGTCTAAAAGATGGGATAAATAAAAACAAACCATCTGTTTACAACATATCGATTCCACCAAAGCCATATAGTAGCATGCTGTAAGCACATACTCGTATCGTCATCGCTAAATAATAAAAGCGTCCCATCTAATATAGGGCATCAGTTTAACCTTTGTGCGCACAAGGTACCGCACTCGTGATAAGTCATAAATCATGTGAGGTCACAATGCAGCAGAGGTACAACGTGAGAAATGAAAGAAAACTAAAAATGCATATACAATATAAAATCACGGTGAATTAGCAACAACATCCCAGTGTATTGCAGATGTAAAAACTCACCGAAAATTAGTTAAAAGCCAGCCCCATCAGATACCGGCAAGGAATGGACACGTTGATTCAACATGTGTCCTGCATGATGGGGAAATTGAGATAAGTAAAACCAGTGGATATGCCAAGGAAATTTTTGGGGGAAAGTATCAAAGGGTGCACACCCCGTCTGTTTAGAAACATAAAGCGGAAACCCACCTCTAGGGTCGGTGATAAACAAGCAATCCAAAGCCTGAGGGTCGTTATCCCCAGGTCATGATAATGACAACACAAAACCAGGAAACCAGACCGAGCATCGCTAGATCCCCTATTGTGGGACCCCGCAATAAACCACGGATCACAGTCCCCCTGCCGTGAAGAAATGTGGGACCTTAGGAGCCCGAATCCAAGTGGTAGCATTATCAAGTTGTCTGTATATGGGTTAGATGAGTGAAAGATGGATCTAGACTCAAAGGCTGACACGTAGAGGCAGGCTACACTAGGAGCGAAGGTACTCCCCATAGATGTTCCCTGTGTCTGATGGAAGAGCTTCTTGTTGAACTCAAAAAAGTTCTCAGTAAGAGCCAGGGTAGCACATTCCATTATAAAAGGTATCGGTGTAGGTGATGTCCAATTGGAGGAGCTTAGTGCATCCTCAATAACCTCTAAGGTAGCACGTTGGGGAATGTTGGTGTATAGTGCCTCCACGTCTAAAGTGACTAATAAGTCAATGTCACCTGTGTGTGGAAAGTCATCTATGAGTCGTAGCACTGATGTGGTGTCTAAAAGGAAGGCTGGTGTTTGTTTCACTAGTGGCTGCAGGAAGTAATCGCAGAACTTGGATAATGGTTCTAATACTGAACCTATCCCAGAAACAATCGGCCTTCCTGGGACCGGATCAATGCCCTTGTGTACTTTAGGTAGAATATAAAAGTACGGTGTAATCGGGTCTTTTGTCACCAGAAAATCCGATTCTTTTTAGTGATCCATCCCTCTGATTCTGCTGTGAAGGCCATGGCAGAAATTATAGTAGATAGCCTCTTGGTAGGATTCTCACTAAGAGGGGTGTAGTATCTAACATTGTTAAGTTGACGGAAACATTCGGTGTCATAATCATCAGTCGACATTATGACGGTCGCTCCCCCTTTGTCGGCCTGTTTGATAGTAATAGAGGTGTCATCAGCCAGTGATTTTACAGCTGCCCACTCTGCATTTGAGAGGTTTTTGAAGGTGGCAATGGGTGTGATCTCCTTAAGATCTTTAAGCACCGCTTGTTCAAAAGTAAGGACCTCATTAGGCACCATCCCACTGTTGGGGGTAAAAGTAGAAGGGTTATGCAAACCCGTGTTGATGTTGTTGGGGGAGGTCTATCCGTAAAGAAGGCATTCAGTCTGACTTTACGAAAGAGACTATGGATCTCACATTGGTCTCTGAATTTATCAATCGTGGGTGTGGGAACATATCCCAATCCTTTCTGGAGAACGTCATGTTCTATCTCTGTTAGGTTTCTGTGGGAGAGATTGATTACTAATGTTTTTTCCCCCTCGTCATGCTCCGTGTCTCTACAGTATTCTGGGTTTGTTCTTGCCAGTGTACTTGCTTGGCGTTTCCTCTTCGCCGCCCTCTTCCTCTGCCCCAACCTCTTCCTAAAAAAGGTTGGTTATTGCCATTGAAAAATGGATGTGGTCCCAATGGGTATCCCGGAGGCCCTGATGGGAAACCTGGGTATTGCCACATAGGTGGACCTTGGTAAGGTGGTATAGGATAATTATAGTAAGCCGGGCGCGCTGTACGTTTTGAGGAATTACTGCCCCAGCTACCAGTGCTAGAATCACTATTAGAGGAAGAGCCTCTCCTTGTGTCAGTAGCACTTTCATCTGAAGAATAGCTAGATTTGATAGTGGAGAAGTCGGCTTTAAGGTATGGATAAACTTTCTCTTTATCAAATCTTTGAATATCCTTCTGCAATTTACTGATCTTTTGTTTCATCAGGAATTCCCTACTTTCGCTGATTTCATGATTAATCTCAGTGAGCTTACACTTAAAAATAGTGTTTTGAATGGCAGCCTTCAGATTGCCTTCAGCTAGTTGTATTTGGGCCAGGAGAGCATCCGCTAACCTTTTGGCAGTATTGATGATTAATATCAGTAGATCCCTGGTGCATTTCCAAGACACCAGGGACCATTCTTTCTTGAATACAGGATCATCTAAGAACAGGCGTGGAAAATTATGGACAATTAGACCGTTAGGGGCGATATTGGCCCGTAGGTATTCTGTCATCAGCGCTCCGTGGAGCGTTGTCTTGAGCCATTCTTTCTTAAGCAAACTTAAGGAAGTCCAATCCTCAGACTGACTCCCAGTTGCTAGGTTACCATCATTACTTAAAATAGATGGTGTCTTTAAAATTTCTGCTGCTACCTCCTCACCGAAACTCAGTCCCTGGGTTTCTTCCATCCTGATAGGATATAGTGAAGGAGGCTAAAAGAAGTGAACAATCGGATAAGGGATGGACCAGACCACGTAGTACACGGTTCTGGTAGCCTAAAGTCTCACGGCCAAAGACCGTGCTATATATGTCAACAACAAAGAGAGACCAAAGGGCAATAAAGGTCCAGCATACGGGCCCTAGCATCAATAGCAATAAAGAGGGTATGCAGTTCCTGAAGTGAAAGGCGGGAAAATAGCGATGGAAGTATCAATAACTGGCTAACAAAAAGGAAGGATGGGGAATCCTTCCTTTCGGAAATAGTGCCCTCACACACCCAGCCCGCTGGGTGTCATGCTTCATCATTGGGCATGCTCCTCGTCGGGTCGGCGCTGCAATACCCGACGGGCACCCTCAGTGGGGGCTCTTTGGCGGAGATCTTTTATTCCTGCCGTTTGGTGAGGTGCGTGTGAGGGGCCCTATAGTGTAGAAGTGCAGTGAAGTGTATAGTGCTCAATGGAGACAAAGTGAATTAAAACAGGTCTGGGAGAAACCAGGGCAACTAATTTAATATTCCTGACTCCCCACCTGATTAAAACTAGAAATGTGGCAACTGTCTCAAGTAATGTGAAAGGCAGTTGCACTTTAAATCATACGGTCAACATGTTTCTTGCCCTAGTAGTCCCCAATGGATCAAGCGGCAATTCATCAGGACCTAAATCTGGGTTGGAAATCTACACTAAACCATTGGTAATGGGGTATGTTAACCTAGATATTACCAGTCTTGTCACATCGGTGACGTGCAATGTTCATGGGTGCTGTAGCCAGTCTAAAAGATGGGATAAATAAAAACAAACCATCTGTTTACAACATATCGATTCCACCAAAGCCATATAGTAGCATGCTGTAAGCACATACTCGTATCGTCATCGCTAAATAATAAAAGCGTCCCATCTAATATAGGGCATCAGTTTAACCTTTGTGCGCACAAGGTACCGCACTCGTGATAAGTCATAAATCATGTGAGGTCACAATGCAGCAGAGGTACAACGTGAGAAATGAAAGAAAACTAAAAATGCATATACAATATAAAATCACGGTGAATTAGCAACAACATCCCAGTGTATTGCAGATGTAAAAACTCACCGAAAATTAGTTAAAAGCCAGCCCCATC
Organism: Calotriton arnoldi; assembly: GCA_963921515.1. Taxonomy (NCBI): domain Eukaryota; kingdom Metazoa; phylum Chordata; class Amphibia; order Caudata; family Salamandridae; genus Calotriton; species Calotriton arnoldi. Next base: position 473,953 of record CAWUFW010009318.1, on the reverse strand, counting down.
AGATACCGGCAAGGAATGGACACGTTGATTCAACATGTGTCCTGCATGATGGGGAAATTGAGATAAGTAAAACCAGTGGATATGCCAAGGAAATTTTTGGGGGAAAGTATCAAAGGGTGCACACCCCGTCTGTTTAGAAACATAAAGCGGAAACCCACCTCTAGGGTCGGTGATAAACAAGCAATCCAAAGCCTGCTATCTAGTTCTGCACCAGCCTGGAGTAACCTCACCTTGTCTCTCCTCCCCTTTTCTAACACATTTGACCGTAAGCCTGGTATACACTTGAGTACTGTACCAGTAAGAGGCCAGTAGAGAGTACACTGATACAAAAGCACGGCTGCTTTACCATGTGCAGTAATTCTACCTCTTCTCTGCATATCGCGATCTCACACCCCTTTGGGGCACTTGACCTATGGGGCTGCGTTACTGGCATTATCAATTATTAACTGCCATAGTCGCAGTAGCAATATCCACCTTCACCGGATGGAGTCGTGCCATAACTTAAGGAATTGTCACTATTGACATTACCACCGACACTCTTTACAGAGCACGCCTGAATATCCTTTCAAAATGGCCACCTTGGTTTCCACTGTTCTTTAGCCAATTTCCGCACCAGCCTCCGTTCACCACGCGGCGGCCCCGGTGTGCGCGCCGCTTCTGACAGGATAACTGGAGCCAGAACCGGGCAGGCAGTTACCTTCCCGGAACCGGCATTGCAGGTTAGGTCCTCCGCTGAGTGGGCGCGAGCTGTTGTGAGTATTGCATTGCTGCCCTTCCTTTTCCTGATCCTTCAGTATCAAGGTAAGACGCGACGTTGGTTTGGGACCTTTAGTGGTTGATACCGCTGGGTCTGTTGATCTGTTCCCCATGTTTGATGGGGACCGGTAACAAGCTACCACTTGGATTCGGGCTCCTAAGGTCCCACATTTCTTCACGGCAGGGGGACTGTGATCCGTGGTTTATTGCGGGGTCCCACAATAGGGGATCTAGCGATGCTCGGTCTGGTTTCCTGGTTTTGTGTTGTCATTATCATGACCTGGGGATAACGACCCTCAGGCTTTGGATTGCTTGTTTATCACCGACCCTAGAGGTGGGTTTCCGCTTTATGTTTCTAAACAGACGGGGTGTGCACCCTTTGATACTTTCCCCCAAAAATTTCCTTGGCATATCCACTGGTTTTACTTATCTCAATTTCCCCATCATGCAGGACACATGTTGAATCAACGTGTCCATTCCTTGCCGGTATCTGATGGGGCTGGCTTTTAACTAATTTTCGGTGAGTTTTTACATCTGCAATACACTGGGATGTTGTTGCTAATTCACCGTGATTTTATATTGTATATGCATTTTTAGTTTTCTTTCATTTCTCACGTTGTACCTCTGCTGCATTGTGACCTCACATGATTTATGACTTATCACGAGTGCGGTACCTTGTGCGCACAAAGGTTAAACTGATGCCCTATATTAGATGGGACGCTTTTATTATTTAGCGATGACGATACGAGTATGTGCTTACAGCATGCTACTATATGGCTTTGGTGGAATCGATATGTTGTAAACAGATGGTTTGTTTTTATTTATCCCATCTTTTAGACTGGCTACAGCACCCATGAACATTGCACGTCACCGATGTGACAAGACTGGTAATATCTAGGTTAACATACCCCATTACCAATGGTTTAGTGTAGATTTCCAACCCAGATTTAGGTCCTGATGAATTGCCGCTTGATCCATTGGGGACTACTAGGGCAAGAAACATGTTGACCGTATGATTTAAAGTGCAACTGCCTTTCACATTACTTGAGACAGTTGCCACATTTCTAGTTTTAATCAGGTGGGGAGTCAGGAATATTAAATTAGTTGCCCTGGTTTCTCCCAGACCTGTTTTAATTCACTTTGTCTCCATTGAGCACTATACACTTCACTGCACTTCTACACTATAGGGCCCCTCACACGCACCTCACCAAACGGCAGGAATAAAAGATCTCCGCCAAAGAGCCCCCACTGAGGGTGCCCGTCGGGTATTGCAGCGCCGACCCGACGAGGAGCATGCCCAATGATGAAGCATGACACCCAGCGGGCTGGGTGTGTGAGGGCACTATTTCCGAAAGGAAGGATTCCCCATCCTTCCTTTTTGTTAGCCAGTTATTGATACTTCCATCGCTATTTTCCCGCCTTTCACTTCAGGAACTGCATACCCTCTTTATTGCTATTGATGCTAGGGCCCGTATGCTGGACCTTTATTGCCCTTTTGGTCTCTCTTTGTTGTTGACAACTGACAAACAAAACCGTAGCAGGGTGGATGTGAACTGTGGGGGAGAAGAGGAAGGGGAGAGACCCATATAAAAAAAGGCAAAATGGTACTTAATAAAACACACTGAGAAGAACAAATTGAAGTAAAAAATAATAAGCAATTGGAAGGGAGCTCTCAGGGTGGAATGGTAGGGAAGGGAATAGACACTGAAAATGACATCGAAAGTGGCCAAATTACTGAAACGGGACTAAAAAGGAGCGAAAAAATAATAATATCAGTGGAGAGATGGAAAAGGGAAGGGGAGGTGTGACAAAAGACGCTGCGTAGAAAGTCAAGAAATGCGCAAAGTGGGTACCTGTAATAACAGTAGCAGATTGAGTGTCAGTAGGATGAGGTATGAGGGATGGGGTTCCTATGAGGAGGGATGGACAGAGTAAGCACGGAACATCATGGAGTAGTGGGACAGAAATATGGAAAGGCAAAATTGGTGAGACAATGTGGCAGAACGGAGTAAGAATAACTCACCGCAGAGCCAGTAGACCGGGAAAGCCGGTGGGAAGAATCGTTAGGGAAGGTCAAGCCCTAGGAAGGGACATGACCCGGAGGAGTAAAGATGGTAGAACGAACAAGGGCGGATGCGCCTGGAGGTGGGGGAAAGGGAAAAAGCAATAAGAAACAACAAGGCAGGATCATGGTAAGTACAGGGTGGACAGGGGGGGAAAAGGGAAAAGGGGATGACTAAACCTTACCCAGAGTGTCAGCTCAATAGGACCATCCAGTGTCCGTGTAGTAGGCGGGGGGACGCGGATAAGCCTGTGGAGGCGGCATGAATAGAATGTGAAGGAGCAGGTAAACGAGAAAAGCCAAAGTAGAATAAAGCTGGAATAGTGGCAGGTGGGGGCGTGTAAAAGAGGGGTCTTACCCTTAAGAAAATCTGAAGAAAAAGTAACTTGGAGGTCGAAACGAGGAGGCGGGTGCGCCGATCTAAAAAGCGGGCAGAGGGAGGGAAAAGGGAGACCGTCAGTATCAAGAAATCAAGCACGGGGGCTTGAGCAGTGTAACTAGGGAAAGAAGTGGGAAGCTAGCCGAGGAGAGGTGCAGCTTACCAGATGGCAGCGAGGTAGATGACAAACTGGAAAGGTCTCGTGAGTAAACCGGATGCGGAAGTGAACGATAACAAAAGGACCATTAAATACCGGTGCGTCAAGAAAGACTAGAGCGCGCACCAGCCTACAAAATAGGGACGGAAGTGAGTACCAGCCAGAGAAATAAGGGAGCGTGGCTCAGAAGCAGCGCATGCGTGAAGAGTCAAAATATCAGGACGTAATGATTCAGTGATCGAGTGGCAGAAAAGAACATGCAAGCCATGCTGAGAGAGGCAGAATCAAATAAAAGGGGGGGTGCAAGATCGAGGGCAAGATGGATCAGCAATGAGCTCGATGATGTGGAAAAGGAGAAGGGAGGAAATCATAGAAAAAGGATGGAAGGTGCAGAGGAGGGTCGAGGTGGACAGAGCGGGAACTAAACGGAGATGCCCAATGGGCAACAAGGTGACTAGGAAAAAAGGGGGAAAAATGGGGAGAGTGACGGTGGGACTGTAATGAATGAAAACATGACATATCATAACATATGATCATGGATGGTAGAGAATCATGAGGAACCGGGGAAAATCCATTATGTACATATGTACATGAGAAAGCCAAAGGGGCAGTACATGGTGGGATCTTGGGGGGAACAGCGACTAGGAAAAAAGATGACTGGAAAAAAGGGGTGGGGGTGACGGTAGGACTGAGGTAAGAGAACCATGACATATCAAAACAGATGATCATTGAAATTGGATTGTGGGACAGGGGAAAATCTATTATACACATATGTACTCGGGAAAAACAAAAGGAGCAGTAATGATGGAAACCCAGAGGGGATACGGTGAAAAAGAACCATGACTAAAAATATGATCCTGTATAATAGCAGTAGAAAAGGAGTGACACAAAAGATGCAAACCACTGTACTGGTTATAAAAGATATGCAGGACAGATCATGTTATGTGGGGCAGGAGGCCCCATTACAAGATGGGTAGAAGATACTAACAAATGTCACAGTCTCAGAATGAACCTAGGGAGAAAAACAAATTGGCATATGCATACTGAACAAATGACTGTAAAGAGACCTTTGAAAGTTCATGGTGGGGCAATCATTCCCCCAAAAAATAATGCAGTTCATGATCAGTGTTGAGTCCGTATTGTACTGTTCGTAGACGCATGATCCAAGTAGCTTCCAGACGCCTGAGCCTGAGTTCTCTGTTGCCACCCCTGGCAATGTTGACTGCCACGTCAAAGCCGAAGAAAATGAATCGTTTTTTTGCACCTTGGCTGGGGCAGGTGGCCGCATGTACTGCCATAGGGTATCTGGTGTCCTGATGATTTAATGCCCTGATATGTTCACCAATCCGTTCCTTTAAAGGTCTGATGGTACTTCCAATGTACCAGCGTTTGCAGGCACATTCAAGGCTGTACACCACGAATTTGGTATTGCAGTTGATGTTGTACTTGATTTTGTATTGTTGGTTGTTCATGGCTGTGAATTGTCTGACTCCATCATTGGCCAGTCTGCATACCCCGCAGCAGCCACATTTGAAAAACCCCAACGTGTGAGGAGTAAGCCATGAGTGGTCGAGAAGGGGAGACGGTACACTAGGGCTCAGTCTGGATCTAAGTGTTCTCCCACGCCTGTAGGTGATCAGTGGTCTCTTGGTGATGACCTCTCTGAGGGTGGTATCTGCCTGTAGAATGCCCCAATGTTTATTGAGGCTTCTCCTCATAATAAGACCCATGTCGCTATAGTCAGTAATGAGTCTAACGGGTTGGTCTTGTTGGGTGGCTGTCCTCGCATTGAGTAGTGTACCCTGTCTGTCTATGTTGTTAATTCTCTTTTCTGCTTTGCGAATGGTGCGATCATTGTAGCCTCTGGCTTTGAATCTCTGTTTCATGTCTGCCAAACATGTTTGAAACTCAAGTTGGTCACTACAATTCCTCCTGGCCTGACAAATTCCCCATATGGGATGGCTTCAATTTGATGGGGCGGGTGGGAGCTTTCAGCGTGTAGGATGGAATTGCATGATGTTTCTTTTCTATGTATCCGACTGTGTAATGTGTCCGACTTGATATAAATCTCTACATCAAGAAATGTTATGCAGGAGGTACTGGAATGGCTTGTAAATCTCATGTTCATGGAGTTAGAGTTCAAGTGGCTGCAAAATTCATCTAGTTCGCGTTGTGACCCAGACCATAATAGAAGACAATCGTCTATGTAACGCCCCCAGTAGATGATGGAATCAACCCATGGTGCCCCTAAGGTACTCCAAATCCATTTGGATTCCAAGACACCCATGTACAGGTAAGCAAACGATGGAGAGAACTTAGAGCCCATGGCCACACCCTTATTTTGTTTGTACCAAATGTTGTCATACATGAAAAAGTTATTGTTTAAGATGATTTCCATCATGGCAGTAAGCATGTTGGTATGTTGCCATAGGGGGGCTGGCCTATTGTGAAGCAAGCTAGTGATGGCTTCCAGTCCCAGCTCGGGTTCAATGGTGGTATACAGGGAAACCACATCGAGGGTGGCCAATATCATACCTAGTTGCCATTGAACATCATCCAGGATACTCAGGATATGTTTAGTGTCCTGGATGTGAGAAGGAAGATTCTTGACCATGGGGCCCAGAAAAAGGTCGACATATTGTGCGAGTTTCTCCGTGGGACCGCCAATGCCAGAAACTATGGGTCTCCCCGGTGGAAATGGCGCTGGCTTGTTTATCTTGGGCAAGGTGTATAGCCAGGGGAAAGCAGGCCTGTGTATCTTAAGATAAAGGAGCTCCTGATCATCAATGAGACCCAATCTGTGCCATTCTAAGAGGCATTTGTTGATTTTGGTGACCAGTACGCTCGTGGGATTATAGGTAAGTTGCTCATAACAGGACGTGTCCTGTAGTTGAGCTAGAATTTCATTGTGGTAGTCTGACCGGTTCATGACCACCACATTGCCGCCTTTGTCGGCTTCTTTGATTATGATGTTGGTGTTAGATGTTAAGGTCTTCAAAGCGATTCTTTCCTCTCTACGTAGGTTGTCTTTAGTTCTGTGTTTGGTGTTAAGTACCTTGAGTTCGTGTTTGTCTATGTCAGCCAAAACTAGATTGTAGAAGGTGTCTACAGAATTGCCACCTGGAAGTATAGGCGTCCATTTAGACTTAGTCTGCTCTGTGTCAGATCTGTTTCAATATCCAGTTCTTGTAGAAGATTCTCCATGGTAATGGATGTATCGTCTGAGTCAGTAAGGGATAAAAGTAGATGTGTGTCTTGAATGTCCCTAATGCTTTGCATGCCAGATGAGTTCTCAATACAAATGTTTCTAATGCTCTTAGTTGTGGGTGGAGTACCACAAAAGTGTTTTTTGATTTTTAAGCCTCTAACAAATTTAAATAGGTCTACTTTATGTCTACATGTGTCACCTTTTTCGTGGGGATTGAAGCTCAAGCCTCTACTGAGTAAGGAGATCATACCACTGTCTAGATTCTGAGAGGAGAGGTTGACCACCTGTATACCGAGATCCAGTTGGTCTATTTGTTCTTCCCGTCTCCGGACCTCAGTTTCTTTCTGTAATCTTCTGAATCCTGCCCTATTTCCTCTACGTGTTTTCTGTCTTGGAATCCTTGTCTCTGCTGTGACCTGTTTTCCTTGCGTATGGCAAGAACCTCCCTTAAAAAAGACGAAGTAGTTGGGCCTTGTTTGTTGGGATTGTTGGTCGAATTCTCACTTTCACTATCACTGGTTGAAATAGTGTTGAGAGAGGATACACTAGATGAGAGAGACGGAGTGACTGTTCTAGTATGTCTATCTCCTTGTGGAGCAATTTGGACTATCTTATCGTATTTTCTGGCGAAAGTGAAGACGCGTCCCTCCTTGTAATCAGCTTCGTCTCTTTTTAATTGTCTAGCTTTCCTATCTTTGATTTCGTTTTGATGTTTGGTCAGGATGTCATTGAGAATGACATCGTTTTTTTCAGTAGCTTCCTTCAAGTTGAGATCAGTTATTTCTTTTCAAGAATTGCTATTTCAATTTGGAGTTTCGCTACCTTACGTTCAGCGTTCTCTATTAAAATGTTAATCAGTGTGTTTGAGTTGGAAGTGAGAGTTTCTTCCCATTTGCCTAGTAGATCGTCATCTAAATCATCGAACGTGGGGAAGATCTGAGAACGTAGACCCCTTGGTACTCTACTGAGTCTCAGATATTGTTTGAGGGTGGCACTGTCCCACCACCTTGAGTTCTCAGTCTTCTTAAGCCTCTCTAGTTTGAGAAATTTTTCTTTAAGACCCTCTTTACGTTGGGGATTTCCACTAATGGGCGCAGTATTATTAGTGGTTCCCTTGGACAAATTATCAAAGAGTTCTGATGCGACTCTGTCTCTATCCATTACTTGGTATGAGGAAGTGTTGAGATAGGTGTTGGTACGCTGCGGCTGCCTTTCCTGAAAACTTAAAGTTTATATCTAAAAGCAGGGTTTTTCGTCAATCAGGGAGAATGGCGCACAGACAAAACGCGTAGTGTAACTGTATCACAATGTTGACGGTGCTACCAGGTTTTTTTTTCCGAGTACATATGTGTATAATAGATTTTCCCCTGTCCCACAATCCAATTTCAATGATCATCTGTTTTGATATGTCATGGTTCTCTTACCTCAGTCCTACCGTCACCCCCCCCCTTTTTTCCAAACGCTGGTACATTGGAAGTACCATCAGACCTTTAAAGGAACGGATTGGTGAACATATCAGGGCATTAAATCATCAGGACACCAGATACCCTATGGCAGTACATGCGGCCACCTGCCCCAGCCAAGGTGCAAAAAAACGATTCATTTTCTTCGGCTTTGACGTGGCAGTCAACATTGCCAGGGGTGGCAACAGAGAACTCAGGCTCAGGCGTCTGGAAGCTACTTGGATCATGCGTCTACGAACAGTACAATACGGACTCAACACTGATCATGAACTGCATTATTTTTGGGGGAATGATTGCCCCACCATGAACTTTCAAAGGTCTCTTTACAGTCATTTGTTCAGTATGCATATGCCAATTTGTTTTTCTCCCTAGGTTCATTCTGAGACTGTGACATTTGTTAGTATCTTCTACCCATCTTGTAATGGGGCCTCCTGCCCCACATAACATGATCTGTCCTGCATATCTTTTATAACCAGTACAGTGGTTTGCATCTTTTGTGTCACTCCTTTTCTACTGCTATTATACAGGATCATATTTTTAGTCATGGTTCTTTTTCACCGTATCCCCTCTGGGTTTCCATCATTACTGCTCCTTTTGTTTTTCCGAGTACATATGTGTATAATAGATTTTCCCCTGTCCCACAATCCAATTTCAATGATCATCTGTTTTGATATGTCATGGTTCTCTTACCTCAGTCCTACCGTCAACCCCCCCCCTTTTTTCCAGTCATCATTTTTCCTAGTCGCTGTTCCCCCCCAAGATCCCACCATGTACTGCCCCTTTGGCTTTCTCATGTACATATGTACATAATGGATTTTCCCCCGGTTCCTCATGATTCTCTACCATCCATGATCATATGTTATGATATGTCATGTTTTCATTCATTACAGTCCCACCGTCACTCTCCCCATTTTTCCCCCTTTTTTTCCTAGTCACCTTGTTGCCCATTGGGCATCTCCGTTTAGTTCCCGCTCTGTCCACCTCGACCCTCCTCTGCACCTTCCATCCTTTTTCTATGATTTCCTCCCTTCTCCTTTTCCACATCATCGAGCTCATTGCTGATCCATCTTGCCCTCGATCTTGCACCCCCCTTTTATTTGATTGTGCCTCTCTCAGCATGGCTTGCATGTTCTTTTCTGCCACTCGATCACTGAATCATTACGTCCTGATATTTTGACTCTTCACGCATGCGCTGCTTCTGAGCCACGCTCCCTTATTTCTCTGGCTGGTACTCACTTCCGTCCCTATTTTGTAGGCCGGTGCGCGCTCTAGTCTTTCTTGACGCACCGGTATTTAATGGTCCTTCTGTTATCGTTCACTTCCGCATCCGGTTTACTCACGAGACCTTTCCAGTTTGTCATCTACCTCGCTGCCATCCGGTAAGCTGCACCTCTCCTCGGCTAGCTTCCCACTTCTTTCCCTAGTTACACTGCTCAAGCCCCCGTGCTTGATTTCTTGATACTGACGGTCTCCCTTTTCCCTCCCTCTGCCCGCTTTTTAGATCGGTGCACCCGCCTCCTCGTTTCGACCTCCAAGTTACTTTTTCTTCAGATTTTCTTAAGGGTAAGACCCCTCTTTTACACGCCCCCACCTGCCACTATTCCAGCTTTATTCTACTTTGGCTTTTCTCGTTTACCTGCTCCTTCACATTCTATTCATGCCGCCTCCACAGGCTTATCCGCCTCCCCCCGCCTACTACACGGACACTGGATGGTCCTATTGAGCTGACACTCTGGGTAAGGTTTAGTCATCCCCTTTTCCCTTTTCCCCCCCTGTCCACCCTGTACTTACCATGATCCTGCCTTGTTGTTTCTTATTGCTTTTTCCCTTTCCCCCACCTCCAGGCGCATCCGCCCTTGTTCGTTCTACCATCTTTACTCCTCCGGGTCATGTCCCTTCCTAGGGCTTGACCTTCCCTAACGATTCTTCCCACCGGCTTTCCCGGTCTACTGGCTCTGCGGTGAGTTATTCTTACTCCGTTCTGCCACATTGTCTCACCAATTTTGCCTTTCCATATTTCTGTCCCACTACTCCATGATGTTCCGTGCTTACTCTGTCCATCCCTCCTCATAGGAACCTCATCCCTCATACCTCATCCTACTGACACTCAATCTGCTACTGTTATTACAGGTACCCACTTTGCGCATTTCTTGACTTTCTACGCAGCGTCTTTTGTCACACCTCCCCTTCCCTTTTCCATCTCTCCACTGATATTATTATTTTTCGCTCCTTTTAGTCCCGTTTCAGTAATTTGGCCACTTTTGATGTCATTTTCAGTGTCTATTCCCTTCCCTACCATTCCACCCTGAGAGCTCCCTTCCAATTGCTTATTATTTTTTACTTCAATTTGTTCTTCTCAGTGTGTTTTATTAAGTACCATTTTGCCTTTTTTTATATGGGTCTCTCCCCTTCCTCTTCTCCCCCACACTTCACATCCACCCTGCTACGGTTTTGTTTGTCAGTTGACACCTTTTCACCGAGTCACTCTATATTTTTTAATGTGTTTTTTTCCCGCGATTTTTATCGTGAATTCTTCATGATAGCGGCACTCACACCAGTCACAATTGCTGTCACCTGCTCACTGTGTTTGTAGGGTTTCTACACTCCCTGGTATTTGTCTTTTTTCTTCAGTGTTTCCCTTTTCTAGTTATTATTTATGTGGCGCTTCAATACCCTCACTTCATGTTTTGTATCCTCCCCAGCCCTGATGAGTCACGGGAGCATTCCCGTATGACGAAACACGTGTCGGCTGGTTGCTTTCTTTTTGTCGTTGCCTCATTAAATAACTTTCAATATTTACTCTGGTGTTGACTCAAGCAATTTGGAACTCATACGAGGCTTCTGGTTCTATTACACCTTCAATACGTGTGCCCGGGACTTTGTTCATAAAGTTAGTATGAGTAAGTGTATTCTGTGAAAACCAAAATGAGTAAGTGTATTCTGTGAATACCAAAATGAGTAAGTGTATTCTGTGAATACCAAAAAGTACTAACTTTACGTTTTTGACGTAAGTTAGTTCTGTGAATCGGGCCCATAGTGTTTATTTAATTGATTGTTTTTTGTGATTGGGTTATTTTATTAGTGTGAGCCTTTTATTCGTTGTTGTTTATTGTTTCAATTGTTTTGACAGTTGTTTTCCATATATAGTGTTAACTTTTTTTTTATAACGGATTTTGTGTGTGATATGTGTATAACATTTGGTTTGATGTTTAACGCTGTGTGCTTATTAGTTGTTTCTATTTTAAATTATAAATATTAGTGTGTTTACAAAATATTTTAGGGTTTTATCTTTAAAAAAATTAAAAGAGATCGTATATTTTTTTTTGTGTGGAGTTTGTTTATAGTGAAAATAAAAAAATAGGTGTTAATATCTTATTTTTATCTATATTTAAGTCGTCGATATCTTTAAGAAAACAATATTTTTGCTATCTATATTGTTGTTATCAATATTTTGGACATGTATATTTTTAAACTAAGTTCGATATTTAGTTAACGATATTTATGTGTTCGATAATGGTGTAAACGATATTTATGTTTGTCGATAATATGGTGTCGATATTTGTGTATTTTTATAATTAAATATAGGTTGCCGATAATAGTGTAATCGATATTTTGGTGTCGATAAAATGGTAGGTCGATATTGTGTCTGTCGATATTATGTCAGTGATCCATCCGCCACGCCAGTTTGACGTAAAAGCCAAACTGGAGGGACAACTGCCATATCCTGCCCCGTTTCAAAAGAAAAAAGTTGCCGCTTTAACAGCGAAGTATGCCTCAGACGGTGAGAACCCTGCCCCTCGATTGGAGATGGGCTGTGACCCTCCTCGACAGTGCGGCGGGAGTTACCATAGTACGAGAGGTTCTCCGTACTTGTCTGGAGGCGAGTGCAACTGACACATTCATTACAGTGGAAACAGCTGATACACGAGTTGCACCCCCTGATAAACTTTATGAGATAGTCCTCCAAATTGAAGGTGATATACAACATACAATTAAGGGTATCTTTTAGGATAACCTTACCTCGTCTTATGACATTTTGTTGGCGGAGGCGGATTGGCCTCCCCCATTTGTTTTAGCGTCTTCACAAGGTGAGGACGTGATACTTCCCAATTTTTCGAGTTATGTCTCTGATGAGACTAAACAGGCTTATGCATCAGAATGGGCTTTAGCCCTAGCGCCGGCAGTGCATCGCAATCAGGTGGGCTGGGATAGAGATTCACTGGCACATGAGATTCCTTTGCGATCAATGCCACAGCCTCAGGCACAGTATCCGATAAAACGCAAGGCTAAAGCGTCCGTTAGTGACATTTTGGCCCAGTTGGAATATCAGGGTGTAATTGAACCGTGTGTTTCATCAATGAATAAACCTCTCTTTCCTATATCAAAACCGGACGGTTCATATCGCATAGTTTTGGATTATAGAAATTTGAACACTGTTGTTCGCACGTTTGCCATACAAAACACCCATAGCTCTGCGTTAATAAACAATATTGTCCGTAAAAAGTATAAAACCACTGTGGACATTTCCAATGGATTTTACAGTTACAATTTGGCTCCTGAGAGCCATGACTGGACCGCATTTACTGCAGTCGGCATTCAGAAAATATTTAAAAGATTGCCTATGGGCTATAAGAATAGCCCTGGTGCGTTTGCTGCGCGTGTTGTGTCTCTTTTACACGACATAGATCCTGATGCTTTCTCTTACGTCGACACCGGCAAAAAGAACAATTGATGGCCAGAATGCAGAACAATTTCATACATTCGCCCCAGTACAGAGATCTGGGCCTAAATCCATCGTTTTTTTGCTCACTATGCCATTCCAGTTTGGACCCTGCCATTTGCAAATCAGTCTTGACCCTGCACCCAATGGGAATAGTCCAGCCTGAACTGCCAGGCCAGGTCCTCCCTGGACTGGAAACAAGCATCCTAGGACCGATTTCGGGGTTTCACCCCTCATCAGCCAGGATAGCTTGACTCCAGTGGCATGGAGAGCACGGGACCCACGTCTGGGCATACCCATCCCACTCGGGGTGACAAATGCAAAAAGAACAATTGATGGACAGAATGCAGAACAATGTCATACATTCGCCCCAGTACAGAGATCTGGGCCTAAATCCATCGTTTTTTTGCTCACCATGCCATTGCAGTTTGGACCCAGCCATATGCAAATCAGTCTTGACCCTGCACCCAATGGGAACAGTCCAGCCTGAACTGCCAGGCCAGGTCCTCCCTGGACTGGAAACAAGCATCCTAGGACCGGTTTTGGGGTTTCACCCCTCATCAGCCAGGATAGCTTGACTCCAGTGGCATGGAGAGCACGGGACCCACGACTGGGCATACCCGTCCCACTCGGGGTGACAAATGCAAAAAGAACACTTGATGGACAGAATGCAGAACAATGTCATACATTCACCCTAGTACAGAGATCTGGGCCTAAATCCATCGTTTTTTTGCTCACCAGGCTATTCCAGTTTGGACCCAGCCATATGCAAATCAGTCTTGACCCTGCACCAAATGGGAATAGTCCAGCCTGAACTGCCAGGCCAGGTCCTCCCTGGACTGGAAACAAGCATCCTAGGACCGATTTCGGGGTTTCACCCCTCATCAGCCAGGATAGCTTGACTCCAGTGGCATGGAGAGCACGGGACCCACGTCTGGGCATACCCATCCCACTCGGGGTGACAAATGCAAAAAGAACAATTGATGGACAGAATGCAGAACAATGTCATACATTCGCCCCAGTACAGAGATCTGGGCCTAAATCCATCGTTTTTTGCTCACCATGCCATTCCAGTTTGGACCCAGCCATATGCAAATCAGTCTTTACCCTGCACCCAATGGGAACAGTCCAGCCTGAACTGCCAGGCCAGGTCCTCCCTGGACTGGAAACAAGCATCCTAGGACCGGTTTTGGGGTTTCACCCCTCATCAGCCAGGATAGCTTGACTCCAGTGGCATGGAGAGCACGGGACCCACGTCTGGGCATACCCGTTCCACTCGGGGTGACAAATGCAAAAAGAACACTTGATGGAAAGAATGCAGAACAATGTCATACATTCACCCTAGTACAGAGATCTGGGCCTAAATCCATCGTTTTTTTGCTCACCAGGCTATTCCAGTTTGGACCCAGCCATATGCGAATCAGTCTTGACCCTGCACCAAATGGAAACAGTCCAGCCCGAACTGCCAGGCCAGGTCCTCCCTGGACTGGAAACAAGCATCCTAGGACCGGTTTCGGGGTTTCACCCCTCATCAGCCAGGATAGCTTGACTCCAGTGGCATCGAGAGCACGGGACCCACGTCTGGGCATACCCGTCCCACTCGGGGTGACAAATGCAAAAAGAACAATTGATGGACAAAATGCAGAACAATGTCATACATTCACCCTAGTACAGAGATCTGGGCCTAAATCCATAGTTTTTTTGCTCACCAGGCTATTCCAGTTTGGACCCAGCCATATGCAAATCAGTCTTGACCCTGCACCAAATGGGAACAGTCCAGCCCGAACTGCCAGGCCAGGTCCTCCCTGGACTGGAAACAAGCATCCTAGGACCGGTATTGGGGTTTCACCCCTCATCAGCCAGGATAGCTTGACTCCAGTGGCATGGAGAGCACGGGACCAACGTCTGGGCATACCCGTCCCACTCGGGGTGACAAATGCAAAAAGAACAATTGATGGACAGAATGCAAAACAATGTCATACATTCACCCTAGTACAGAGATCTGGGTCTAAATCCATCGTTTTTTGCTCACAAGGCTATTCCAGTTTGGACCCAACCATATGCAAATCAGTCTTGACCTTGCACCAAATGGGAACAGTCCAGCCCGAACTGCCATGCCAGGTCCTCCCTGGACTGGAAGCAAGCATCCTAGGACCGGTTTCGGGGTTTCACCCCTCATCAGCCAGGATAGCTTGACTCCAGTGGCATGGAGAGCACGGGACCCACGTCTGGGCATACCCGTCCCACTCGGGGTGACAAATGCAAAAAGAACAATTGATGGACAAAATGCAGAACAATGACATACATTCGCCTCAGTACAGAGATCT
This sequence comes from Calotriton arnoldi, assembly GCA_963921515.1. NCBI lineage: Eukaryota > Metazoa > Chordata > Amphibia > Caudata > Salamandridae > Calotriton > Calotriton arnoldi. The sequence goes on along the minus strand of CAWUFW010009318.1, from coordinate 458,881 downwards.
GGGCCTAAATCCATTGTTTTTTTGCTCACCATGCCATTCCAGTTTGGACCCAGCCATATGCAAATCAGTCTTGACCCAGCACCCAATGGGAACAGTCCAGCCCGAAGTGCCAGGCCAGCTCCTCTGTGGACTGGAAACAAGTATCCTAGGGCCGGTTTCGGGGTTTCACCCCTCATCAGCCAGGATAGCTTGACTCCAGTGGCATGGAGAGCACAGGACCCACGTCTGGGCATACCCGTCCCACTCGGGGTGACAAATGCAAAAAGAACAATTGATGGACAGAATGAAGAACAATGTCATACATTCGCCCCAGTACAGAGATCAGATCTGAGCCTAAATCCATCGTTTTTTTGCTCACCATGCTATTCCAGTTTGGACCCAGCCATATGCAAATCAGTCTTGACCCTGAACCCAATGGGAACAGTCCAGCCCGAACTGCCATGCTAGGTCCTCCCTGGACTGGAAACAAGCATCCTAGGACCGGTTCCGGGGTTTCATCCCTCATCAACCAGGATAGCTTGACTCCAGTGGCAAGGAGAGCACGGGACCCACGTCTGGGCATACCCGTCCCACTCGGGGTGACAAATGCAAAAAGAACAATTGATGGACAGAATGCAGAACAATGTCATACATTCTCCCCAGTACAGAGATCAGGGCCTAAATCCATCATTTTTTTGCTCACCATGCCATTCCAGTTTGGACCCAGCCATATGCAAATCAGTCTTGACCCTGCACCCAATGGGAATAGTCCAGCCCGAACTGCCAGGCCAGGTCCTCCCTGGACTGGAAACAAGCATCCTAGGACCGGTTTCGGGGTTTCACCCCTCATCAGCCAGGATAGCTTGACTCCAGTGGCATGGAGAGCACGGGACCCACGTCTGGGCATACCCGTCCCACTCGGGGTGACAAATGCAAAAAGAACAATTGATGGACAAAATGCAGAACAATGTCATACATTCACCCTAGTACAGAGATCTGGGCCTAAATCCATAGTTTTTTTGCTCACCAGGCTATTCCAGTTTGGACCCAGCCATATGCAAATCAGTCTTGACCCTGCACCAAATGGGAACAGTCCAGCCCGAACTGCCAGGCCAGGTCCTCCCTGGACTGGAAACAAGCATCCTAGGACCGGTTTTGGGGTTTCACCCCTCATCAGCCAGGATAGCTTGACTCCAGTGGCATGGAGAGCACGGGACCAACGTCTGGGCATACCCGTCCCACTCGGGGTGACAAATGCAAAAAGAACAATTGATGGACAGAATGCAAAACAATGTCATACATTCACCCTAGTACAGAGATCTGGGTCTAAATCCATCGTTTTTTGCTCACAAGGCTATTCCAGTTTGGACCCAACCATATGCAAATCAGTCTTGACCTTGCACCAAATGGGAACAGTCCAGCCCGAACTGCCATGCCAGGTCCTCCCTGGACTGGAAGCAAGCATCCTAGGACCGGTTTCGGGGTTTCACCCCTCATCAGCCAGGATAGCTTGACTCCAGTGGCATGGAGAGCACGGGACCCACGTCTGGGCATACCCGTCCCACTCGGGGTGACAAATGCAAAAAGAACAATTGATGGACAAAATGCAGAACAATGACATACATTCGCCCCATTACAGAGATCTGGGCCTAAATCCATTGTTTTTTTGCTCACCATGCCATTCCAGTTTGGACCCAGCCATATGCAAATCAGTCTTGACCCAGCACCCAATGGGAACAGTCCAGCCCGAAGTGCCAGGCCAGCTCCTCTGTGGACTGGAAACAAGTATCCTAGGGCCGGTTTCGGGGTTTCACCCCTCATCAGCCAGGATAGCTTGACTCCAGTGGCATGGAGAGCACAGGACCCACGTCTGGGCATACCCGTCCCACTCGGGGTGACAAATGCAAAAAGAACAATTGATGGACAGAATGAAGAACAATGTCATACATTCGCCCCAGTACAGAGATCAGATCTGGCCTAAATCCATCGTTTTTTTGCTCACCATGCTATTCCAGTTTGGACCCAGCCATATGCAAATCAGTCTTGACCCTGAACCCAATGGGAACAGTCCAGCCCGAACTGCCATGCTAGGTCCTCCCTGGACTGGAAACAAGCATCCTAGGACCGGTTCCGGGGTTTCATCCCTCATCAACCAGGATAGCTTGACTCCAGTGGCAAGGAGAGCACGGGACCCACGTCTGGGCATACCCGTCCCACTCGGGGTGACAAATGCAAAAGAACAATTGATGGACAGAATGCAGAACAATGTCATACATTCTCCCCAGTACAGAGATCAGGGCCCAAATCCATCATTTTTTGCTCCCCATGCCATTCCAGTTTGGACCCAGCCATATGCAAATCAGTCTTGACCCTGCACCCAATGGGAATAGTCCAGCCCGAACTGCCAGGCCAGGTCCTCCCTGGACTGGAAACAAGCATCCTAGGACCGGTTTCGGGGTTTCACCCCTCATCAGCCAGGATAGCTTGACTCCAGTGGCATGGAGAGCACGGGACCCACGTCTGGGCATACCCGTCCCTCTCGGGGTGACAAATGCAAAAAGAACAATTGATGGACAGAATGCAAAACAATGTCATACATTCACCCTAGTACAGAGATCTGGGTCTAAATCCATCGTTTTTTGCTCACCAGGCTATTCCAGTTTGGACCCAACCATATGCAAATCAGTCTTGACCCTGCACCAAATGGGAACAGTCCAGCGCGAACTGCCAGGCCAGGTCCTCTCAGGACTGGAAACAAGCATCCTAGGGCCGGTTTCGGGGTTTCACCCCTCATCAGCCAGGATAGCTTGACTCCAGTGGCATGGAGAGCACAGGACCCACGTCTGGGCATACCCGTCCCACTCGGGGTGACAAATGCAAAAAGAACAATTGATGGACAGAATGAAGAACAATGTCATACATTCGCCCCAGTACAGAGATCAGATCTGGGCCTAAATCCATCGTTTTTTTGCTCACCATGCCATTCCAGTTTGGACCCAACCATATGCAAATCAGTCTTGACCCTGAACCCAATGGGAACAGTCCAGCCCGAACTGCCATGCTAGGTCCTCCCTGGACTGGAAACAAGCATCCTAGGACCGGTTCCGGGGTTTCATCCCTCATCAACCAGGATAGCTTGACTCCAGTGGCAAGGAGAGCACGGGACCCACGTCTGGGCATACCCGTCCCACTCGGGGTGACAAATGCAAAAAGAACAATTGATGGACAGAATGCAGAACAATGTCATACATTCTCCCCAGTACAGAGATCAGGGCCTAAATCCATCATTTTTTTGCTCACCATGCCATTCCAGTTTGGACCCAGCCATATGCAAATCAGTCTTGACCCTGCACCCAATGGAAACAGTCCAGCCCCCAAGTTGGAGATCTGGTCCGGGAGAAGATAGAGAACAAAAAAGAATTTGGTCCCTCCAACCGTGCACCAGTCCCAGTTCTTGAATTGAAGGGCACTCGAACTGTGATTTTGCCCCCACTGCCTGGACGCAAGGAGAATCGCTACATTTCCATTGAACATGTCAAGTTGCACCATTTGGCCGATACTGGATAGTATGCCCAAACCCGCCCAAGGAGAGATGTTTCACTTCCTGTGAGGTTTTCAACGGCGACTACCGTACACCAGGAGCGTGAAGTGGAAACCTCAATTGATGTGCTGCCTGTTTTGTCATCATCATAGACGGCTACACCTCGGAATTATGACTCGCCGTCAATAGAGCTTGGTGTGGATGTTCCTACACGTACGCTCCAATCATCTTTTAATGCTGACCGTCCACCTTTGTATCGACTAGGAACTGTGGGTTATTATATGGACAGAGACAATATTTCTATGCCTTCCTCATCTTCTTCATCAAATTCAACTACGGAGGAACCCCCTAGTCGATTTTCCATTTTCTTTTGCTTGTTTCGCAGAACTTATTTGGTTCCTCCTTGGACCTACCTTTGGATAGTAGTTACAACGGTGTTTCTATTTATGTGGATTGGGTTTGTAACAGTCTTTTTCCTTTTGATTGATGGTCATTATTTACCTGAACGTTCTAATGTACATTTGGTTGATGGTGTTTTGGCCCCACACACCTCATCTCATATGATGAAAAGGGATCAATCCCATGTAAACATATCGGTGGTGCCAGTAGTAGATGGCATTGTTTGGGATAAGGTTCAATATGAAATATACAGCCTGACAGAGACGATTAGAATGCCATATGTCTTTCGCGTTTCATTAGGTGATGTCATCACACCTGGACTGCATTCCGACGACTGGGATGTTAATGCCGTACATTCATTATTTTCAGATTAAAAAAATTACACTGCTTTTGAAACTGAGGATTTGTATTTGAATTCAGCCAATTATGCTGATTTATTCTGTTTTCAACATTATGATCATCATTTTTTGCATAAATCTAACACAGTACGTAGTCAGGTTAATTATACACAATGGGAACATTGTCCTGCCCCATTTCAAGGTAGCTCACAGACACAGAAAAATAAGTTTGTCTACTTTTCGGGATATAATCTATTGAACCCGAGATCCTATTTTTATAAATTGAGTGCGCAAACACACACAAAATTCATGCTGCCCCATTCTAAATAGGTATATTTTTCGACTTCATAACCGATTTATCATTGAAAGGTTATGATTATTGGAAAGACATGATTGATTTGAAATCAATTTGGGGTACCAAAAATTGTCAGGTGCAGGGAACTGAATCATTGCATTGTGCGTGTTTGATACCTTCACAAATGTTATTTTTGAATCAGACAGTGCAACAAACTACATGTTTTGGTTTAGCTACTGCTAAGAATTTAAATTTTCCCTTGTTTCCTTCATTAGCAGCTTATGACAACTTGCAACAATATACAAATTGTTCTCTGGAGGACTTACAAAATATGGTCCACAATGGTACCCTTAATTCGACCTCTATTGCACCCTTGGGATAGTTAATTTGGTCGCTCAGTACTAATGCTTGCCAGTTGCGTTTTTCAAATTCAACGGGGGGTTTCTGCTCAGTAGACCTGACCCTCGCTTTCCACAATCACATACAGTTACTACATATTCTGTGGGTAAATTGTGTCAACAGTGGTTCCTTCCTTATTGACAAGACAACCTTTATTCCACAGATTCTTCAATTGTTTCCATTGTGGTCCTCTTCCTGACGAAGGCACCCCAGTTGTGCCGAAACGCGCGTAGAAAACCACCGGTCATTCGAATTTGTGCCACTTAACTTCCCATTGAAATTGTCTTTTGTATATTATGTCAACCTTTTATTGATTGTTATGATGAAATGAAAAGCAATACACAACATTGATGCACAAATTGGTACCACAAAAACAATGTTTTTAAACTGTTCTCAGTGTGTCTGTGAACTTGCATGATGGACATGAAAGTGAATGAATGATTATTATAATTTTTCTAATTGTTTAATATTCAATACATGCTCATTTTGTATTTTTGATAAATAATTGGTTGTCTTTGGTTCTTTTTGAAATTTTCATTGCTTATTGATTAGCATTCAATCATGATTCATTGAATGGTTGCCTTAAATCTTTACATTAATTAGTCAACAGTGGTTAGGACAGTCATCAATATCATCTGTGAAACAACATCTCTCACGTTTAAATGGCGACATTGCTCTGCCAGATTTCCTTTTAGGTCCACGATCTCCTCGTCCGAGGTGTTTTGCATATGCAGCATATAACGAAATCTGGAAGCTGTCCCAAGCGGAGGCTGCTTTCAGATTGCGCCAAATAGATCAGGATAACCTGCGTAAAGTTTTGGATGTAGTAGACAACAGCATAAATACTCTGTCTTCTCGTATTTACACTTTGGACAATATTGTTTCATCTGTTATTGACATTGTACAGAATGTTGTCTGTTTTGTATCATGGTCAAAATCAGTTGCGTTCTGTAATGCATTTTTGCTGGACTTTGCAAACATTGAAAAATGGGAAAGTGCCTTGGGATTATTTTAACACAACTGCCCTGTTTTTACCATTTAACTTGACCGATAAACAAAAGCTTATCTCAATGAAAGATTCCACATACACCTTGTTACGTATTGAGAAGTTAGAACAACTACCATTTTCTATAGCGGAGACTGATTCCTCGGTATGGTGAATACATGGGGTTATTTCTTTACCCATTTTCCTCTTTCAATTTAGTGCATGTATGAAACATTTTCCTATCGGGAGGTTTGAACCCCCGGGTAGTCCTTTTCTGCATGAAATGTGGTCTTTACCGTTTACGTTTCACTGTTTGCGTTACGATAAAGAGGTTTTCCTGATAGTTGAGGACTGTGATTCTACAGTGGGACACGCTTTAGTTTGAACACAAGTTCAGCTGCACGGCGCTTGCAATGTATCAGCGCCTAATTTAGCCTGTTTTCTAAAAGGAACACCAGTTCCCTCAATAATTCCCACACTCACATTGCTTTCTAACGGTAGTTATCTTATCCTAAATAACCACAACTGCTGCGGGTTACGGGCAGGGATTCCGTATATAGTAACGGTTTCCGAAAGAGTTACTTGTTGCAGCAATGTTCTTTTTCCTCCCCCGCATGGGATTGTAGATAGCTCGCTGTGGCCTTCCATTCCCACTTTGAAAACAGACTTCAATAAACTAAGCAGACTCAAAGCGCTATTGTTTCAACAAGAGGTCGCTCTCACTTCTGCTCGAGAGACCTTCGAATTGCAGGTGGCTAGAACGTCTAGTGAAATTCAGCCACTACTGAATACGAATCTCCCACTACATTTTGGGGAACTGATTCACCAAATCTTTAATGCGTCTGATACTGAAGGCCTTGCACATTTTTTTAAACTTGTAGGCTCAGGCCTTGTTCATCTTTCCATACTATTTTTGGAGTAATACCGGCCTTTATACATTCTATTTTTTCCAGCGCCTTCGGTGGTTTTCAACTTATCCTATTATTGGCGTGTGGAGTGCCTGTACTTCTGCTCCTGTTACGCAATGGATGTCCATCCTGTGGTTGTGCACGGACCAGGCCTATTGCGCCTTTACCGTGAACAAATACAGCAACTTTTTGGATGCTTGCCATTGGCTACACTGAGTGTGAGCTATAGGCTTACCTTTCGTTTCACTTACTTCACTTGCGTGCAACCTGTGTTCTACTGTCGATGGTGCCCGTTCTACTGGGCCTTGGCTATCTGCCTCTCCACTACATCAGGTGCTGACCCGAATTATGATCTGTTGGTGGGTCCCTTGCTGGCCCATGACCAGGACTGTTCTGGTGACGACCGTATGATGCGTGCGGCTGCACTTCGAGTGTTGTGTGGCTACACAGCGCCTCTTGCATTAAAGTTTAATAGAATATCACGCAAGTTGCCCTATTCTGCTGCTGGATGCATTGGATTATGAGGGACATGAATGTTAATTTGCTCTGCTCAATTGGATGGCTTCCCTATTTTTTCTTAATGACAATGATGCCCCTCAGCAGCCTTGCGTTCCACGGTGCACGTAATCTTTTTGATTTTTTTGACTGAACTAAATATGTATTTTTTTATTTTTTTTTATTTGCCCCGTCTTTTGATTGACTCTATTTTGAATGGAACATAATGCAATTTGGCTCTGCTTATCTTTGGAACCTGTTTGTCTATGCACTACAACCTGGCCAAGGGGAGGGTGTCACGTGGTTACTAGAGACATTATCGACATCTTTAAGTTAGCATGAGCCCGGTGTAGTGTAGTTCCTATTTCCCTAATAGGCTCTGCGCATTGGAATAATATACCCTATAGGCTTGACATAGGACTGAGGTCGGTATGTCCCTATCGAGTATATTAAACTTAATTACTTGTGCCAGCTAGCTCAGAGGCCACTAGAAACTCCTTGAGAACAAGAAGGGAGTAGTTTCTGGCAACCGAAAAACATGACAACTTTGTTTCCCTTTAGAATCGGAACACGTCTCAGAATCGTGGAAACAATAGATAACAGTTTCACTCAGTCAATCGTGCATGCTTAGTTTCTACAGAGTTACACAGAAAGGAAAGACGGGCGTTTCAATAAAAGGGTTTATTGAACAGTCTTGTTTCTCGTGTAAGAGATATGTGCTGTTATGATCACAAGACAGTATGCAAGATAAATAATGTACAGCTTAAGCAGTAGAAATAAATAATACTGCGATAGCATTATCTTTTAGCATATATTCACGTACATAAATAACTTGAGCTAAAAATGCGAGTACTCATACAATGCGTCTCTAAGCTAGTTCTACCCCAATGTACCTAACCTAGTCTAGGTGTAGGGAAAGGTAAGAAGTAGGCGAAGTATTCTCTAGTATGATATACTAAGAGTCTTGTATGCCAAGAGTCCAGTATGCCAAGAGTCTAGTATGCCAAGAGTCTAGTATGCCAAGAGTCCCTCTAGGTTCTAGTCAGCTCCATACCTTGAGAATGAGAGAGGTGGGAATCTCTTTCCGGATCTGGAACTCTAACACCCCGCGAAGTTAGTCAGATCACTGGAAGCTGGATTCTCTGCGAGCAGGGATGACAGCGTCTTCTCAGTGCGTCAGGCCGGGATAGGGGCTCCTCTGAAGTCGAGGTCTCCTCTTAACTTGCTTGGGCAAGGGAAGGTATATTTATACCTGGTAGGTGTCTTGGAATGTTAGCATTGACGTGAAGTCGGACAGAGGAAGACGTCAGGAATGAACCCTTAAGGTATAATGGTTCATACACAATAGATGAGTTCTTGGAGAAATCAATAGTCCTGTGCTAGGGGAACTCCCGAAGCTTAAGGGTCTGGTTTCTAAGAACTCGTTGTGACGTTAGGATGGACGGATGTCGGTGACCATGCCTGTATTTGGAGTGCACGGTTAATGCCTAAATAAGGACTGGGATTCTATGCCTATATAAGGGCAATGCGAATTGTGCCTATATAAGGACATGATTCAGGAAAACCTATATACGGACACCTAAAGCGGAATACAACACCCACTCCACTTTCGAATGAACGATAATACTAAATGCTAAACATTTAAATGCTAAACATAAAATTGAGTACCACATGTTGCTAAAAACATTTCTAAAAGCATTTTAAAAGAAGCTCAAAACTGTTGAAATGCAATAGATACTGTACATTTAAAGCATCGTTTTCATTCTAAGCATATAATGGAAGTAAATGCAACGTGAATGAAACAGAAATATATACATATGACGAAATGGTCGATAAGTTCTTAAAATCAAAGCCATTGCCTATCATGGAATTAAACGAAATGTTAGACAAGTAAGGTGACAATGTGTCCCTGGAAGTATTCAAAGAAGTCCGTTTTATAAGACTAGTTCTACTGTAAGCAGATTGTTCTTTGCCATGTCATTTCAAAAATTTAAGAGAAAAAGTTCAATTCTGGGAAAAGTTCCAAGTTTTGAAAATATGAAGGTCAAATTTCATGGTTGCCCTGGTACACTGTGAGCCGAATCAAAGTCAGTGTATGGGTCTGGCGTAAACATTAGATCATCTATTTCAATAGACAAAATATCGTCAACCAATGTTGGTGACATTTGGAACACCTCATTCAGAAGGTTAATCGCACAGAGATGAGAAGCATTGCCTTCAGCATGGGATGCCGCAGCAATGTTCGCGTCCGTTGTTACCTGTTTGCCTGTCGATCCATCTCGTACCTCAGCAGCAGCAGGAAGCGTCTGTGAGATCTCAATGAATGCCGTCATCAGGATTGGTAGCCTCTGGGGACAACACAGAGCATGGGCCGTTATCGGGTCCAGCAGAGTATCGATATCCGTTGGCATGACTGATGGGAGTGTTAGACAGGTGTCTAGCACGCATTCTTCACCGCAAAGCAGGCAGCGTAGAACAGGTAAGATGCAATCTTGCCAGATTGATCTGAATGACAGAAACCATGTTGTATTAAGTTCCCGTAGACGAGGTATGCCAAATAGTTGCACTATGCGCTCACGGCACTTCCGGGTTGCCATAGCGTAGTAGTAGGAATAAAAATAGGATTCCTGCAACAAGTGCTAGAATTAACGGCACACCACCAAACACCGAATGTGCGAAGTTTGGGATGATTCCGAGGACAGCCTGGAAAGGTGCTAATAGTCCGGAACAGATGGTCTTAAATACATGTACAATTCCGCTTGTATCTGACATGTTAAAGATACGTCCTATCATTTCTGCGAAATGTATAGGACAGTTTGTACGAATTAAAGCCTGTATCTCAGCCGAAGTCCTTGCAATTTGCAAATCATAGATTTCTTTGGCTGAGGTCAAAGGCACAGTTTCTTGTATAAGCATGGCTTTCATTCTGCTTAAAGTATCAAATCGTATAAAAGAGACATTCAACGAAGGCCATAAAGGCGACTCCCTGACTGTGTCTATTGGGGCTAACAATACTTGCATACAGCAAGTGACCCTGGAGTCTACCGTTACTAGATATGGGATGCCTGGCAACATGCCACAGCAACTCTGATCATTCAACATGAAGTAACTCCCATTAGAAAGTTGGCCAAACGTTGGATTAATCACAGCAGCTGGTGTACCTAGCTGGTGGCAGGACAAATTTGCCACAGAACCATTACAAGCCCCGTGCAAAGATATGTCCTGACAAATTAGTGAACCGCTTAGTGCATTTTCACAGTGTGTACCGATTAGAAACACTTCACGATCCCCACTCCAACATCTATATGTGTATGGTAAATCCCAGGATGTCATTTTGGAAAAAGAACGGGGCCCCCTGAAATTAGGATGCAAACCCTGGCAGGGAAATTACTTCATTGGAAAACAAGAACACCGGGCACAGTGTATTTGAATTGAGGTTGGCATGTAAACTCTAGACTAACTTACTATATAAACAAACAAGACATAAATACAATTATACATGACATATGAATAATTTATTATTTTCTTTTGAATATACTTGTATCTTTTTCGAATAGAAAATATATTTTATATAAATATGTAAACAATGATAAATAAATTTACACTCTTAATAATATTCTGTAAACCACATGTATGCTTTTACTTGATCATTTTCCTTAAACAGTAATTACATTTCAATTGATTTCATGACTGTTTATATCAAATAACACCATTATCTAAATTTTTTCAGTTCATTTACATACATAACTATGTTCCTTATTTTTGATTTTCTATATAATTAAAAAAAGAGATGTGCAAAGAAGCTCATAAATCACAAATGGCTTAATATGCAGAAACTGGCGGTTTGTGTCAAGACACAAATTAATACGATCAAGTTCATGTATTCTTTCTGCGGCCTCTACCTGTGACACCTTCCATGCTTCATTATAAGCAGCATAGATGCCGGCATATATGAAACGTTTTTGACGCGGTTTTCTTGGTCCTAGCAAGAATTCCCTAAGGTCTGCGTCTTCTTTAAGTAAAGATAAGTGTTGTTTCACATCCTTAAGTGTAGATTTCTGTAGCCAATCGAGGCATAATTTTCCTACACTGTATGTTGTTACTACCCCCGGATGTTGTCTTTGGACGTATCTTGGGTCTGGCCTATGAATAGTAAAGCCCTGTGTTTTATTCAGGAATCTTTCTTGACAGGTGTTTGTGTCTGTGGGCCAGATCAACCATTTTCTCCAATCAGGATTTGTTCTGTTGAGTTGTAATATTTGGTCAACTGTAACCGCTGCCTGTGTATTGTTATTACTGGCAGGTGTCGGTACAGAAGGTGTTTTCATGTCTTTGATCTTGGCTAACCCAAGGCAAGACGTTTGTTGTACAGTGTCATTCAAAAACATTATTTGCTGAGGGACGATACAGGCTCTATATAAAGCTTCTATCCCCTGCACTTGCCAATTTTTAGAACCCCAGACAGATTTTGTGTCTATTGTGTCTTTCCACAAGTCGAATCCATGTCTAGACAGTTGGGTAATAAAGGCTGCAGAATAAATTTGTTTTGTATTAGTTAACATAATTTTCTGTCCTGTTTTGTTTACATTTTTATAGTAAAATGATTCCGGATCAGATGTATTGTACCCTGAAAAATAGGGAAACGTTTTAGCAAATATTTTGGAACTACCTTTTGGTGGTGTAGGACAATGCTCCCATTGGTTAAACATAAACACATTTCTAGGTGTTGCAGATTTATGCAAAAAATGATGACCATAGTGGTTATAGCAATACAGCTGTATTGCTGATGAACCCTCTAAATATTCATTATTAGAAAATGCAGCAGATTTTTCTAGGTCAAACATCATGTTATTTACAGTTTCAAAGTCCCAATCATCAGAATAGGTACTGGATGAAACAAAATCACTTAGTGAGATCTTAAATAAATGTGGAATGTTCAAACGTTCCGTCGGGCCAAAAATATCGAAATCTGTTTTGTCCCACACTATACCATCCTGTATAGGAACGGCTGTGATGTTCACTGCTGACAAGTCTCTTGTTTCACGATGGGATGATTTGTGTGGTTTTAAAAGTAAGTTCACATTTTTACTTTCAATGTCCAAACGGATGTATCTGCCATTTATAAGCATGCTAATAGTCATAACCAAAGCTAGCCAAAGCAGAAAGAAAAATATTCCAGAAATAACCCAAAGTTCAATCCATGGTGAAACCAGATAAGTCTCTTTCAGGAAATGAAAAAGGTCTTGTACTTGTTTTTTGAAAGTTTTTGATGCTGGCGTCGTTTCAGGTTCGCTGGGATCCTCAGAAAACGTATCAAAGTTAATGAAATAGCCAGAAGCAGTTCGGTCAATTGTTGAAATTGCATCAGGATTCGTTGAAATCGCTGGAACCAGTTGATCACGTGTTACGTTGGTGTAGACAGGTGTATCTGGACGAACTGTTACTTGAGTTTCAAGAGGGATGAGTTCCATAGCATTGTTGCTCAGTCCTTCATCAGTTACTGCTGAATTCTCGATGGTTATCAGTCCTTCAGTCTGAACTTCTTGGATAGTAGCGAGAGGAGTGCGTCTGCTACTAGGTCGGAGTCCACGAGGCCTACTATTTAGTATTGGCCACATACTGTGGTTTGATGAGGTCGATTGACACAAATCTTTTCTCCTTTTTTCCAGCAAGGGGCGGCAGAAGTACTGTTCTTGTTCCGTGGACGGCTAGGACAGGTACTGGTTGTCTGTAAGAAGGTCCAAATTCCTTCTTGTCCGCAATCTTCTCTCTGACTAGATCCCCAACTTTTGGAATCCAGACAGGCCTTGCTGGGACTGCCGGTTTTCCCCAGTGGTGGTTGGCTTCAGGAACACATTGCTTTGTTTCGATCTTAGTTCATTTAGATCCTGTAAAACAGCCAAACGATCTTTGATATCAAAGGGTTTATTTTCCACCACTGTGCCTTTACATTCCAGATCGGACCCCCACATTCTTGTCCCAAATAGGACCTCATATGGAGTGACCCCCCCTAGAGAACTTCTTGGCAAATTATTTAATAAGCGTTGGACCCCATAAAGATGTTTGACCCACCCATCACCCGAACCTAATACTCTAGTTGTTATAGACTGCTTTTTGTCCCGGTTTTTCCTATCCACAACAGAATTTCCCTCAGGATGAAACGGAGAGGAGTACTGCAATGCAACGCCCAGACTGGCCATGGCTTCTTTGTAAGCTCGAGAGCTAAACGCAGGGCCCTGGTCAGAATGTAGCGTGCCTATTGCGTATGTGCCGATAAAGACTCGCAAATCTTTTATAACAGTTCGAGCGTCAGCCGAGCGCTGAGGCCATATCCATAGGAACCTTGACTTAGTATTTGTGGGATTGCATTTGTCCAAAAGGACGCCTGTGCATAGATAGCCTAACGCTGTCTAACAATGGTGTCTGTACTGGGCAGCTACATTCGTAGCATGGTGACTGGTGGCATTCTCGCTGTAATTTACAGTCTATGCAGTTATTGATGAATATGTGTATTTCTGTATTCATCCCAGGCCACCAGTACATCTCTTTTAATATCAATATTGTTTTTGAGATCCCTTGATCTGACAGACCCTCCCCCAGATGTGTTTCATAAATCAAAGCTGCTCTACGTTCCATGTTTGGAATTACCCTATTCCCCACTCCAGGGATTCGAGCAAAAGGAACGTTGTTCGCATCAATTACATAAGAGTACTTGAGTGGAAACTTTTTTGGTAACGCTGCACCACTGCCTTTGCTTGTAGCATTGACAGCCAACATTATCTCACTGTCTATTTTCGTTTTTGAACGAGTGATCGCAGCTACGGAAGCCGTCTGAACAGCCCCCTTTGCGGCTTCGTCAGCCAATGAATTCCCTGCAACGTGAACGCCATCACTTTGATGACTCATTGTATGGATCACGCGAGCCTTTGGTAGTTCGTTTTTCAACTGAACTACTTGTTCCCAAAGCGTTTTATGCTTTATTGTGCCACCTTTTGCATCTTTGAACCCATTTTCAAGCCAATTTTGTATATATTCATTATACGACTGCACACAGTAGAAAGAATCGCACACTATGAGTGTGGGGAATACGCGATCTGTACTTTCAAGTGCCAGTTTGAATGCTTGTAGTTCAGCTCGCTGAGCTGTGCAATCTCCTAGAGACTGCGTTTTTGTGACCATAGGTCTGAAGTTGCCATCGCGCATGCAACCTTTAACGATTGCGCACACTGCACTGTAAGTTTCCTTACTCCCTGTTGCGGGTTGTGCGGATCCGTCAGTGTAAATTATGAATTCATACTGATCGAGAGGCAGAATTTCAGTGGGCAGAGGACATTCTTGTTCATATTGCAGGAACGCTTGTGTTTTTAAATCAGGATCAAAAACATATTCAACATCTGTTGCAGCAAGAGAATTAACCCATTGTATCCATCTAGGATGTAAAGCTTTTGCATTTGGAATCCTCGCTTTTGTGACCTCCTCTAAAGCCGGTACTGGGGTTACAACAATAATGCGTTTCCCTGGGGCTAGAGCTCTTTCTTTTGCTACTGCAGTTTGAACTGCTGTCAGTATTTTTTCTGTTGAAGTGAAGCGCATTTCTGCTTGTGTATACAAATGTGATTTGTATGCTACTGGTACTTTTTCACCCTCATTAAATGTTAAGCAGGTGAATCCGCATTGACCCGAAATTATTCTGATCACTAAATTGCGTTGACTTACGCGTGTTTGTAAGTGATTTGTTGCTAACATGTTAGCTTGGAGTGAACGCAAGATTTCTGTGTGTTCTTGTGTCCAATTTTTGATTGAAAAATCAGGTTTGATTAATTCGTAGAGAGGTCTAACCCTTTCTGCGTAATTTAGAATGTATGTTCTTCCAAAATTTAGGAAACCCAGGATGGATTGTAAATTTTTCAGCGTTTTTAGAGGTTGGAGCAGCGCACACTTTTCTAAAACGTTAGCTGCCAAGCTCTTGCCTTCACTTGAAAGCTCATATCCTAGGAAAAGGACATTGAGATGGGCAATTCTGGATTTTTTAAAATTGAATTTATAGCCCTCAGAGGCGAAGCCCAATATAATGGTACTCACCCTGTTCAAGTGCCTATCTAGGTCATCGTCTGTCAGATAGATGTCATCGACATATGACAATGCCTCATTATCATAAATTTGTAGTAACTCTGTTACCCTCGCTGTGAATAACCCCGGGCTGTTCTTGAACCCTTGTGGGAGTCTACAAAATTGACGCTGGGTCCCCATTATTGAGAAAGCTGTTAAGTACCTGCTTTCAGGTGCTATGTTTTGACAAAAGAAACCATTTGAAATGTCCAATGTGGTTGTATATTTTTTACGCACAATGTTATTCATTAATGCTGTACTATGTGCATTTTGCACTGCAAATGTTTTAGAACAAGTGTTTAAGTGTCTGTAATCCAAAACTAGACGATATGTATTGTCTGGTTTGGAGACAGGAAACAAAGGATTGTTCATTGAGGAGGTGCATGTTTCAATCACCCCTTGGTATTCAAGTTGATCTAAGATCTCCCTGACCTGTTTTTTAGCTTCTTGCTTTATTGGGTACTGCCTTTGTGCAGTAGGTTCATTTTTAGATGTATTTTGTGGTGAGGTGAGTCCTCATCCCATCCTACATGATTTTTATATAATGCTGGGGCCTGGGCAACTGCCCATTTCCTGGCATAAGTATATTTTAGATGAATTGGAATATGGTTGGAGAAGGCAGGCATAATAATGTCCTTGCCATGTGGGCACTCCCTGACAAATTGTGGTGGCCAGTCTCTTTCTGCTAGAAGTATATCATAACCCCTTGATAGTTTCTCCCAAAAGAGCGCTTTCACTTTTCTTGGTATGTCTCCCTCCATTCGGAGTGTTATTCCATATAACTTTTGTGGAGAACTAATCCTGGTGTCTACAGTTTCTACTGTGATGTACTCATTCAAGTCCACTATCTCCAGAAGTTCCTTCAGGTTCTGGCGAGCTATTGTGACTTCTGCAGCACTGTCCAGCATTGTCTGAGCCCATTCTCCGTTCTTGAGTTGTGTTCTCAGTATCCTCTGCATGTCTGATCTTCAGACCTGCTACTTTCTTTTTTGAGTATTGAGGTTTTGATTTATTTTTCTGAACTTGTTTGTCGTCTTTGGACTTCACGCGTTCTTCTTTATGTTCTGACCGTCCTCTTCTTTCCGATGTCTGTGACGATATCTGAAAGGTACGAGAGGAACGTGAATCAGTATCTTGATACCTGTCAGGTTTTCTTAAATTATCCCTATTCCTGAGGTTATACCTCCTTTCAGAGGACTCCTTTTGAGGAGACCTACCTCTGGATTGAGAACGTTTCTCGTTTGAATTTTGTTTATTAGTTTCCCACTTCTTTTTAGAAGATGTAGGAGTTTGTTTAATAGAGTCCTTTTCAGGATTCTCAGATAGTTTTGGCTTCAATGGTCTTCCACCCAAACTATCTCTGCCTAATTCTGCATAAGATTGTTCTATTATTCTGGGTAGTTCATGTTGATGTTCTGTTACATCAAATTCCCTTAAGCGTTGGCGGATCGCCACTGATGCTGCCTCCCCTTTAATATTAGATAATATTATTGTTGAGACCTGGTCGAAATTTTTCAGTAATTTCATACCTAAATTTAGAGCAGGCTCTGCCCCGTATTCGTTTTGAATTTGTTTCAAGACATCTGGTATTACTGCAATTGACGGAACACCATGTGTTTTAGTATAGATGGCAGCAAAGACTGCGCCCCAAGTGGTGCAATCTTCCAGCTGTGGTGTGATCCCCATTGGTAAACAGATTGTTAATATTCTGTGTTTCTCATAAGGGCTAGTATTAGGAAATACTGCTTCGATTTGAGTAATTTTTTGAGCTATCCAGAATGGAATTTGCTCACGTTTTGTGGGCATTTTACCCATGACTGCTTGTAAAGTCTGTGGAGTAATTTTTAGTGTATTCCCCTGTTGAGGGGTTTGATTTGGAATTGTCAATGGTGGTTGGACTGTGAGAGTCCGCATCACATATTGGACTAATTGTCTGTAAATTTTTATTAACTCTGTAAGTTGAGTAAGTAATTCCTCGTCTGACATCTCTTCAATGTCAGGATGAGGTGTGTAGCCGGCTAGAATTGGCCATGTTGCTCCTGGTCTACCTAGTGGACCGAGCCTGGTAATGTTTTTGTGATGTTTTAGGGCGCCTTTAAACCAGAGCTGATGCTCCTGGTATGTTAGTGGAATTTCAATATTCTCGAAAGGAATATATTCCTCTGGTGGTTCATCTTCTTTGTAGAAGTGAAACACTTTTGTTACTGGATTTGATTCTGGGAATACTATCCATGAATAGAATACCTCTGTCTGAAAGGATTCGCGTGCCTCTATCACGAAAACTGCTCTACCTCCTCTCGGTGGCAGGCCGTGTTTTATAAGTTTTAGAGTGATGGCTCTTCTTAAGTTTGGATGGATGTCTATAACACCCTCCTCGGTTTCATTTTAACCTGTAATGTTAAAAGCTGTTACGACTTTTTCAGCCACAGCTACACCGTTCCCGGTGTTTTTGTCCCCGTGTATGGACATTTGTTTTTTGAAAAATGTAGAGCAAGTTTCAAGGAAACAAAAGATAAGGTGCACAATATTTTGGAACACTGTATCCTTCAACGTTGAACAAACCAAAATAGCTAATCTATAGGGTTTTTGTCCTATTTAGCTTTGGCGGATATTTAACTCTACCCACTCCAGACGTCTTATGGAGTATGTGAGTAGGGGTCTCTGAGAGAAAAGCACGACTGAGTTACTCAGTATCTAGCGTTAAATTACTGCCTAACCAAACGTTTGGGCGCCATGTAGTGTAGTTCCTATTTCCCTAATAGGCTCTGCGCATTGGAATAATATACCCTATAGGCTTGACATAGGACTGAGGTCGGTATGTCCCTATCGAGTATATTAAACTTAATTACTTGTGCCAGCTAGCTCAGAGGCCACTAGAAACTCCTTGAGAACAAGAAGGGAGTAGTTTCTGGCAACCGAAAAACATGACAACTTTGTTTCCCTTTAGAATCGGAACACGTCTCAGAATCGTGGAAACAATAGATAACAGTTTCACTCAGTCAATCGTGCATGCTTAGTTTCTACAGAGTTACACAGAAAGGAAAGACGGGCGTTTCAATAAAAGGGTTTATTGAACAGTCTTGTTTCTCGTGTAAGAGATATGTGCTGTTATGATCACAAGACAGTATGCAAGATAAATAATGTACAGCGTAAGCAGTAGAAATAAATAATACTGCGATAGCATTATCTTTTAGCATATATTCACGTACATAAATAACATGAGCTAAAAATGCGAGTACTCATACGATGCGTCTCTAAGCTAGTTCTACCCCAATGTACCTAACCTAGTCTAGGTGTAGGGAAAGGTAAGAAGTAGGCGAAGTATTCTCTAGGATGATATACTAAGAGTCTTGTATGCCAAGAGTCCAGTATGCCAAGAGTCCAGTATGCCAAGAGTCTAGTATGCCAAGAGTCCTTCTAGGTTCTAGTCAGCTCCATACCTTGAGAATGAGAGAGGTGGGAATCTCTTTCCGGATCTGGAACTCTAACACCCCGCGAAGGGAGTCAGATCACTGGAAGCTGGATTCTCTGCGAGCAAGGATGACAGCGTCTTCTCAGTGCATCAGGCCGGGATACGGGCTCCTCTGAAGTCGAGGTCTCCTCTTAACTTGCTTGGGCAAGGGAAGGTATATTTATACCTGGTAGGTGTCTTGGAATGTTAGCATTGACGTGAAGTCAGACAGAGGAAGACGTCAGGAATGAACCCTTAAGGTATAATGGTTCATACATAATAGATGAGTTCTTGGAGAAATCAATAGTCCTGTGCTTGGGGAACTCCCGAAGCTTAAGGGTCTGGTTTCTAAGAACTCGTTGTGACGTTAGGGTGGACGGATGTCGGTGACCATGCCTGTATTTGGAGTGCACGGTTAATGCCTAAATAAGGACTGGGATTCTATGCCTATATAAGGGCAATGCGAATTGTGCATATATAAGGACATGATTCAGGAAAACCTATATACGGACACCTAAAGCGGAATACAACACCGGTAGCCATGATGCTGCTTTTGCGCACGACTCTGTTTATGCCTTTCACATGAGAACTCTCTGCGGTGCTCGTTCTCTGCATGTTCCTGGAGTTTAGTCTGAACATACTGAGCAAGGTCGATAAACACTGACTCTTGCTATTCTGTTCTGGTCAGGCCCTAGCACTTAGACAAAACATACCAATGCAGCTGTTTCTGCTGGAGGATCGTACTTTGATATTATGAGGATGCCTGTTTAGGTGGCACACACTTAGAGGGGGACCTTTCCAGGGAGAAGAGCAACCCGCACCTGTGATGTAGAAATACGATCTATGGCCTGAGGTATGGGGTCTGCTGACAAAGCCCAGAGATCTTCTATGATGTAATAATACTTCTGCTTACCAAGGGGAGGGTGGTTAGGCCTTATAGTCCTTTATCCACTGTCTTTATAAAATGATATCTCCCTTAATGATATATGGCCTTGCTGCAATGCTAACTGTATTGATATTATGCATTTTGCTGCTGGTGGTGGCTCGTATACTGCATTTTAGAGCACGTTAGTTCAAATAAATATTTTCAACTATTTTCGTGTTTCTGTCAGATCATATTGTGGACAAGTACGAGAATGTGAGCGAAAAGGTGTGTCTTGTTACCGCGATTCCTGAGAGATACGGGAGTGTTGTGTTCTGGGGTGTCTAATCATTGGTTTCTCCATTTGTGATTAGGAGAGCGAGTGAGACACTATAGCTACTCGGTCCTGGGCTCGTGGGTACTAAGGCAGTAGGAAGGCTTAGCCCCTATACACCGAGGTCCCATAATCCTGCGCATAGTTCTGTGTATGTGCAGAATCCCTGCAACATAACTTAAATAACACTATTAGTAACACCTTTACTCTTCCTATGCTATCGCAGTTTATAATGGTATTATTGTGAGTTGAGTAATCTTCTCATACCCTCTAGACAAAGATCTTTGCTTCTCTTCTATTCACTCTTATGAATTAACTTATTTTTCTTTTATTTTGATATGTGTTTCTTCTTTTTTATAGTACTTCATTGGTTATATTTTGTTTATAGATTTATTGCTCTTTTTTCTATGTTTGTATTACACAATTATGACTGAACTGCCACAAATCTTTAACAGTTTTTATGTTTCTTTCGTTTTTCCCCAAGGTGAGGTATTTGCGTGACCAGAAAGAACTGCCTCGACCTTCCGCTTCCCTTATCAGATGGAATGAAAAATTTCCTTGGTAACATGAAGGAAAGTTTCAATTCTATGAAGGACGCGGAGGCTAGGATTATGCATTACTTTCTTCACTCTTTATTAACAGCACGTTCAAAGATAAAGTAAAAACACATCGCTGAAACTACAACTCCCATGAACACTAGTAGTAACCATGGTCACCAACAGTCCAATCACATAACAGTCCGATAGTCCATATAAT
The DNA here is from genome assembly GCA_963921515.1 of Calotriton arnoldi. NCBI lineage: Eukaryota > Metazoa > Chordata > Amphibia > Caudata > Salamandridae > Calotriton > Calotriton arnoldi. The sequence goes on along the minus strand of CAWUFW010009318.1, from coordinate 438,030 downwards.
ACTGGTGATATCGTAGTCCTTCCTCTTCTTCACTGGAGGAGGTTAAGCCCGCTGGACCTTATTCCGTTTTAGACTCCGAACCTAAGAAGATATGGATAAAAGGTTAAAGTCTCTCCCTTAATAGATTCTTAACATTGTATCCAACATTCAGGAACAAAATCAAATACCATGAGAACATCACTGGACATGATAAAGATTAGCAAATGAATCCAAGTAGTTCTATTATCTCACATTAGGTATTGACGTACAATATAAGAACTGGTTGCCGGCATGAACAGTGTCAATATTAAACCACGAGTATAACAATAAACCATAGTAGTTACGTAAAGTTTTAGTACTTCCCTGATAAGCACAGGATCCTGTCTCTTATTTGTAGAATCCATGTAGGTCATTGCGTAAGTCCCCCTAGGGAGGGAGGCATAGAGAGAGCATGCCTGGGGGGGATAATCCTCGCCTCCGCGTCCTTAATAGAATTGAAACTTTCATGTTAACTAGGAAATTTTTCATTCTATGTCAGGACCGGAGGCGAGGATTATGCATTTTTAAAGCTTACTTACCACCAAAAAGGCTACGTCATGGATTGGTTTAAAGTAAAACTTTTTGAAAGTGGAATCAGACAACCAAGCCGCCGCATTCATGATATCCTCCAATCTGCCCCCTACCTGGATAGGCTTGGAAGCCATATCCCCTCTAGTGGAGTGTGCCCCGAACCCACTAGTATCGATGCCGACCTCTGCCATGATCCATCTCACCCACCTGGCAATGGTCAGAGATGACACAGCCTTGAAGGGTTTCTTAATGGCAATCAGCAGTTGCCGTTCCCCTGGAGGCTGTACCTCCAATGTCATATCTTCATAGGCCTTCAGGCATCTGACCACGCACAACTTAGGAGACTCAGAAAAAGCTGGATAGGATACCGACCTGGTACTCATCTTCGTCCTCCTAGAGATGCTAAATGTAACCCCTTCCGGGGTAAAGATTCTAGCAGATGGATCTAATGCTCTCATATCTGAAGATCTCTTGCACGAGATGGGGCAGAGAAGCATTGCCAACTTTGCCAATATTTCCTTCCTGGAAAGATATTGATTGTCCTGCCAAGATGGCAACAGGCGTAAGACCAGGTTGATGTCCCAAAGACCCGCGTAGCGAGGTTCGGGGGGACAAGAAATCCTGATGCCCTTAAGAAGTTTACTTACCCCAGGGTGCTCCTCCACCGGAACATCATTCACCGGTGTATGACCCGCTGAAAAAGCAGCTCTGAAGGAGTTGATGATACAATAGGCCAATTCTTCCTGAAAAAGTTCAGCTAAGAAGTTCACAATGTCTGCAACGCTGGTGCCCACGGGAACCAGGTGTCTCTCCACACACCAACGAACCCATCTCCTCCGAGCCCATCTATACCTCTTGATGGTCCCCGGGGCCCAAGCCTGTTGGATAAGGAATTCAGCCCCCTGCGAAAGTCTGATGTCTTGCCAGCATCGACTGAAATCCTCCATGCCATGAGATGTAGATGGCCCTGGAACACCAATGGGTGAGGTTGTCCCAGAGGGTCCAACAGAATCTGTTCGTATGATGGAAGTCATCCCGGGGCGTCCCACGCCAGTTCCAGGAGAGACAGGAAGCATGCCTGCGATCCCAGATTGGAGTGACCAGGATTAGCGAGGCTCTCTGGCACCGGGCTTGCGCTGCCACCCGCTGGATGAAGAGAAAGGGAGGGAAGGGATAGGCCTGTTCCGTCGACCAATCTTGAAGGAAGGCATCTACCGCCTCCTCCCCCGGGTCTGGTCTCCAGCTGAAGAATTGGGGCAGTTGAGCGTTCCATCTGGAGGCAAACAGGTCCACTTGACATTGTCCCCAAAGTGCCACCAGTGCCCGGAAAATGTTTGGGTCGATCCTCCAGTCACTTGCATCCCTGAAGTGCCTGGAGTTCCAGTCCGCTACGGAGTTCTGCGCCCCCGGGAGGTATTCCGCTGTCACAGAAATCTGACGTTGGAGGCAGTGCCAGAAGTCCTTGGCAAGCTCCGCTAGTGCTCTGTATCGGGTACCACCCAGTCGGTTGATATACTGCACCGCTGTCGTGTTGTCCATCCGGAGAAGCACACAGCACGATAATCTGGCCCTCGTAAAGGATCCAACAGCGAGCAAGCCCGCCAGAAGCTCTAGACAGTTGATATAGAGAGCTAGTTCCTCCTCCGTCCATCTGCCTCCCATGGAGGTCGATCAGCACCTAATGCCCCAGCCCAGGCGACTGGCATCCGATTCCATGACCAGGTCCGGTTACGAGCCAAAGATCACCCGAACATTCCATGCTTCCATGTGGTCGATCCACCACTGGAGCCCCGTCCTGGCTTCCTGTGTCAAGGACACTAGTTCGGAGTATGTGAGCCCCCTCCGGAGATGGGATGCCTTCAGCCTCTGCAGGGCTCTGTAGTGGAGCGGTCCGGGGAAGATGGCCTGTATCGAGGATGACAACAAACCAACAATCCTGGCCAGTTGACGTAGAGAGATTCTGCCCTGTCTGAGGACCTTCCTCAGTTCCTTCTTGATCTTGGAAATCTTCTGCTCCGGTAGATTAAGGGTTGCTGCCCTGGAATCGATACGGAAGCCCAATAATATCATGCTAAGCTGCGGAACCAGGTCTGACTTCTGTTGGTTGATGATGAACCCAAAACTCTGGAGAAGAAATATGGTGGTGTTCAGGTGAGTTATCAGTCGGTCTCTGGACTGGTCCATCAATAGGATGTCGTCCAAATAAATAATCAGCCTGATGCCCAGGGTCTGTAGGTGCTCCACCACTGGTTTGAGGAGTTTGGTAAAGCACCAAGGTGCTGACGATAGGCCGAACGGGAGAGTCTGGAATTCGAAGACCTGCCCCCTCCACTTGAATTGGAGAAAACTGCAGTGGGGGGGGAAAGATGGGGACAGACAGGTAGGCGTCTTTGAGGTCATGACGCGCTAACCAGTCGTCCTGGAGCAGTAAATCTCTGAGGAGGTGACTCCCCTCCATCTTGAAGTGGCGGTATACCAGCCACTCGTTGAAAGACCTGAGGTTGATGATGGGGCGGAAGCCCTTGTCCTTCTTTTCCACCAAAAAACGGTTGCTTAGGAAGCCTCTGGGGTGCAGCTCGGAATGACAGATTGCCCCGTTGGTCAGAAGGTCCTGAACCTCCAGATCTATAAAGGAATGAGTGGAAAAGACCAGGGGACGGGGCTTTTGTGCTTGTACTGGGGTTCCGTTGAACTCTATGTGGTACCCTCTTACAGTCTCCAGAACCCAAGGGTCTGATGTGATCTCTATCCACTTGTGAGCAGACATTCTTAGTCTCCCTCCCAAATGAAGAGGTGCCAACAGATTGATGCTTACCGTTGTATCCACCAGTGTTGTTGGGGGCCCCTTTGGGGCCACGATTGTTTCTTCCTTTGTTTCCGTGAGAAGGGTAGAAGGTTCCCTGCCGGCCATCCTGCCAGCCATTGTTTCGTCTGGCCTGGGCTCTGTTAGGGCCTTGATAGGATTGGGTGCCAGAAGAGTGACCCGTGCCTCTTCCACCCCCCCCAGGGAAGATCTTCTTCATCGACGCCTGAGCCTTGTCAAGTGCTGAAAACGTAGACAAAAACTTCCCTAGCTGCTTAACAAAGCGGTCGCCGAAGAGTGAGCCCTGGGCCACTGGACCTGCCTCTTAGGACTTAGGGTCTATCTTTAGTAAAAGGGAACTACGACGATCTGCTGAGAGGGCACAGTTGGCATTACGGAGAAGGCAGACCGCCCTCTGCACCCACCACGTATTCCGTGGGTATAGGCTGCCCTGACTGTTTTGCTTGTTCTGCGAGCTCTATGATCTTTGTCAAGGCCCCCACCACATCGAGAAGCTTGTCCTGGCAAGCTCCAGGATCTGTCAATCCCCTTTTTGGGGTCCCTCATATATTTTCTGAAGAAGGTGCAAAGCTTGGGGTCTCTCTCGGGGGTTGCCGTGACCTTGTCGGCCAATAACGGTCGGGGGCATTCTGCCCTGAGGCGGGCCCTCACCTTCTTGCTTAGTGGCAGTCTAATCTTGTTACCCACGTACTCAGCCACCTTCCTGTCAGGGACTCACTCCGCTGGACGCGGTCTATAAATACCCTCAGGATCGAACATGTCTGGAGGGGCACAGTCCCCGTCACCAGGGTCAGAATTGGATGAGTGCGGGCGCCAAAACCTGCCTGAATCCTGAGTTTCATCAGAGGAACCCTCTTCGTCCTCAATATCACCCTCCCCCATGTCGGGGAATCCCTCTTCGGGGTCAAAGTCTGTTGCGACATCGTCGCTGGCTACCCCGGGTACATCCTCCTCCCAGTAGGGTGCTTCCTTGAGCGTGCGCGCTCTCTTATAAAAGACTTCAGTCAGTCGGCTAAAGACCTCAAGGTGCCCCGAGTCACGCTTGGCCGCCTTACGTGGGGGGGTACCGGAATCACCCACTAGGCCCAGCCACCCCCGTCTCCCAGTATCCCCGTGCCCTTGAAGACCTGGACAGACAGCTTATCGACGCTCTCCTGCAGGGGGCCAGCGCCTGTGAAATGGCATTAGAGAGGAGCTTGTCCACCCCTGCAGGAAGGCGCTGCTGGGTTGGCCATTCCTCCTCAGAGGAAAGAGAGGGTGCGTAATCGTGGTCCCGCTGGGACTGCATAGTTTAATGGAGGGTAGGAGCACAGAAAAATACGCCCTGAGATTTAATGAGGGCAGCCCCCTCGCCGGTGCTCTGCAACTTTCTGACCTGACAGTCACCAAGAGCTCCCAGAAATAACCTGTTGGCAAGCAGCTGTAACCAAGGCAAAGGAAAATATATATATAGTGGGCTAAGCCTTTCGATCTTACCACAGCATGGTGTCAGGCAAGGGTTGGGATGGAACAGGCACGAGCAGGAGGCCGCTCAATTCGTCCAAGCACAACGTGACCACCGGAGCACTCGTAGCTTCTCTGTGGTGTGATCGTAGTGCACTGGAAGCGGGAAAGTGCGCCACCTAGCACACCCTCGCGGGTTCGAGAAACAGACGCACTCGGGACCAAGAGCCTACCGCGTGTGTTACGAAGCGGAATGAAGCCGCTATGAACAAAGTGCTCGCAGAGCGTGTCACAACGTACAAAGTTAATCACAAAAGCAAACAAGCGTCAGGCAATCCCTAAATCTATCTACCCATGTCAGGAAGAAGGAATGAAGGGACTTAACTGACGAGGCAGCAGTGAAGAAAGAGGAAGGGCTACGATATCACCAGTATTATATGGACTATCAGACTGTTATGTGATTGGACTGTTAGTGACCATGGTTACTCCTAGTGTTCATGGGAGTTGTAGTTTCAGCAATGTGTTTTTACTTTATCTTTGAACTTGCTGTTAATAAATAGTGAAGAAAGTAATGCATAATCCTCGCCTCCGGTCCTGACATAGAAGCACGAAGGAATTTTGTGAGCGTTTGCTTGTTAATATTCTCTTTCGCCTCACTGGTATATCTCGCCGCTCAGAACACTAGAAATGAGTTCTCCGTAGTCAAGGACCGACGCACTAATCAGTTGCTACTCTCTCTAAAACCGACATTCTGAGGCAAAAGCCACTAATTATAACCAACTAACTAAGGGTATCGCGCACGCATAGCCCAAAGACACTTCCTAAGGTGATTTCATACGCTGAAGTGTACCACTCAGAGTGTAGCATGCACACTTCACAATTTTGATGGAAATATCACGAGACTTAGAGGGGAAAACAACTAGAGCCGCAATGTCAATGCTCAGCGGCCGCCATCTTAAGGATTCAATCGTGCAGGTCAGTGCACTGAATTGTTTTGCTGCTGCGTAACGTCTGGTGTGATGTCCCTCATGTATAGCACAAATGCTCAAAGGAACATGTGCATTGTTCTTCCTGAGAATCATGACAGACAGACCCTGTATGGTCTTTATTTAAGTCTAATTTTGACAGGCTTTATCCATCTAGTGCACTTCCTCTCTTACCTAGACTTTCTTTCATCATCTCTCTCTTTCAGTTTTATTTATTTTTTCCAGGTCATTTGTGATCACAGCAATAGCCCTTTATTGCCCTTAAGATATAACACTGATGTATGTCCAAGGTCAGGTGAGCTGTATTGTGATGTCACTCATCCAAGACCTCTTTTTGTGCTATTTCATTTCTTATTCATTATGAGTAGACACTGACAGTTTTATATCATCCTATAGGGTGCTACTATTCTGTCCTGAGGAAGACTCCATTTATTTAAATAACCACTAAGGGTCGAAACATCAACATATTGGTCTTAATCATGTTTGCATTTGAAGCCGGACACTGAGAAATCCAATATATTATTTTGACAGGATTCTACTTTTGTAATTCTGTCCGTATGTTTAAAGCAGCTATATGTTTTGCGCACTGTATTATGTTTTTCTTTGTTTGGTTAATGCACTTATTCTGCACTAGCACTGTGCTGTCACCTGTAGCACTAATTCACCTATTGCAATTGTTGCACCATTATATGCGTGTGTACATATATATGTGTATATACATGTATAATTAATCAAAATTGATTAAACTTCTACTCATGATTTTGTAGCTCATTGATTTTGATAGCAGTTCCACAGAGTAAGTTAGCAGCTGCATAAGTATTGTATAGTATTTCTAAGTGATTCCTACTGGAACATTGTTTTGTATACATGGCCTTTGTAAATCTTGGCACATATGTGCAAGTGCCCATTAGGTGGAAGTATCTGACAAAGCTCTAAGTATGAATTGCTTTTTTCACATCTAAATAGTTTCATGTTTTTCAGTAACCGTGCAGCCTGCATGCTCTATAGGAGTGACGTACTACCACCAGGATTAAACAGTAATGCAAAACTCCTAAATGTCCATCGTCCAGGTCTTAGTACAATGCCGAGTCGTGTGAGTATTCACCAGTTTAAAAATTAGACCTTGTCATTAAACTATGTTTTGTTTTTGACACATCAAAAGCACTGTTACCCGAAAATGTCCAAAATTGGAGCTTTTTTGGGAAAGAAACAATTGCCCTGATGTGCAAGGAGTTTCCTCCCTATTGGTTGGGGTTATGGAAGGAAAAAGTTAATGGGGTGGGGACAGGAAGGTGAAGAAGATCAAACATGCTGAGATACAAAGTTCAAAGGGAGAGAAGAGCTAAAAGGAAACTCAAAGACCCCTCTCACACCCACTGACAACCAGGAAAACAGAAGCAGATAGACTGGCCTGACAAGAGCAGGCAAGAGAGATTCCTGCATCTCATCTAGAACCAGAAAAGGAAGACGAATCCCAGATCCCTAGAGTCCTATTCACATAAATTGTGGCTGGTATAAACCTGGATCTCCCCGCCGAGCTGGTGTACCTGATGGGGGTGTCCCAAAGTACATTGCAAGCCACAATTGTTATTGCTGTCACTTGTAATCTCAGGTTGGGGGTCTTTGTGAATTGCAAGGAAAAGGGGCAGCAAAAGAGGCATGTCATTCCTTTTCTAGTGATTTGCAAATAAATGAATGTATGGTTTGCAATGACTCTGGCAGTTATAGCGCACTGAAGGATTACAGACCACCCTCAGTTAGGGTTGGCACGAGGCCAGAATCTTACTGATCTGGCCTGTATTTTTCTGTGCAGGATAGTTAAAAAAGTAAAGAGAAGCAGTGAAATCCAGTATTTTTAGGTCGAGCCTGGGCAGCGCATGCGCTGCTCTGCGAGCCATGCTGTATTGGAGTATGTACTTGAAGCCCCGCCCATATTTGTCATTGGCTTGTGTCATTGTCCTTCGTAAATGCTGGCTTCTGATTCGTTATTAGGCTTGTTAGTTCCCCCTTAGTGCCGCCCTGTCTTCATTTGTAACCTCCAATGAGGACTGGCCCTTTTACTTCGGTTGTCACACGGTGATTCTTCTTTAGTCTGTAAGCACTATTTTCTTTAATGAGTTTCTCTTACTGCAGGAGGGCAGGAGGGTCTCTCACGTGCAGTTGTGACCACCGGCTTGCTTAACTTGTAGAGCTCTTCAGGGGCCATGATAGACAGAAGGGGGCAACTCAGCGATGCCTTTAGGGAGGTCGAAGGTGCGTGATGTAAATTCGGCTAGATCTGGCGTGTTTATTTTCTGAACGAACATCTATGTTAAAAATGAATATGCTTTAGGTTTGCTCCTCTGCTCACTTGCTAAAAACCATGACTTCAACAAAGGGCTCTTTCTCTCTTTTCTCAATTTTTCCTCTATGAAATGGATACAAAAAAGAAAGAAACTCTTTGGCTGCAAATGTCTCTTTGGACACACACGCCCGCAACCGAAGCGCGAATCCGACCGGAAGGTATTGGAGCGCTTTACTGAGGAGTTCTCCAGTTCCAAAGTGGCAGCTCGCTGCTCTTTGCTCCTCAGCTCAGATTACCTGCAAAGGGTGTGATTTCACCCCCAGCTTAACGTTGCTCTCGCTCATTTGCTTTTCTCACCCTGCCGACCACATTGTTTTGTCTATCGTTTGCTTCCCTATGCCCTCCGTGCCTTTTCCCCCACCGCGCCATCATTTTTGCTTCCCCACACCCTCCCCGTCTGTGTTTCTTCTGCTACCTTCTGTTTGCAAACACACACTTTTAAACAAGCATTTGGAATGCAATAGGTCTCGCTTATGCGAGAGTTTAAGCTATTGGCATTGTAAATGACAATGCCTTTTATTTCGCAGACTCGGCGATGCGGCGAGCTCTAGGTAAGTGGTTTTATTTATTTATTTATTTGCTTTCTTTCCCGTCGTATGTCGACCTCCACTACCCCCACCCCGCCCCCACCTCGCCTCACCACCCCACAGCATTATCTGTGCGAGCCGCCACTGTCTCCAATGCCCCACAGCGACTGATGAATTTGGCCCAGCCTGTCCCTAGTTCCAGTGCAGTTTCACCGTTTCTTGCAGTCCGGGGTTTGTAATAGAATAAACATGTCTGCGAGTTCCAAGATGGAATGAAAAACCAAGACCTCCTCAACGCACTTAGGGCCCTGATTTATCATTTGTTCACGCAACGTAGCAAGACAACTTGCTGCACTGTGTTAAATGGTGAGGGCAGAAATCAGTGGCATAACAAAGGCCCCCACAGCCCCGAGCTCCAAGGGGCCCCCTCAGCACAGTACCCTGGCCAGAGAGCCCCTATATGTACTTTGCATGGGGGCCCCCTCAAGGTTCGTCATGCCACTGGCAGGAAAGCTCCATATCTATCAAGAGATTGCACATTCCTGTTCTCTGCCTGTGCTGGTGCACAATCTGCTGGCTTGCGCCAACACAGGTACCCTTGCCCCATGGTGCAAGGGTACCTGCGTTGTGGGCAGGATTGTTTTTGTGCAGGAAGGGACACCTTCCTGCACAAGAACAATCCTCTGAGGCTTGTTCCTCTTTCTATCCCCAAGGAGAGAGACAACTTATGGTTAGGTGGTTCTTAGGTTAGGTGGTTCATCCAAGGCGTAGACTTTTAAGACACACAGTTCCAGGAAGGAATGAAGACTGTAGTTACGAAGACATTGGTTATGACAATACGGAACACACAGTCGGCAAACGGCACACAGACTGTACAATAATACAATTATCTCTTGAACTATCCATTGCAGTGCAACCTTTCCAGAATGCATAGTGCCAGGAGGCCCCTTTCTCCTTATGCATTGCTTACACCCTTATAACTATATAATCTTTACCCTAACAAAGCCTCAATTAAGGGACATGGCCGAATGACGTAATCTCAGGCATTTTGCATAATAATCATAACACAAACGGCCTTAAATTAAATTTGACCCGGTCCTAATATGAAGCTGTGAATCTAAAAAAGGTTCCATAAGTCTCATTATTTTTAGCAGCGGCGGCTCCTCCGCTATAGCGGAGAGTATCGCCCCACCTGCCAGCAGCGAAAAAAATGAAAAATAAAACGATAACAAACCCTTGTTTATTATTGTTTGATTTTTTCTCTTGGAGCCTAGGCATGGGGGCGGGGCCAGGGTGATGACAGGCTGTTGGTGTAGCGTTTTGCACTGCTATTCAGTGCGCATGATGGTCTGGCCGGCCAAATCGTCATGCAAACGGAAGCTCTCTCCAACCCAAGCCACGTTGCCAGGTTGGAGAGCAGGCTCCCAGTCTAACTGGGAGCACAAATCATTGGCACTCAGGCCAATCCTGACGCTGCTTTCAGCAGCATGAAAGCAGCATCAGGATTGGCCACGGTGCACTCTGGAAGCCTGTGCCTGCAGAAGAGAGGGGCACGATGTGGTGAGGCAGCTAAGTGTTTTTTTTATTTATTTATGCCCGTCCATCCCCCGTTCTCCCTGACCCTCCACTCATTCCACACACCGGTCGCTACTGATTTTGAGATGGAAAAAGAAGAACAAACAACATTCAATACACGGGTTTCTAGAGAGAGCTGGTGGTCAATGGTGAGACCATGAATTTTAGTGCTTTTGCTCGTATAGGTTTTAGCCCCATAGTTGTAAGCCTTGCAGTGGTGCATCAGTGGTAGCAAGATTTGTGTTTTGCTGTGGGTGAATTAGTGAAAATCTATAGGTAACAGTGAAAGACCCCAGCTCACTGCTTCTAACTGTAGCATAGTTAGACGTCCTAGTGAGGTTACAGAGGTAAAATCTGCATAAATATAGGATAAAGTACAAAACTAATACAATAATTTGGCCTGAGACTGCTTATAAAGGATAAAGATAAGCATTCACTAACTAGATTCCTGTGGCAGACATTACATCAACTTCTTTGGCTCTGAGCCCTAAATTGGCAAAACTGGGCCTGAATCCCAAAGGTAAACTTACATTTTTTGTGTAAGTTTACAATTGTGTGCTATTCACAAACATATTAAACTAGTAGTATCTTTACGACTGCAGATTCTCCACACATAAAAAGATAAAATACTTTCATGAATAAGAAACAATCGTAAACTTACGCTAAAGTGTAAGTTTACCTCTGTGAATCAGGCCCACTGTCTACCCGGGGGGAAAATGTGACACTATTTCGGTCTACTCCCAAATTCTGCATTGCCTAACCTTTTCATAAGGGTGCATGGTCAATGGTGTTGAAGGCCACTGAGAGGTCCAGGAGTCGCCCAATGCCACATCAACCAACCTTCATTTGAAGATCATCCAAAAAGACAGGGCAATCAGTTCTGAGTGTGACATTCTCAGTGCATTAGATAGTGTTTGAAACAAGATTCTCCTTTTCCACCAGCATGACAGTGCACCAGACCTTGTAGCATTTGTGCCTTGGTAGAGGCAGTAGAACGATGGCAAGCTTTAACACTGTGTCACAATTGCAAGTCGATGAGAAGGAGGGCAAGACATGCAACATGAGCACATACAACGGAAGATGAAGAGATAGGGATTGAAGGAAGATGGAGAGATGGCTGACTGGAGAGAAGGAAGGCTGAATATACAGATGGATGACTTGCTGGAGAGAAGGGTGACTGCAAAAAGAGCTGGACGGGGCAATGAATGAAGAGAAAATTGGATGGAAAGAAGGATGGAAGAAGTATGGATCAAGAGAAGGGTAGATCAATTGATTGAGGGAAGAGTGGATGAATGGGTTATAGGAGAATATGGATGAATGGATAGGTGGGTAGATGACTAAAAAAAAGTTAAAGTGTGAAAGGTACCATTTGGCCACATTGTTTTCCTAATTCCCCCAGGGAAGCAACCAGAAGACTGCTGTACTCACTCATCTAATTTACTCACTCAGCACCACTCAGGATATGGTTGATGTGAGAAGTTGGCCTGGCATATGCTGTCCACTAATTATAGTGGGCACCTTGCACCAGTCCAAACAACCCCTTATTGGAGATAGGTTAAAGACAACCTTTATTGAAAGCTATCCTAGTGGTAGCTATGGAGAGCAGCCTTCAGGCTAAGTCTTGAAGGAATGTAAAGCAGCTTGTTTTACCAGTCTATAATCTCTTGAGTGACCAAATGAAAGAGGACCACACCAGGTATATATTCAAAATATATGTATTTATTGCTAAACACACCCCTCTAGTCTCTTTATGAGGCTAGAGTTCGAAGTACATAAGTTATAAGTTTGTTATCTACAGTAATAGCACAAATACATGTTTGAGCCCTAGGGGCGTACGAAACCATATACCAATAAAGTGGTATAAGAACCACGACTGAGCTAGACACAGGGCCTAGAGCCTGTAGAAGTGCTTGGACCACAAGGAACCACCCAAGGTAGTGACACAGGGGACCCACGGGGGACGCGTGCAGTGTATGAACACAGCCGCGAATCGCCGTTGACTTCTATGGGGAAAGTCGCGGTTGGAATTTAAAAGAAAAGGGACACTTAGAGGAGGACTTGGAGCAAACCCTGTTAGAACTAGGCTGTTCTAGTGTCAATACCCACGGGAGCACCGGAGTACTCGAGTTACCTCACCCAGGGGAGCCGGGTGCATAGGTGTCTTTCGGGGTCGGGTTTCGTCGTCGTTTTCAATGGCGATCTGCTGCAAAGTGCTGCTGGCGGCCAAGTCGAAAGTGTTCGGGTGGATCCAAAGGTGGATCGAAGATTTGAAGAACCTGAAAGCAGAGGGGACAGAGTCTGGGTCACTAGCGATGAGCAGATGCCCACCGATGTCGAGTGCTTCAGTTAGGTTGACGGTTGTCTAGACTCTTCAGCCACGAGGTCCAGGAGGCGTCAATGACAACCAGAAGCTGGATTCGAGCTGTCCCACAACGTTTGTCGATTGCAGGGGTGTCGGCGACCGGATTGGACCCAACAAGCCTTGGCAACGGCAAGTCTCGTGGAAATGGAAGAAGGACGATGTTGCAGACCAGCAAGGTCTGTGGGACTCACCCAGCGAGAGTAAGTCAGGGCACGCCTGGAGCAACCAGGAAGCCCAAGCAGAAGAAGATTGGCCTTCGGGAGGGCCTACTAGCCAATGGACTAGCGACCGCGAAGGAGCCTCGAGTCGACGCACGTGGAGCTGGCTCACAGGATACTCGTGGAGTGGAGGCCAGTGCTCTTCGGTGCAGTCGGTGCTGGAGGCTGGGGCTACTCAGAGCCCAAAGCACAACTTCGTGGGAGACCCAGAAGAGGACGCACTTGCAAATGCAATCGGTGTCTAGGGGTCACGGTTCCACGTTACCCACGACAGCTACGGGCCTCAGCTTTGCTGGGAACTCAGGGCAGCCTCGGGGAAGTCTGGAAATCCACCTCTGGTGATGCAAAGACTTCGGCGTCCGGCGGGAGCTTCAGCGATGCAGACCGGACAATTGCTTCTTTGGTGCCTGCCAAGCAGGGGAGTCACTCCTTGACCCCAAGGGAGATTCTTCAGTCCTCTAATCTTGAAGTAGAGCGTCGAAGGTCCAGGATTCTGTGTCAGAGTTTCGTCCAGGTTAATCTAAAGTCCTAAGGACTGGGGTCCCATACTTATACTAAGATAGGGGTTGGACATACTCTGTGGACCCACCGATGGGAGGGTCAGGGCAGAGGGGTGGTTACACCCCTTTCCCTTTGTCCAGTTTCGCGCCAGAGCAGGGGCTGGAAGCCCCTGAGCCGGTTTGAACTGGGGCATGCACAGGGACACCAAATGTGCCCCCAGTGCAGGACTTCAAAGCACCAGAGAGTGCTCCCGCCCAGCCCCAATACACACTATCCTGTCTGGGGAGGTGGTTACACCTCCCTGGGACAGGAAACCTATTGTCCAGGCCTCCCCTGCCGGAGTTTCGGTCAGCAGCAGGAGGCCAGACTCGTGTCTGTGGCAGCGGCATCCATTTTGTGATGCCCGGGCTCTGGAAAGTCAGTACCGGGTATACCGGTGGGTACATGTCTCTCCCTCTAGAAGGGTGGAATGCTACCCCCGCCGCCAGAACTGGCGGGGGGGTAGTATTCCAAGATGTTTGACACCAAACACGACATGTTTCCGTGCAGCCATCCCAAAGTTAGCATTTAACGCGAGGTTATAATGCGCTTAAGAGTATATGGTCGGGCTGCACTACAAACAGCCTCAGAGAAGGGTCTCCGAACGCTGCAGAGGGGCCCAGCTCATGCAGGGGCACCCTCTCACATAGGAACCACGCACTCTGCCTCCAGGAATGATAAGGCCTGCCATAGGAGTGACTTATAGGTTTATATGTGTGTATGTATGTAGTAATATAGGTAGCCTATATCACAGTAAGGGGTGCATGCACCACCTTACCCAGGCTGCAGTAGCAGACCTGTGGTGTCCTTTTGGCTGGCCTTCCAGGGGTGGCACAATACATGCTTCAGCCCCTGGCAGGCCTCTGAGGTACCTATGCCCTGGGTACATAGTATACCATATACTAGGGACTTATAAGGGCACTCCAGATTCCAATCAGAGACGAAAAACAGTGAAGCATCAGCAAAAAGTGGGGGTACCCATGTGAAGCAGATCCTACTCTCCTACAGATGACAGTGGGGGGGGTAATTTATGTTTCTGGCTACTCCTTTGATGGTATGTGTGAGCGAGCAAGAGTAAAGGAGACCTGTGGGATCCATGTTTAATTTCCATTGCCCGATTTTGCACAAGATGGAGGTGAGAGTTGAATTCACAGAGAGTGTAAGTGTATTGCTCGCATTTCTGCCGCTTGATCACAACACACAATCACAGCGCTGAACAGGCTTCTGCAATTTCTGAAGTGAGAAGAGTGGAGGCCAGGCTTCTTTAGATAATTAATCAGGCCTTTTGCTTAGCAGGGACCTGCTGACTACTTTTCATGAATACTGCCATTTGGTGGATGTTAGAGGTTCAGAATGGGATTGCAGACTGTCTTGTGCAAGGTGAGAAAACATTCAGGCGAGGCCTGCCCTTTTGTCTTTCCCTGATTACTCCTTCAATTGGGCTGATGACAGCTATGTGCGGAACCTCACACCTCTTTGGGCCTCTAATGTGAGTGCTCCAGGTTGGAGACTACGCTGCTGTGAGACACATCACTCTACGCAGAGGCTGTGTCTGGAGAACATCCTGGAAAGGACACTTGAAAAGAGAACCACCCTAAACTGGTTCTACAGGTTCAGTTAGTTGATACACACATCCTGTATGCCAGCTGTGTATAAAAGGAATCCCGCTTGGTCCAGTTCCAAGTCTTCTATGGACAAGGAAGGGAGTGCCCCACAAAGTAGTAACAGGGCTACTGTGCCACCAAGGCTACTGTCTGCCTGACAACCAGACTCCCATAACCTGAAATCTGCATCTCTTGCTGGAGGAGCTGTATACCTATCCTGAAGCACATAGACACTTGCCTGTCTGCTGAGAGAGGGAGAAGAGTGTCTCTCCAGGAAGGACTGAGGTGCAGCACATCTCTGGTGTCTCCTGGGCACCAGAAGAGAGGACTGCTGGAGAGTGATCGATTTCACCAGAGCATCAGCAGACCTGCAGACTCTCAGTGCCGGTACATGGCAAGAACCACAACTCCGCGGCTGCAATTGCCGAGTTCTGGTTAGAGTTGTGATTGAGTGTTGTGATCATTCTATGTGTGGCCCCAACAAAAAAATGGATGATCTGCCTGTGTGTGGCTGAGCCTGCTCAATTTGTAATTGGCTTGTGCATGGCCGCAACTGTCCCAGCGGTGATTGGCTTGTGCACAGCAGCAACTGCCAAGGTGATCAGCTCTGCAAGGGTTATGACTGCTAATGGTGTAGCTGGTCCAATTGGGACTGCAGTGAGCATCTGTGGCAAGCCCACTGGAAGCCCAGCGCCAAGCACCTCAAGACAGGGACACCTACAGTCGGCGCAGTTGGGACTGCGGCCAAACCAGAACTGCCATCTCCTGCTCCTGCTGCTGAAAGATCCAGAGTGGACGCACTGCTTGTGTGTCCCCAACACCCAAGGAGGGAGAGAAAAATTGGTTCTGGCTGGCACATCGCCTCTGAAGCGTGAAGGCAGCTAAGGTTGACCTGTGAGGGCTGATTCCCACCTCAGAGAGGTAAGACAAGGAACTGAGAGTGTGCATATATATATTTGGGGATAACTTATCTGCACTCGAGCTAAATTACTGCTACATCCCCCATGGAGAGGAGGGACCACCCAGCACATGGAGAGAGCCTGGACAAAGTAGTTAAAGGGGAGAAAGAGGGAGGAGGCGCAAAACGGATCCGAATAACACCCAAAGACACTACATTAATTTTTGTTGCTGGTAGTGTCTAGAATTGCATTTTAGTGTCTAATAAAGCACTTTCTTTCTTGGTTTGGACATTCACTCACTGAATTTTTGATTGATTGTTAAGGTCTGAGCTCGAGCACACCCAGCCTACCTCCCTGATAGGCCTACGACCGCTCACCATCACTACTACTGCAAGTCAAGTGCAGAAAGAGTTGTACTTGGCCTAGTTTGTAGGACCTTAGTAGTAAGAGGCAAACATCAGAAACAAATGACCTCAACCCCCACAGTTGAGGCCTAGTTGAGGCCTAGTAGCCCTTAGCTGCCCATGGGCCCTCGAACGGGGACTGACGTGTTGTATGCTGACAAGAGGTATATACTGACAGCCAAAGATGTCTGTGGTCAGGCCTAAAAAGGCTCTGAGTTACCACTGTTCTCGCTGGTTTTCTTTCAAATCGATACACCTGTCTATATCCCTTGGATCGTTCATACATTTCTTGAAAGAAAGGAGACTTCACGGCAGGCATGGAAGGCATGGAAGGCATGGAAGGCATGCACACCCAGAGATAACCTCGATCATCGCAGTTTTGTGAGGAATCAAGAGGCCAAATCCTGTGGCCCACAGAAAGTCTTTTCAGGTCCAGAGATTCACGGTAGAGTTGGAGTCCATCACTCCATACTTCCTTCTCTGGCAAAGGACTGTTGTCTAAACTCATGTCAATAACAAACATCAGGCTGCGTTGAGAGTGGTGAGAGCTCAACCAACCCTTGGTGGTGAGTATCGTAATTAGTCACATCAGAGATCCCACTCCCTCCCCTCCTTCCGTTGTCTGTAGTGTAACCTGCTGACCGGGCTGGATGCAAACCTAAGTCTTCAAATGCCTTGTTCTATACATTTGCAAAACGGAAAAACTAAATTTAGTCTGGAATTCCTTCTCTCCCTCTCCTATCACATCCAATAGCCATCCCGGATCTAGGAGCACCCCCTCCCCCCTCTTCTAAGCACATATGCTTCTCCCACCCAGGAGACTGGATACTGATTGTTTGGTCTCTCCTCTGCAAAACAGCCAAGAGCCAGGGAAGTCTCCTGGTGCCTGGCTGTGCAATCAGAGGGGAAGAGGTGGTCAGCCAGACCGTTGCTGAAGCACGGCTTTCATCAGTGTCAAATTTCATTTGATATATGGGGTGAAGAGGGTGGAGGCAAGGAAGGACCTTCTTCGAGGACTCTTTCATAGGAGGGAGTGGGACATCTCTACAGAAACGAAAGCTGCGAATCAGCGTCTCTGCAATAGGCTGGGGGCGATAGCCAACTCGACAAAACACAAGAATATGACATTATCCAAGTCACCATGGCAGAATATAAAATAAAAAATTAGTAAACTATTGCAATTGTAACAATGTATATATAGGCTGCTGAAGTCTCACATTTAACATAGCAATAAACAGAGGGGCATATTATCAAGAAACGGCGTTAAAATTATCGCCGCTTTAGCGGCAGAAAACTGCCGCTAAAGCGGCGATAATGGGCTTGATAATATGCCCTGGAGAATTCCAATAGAAGCCCATGTTCTGGTGCAGTGGCCGCCATTAAGTAGGGATCGGGGAGGGTTGGACAGCTGGGAGGCGGGAGCGGGGAGGGGAGCTGGATTGGCCCGGTCGCGCTGGGGGGGGAGGGGACGCGGGGGCAGCAGCGGCGGGGAAAGGTAAAGGGAGGAAATAAGGGATAAAGAAAAAAGGGAAAATAAGCAGAAATAAGGCACAAAAGAGCAGAGATGCAGAAAAGTGCAGAAAGGTGAAAGATAAAAGAGGGTAGAAAAACGAGTGAAAACGAGTGAAAGAGCAGAGCGAGGGGAAGGGAAAATGAGCAGAAATAAGGCACAAAAGAGCAGAGATGCAGAAAAGTGCAGAAAGGTGAAAGATAAAAAGGGTAGAAAAACGAGTGAAAATGAGTGAAAGAGCAGAGTGAGAGGAAGGAGACAGAGGTCCACTGGACCACCAGGGATGAGGCGCAGGGAAACCTGCGGGTGGAGGAGGGCCTCGATCACCAACACTCAAGGGGGCAGGGGCAGGCCTCACTTAATGGTGGAGCTGCGAGGGCGGGAGAGCAATTTCACTGACAATGAGTCAGTGGTCTTGCTCGCCTGTCCCCGCAGTGGCCGCCATTAAGTAGGGGTCGGGAGGGCTGGACAGCTGGGAGGCGGGAGCGGGGAGGGGAGCTGGATTGGGCCGGTCGCGCTGGGGGAGGGGCCGCAGGGGCAGCAGCGGCGGGGAAAGGTAAAGGGAGGAAATAAGGGATAAAGAAAAAAGGGAAAATAAGCAGAAATAAGGCACAAAAGAGCAGAGATGCAGAAAAGTGCAGAAAGGTGAAAGATAAAAGAGGGTAGAAAAACGAGTGAAAACGAGTGAAAGAGCAGAGCGAGGGAAGGGAAAATGAGCAGAAATAAGGCACAAAAGAGCAGAGATGCAGAAAAGTGCAGAAAGGTGAAAGATAAAAAGGGTAGAAAAGCGAGTGAAAACGAGTGAAAGAGCAGAGTGAGAGGAAGGAGACAGAGGTCCACTGGACCACCAGGGATGAGGCGCATGGAAACCTGCGGGTGGAGGAGGGCCTCGATCACCAACACTCAAGAGTGCAGGGGCAGGGGCAGGCCTCACTCAATGGTGGAGCTGCGAGGGTGGGAGAGCAATTTCACTGACAATGAGTCAGTGGTCTTGCTCGCCTGTCCCCGCAGTGGCCGCCATTAAGTAGGGGTCGGGGAGGGCTGGACAGCTGGGAGGCGGGAGCGGGGAGAGGAGCTGGATTGGGCCGGTCGCACTGGGGGGAGGGGCCGCGGGGGCAGCAGCGGCGGGGAAAGGTAAAGGGAGGAAATAAGGGATAAAGAAAAAAGGGAAAATAAGCAGAAATAAGGCACAAAAGAGCAGAGATGCAGAAAGGTGAAAGATAAAAGAGGGTAGAAAAACGAGTGAAAGAGCAGAGCGAGGGGAATGGAAAATGGGCAGAAATAAGGCACAAAAGAGCAGAGATGCAGAAAAGTGCAGAAAGGTGAAAGATAAAAAGGGTAGAAAAACGAGTGAAAACGAGTGAAAGAGCAGAGTGAGAGGAAGGAGACAGAGGTCCACTGGACCACCAGGGATGAGGCGCAGGGAAACCTGCGGGTGGAGGAGGGCCTCAATCACCAACACTCAAGAGTGCAGGGGCAGGCCTCACTTAATGGTGGAGCTGCGAGGGTGGGAGAGCAATTTTACTGACAATGAGTCAGTGGTCTTGCTCGTCTGTCCCCGCAGTGGCCGCCATTAAGTAGGGGTCGGGGAGGGCTGGACAGCTGGGAGGCGGGAGCGGGGAGGGGAGCTGGATTGGGCCGGTCGCGCTGGGGGGGGGAGGGGCCGCGGGGGCAGCAGCGGCGGGGAAAGTTAAAGGGAGGAAATAAGGGATAAAGAAAAAAGGGAAAATAAGCAGAAATAAGGCACAAAAGAGCAGAGATGCAGAAAGGTGAAAGATAAAAGATGGTAGAAAAACGAGTGAAAACGAGTGAAAGAGCAGAGCGAGGGGAAGGGAAAATGAGCAGAAATAAGGCACAAAAGAGCAGAGATGCAGAAAAGTGCAGAAAGGTGAAAGATAAAAAGGGTAGAAAAACGAGTGAAAGAGCAGAGTGAGAGGAAGGGAGGAAGGAGACAGATGTCCACTGGACCACCAGGGATGAGGCGCAGGGAAACCTGCGGGTGGAGGAGGGCCTCGATCACCAACACTCAAGAGTGCAGGGGCAGGGGCAGGCCTCACTTAATGGTGGAGCTACGAGGGTGGGAGAGCAATTTCCCTGACAATGAGTCAGTGGTCTTGCTCCGCTGATATGCAGAGATGCGTCAGTTCTTGTAAATCTGCCCCTGAGTTTGTGCTTCTCCAGACCAAGCACTCTTAAACTATACTGCCTACCAGTATGGATAACACGTGCCTCCTACACCTTGTAGTCCTCTGTCTTATGTAATATTTCCTATACACTGATTTACACATGCATGATTGATTGTCTCTGTGCAATTTGTGTGTGATGTAAAATTCTCTGACACCCTACACTGGTATGAGTGGGGCTATAAACCTAATTAAATGCATCTGAGAGAGAGTGGTTATGGAGACTTGAGGGGCACTGTTAAAGGGTGGTTGTGAGGGAATCCGTGGCGAAGGTGGTCACTGGGGGTGGGGGGGGCGTCAACAAACATTATCGCACTGGGCACCACCAGCGCTAAAGCCGGCCCTGTTAAGCATTTCAATAGCAGAATAAATCAGGCCCTAGTTTCACTTTAGCCCCTCACGCCTCGCCAGGTAGTTGTTCCTCAGCTTTCATTGCAGGGTTTTCTCCAAAATAGTGTAGGCAAAGCTTGGCTCCAGGAGCACCTTTGAAATTTGATTTTTAAACAGCTTGTGTGTTTGTACGCCTTTTACAGATCACTTACAAAAACTCCACCTATCCCAATTAAACAGCCTAAACAGTCTTCCATATTTTAGGGCGCAGCCCATGTATTTGGGGCGTTCTGTACTCATGGTGTAAACTCCACAAGACAGCTAAGGTTTTAAGCCTGGCAGTTTCTGTAATAAAGATGCACCACTGTATACGCTAGTCACCTCATATGCTAACAAGCATTTGCAATGCAATAGGTCTTGCATTACTGAAAGTTTGAGCTATTGGCCTTGCATTATTATTAGCAAAACCAATAGCTCAAACATTCAGTAATGAGAGACCTATTGCATTTCAAATGCTTGTTTAGTATAACTAATGATTCTGAACTATTATACATTGCTTAAACCACACACATTAATAATCTCTGAAGTTCTTCATTCGTGTGTTTTTATGGACTAGCTGTATGTCATTATTTTTGGTAAACACATTCTAAAATTATTAACTGTGTTAAAAAGTAAAAACAAAGGGTGGTATAGAGGGGGACAGGCTGTTGAATTTCTAGGAAGAAGCAAGGCCGAGCAAATCCAGGATTCTGGCTTTTTTTTTTGTGTGCAGATTTATATAGCAAAAACTCGACCTGATGGTACTGTAGCACTTTACATGAGCACCAGTTACGTTACACAAGGACACGTTTATTTTTAGTAGGCACGGGGAGATTAAGGGGCAGATTTACAAGCCCCGTACGACACTTTTATGCCGCTGTTGCGTAACTTTTGTGACGCAGCGGCGTCGTAAACAATGCGCCACGTTGCGACACATTTACAACGTGACGCATCTAGGGAGATGCGTCACATTGTAAAGCCCTGCGTCACATTATACGTGCGTCAGGTATAATGTATGCAGGGTGGGCGTTCCGACGCAAGAAAGCCTCGTAAAAGTGATGCAGTGAAATCTACAAGATTTCACTGAGTCACTTTTACGACGCCACTGCGTCAAAACCTTACGCCTGCTTGAAGCAGGTTTAAGGAGTGACGCAGCACAATAAGTATAGGCCGCCCCTGAGCATTGCTGGAGTTGCGTCGCACTTGCGACACGACTCCAGCAATGCGTTACCTTTACACCGACAGAGGCATCACGCATCTGTCAATCCTTCCTTGCGCCACGTGCGCCGCATTGTAAATGTGAGGCATCCATGGTGAGCAAGGTTTTTTTTGTATGACACAAATTAACTGACGCATCTCTGCTGATATGCAGAGATGCCTCAGTTCTTGTAAATCTACCCCTAAGTGATTTGCTCAGGATCACAGGATGCTGAGTCGACGCAGAGGCTGGAACCTGGTTCCCCAGCTCTAAAGTCGGCAGCTCTAGCTTTAAGGCAAAGTACGAGCTGAGCCATGAAAACATTGGGCATGTAAATGATGCATCACACGTCTTTAAAAAACACCATAAGGCGCCCTCCTGCGGACAGTGCTTTTGCCCTTTAAAAGGTGAACTACGGAGGGTAAAGTGCACTGGTAGAATGCGATGCTCAGGTGTAAAGCCTGCATCTTCAAACCACTAGAAATTGGAATCTAGTGCCCACATTTGTATTGTTGCAGAAACAAATAGAAAACGAAATACCTTTTCTCAAAATCTCTAAACTGGATGAAAACGAATTTACATTTTAAATATACAAAAGCCACGCTATGAACGATATTTTTAAAACAATCAACAACGATTCTTGTATATCCATGTGCTGTATAATAAAACTAACAATACATACACATACAGCGTACAAAACTTCATTCACCACGCCTTCAGTCATACACAACAGTTTCGTATTTCAGAAAGTAATGCATAAAAATGATATTGTACAGAATAAATCGGGGAGCTGCACACAGGAAAGAAACGGTGACTGACGTTAAATATTTTCATTCTGTGAATAAACTTGGATATTTTTGGGCCTGATTGTGTGTCTGGTAGGGTCTTTCATTGTCTCTGGAGGTAGACATGAGGAGGAAATGTTGCAGACACATTCATTTTGTTTTCAATCAAAAATATGTTACAGTCTTCAACCCTGTACTGCGGCTGCCCGAGAATCAATGGAAAAACGTGGCGCGATTGATTTAGTTTGCCGCGCGCATAAGGCGCCTCAACTCCCAAGAGATTCAGTTAGTAATGAGGAACGATGTAAGGAAAACATTGTTTATGCCATAGACGTGCGTTATATATTCAGGCTGAAGATGTCACTGGCCACCACGGGAGGCACCTTTGTTGCGTTAGGTGAGCACCACGCATTGCCCGGCCTTAGTTGTTTATCCGGAATGCTCGCTGATAGTCGGCTGTGTGTACATAGGCAAAGCAAAGCTGGCAGGGCGTCAGAATAAAAAGGCCTTGGCAAAGACAAAAGGTAAACAAAGTGTGGTGGCCCTATAGTGGGCGCCGCTCTTATCTTTAAAGTAAAAAAAAAAAAAAGTGAAACAAAGCGCGGTGTCCCTGAAGCGGACGCAGTAGCGGCCCGTGGTGGGAGTGCTGCCGGGCGCTGACATGGGGCGGGGGAGGGGCAGGGTGGGGGGTAGTAAACTACGGATTACGGCCGATTAGAGGTAAGTAAACATATAAACAAATAAAACGAATTTCGTTGCGCGCGCTGCATCGCATTTGGCGATGCAGCGCGCGCAACTAAATTCGTGCTTACAGTCTAAATAACAGTACCATGTAACACTCGAAGTAAAGGGGCCAGTCGCCATGGGAGGTGACAAATGAAGAGGAGGCGGTACTAAGGAGGGACTAACAAGCCTATTGGTGAATCAGAAGCCATCATTTAGGACAGACAATGACACAAGCCAATGGCAAATATGGGTGGAGAGTGGGCGGGGCTTCTATTCGCTACGCTACCACTAGTCTCGCAGAGCAGCGCATGCACGCTGGCTCAGGCTCAACCTAAAAATTGCATATTTGCCTAAAGTCCTGCAAGTACAAAAGAGGTAAAAAGTACACCTCACTCCTCCTTTTTCTGCACTAGTGAAATGGCCATATGCCTTAGCACAGCGGCCAAACTCCATATGGCTGATAAATGGTAGGTATGGACGACTCACAGAGCAGCAAATTATTACAGGGGCAAGTTCCAAGATCTCAGACTCTGTGAGCTTAATGAGACAGCTAGAGTTGTCTCTCCACAATCCAAACATATGGAAAGAGAGTTTTAGTGGTTCAAACAGATTTAAGAGTTCCCACTATTAGGGACTTTCTGTGGCACCCTTTCTGGCCTCTTGCTACACCCACATTTACACAGTCTCAAGCTCTGCTCTTTGTGTTTACTGCTACTGCCCCAGATTTCTTTGCTACATCTTTGTGGTGAGAAGAAATGCTATGTATTCATGACCCTTATATGAAAAATGAATGTTCCTAGCATTGAAGGATACACCACTGCAAGACGTACATCCTCCAGGGGGTCGGGTGGTCTGGGCCACTGCACGTGGTGGGCACACCCAGATTTTAGATACAAGTCAAAATCAGTTCTCTTCTAGTCTTCACTCCAGGCACACCAGCATGACAAGTGAGAGCAGAGTTCTCATATAACTTCCTGAGATACCTGGTTCTTTTTATCAGATTACAGTGACGTCAGCAGAGCTCCTGGCTTAGAATTAATCAAGGGCACCCGATTGACTCCAGAGCAAGCAGCCAGCTCCATCTCTGTTCATATACAGCTCCAAGAGATGATGAGCAGAGACGTTTTATGGCATGGGCAAAGTGGGCCCTGGCCCAGGGCCCCAGCCTTTCAGGGGGCCCCATGAAAGAGTCAGCTCTGTTCTGCAGAGGGTCTTGCCCTGATGACCTTGAATAATTCTTAAACAAATTGTTTTAAATAGCGTTTTCCTTGAATGTATTTTTAATGTGGGTAATATATGGGAACCGATTACAAAAAGGGAAATGTTTATTTTAGCTGTAAACACATTTAGACTTTGGACGAGTGTGCCTGTGCACTGTCAGTGATCTGGCCAAAGAAGGCATGAAAGAGCTGAAATTGGATCATGAATTCAAATCTGTTCCAAACAGGGGCCCCCAAATTATGTTTGGCACCGGGCCCCTGAAATCCTTAAGGTTTCCCTGATGATGAGCAGTTGCTGAGCCCTCCATGCACCCATGGCCTTTCCAGAAGTGTAGCCAATCCAGTGAGCTCTCCTGCAGGTGGGTGTGCTCGGCTCTCCCTCGGTCTGTTGGCGTTCATGGATCCTTCTCCAGTCCAATGGGCAGACCTCTCAGTCTTTTCAACCCTGCCTCAGCTAGAGGAAGGAATCCAGGGTGCTAGACTAGGGCTGCATCCCCAGCCCTCCCTGACAGGCAGGCGCCAGGATTACAATGCCAGTTCTGTGTTCATGGAGGAATTCCATCTGTAGATGGCAAGGCTGACTAGTCATACCGGGCATCTGGCTTTTCCCTGAGAGGCTGCAAGGGTGGGGGCCGCTTTTGTTACTGGGGGCCGGTTTTGCAGCAGTGCAGCAGTTTTAAAAGCACTGCAGAGTTCCTTGTATATCCAATAGTTTTCAGGCAACAACAAAAGTGCCAAGATAACTCTGGTGATTAATGTACCTGCTGGAGAGAGATCAGAGTTTTGTTTAGTGGCAGTTTTGACTCATATAAGGTAGCGCACAGGTTTAATATACCTGCTGCATAGAACATGTACCATGCAGATCACAGAACAGTATTTTATGTGCATAGCTCAATGGGTTTGTCACAGAGATCCTTTTGTTACTGTGCAGTTCATAAGTTACAATCGTAATCTAGGTTGGAAAGTTATGTTTTTTTCCCAGTCTTTCATTATCCTAATTTTGCTAAAAAGGGGTTGTTTGAGTAGGAATAAATTATTCTTATTAAAGTGAACCCCAACCACTGTGTTACGTTCTGAATCCTGAGTTTGTGCTTCCCCAGACCAAGGACTCTTAAAAAAAATGCCTACCAGTATGGATGACATGTGCTCCTACACCTTGTAGTCCCCTTTGTCTTATGTAACATTTTCTATAGAATTATTTACACATGTATGATTCATTGTCTCTGTATGTGTGTGTGGTGTAAAATGCTCCTACACTGGTATGAGAGGCGCTATAAAACAAATGAAGTACACATGAGAGAGGGGCTATGGAGCGAGGAGAGGAGCGCTTTTGGAGGGTGATAGTGAGGGAATCATTGAAGAGCCTCAATAAAGATTGCCATATCCTATTGCACTATAAGGTCATCATTTACTATGCATTAAAAATGAATACAATTGAATATATAATAAAAAATATGCTGTAGGTGCACCAATTTTTGCCATTTTCCCCAAATTCCCCCCCACCCCCAATCCCCATTGTAGTGGTCAGGCTCGCTCGCTAAGCATCATATGGGGGCTGGTGTGACAAAATTTGCCCGGCTCCTTTGGGTTCCCAGTCCGGCCCTCGTAGATGGCACACAGCAGGTAGCCTCCATATGGGCCACTAAGGTTCCCTTGTAACTGGCAACCCTTGAAGATGCATCAGGTCCTGATAGCTGCTTGCAAGAGATTATTAGCCAGGCGCTTAGCTTCTGTCACATGAGGTCGATCTAGAAATGCTTTCCTGCAGGAAACATGAATGTCTTATATAAAGTCATAAGACAAGAACAGTTTATAAAAATATACATCAGACCCTTTGTCATTGACCTGTGACGTCACCTATCGGAGATGGATTTGATTTTCATTAGCAGTGTTGTCGACTTATTTGTAACACCGGAGCAGAATATGGCACAGACGGTGGAGTGTGGGCCTTTACTGGGACAGACCAGGAGCAGGTCTGGCTCATACAAAGGTCCTGCGTGCACATGAAGGTGACCTGTGTGCAGGAGCGGCTCCTCCTCGATGGCGGAGGAGCCTCACCCCACTGCCTGGCTCAGAGCCAGCAAATGAAAAATTAAACGATGTTCTCGCATCGTTTTATTTTTCATTTGCCAGCTTCGAGCCAGCTTGTGCAGGGAGGGGTGGAGCAGGGCATGGGAGGAGGAGCACTAAGTGCACTCCCTAAGTGCACATATGTGTTTGGCCGGCCGTCTCAGGCTGATCAAAACACAGATGCGCACTTAGGTTTCTCCAGCCCAGCTGCATGGAACAGCCCGGCTGGAGAAACCTCCACAGACTCCCTGGCCTGAGCGGAGCGTCTTTTCAGCCTGCTCAGGCCAATCCCTGCGCTGCTCTCCCAGCAGGATGGGAGTCTGTGACGTGGTGGTCCCAGTGTCTGCTGGGACAAGGGAGAGAAGAGAAAGTGCAACGCAGGAGGCGGTCTGCACCTTGAGGTAAGTTATTATTATTTTTTAAATATTCTAACACCCGCGTGTCCCCCTCCCCCACGCTCCTCCTTCTGCGCTCCCCCTCCCGCGTTCCCTACACCCGCCCTACCGCCCTTTGTTTGTGGCGGCTGCCACTGCCTGGGAGCACATGTTACTGTCTACACTACAAGGTGTGACTGATGCCCACTCCTATCCAGGGCAGTGCCAACCCCACATTTGCTAATGAAGGTGGGTGTTTCCAAGAGAGGGAGCAAGGGGAGCCCAGAGGAGAGCACCCTTTCAGTAATTCACCCCTGCATTATAATTTAAATGGTGCTAGGCGTTTTCCCCAAAAGTGAACTGTATGTATTTATTTTGTCCATTTATGAAGTACTGATACCGCAGCAGGCCGCTGCCCGGCACTTACATTGGCGGGTGTTAGAAATGGGGATCTCTAGTTGGCAATGGTTTGCACCTTTGTCCAAGTAGGGAACTTTCTACCTACTCAGGGTAAGGGGGATAACCCCTGCTCACCCCCTTGGTAGCTTGGCAAGAGCAGACAGGCTAATATCAGAGGTAGTGTGTAAAGCATTTGTGCACAGATACAGTAATACAGTGAAAACACTACAAATGTACACCACACCAGCTAAGAAAAATAGGTAATATTTATCTAAACCAAACAAGACCAAAACGACAAAAATTAACAATACAGTACTAAAAATATGGCTTTTAAAAGGTAGAAACAGTTGTGTCCATAGCAAACTATAGATGCGACACTTTCAACACAAAGTACCTTGGATGGTTCAAAATCATAAACAAAAACAGCTGCAGGGAAGGTGATGCATCTGCTCCTTATGAGCAGGAAAGGTGTTGCATCCGTTCCTTACTCCAGGGGAGGTGATGCGTCGGTTCCTTACTGCCACGCAGGGGAGGTGATGCATTGGTTTCTTACTGTACGGGGAGCGGATGCGTCAGTTTCTTACTGCGGCCACAGCGTTGTTGTAGACTTGGTTCCCCCAGTGTGATGTGTGAGGATCGGGGAAGCGTCGGTTCTCGATTCGGCGGCGGCAAAGGCGCTACGTTGGTTTCTACAGCCGCAGTCCCATGATGCGTTGATTTTTGAAGCCGCACAGCAGGGCCTGCATCAGAATCGGTGCGGGGATCTCGAACTCCGTAGATCGGTGCATTCGATGTGGCGATTACTCCAGCCGCGGGCAGGAGCTGCGTCGGTTTCTTCGGCGATGTGTCAGAAACAGGTGCGGATGCGTCGCTCTTCTCATAGTTGCATCTCTTTTCCAGCCCCCAACAACAGGAACAACCTCCAGAGGCCCAATTAAGCAACAGGCACCTCCTGGCAGGTCAGAACTCCCAACAAGGAAGTTCAGGGGAGCTGGTGGTGAAGTCTTTGTGTCCCTGAGACTTCAGAACAGGAGGCAAGCTCTACTTCAAGCCCTTGTTGATCATCCTCAAGCAGGGGACACAGCACACAGCAAAGTCCTTGTCCTTTCCTTGGCAGGAACAACCACTGCAGGCCAACCCCAGATAGCACACAGCAAAGGGGCAGTACTTCTCCTTCAGTTTCTCCAGCTCTTCTCCTTGGCAAAGGTTCCTCTTGAATTCCAGAAATGATCTAAAAGTCTGGGGCCTGAGCCCCACTTTTTATAGCACAACATCCTTGTTTCTCTGGTGGCAGAGAAGCTCTTTGCCCAGCCAAAACCAGTTCTGTCCTCTCTGGTGCAGCTTCCTGGCAGGAGGTGGAGACAGCATTGTCCAAGGCAGACCAAGCCCATTCAGGTGTGAAAGAAATCTCCTCCCCCTACTCTGAATGCAGCCCAGGTCTATTCAGCCCAGCCCTGACTCACCCTGGAAAGGCAGGACACACCTCACCCCCCAAGTGGCTGTCTGAACAGAATGCACATCCCCAGCCCCTGTCACTCCAAAGCCAGACAGTCAATACACAAATCTAGCAGAGGCACACAGGATGGCTAAGCAAGAAAATACCTACTTTCTAAAAGGGGTATTTTCAAACACAGAACATAAAAGTCATCCTCACTAAAAGATGCATCTTTACATTCTGAATTCAGGCATACTAAACTTTAGCTTCCTGTCTTATCCCAAGGGGGAGTTATATTTATAAGGTGTTATAAATGAACTTCCATTCTATCCTATGGGACAGATAGCTTTTCAAAACGAAATTGGCAGTATTTCACTATCAGGACATGCCACACACATCAGGAAATGTCCTACCTTTCACATACACTGCACCCTGCCCACAGGGGTACCTTGGGCCTACCTGAGGGGTGACTCACATGTAATAAAAGGGAAGGTTAGGGCCTGGCAAGTGGGTGCACTTGCCAGGTTGACATGGCAATACTAGACTGCACACAGTCACTGCAATGGCAGGGTGAGACCCTTTTGCAAAGCTGCTTGTGTGGGTGGCACAATCACTGCTACAAGCCCACTAGCAGCATTGGGTTTACAGGCCCCGGGCACACACAGTGCACTGTACTAGGGGCTTAACAGTAAACCAAATAAGCCAATTATGGAAACACTAATCCATGACAACAGTTTACAGAGGAAGCACTTGCAGTTTGTCATTGAACAGGAGAGCCAAAGTACCCAAAGCATCTAGACCAGCAAAAACAAGGTCCAACACACAGTAAAAACACAGGAGGCAAAGGCATAAATACAGGGGAAACCCATGCCAAGGATGCCAGGTCTAACAGTGGGGGAGAGTGCAAGGCCACACAGCGGGCAGTGAGAGGTCGGAGAGAGAGAGTTTAACCCAGATGGAAGAGGACGGACAGGCTGCGGAAACCCACGTGGGTCACATGTGTACATTATGAATGTAAAGGTGCTCTCAATGTACATCAATGGAAGCACGGCTTCAGGCAAGCCCCTGCGTTAAACTATCGACCAAAGAGTCTAGTTTATGTTTAAAGTATTCAGGGGCTTATTTACAAGCAACATCCATGGAACCTGACGCATTCCCAGATTTATAAGGGTTCGTAAAGCTGGAAATGTGTCAGATTCCAACGCCTCCCCAGGGGAGGCGTAAGAGAGGCACAACGAGGAGAAATACCTTTATAATATCGTTTTTCCTTTTTCTATGGTGCTGCAATCTGCAGTACACATACAAAGAGGAAAACACATCTCTGGATTGTTTTTTTGCAGGAAGGTGTCCCTTCCTGCACACAAAAAAATCACCCCTACAATGCAGACACCCTTGCACCATGGTGGAAGGGTGCCTGCATTGGCGCATGGCAGCCCATTGTGCTCGAGCTCAGGGGAGAAGGACAGGAATGCGCCGTATCTTATGGTTACGGCGCATTCCTGCTCTTTTCTTTTGACGCACGACAGTGCAACAGGTTGGCTTGCTGCGCTGCCGTGGATCAAAATATTGTAAATGAGGCCCTCAGCCTTTAAGCACCATGCCAGAGTGAATTTCCATACTTGGAAAAAAGTGTTTCTAATGAATAGCTATGTACGTATCGTAAATATTTATGGAAATCACTACATTAATCAGCCAATGCTATGTAGTAAAATGAAAATGCTTTTTTTTATTAGAGAACATACCTTATTCCTTAGTATACATATATTACTCTGTGTCTGCCTCTCTCTCTTTCTATTCATGTCTCTCCCTTCACCCTGTTACACTCGTCTCTCTGTGCCTCTCTCTTTCCAACTCTGTCTCTTTGACTCTATCTCTGTCTCCATCTCCCTGTCCCAGTCTCTGTGTCCCCCTGTGTCTCTATGTTTCTCTCGCTCTTCATCTTTATTCTTCTCTATCTCTCGCTTGTCTCTTTATCTGTTTCTGCCTTTTCTCTCTCTTTCCCGATACTTGTCTCCTGCTGTCCCTCTCGATCTCTCTGCTCCAGCTTCCTTGCCTTTCTCGCTTTCTACTTTTCTCTTTTTCTCTGTGTTCCGCTCTCATTCTCTCTAGCTCTCTCTCTCATGCTCTCTCTTTGTCCCGCTTTCTCCAATTCTTTCTTTCTCTAGGGGCATATTAGCAAGGGCACTATCGCCGCTTTAGCGGCACTTTTTGCCGCTAAAGCGGCGATATTTTTATCGCCCTATCAGCAAACTGTCTCTAACAGCAGTTAGCGACAGTTTTCGGGCATTAGCGCCCGTTTTTTTACCGCTTTGCATGTCAGCAATATTTATCGCTAATGACATGCAAAGTGGGCGTTCCTCACTAAAAAATACACGCAGATAGTCGCAAACACAACTTCACACTATAGCAAGGCCCGCGAAGCGATAAAAAAATGTGCGTTAACCCCGATTAGCGCTGGATTTTAACACCTGCTAGAAACCTGACTTAGCCATTATAGTCTATGGGAGGTGGATTCTACGGTTAAGTCCCCACCTGCCTATTAGCGAGTTTTTCCTTAGCGATGGGAATTTATCGCAAGGAATTCTCGCGCTAATGCTGGGAATCGCCGCTATCGCTGGATTTGTATCGCATTGGAGATAAAACGTTGCTAATAGCGCGTTATCTCCGCAAACGAATCCAGCGATAAAAAAACCACGCTAACCGTGGTTTGCGTTAATTAACGCACGCTGTTGGTAATAGGCCCCCTAGTTCTTTCTCTCTTTCTCCATCTTTCTCTCTTTATCTCTCTATCTAGTTCCCTCTCCCACCCTCTTTCTGGTTCCTTGATCAGAGAGGGACTAGGAATGTCTTAAGGTATCCCCCACCCACAGGCTGGTGAACCCTACAAAGCTGCACCCTCACCGAGCCTTCCTTGGCATCTGTGACTCGTGCAATGGACCTAAGGAAGTTTGACTCTCTTCCACTTGAAATCCACGGGCAGAGAGAGCATCAAGGATCATAAGACAGATCCTGGCGGATTGGACTTCGGCTTCGTCCAACACGAAGATCTACGCACCTTTGGCAAAAAGTCCCATTCTGAGTTTGGATTTTAAAACATTTCAGCGGAAAATCTCAAAAGCTCCAGAGCATTGATGGGATAAATTGGCTTTATGTATCCGGTCTTCAGTTCCAAGGCAGAAGCTACAGTTTCAGTAACGTCCTGTACAGGGAGGATTTTTCTTCTCAAAATGTGACAAGTCTTATTATGCATTGGGATTTTGATGAAATATCAATATTTGTGTTCAAGAAAGTGACAAAGTTTCTTTCTGAATTGGTGAGCTATGTGCCTTGACAGGAATGTCCGTCATGGCAGTTCCTGCAGTGCTTAATTCGTAAATGAAAGAGTGTCAGTGCCAAAAGCTCTGCTTTAAAACACGCGGCTGGTGCAACTAAGGGGCAGATTTACAAGCCCCTCGCGCCACATTTGCGCCGCCGTTGCGTCACTTATGTGACACAGCGGTGGCGTAAAGCTAGCGCCATGCTGCGACGGATTTACAACGTGACGCATCTAGGGAGATGCGTCACGTTGTAAAGCTCTGCGCCACATGAAACCTGCGTCAGGTTTCATGTGGGCGTTCCGGCGCATGGTGGGCGTTCCGGCGCAAGAACGCCTCGGAAAAGTGCCTGAGTGAAATCTACAAGATTTCACTCGGTCACTTTTCTGACGCTGCTGCGTCAAAACCTTGCGCCTGCTTGAAGCAGGCGTAAGGCGTGACGCACCATGTTGCAGATAGGCCGGGTTGGCACAGTGTTGGAGTTGCATCGCGCCCGCGACACGACTTCAGCACTGCGCCAACCTTACGCCGGCAGATGCGACACGCATCTGCCTTATCTTGCGCCATGGCGCGCCGCATTGTAAATGCGGCGCATCCGTGGTGGCGCAAGGATAGCATTGCGTGTCGCACGTTTCCTGGCGCATCCCTGCTGATTTGCAGGGATGCGCCAGGACTCATAAATCTGCCCCAATATGTGCATACACAGAATACTACCTTAGGCCTCTTAAATTCCCTGCCAGACACTGCTGCCCCTTCTGCTCACGCTTGCACGTTGCTGCTTTCTCCCTTTGAGACGGTTTTCCCTTCTTTCTCTTAATCCGTCTTTCCGTTTATGTGTTTTTCCCTGTCTTAGTCTCGCAAATGTCTGTTACAAAAAAAAATAAGTACAGGTCCTCAAAAATAAGTGCAGTTGTCCCCCACCAGCAACCAATGGCTCAAAGTAGGCACTGAGTTGCTGTCAGGATACAAAAAGTTTGATGCATGGCTGCTGTCAGTTTTGACAGTCCACCAAACGTTTGTAAACTTTTTTTTCTAAAACAAATTGCCAAAATGGGAGAAGAAAAACGAATGACCCGACAACCGGGATTTTTTTTTTAATCTCAGAGCCCTGTGAGGCAGTGCTCAAATTTGGATCCATTGTGTCCTTTTTTTGCTCATTATTCGAAGGTGTTGGACTTTGGAGTCTGATGTGCAGCAGTCATAGAGGCTGCAGACTTTAGAGTAGATTGGTTGAGTCTGAGGGTGGTAGCCCACAGATCAACAGATGAGTTTGGCTCATCCTTATTCAGGCAAGAAGGATCCGCTAAACTACTGAACACTAGGCCCGAGGCACCTCAGATGATCCAGACCCAATAATGAATGTGGCTAGAAAAATTAAATACTAAGAAGGGAGAATACCCTTTTCTGATGGTTAAGAGTAGCAAGAAGATGACATGTAGTGGTGCGTTTGCCACTGATGGGGAAGCAGGTGGGTGGTCAGGAGTTCTTGAGGAATTGCTTCAATGAGGATGACTTTCCAAGCAAGGTACTGGCAGGTGAATGTATACGTGGCTTCTGCCCTGTTAACAGTTGTTCATGGAGTTATTTTACCTCATCCCAGGGCACACATCTGTTGGGGCAACCAATATCATAGTGTATGACTTGACAGTGGACCTGGAACAAGGATAACTGGGCACTCGGAGAAGAATAAACGTTTGTGAGATATCAGGACCTGTTTCAGTGTTCCCCCACTTTTTGTCCCCATTTTGACTACTAGGTGCTGGTTTTCTGACTCTGATTGTGCCCTGAGCTCTGCTAACCCGGCCCAGGGCATGTGCCATGATTAAAAGTACATGGTTAGGTATAATTATAATTGGCAACGACAGACCCTGTAAGCCTCTAGTATATAATATGGCAAGGGGATTCAAACTACCTATAAGTCTATATTAGAGGATGGAGGTTTAGAGGCCCAGTAGATTTCCTGCACTAGATTGTGCTCTGCTTAGTTGTCTGCTGTAATTTTAAAAGTCAGCTCTGCCTTGCAGGCTGCGTTTAACTTTTAATTATGTGCTAAATCGACTTTGGAATCCAAGGTACTTCCAAAGTCTCAAACTACCTTATTTTTTGCATATAAGTCACCCCTAGGTGCCCCAGGGGTAGAGGGCTTTGTAACTCTAAGGAGGGACAATATAATAGATATTTATAAGCCTTGGTGATGGAAAAACTGCTAATTCCGATTTTCCCTACTGTACTGAATGGCGCCCTAAGCTAACATTGAGATATTTTATTTTAGTATAAATATTGACAGGAGCCACCTAAAAATATACTTCAACGTATCTAATTAATAGTTAAGGTAAATCCAACAACTTGCCACTGTTAGATTCGCAATAACTATTACAGAAAAAACGTTTTTAAACTTTTTTTTCTGTGAGCCAAAATCCATCGTTCTAGCTGCCCTCTGCTGATTGCCCGGCCTTTGCCAGGCTGAGCCAGAGCTGCTTGATGAGGTGTGAAGTATTCTGTCAGAGTAGACAATGGATTTTCTGTGGGTGGGGAACTTTAGCTGCAGAAGCCTAAAAGCAGGAAGAGGGAGGGAGAGTTAAACTGGTCTTCAAAGGGAGAAAGACAGTTTTGGACCAGCACAGACTGACCCCCACATTCTGCACCCCCAGTCACACAGGTGCCTCAGTATTTAGATTACTCAGGGCAGTGGAAGGGGTGTGTTAGTGAAACTTAGCCACACCAGTTTGTTGGCTTAGCCAGATCTAACCCCAAAGGGGAAACATTCTCCATGTTGGATTTCAAGAGAATGGTGCTTTCTGGGACAAGAATACGCCACACCTTGGAGGAAGTGGCCATTCACCTAGGTGGTAACCTGCATCCCATTGGTCAGGGGTTCACCCCTGCTTGTCGCCCAGAAATTGTGAATAAATATGGGAGAGCTGCATATGGCTCCTCAGATATGCTGCCTGAAACTACATGGAGAAGAAGGACTGCCCTGCTGGAATCTGGATCTGCACCCAAAGGACTGCACTCTGAAGGACTACATCTGCTGCACAATCTGGTACTACAGCCCTAAGGACTTTGCCTTGCTTCAAGAAGGATTAAGGAGTGGACTCCCTGCAAGCTACAAGTTAACAGAGTCCACCTGCATCATTTCCATCAATAGTCCCCATCCTGGAGTGTGTCCAGTGAACTTTTAATGATTTGGCCAGATACATTGTAGGAATTGTAGTCCAAACATACCAAGGACCATCTAGTAGATTCCAGACCCTTGGATTTGTGTTTTGTGTTTTGGACACTTTGAAACCTCAAGAGGAACTTCAGGAAGAAGTTCCAAAAGTTTGGTGAAGTTTGGGAACTTTTTGTCAAAAAGCTCCATAAGGTGACCGACTCAACATCGCGAGTCAAGCAGGCTAACTTAAACTGTGACCCGGCCTGGATTTCAGGTTTGTCCAGTTGAAAGCTACGGAGCTCCAGACTTCCAGGATTTGGCCAAGGCCTTGCGGAGAAGCAATCCGACGATGTTGCATCGAAATCAACCTGCAGGAGGGGACTGCTCAACACAGAGAGAAAAATCCTCCACAAATGTTTATAAGTCCGAAGGTAACATTTTGAACGAGGCCTCCAACTGAGTGTGTATCCAACCAGAGCACCATCGTGGCTGACCTCAAACTTTTTCACCTGATGTCCCAAAGTCTTTAAAAATTCATATCCCCAGTTCCCCACATTGGATTTATGTCGTTTTAGTGTCCATGTGTTCATTAAAATATAACCTATTTTTATATATTTGAGTTGGATTTTAATTGTGTGTTTTGTCTTACTTATTTAATGTATTGGTGTTTTTAAATGCTTTACACCCGTCTCCTAATTTACGCCTGCCTGCTCATTTCCAGCTACCAAGGGTTGCACACAGCAATAATTTATTGAGACCTTGACTGACCCTTTTATCATGTTTGTGGCCTTATTACTAGTGGTAAGTCACTACTTATCACACTAATTATCCACTTTCCAAGGGTGTTCGTGACTACAGATATGCCTTTAATCAGTTAGCCCAGGCCTCATGATGTACAGGTGTGGTCATTCCTGAAGGAGTGAGATGTAAAGTTGTGGCTTTGTTGAAGGAGAGATGAAATCACGGGAGCTAAGCAGACATTGTTGGGTTTAACGCCTACCGTGGCAAGAATTGGGTAGGAAAGGCAGCACCGCTTTGCCGATGATAGAGGCCAGCTCCTCTGAAAGATGTAAGCCTTAGAACTGGAGGCCAGAGATGAAGGAATGACCAGAGGGGGAACCACAAGGTTATGCGTCAAGGATGAAAGTGGGTTCCCCACAGCAGCGAGGAACCTGAGGTGATGGTAATTACAACATTGCTATCTAAAAGAAAGTGAACAACGTAATACTGGTTGGGCAAAACCCAGAAGTTCAGTTGCTTTTGCATCTGGGATTTCACCAGAGTGGACTCTCCCATGGTGAGGGCAGAAGGAACTAGAAATAATCTCAGCCTCTCATGATAGGAGGTGTAGTCTCAACCATTTTACTAGTTGAAAATGCATGTTTACATAGAAAATGCTAAGTGATCCTTATGTTTCACAACATAATTTTAAAAGAGAGACTTTGCTCAGTCAGCCTATGTATATAAAGCAGGTTTCCACTTAAAAGCCAGACAGTAGCACTGGAGCCAATGAAGGTGTCTTTGAGGACAGCAGAGTCAGTTGAGTTCTGACAACAAACATCTGGATGTCATGGCAAGCTTAGAAATGAAGCAAACATCAGAGAGCATGAAGAAATCCTCTCTAATAATGGCGCACGTACAGTCAGCGGGCTGGTGTCTGGTGGATCTATGGGTGGAAGACTGAAGGAATGTGTCTGTCTCCTCTGCCATCCAGGGCCTGTTCATCAGGGTGAGCAGGCTAACTGCAGTCACTGAGGTCTCCTGCTCACAAGTGGGTGAACATGAGACATTGTAGCTTGAAAGTGTGCCAAGAACAGGCTCAGAGTTGTTTGCGGCCCTTAAATATGGTTTTTCTGCCTTTTAGATCTGTTATCAAATGTCAAAATAATAAACAGAGTGTATGCTAGGTCTTCCAATGGTCAGAAGTTAAATGCATTTTTTGGAATCATCCAGGAGGGAAGCTATTCCTCATCAGCCCCCTTACCGAAAGGAGCTTGCCGGATATGAGAAGTGACATGTGACCTGGCAGTGCCGCTGGTGAATACAAATCTAGATGCAATGCCTTTGAAGTGGTAGTGGAAAGAAATACATCAATCGGAGCAGAATTAGTTAAGTACCCATGGTATGCACTCAGTACACAAGAAGTGTGACACTTTGATCTGGTCATCCTAAAAACTGAGGCACGGCGAAGGACTGACAAGCTTGACACATCTTCATAATCTCCATCCTCAGCATCCCACCCATCCTTCTACTCAACCACAGTTCTGAATCCTAAGGCCCTGGCTAAACTTGACCCCACTAGGTCGCATCACTGCCCCAAATGTCAAACGGAGCAGGCTGATTTTGCTCACTTATCCTGGAATTATGCAGTGATCCAATCATAGTGGGGGGGAGATTTACTCTACGTTATCTCTCATGATAGAACAAACACTCGACCCAGACCCACTGATGGTCCTACTAGGGTATGTTAAACCCATCCCCCTGCACTACTGCACTTCGCTGCCATTGCGTTACCTCTGGCCAAGCAATAGGTGGTGATACATTGGGCCAGTGATACACTCCCCACTGTACCCTTCGGACTGCGTGGTATGTCATACTGTGACACCACTAGCGAACTTCACGCTTCCATCAGCCTATCACTTCCAGACCTAAGGACATATGGCAGCCGCTTAGAGATTATCTTTTAACAATGGACCAAGCAGGGGAACACAATGATGTGGACTGAACCTTCCTCCCCAGATGGTGCTTTGTAAAATGTGTAGGCTGCTCTACGCCTAAACTGCGTTGCTCTGATGTGAAGTATTTATTTGTTGTCACTTGCTAATTATGGTGTATTTGCCCTTTTCTGCTATTTCTTTTCCCTCTTATCTCTAGCTCCCCTCTCTCTTTTTATGCTTTTTTGGGGGTTGCCAAATATTGCTTTTTCTGCAATGTGTATCTTCTGTGTTTTTTTTTCTTGCAAAAATTATAAAGTCTTTAAAAAAAGAGAAAAAAAACACAGTTCTGACTCATCCCCACCTAACCCCTCTGTAACCGCGTTGCATCATTCTTCTTCTCACAGTGCTGTATCCTGCCCATGGGGCGCCTCAGTCACAATGCAGCATCATACCCGCAAACTCCATCCAAGTCCTGCTCCCCCCTCACCAATGGCCTGGTTCAACATTCCACATCATGTCAACATGTTCCCTCTGTCACTGTCCTGGATCCAATCCACCACTTGCACTCAGATACAGTCCTACATCCCACACACCTGTTCTTCCAGTCACAGTCGTGCATGCTGCCCATGCCATCCCTTCTAGACCTGCATTACATCCAATGCATTCCCTAAGTCATAGTCCTAAATCTAGCATAGTGGTCCCTCAGTCACAAGAATATATAGCACTCACTCATCCCTACTCACAGTCTTGCAATATGCCTACTAGTCTCCTCATCCACCTGCCCATTCAACCACAGTCCTCAATCCCACTTAGATGCCCACTCAAATCACTTCAATCACAGTCCTGCATCGCGCCCACCATTCCTTCAGTCCTGTCCTGCCTCCTCCCACCCACAAGCTGACACACAGTCCTGTATCACGCCCACCTGTCCCGTTAGTCAGAGTCCTGCTTCCTGCCCACCCATCCCCAGTCAGAGTCCTGCTTTCTGCCCTCCTGTTCCCATTTCTGCAAAACCACCCACCCGCCCCCACTCACAGTCCTGTATACCACTCACAGTCATGCTTCCTGCCCACCCATCCCCAGTCTCAGTCCTGCATTCCACCCACCCATCCCCAGTCACAGTCCTGCATCCCACCCACCCATCCCCAGTTATGCACTCCACCCACCTGTCCCCAGACACTGTCCTGCATCCCACCCACCCACCCACAGTTCTGCACTCCACCCACCCATCCCCAGTCACAGTCCCGCTTCCTGCCCACCCATCCCGTCACCGTCCTGCTTCCCACCCACCCATCCCCAGTCACAGTCCGCCATCCCACCCACCAATTCCCAGTCACAGTTCTCCTTCCTGACCACAAGTCCCCAGTCACAGTCCTGCATCCCACCCACCTCTACTCAGTCACAGTCCTGCATCCCACCCACCCACCCGTCCCCAGTCCCAGTCCTGCATCCCACCCACCCTTACCCAGTCATGCATCATGACCACCATTATTTCAGTCCCATCCTGCCTTCACTCACCCATCTGCTGACTCACAGTCCTGCATCCCATCCACCCATCCCCAGTTCTGCATTCCACCCACCCATCCCCATTCACAGTCCTGCTTCCTGCCCGCCAATCCCGAGTCACTGTCCTGCTAACTGCCCACACTTCCCCAGTCACACTCCTGCATCCCGTCCACCCGTACTCCATCACAGTCATGCTTCCTGCCCACCTATCCCCAGCCAGAGTCCGGCATCCCACCCACCCATCCCCAGTTCTGCATCCTACCCACAGTACCAAGCCACAGATCTGCACCCCACCCACCCATCCCCAGACACAGTCATACTTCCTGCCCACCCGTCCCCAGTCCCAGTCCTGCTTCCTGTCCACTCGTCCCCAGTCCCAGTCCTGCATCCCACCCACCTGTCCCCAGTCTTGCTTCCTGCCCTCCATCCACAGCCCCAGTACTGCTTCCTGCCCATTCATCCCCAGTCCCAGTCATGCATCCCATCCCCCCATCCCCAGTCCCAGTCCTGCTTCCTGCCCACCCATCCCCTGTCACACATCCCACATCCCACCCACCAGTCTCCAGCCACAGATCTCCATCCCACCCAACAGTTCCCAGTCACAGTCCTGCTTCCTGCCCACCCGCACCCAGTCACAGTCCTGCATCTCACCCACCCATCACCAGTTCTGCATCCTACCCACCATCCCCAGTCACAGGCCTACATCCCACCCACCCGTTCCCAACTCTGCATCCCACCCACCTGTCCCCAGTTCTCCATCCTACCCACCTGTTCCCCAGCCACAGATCTGCATCCTACCCACCTGTCCCCAGTCACAGTCCTGCTTCCTGCCCACCCATCCCCAGTCACAGTCCTGCATCATGCCCATCATTCTTTCAGTTCCATCCTGCCTTCACTCACCCATCTGCTGACTCACAGTCCTGCATCCCACCCACACGTCCCCAGTTTTGCATTCCACCCATCCATCCCCTTTAACAGTCCTGCTTCCTGCCCGCCTGTCCCCAGTCACAGTCCTGCTAACTGCCCACACATCCCCAGTCACAGTCCTGCAGCCCGCCCACCAATACTCAGTCCCAGTCCTGCATTCTACTCACCCGTACTCAGTCACAGTCCTGCATCCTACCCACAGTCCCCAGCTACAGTTCTGCATCCCACCCACCCATCCCCAGTCAGTCATGCTTCCTGCCCACCCATCCCCACTCACAGTCCTGTATCCCACCCACCCGTACCCAGTCACAGTCCTGCATCATGACCTCCATTCTTTCAGTCCCGTCCTGCCTTCACTCACCCATCTGCTGACTCACAGCCCTGCTTCCTACCCACCCGTACCCAGTTCTGCATTCCACCCACCCGTCCCCAGTCACAGTCCTGCATCCCATCCCCAGTCACAGTCCTGCATCCCACCCACCCATACTGTCACAGTCCTGCTTCCTGCCCACCTGTCCCCAGCCACAGACTGCATCTCACCCACCCGTACCTAGTCCCAGTCCTGCATCCAACCCACCCGTCCCCAGTCCCAGTACTGCATTCCACCCACCCGTACCCAGTCACAGTCCTGCATCATGCCCACCCTTCTTTCAGTTCCGTCCTGCCTTCACTCATGCATCTGCTGGCTGACAGTCCTGCATCCCACCCACCCATCCCCAGTTCTGCATTCCACCCACCCATCCACAGCCCCAGTACTGCTTCCTGCCCATTCATCCCCAGTCACAGTCATGCATCTCACCCACCCATCCCCAGTCCCAGTCCTGCATCCCATCCACCCAGTCCCAGTCCTGCTTCCTGTCCACCCATCCCCAGTCACACATCCCACCCACCAGTCCCCAGCCACAGATCTCCATCCCACCCAACAGTTCCCAGTCACAGTCCTGCTTCCTGCCCACCCGCACCTAGTAACAGTCCTGCATCCCACCCACCCATCACCAGTTCTGCATCCTACCCACCATCCCCAGTCACAGGCCTGCATCCCACCCACCCGTCCCCAACTCTGCATCCCACCCACCTGTCCCCAGTTCTCCATCCTACCCACCTGTTCCCCAGGCACAGATCTGCATCCTACCCAGCTGTCCCCAGTCACAGTCCTGCTTCCTGCCCACCCATCCCCAGTCACAGTCCTGCATCATGCCCATCATTCTTTCAGTCCCATCCTGCCTTCACTCACCCATCTGCTGACTCACAGTCCTGCATCCCACCCACACGTCCCCAGTTTTGCATTCCACCCGCCCATCCCCAGTCACAGTCCTGCTTCCTGCCTTCCCATCCCCAGTCACCGTCCTGCATCCCACCCACCCAACCCCAGTCACAGTCCTAGATCCCACCCATCCATCCCTTTAACAGTCCTGCTTCTTGCCCGCCTGTCCCCAGTCACAGTCCTGCTAACTGCCCACATGTCCCAAGTCACAGTCCTGCAGCCTGCCGACCAATACTCAGTCCCAGTCCTGCATTCTACTCACCCGTACTCAGTCACAGTCATGCATCCTACCCACAGTCCCCAGCCACAGTTCTGCATCCCACCCACCCATCCCCAGTCACAGTCATGCTTCCTGCCCACCCATCCCCAATCACAGTCCTGCACCCCACCCACACCCAGTCACAGTCCTGCATCATGACCACCATTCTTTCAGTCCTGTCCTGCCTTCACTCACCCATCTGCTGACTCACAGTCCTGCTTCCTACCCACCCGTCCCCAGTTCTGCATTCCACCCACCCATCCCCAGTCACAGTCCTGCATCCCACCCACCCGTACTCAGTCACAGTCCTGCTTCCTGCCCACCTGTCCCCAGCCACAGTCCTGCATCTCACCCATCGTACCCAGTCCCAGTCCTGCATCCCACCTACCCATCCCCAGTCCCAGTACTGCATTCCACCCATCCGTACCCAGTCACAGCCCTGCATCATGCCCACCCTTCTTTCAGTTCCGTACTGCCTTCACCCATGCATCTGCTGACTGACAGTCCCGCATCCAACCCACCCATCCCCAGTTCTGCATTCCACCCACCCATCCCCAGTCACAGTCCTGCTTCCTGTCTGCCCATCCCCAGTCACCGTCCTGCATCCCACCCACCCATCCCCAGTCACAGTCCTGCATCCCATGCATCCATCCCCATTCACAGTCCTGCTTCCTGACCGCTCATCCCCAGTCAACGTCCTGCATCCGTAAAATCCTGCAAACCCATCCCCATTCGCAGTCATGCTTCCTGCCCACCTGTCCCCAGCCACAGATCTGCATCCCACCCACCCGTACCCAGTCCCAGTCCTGCCCCCACCCACCCATCCCCAGTCCCAGTCCTGCATTCCACCCACCCGCACCCGCACCCAGTCACAGTCCTGCATCATGCCCACCATTCTTTCAGTCCCGTCCTGCCTTCACTCACTGATCTGCTGACTCACAGTCCTGCATCCCACCCACCCATCCCCAGTTCTGCATTCCACCCACCCATCCCCCGTAACAGTCCTGCTTCCTGTCCGCCCATCCCCAGTCACGGTCCTGCATCCCACCCACTCGTCCCCAGTTCTGCATTCCACCCACCCATCCCCAGTCACAGTCCTGCTTCCTGCCCACCCATCCCAGTTACAGTCTTGCATCCCACCCACCAATACCAAGTCACAGTTCTGTTTCCTGCCCACCCGTCTCCAGTCACAGTCCTGCTTCCTGCCCACAAGTCCTCAGTCACAGTCCTGCATCCCACCCACCTATATTCAGTCACAGTCCTGCATCCCACCCACCCGTACTTAGTCACAGCTCTGTTTCCTGCCCACCTGTCCCAAGCCGGAGTCCTGCATCCCACATACCCGTACCCAGTCCCAGTCCTGCATCCCACCCACCTGTCCCCAGTCCCAGTCCTGCATCCCACCCACCCTTACCCAGTCACAGTCCTGCATCCCACCCACCTGTCCCCAGTCTGCATTCCACCCACCTGTCCCCAGTCACAGTTCTGCTTCCTGCCCACCCATCCCCAGTCACAGTCCTGCATCCCACCCACCAATACCCAGTCACAGTTCTGCTTCCTGCCCACGGGTTTCCAGTCACAGTCCTGCTTCCTGCCCACAAGTCCCCAGTAACAGTCCTGCATCCCACCCACCTGTATTTAGTCACAGTCCTGCATCCCACCCACCCGTACTCAGACACAGTCCTGCATCCCACACACCTGTAACCAGTCCCAGTCCTGCATCCCACCCACCAGTACCCAGTCACAGTCCTGTATCATGCCCACCATTCTTTCAGTCCCATCCTGCCTTCAGTCACCAATCTGCTGACTCACAGTCCTGCATCCCACCCA
This sequence comes from Calotriton arnoldi, assembly GCA_963921515.1. Classification (NCBI taxonomy): domain Eukaryota; kingdom Metazoa; phylum Chordata; class Amphibia; order Caudata; family Salamandridae; genus Calotriton; species Calotriton arnoldi. The sequence goes on along the minus strand of CAWUFW010009318.1, from coordinate 394,575 downwards.
CCTGTCCCCAGTTCTGCATTCCACACACCCACCCATCCCCAGTCACAGTCCTGCTTCCTGCCCGCCCATCCCCAGTCACCGTCCTGCATCTCACCCATCGTACCCAGTCCCAGTCCTGCGTCCCACCTACCCGTCCCCAGTCCCAGTACTGCATTCCACCCAGCCGTACCCAGTCACAGTCCTGCATCATGCCCACCCTTCTTTCAGTTCTGTACTGCCTTCACTCATGCATCTGCTGACTGACAGTCCCGCATCCAACCCACCCGTCCCCAGTTCTGCATTCCACCCACCCATCCCCAGTCACAGTCCTGCTTCCTGTCCACCTGTCCCCAGCCACAGTCCTGCATCCCACCCACCAATCCCCAGTCACAGTTCTGCTTCCTGACCACAGGTCTCCAGTCACAGTCCTGCTTCCTGCCCACAAGTCCCCAGTCACAGTCCTGCATCCACCCACCTGTATTCAGTCATAGTCATGCATCCCACCCACCTGTATTCAGTCACAGTCCTGTTTCTTGCCCATCTGTCCCCAGCCACAGCCCTGCATCCCACACACCCATACTCAGTCCCAGTCCTGCATCCCACCCACCTGTCCCCAGTCCCAGTCCTGTATCATGCCCACCATTCTTTCAGTCCCATCCTCCCTTCACTCACCCATCTGCTGACTCACAGTCCTGCATCCCACCCACCTGTCCCCAGTTCTGCATTCCACCCACCCACACATCCTGTCACAGCCCTGCTTCCTGCCCGCCCATCCCCAGTCACCGTCCTGCATCCCACCCACCCATCCCCAGTCACAGTCCTGCATCCCATGCATCCATCCCCATTCACAGTCCTGCTTCCTGACCGCTCATCCCCAGTCAACATCCTGCATCCGTAAAATCCTGCAAACCCATCCCCATTCGCAGTCATGCTTCCTGCCCACCTGTCCCCAGCCACAGATCTGCATCCCACCCACCCGTACCCAGTCCCAGTCCTGCCCCCACCCACCCATCCCCAGTCCCAGTCCTGCATTCCACCCACCCGCACCCAGTCACAGTCCTGCATCATGCCCACCATTCTTTCAGTCCCGTCCTGCCTTCACTCACGCATCTGCTGACTCACAGTCCTGCATCCCACCCACTCATCCCCAGTTCTGCATTCCACCCACCCATCCCCCGTAACAGTCCTGCTTCCTGTCCGCCCATCCCCAGTCACGGTCCTGCATCCCACCCACTCGTCCCCAGTTCTGCATTCCACCCACTCGTCCCCAGTCACAGTCCTGCTTCCTGCCCACCCATATACAGTTACAGTCCTGCATCCCACCCACCAATACCAAGTCACAGTTCTGTTTCCTGCCCACCCGTCTCCAGTCACAGTCCTGCTTCCTGCCCACAAGTCCTCAGTCACAGTCCTGCATCCCACCCACCTATATTCAGTCACAGTCCTGCATCCCACCCACCCGTAATTAGTCACAGCTCTGTTTCCTGCCCACCTGTCCCAAGCCGCAGTCCTGCATCCCACATACCCGTACCCAGTCCCAGTCCTGCATCCCACCCACCTGTCCCCAGTCCCAGTCCTGCATCCCACCCACCCATACCCAGTCACAGTCCTGTATCATGCCCACCAATCTTTCAGTCCCATCCTGCCTTCACTCACCCATCTGCTGACTCACAGTCCTGCATCCCACCCACCTGTCCCCAGTCTGCATTCCACCCACCCGTCCCCAGTCACAGTTCTGCTTCCTGCCCACCCATCCCCAGTCACAGTCCTGCATCCCACCCACCAATACCCAGTCACAGTTCTGCTTCCTGCCCACGGGTCTCCAGTCACAGTCCTGCTTCCTGTCCACAAGTCCCCAGTCACAGTCCTGCATCCCACCCACCTGTATTTAGTCACAGTCCTGCATTCCACCCACCCGTACTCAGGCACAGTCCTGCATCCCACACACCTGTAACCAGTCCCAGTCCTGCATCCCACCCACCAGTACCCAGTCACAGTCCTGTATCCCAGTCAATGTCCTGCATCCCACCCACCCATCCCCAGTCACAATCCTGCATCCCACCCACCGATCCCCGTTCACAGTCCTGCTTCCTGCCCACACGTCCCCAGTCACAGTCCTGTATCCTGCCCACCCATAATCAGTCACAGTCCTGCATTCCACTCAATTGTACTCAGTCACAGTCATGCTTCCTGCCCACCTGTCCCCAGCCAGAGTCCTGCATCCCACCCACCTGTACCAGTCACAGTCTGGCATCCCCCCACCCATCCCCAGTCACAGTCCTGCTTCCTGCCCACCCGTCCCCAGTCCTAGTCCTGCTTCCTGCCCACCCTTCCCCAGTCCCAGTCCTGCATACCACCCAGCCAAACCCGACCCCAGTCCTGCATCCCACCGTACCAACCGTCCCCAGTTCCAGTCCTGCTTCCTGCTCACACATCCCCAGTCACAATCCTGCATCCCACCCACCTATCCCCAGTCACAGGCCTGCTTCCTGCCCACTCATCCCCAGTCACTGTCCTGCATCCCACCCACCCACCCACCCATCCCCAGTCACAGTTCTACTTCCTGCCCACACATCCCCATTCACAGTCCTGCTTCCTACCCACCAATTCCCAGTCACAGTCCTGCATCCTACCCACCCATCCTCAGTCACTGTCCTGCATCCTGCCCTCCCATCACAGTCCTGCATCCTACCCACCCATCCCCAGTCACAGTCCGGCATCCTGTCCATGCTTCACCTCAGTCCAGTCCTGCCTCCAACACACTTGCTCCCTCAAGCTCAATCCTCCTACCATTCAGACTCTACTTTGGTAATTTAAAGGATAATGGAAAAATGAAACTTGTTGTTAAATATAAAATGAAACACGTGAGGAAGCCTAAAGACCAACTAGTGTTTAATGCAAAACAGCAAACTGGACAGCAAAACACAGAAGACGAGTAGCATTTGAACTGAGCAGAAATCACACTAGAGAACTGTCACTTGGAACTCAGAGCTAATATCCATAGAAAATCTATCTAGTATATGTGTTTTATCTTAATAGAGGTTAATGAAGCTTCAACTGTCCTGTCTCCTGTGGTGCACTCCAGACCAGGCACCTACATTCTATGACATCATTCATTCCTAGCATCCAGACACCAGCTCAGACATACAGGGAATGGGAGTGCACAGGACATCACACGGAAATAAAAATGTAATCAGAAATAGTAAGTGGCAAACTTCGGCCACTGTTTCCATGCTGTACTGTCTGAAATTAAATCAGTAACTCAAAGAAATATCTGGTTAAATGAATTCACTTTATGCCCTGCAGGTGCATAAAACTGGTGCTCAGCTGTGTGGTATGCCAGAAAAGCCCATCAGGCCTTATCATGACACAGCCCTGTATAATAAAAACCTGTGCTGGCTCAACGCAGAGCCATGTACCTGTTGTTTTGTGTTCTAGGTGCCTAAAGTTCATGGGGCATATTCACAAGGAGCTATCGCCGAATTAACGGCACTTTATCGCAGCCAAAGTCGTGATAAATTTACCTCCCCATTCATAAGCCGGTGTTTACAGCCCACAGCACCAGTTTACCCACGATAGCAGCCTCAAAAAACATTGCCACAGAGGACCCCTGCAAATAACGCTAATGAGATGCAGAGTGGGCGTTCCCGTGACAAAAGCCGAGACAACAGCACACCTCAACATTCACAACGAGCAGCCACATCCGCGATAAAAACACAAAACAGGCGATAAGGCGCGTTAGCACCAGGAAATCTACACCTGCTCTGACCTGGTGTAAAGTCGGATGGCAGCCAGCACCACAAAAGGGAGCACAACCCAGGGCCACATCCCAAAGGCAACAGATGCCATGGAGCCACTCATCATGCGGCCCAGACACCCAAGAGGGCCACAACACCCACCCCCACCACCCCAGGACCCCATCCCACACCCGGAACGCCCCCCCCACCCCGGACCAACACAGACGCAGCGCAGACAAAGTCAGCGGAACCCCAGGAAACGTACCAGCTGCACAGACCCAACATCTGACAATGTCACCCTCCACTACAGGCTGAAAGGGACAACCAACCTACGCATCCTGACCATCATCGCCTACCAGGCCTACGGCAACAACGCAGCGGACAACCAACATCCCACCCCACACAAAACTGATGGCGTGGCTGCACCTGTTGGCCCCTGAGACCCCCCCATCCAACACCCGCCAGAGTCGGAGGAGTCTCACAGCCAGCCACATCCAAGTCCCCCACACCTGTCCTGCACATCACCATCACCCTGGTACCCCAGTCCCCATACGTACAACACAATGCGCAGGATCCGCTGGAGACCAAGCAAGGACCATATGCCATAGCAGGATGCACGCACGTGTTGGGGGCAATACACAGCACACATGTACTACCTGTGCCCCCTGGTGACACAGCACACAACCACCGCAACAGGAAGCACACGTCCCACACCAATGTGCCGGAAACAACAGAACACCGTGGAACACCCAACAATGTCGCCTTCAAATACACAGCCAGTGTGCATGATACCTTCATCCTCCGACAGTCCATCCTCAACCAGCGTTCCCAGGATGGCAACAAGGGAAATGTACAGCCCCTTGGCAATATACACATGAACACCCCACACACCTCAACACCACAACCATGCAGCTCATAACTCTGGCAATGCACACGTCACAAAATCACATACAACAGGCACAACAATATGCCCACCCACCAGACACGACAGAACAACATTACAATGTCCACATGGGCAAGCCGTGAAAATGAGCCAGCAACAGCATGGCACCTCAGCCACATACTAGCCGAATGTGGGGAGAGGTGGCAACCAGGCATGTGTGAAGGATGCAGTAGAACCATGATTGGGAAAGTACACAATGCCAACAGAGCAGGAGATGTGCTGGACACCTCGCAGTATGCAGAACACACCCATATCCATGGCGACATACACCGCTTGCGTATGGAGTGTAGTGGACAGTGGACGCCACCATGTCACCACAGCCAGTGGGGGACCTCTCAGAAATGTTGCCTGTTACGCCCCCCCCTAAGCGTCAGCGGAGTGGGATGGCCCGGCGTACACCACGCCAGCGTAGGGGTGTGAATAAAAACCACGTAGGCCTGGGCGTGGTCCACTTCCGGAAAGACCCACGTGTCTGCCAGGGCGGCGCCTCCCACCTCACCACGAGGCCGACGCCATCCTCGTGAGCGGAGTTGCCTGAGATGCTGTGCGCCTGCCGGACCCCGGCACGCTGGTCCATGAACCTGTCAGGCCAGCCCCTGCGCAGCCAGGCCACACTGATCACCTTCCGACACCGGCGTGTGTCAAGGAGGGCCCACCACGTGCCTGCGCAAGCCACAAGCCCGAGGCCCGAGACCTTGGCAGCCACCTCAGACCATCACGGCCGCCACGACACCGGCCCGCTTTATTCCCTTTTCGTTGACGTACTCCTCTGCCGCCCCCGGCCTACTCTGGACCAGTAGGTGCCACATGTGAAACTGTGTCTTGAGTCATGAATGGCAGTGACCCCCTATCCCGGCCAGCGGCCACAGCACCAGACCCCCCCATTTCAGTGAGGCATAGTTCCATATGGGCATCTTTCGACACGTGGTGCCACTAACCCTGTTCAACGCCAGCCTGCTACACGTGGTGCTACTAACCCTGTTCAATGCCAGCCTGCTGCACGTGGTGCTACTAACCCTGTTCAATGCCAGCCTGCTACACGTGGTGCTACTAACCCTGTTCAATGCCAGCCTGCTGCACGTGGTGCCACTGAACCTGAACAATGCAGGCAGGTGGGGCCATCCAACCTATGCCGGAGACACTCGGTGAATGGGCCGTGCTGACCGCTGCCTCAGGCCTACACCACGGTCAGGTAGGTCACACATTTGGAACTGAGTCTTGATTACACCATGGCAGTGAACATTAATTATGGCAGAGAACAATTCACAATACACCCTCCGATGTGGTGGCAACAAGTCTGTGCATGGCATCACAACCACACGTGTCTGTGTGCCTACGCAGACCACTGCCCTCGGCCTAGGCTGCGCACGAGTGGGATCACAGATTTGGAACTGAACATCGGTAATTCAGGAGGAAGAATACATTTCTTCGCACGCACGGAGGGGCGTAAGAGGATGACACATTGCAGACCGGAGGGAACAGGATCAGCGTCACGGAGGTGATTGAACACTACCGACAACTGCCACTGTGTCACTAACTCTGTGCCTCGCGAGCCAACGACCCGTGGCTGTGGGCCACTGCTGATCGCTGCCTCCGGCCTACACTGTGGTCCAGTAGGTCACAGAGCCTTGATTTGGCATTCTTGGAGTTCACATATGTGTACCGGCATCATCGCAGACTGCATGCCCTCACAGCACCTGTGCCACTAAGTGTGTTCCCCGACATTCATGGACACTCACTGGTCATACATTGGTGGCGTTTGAGTCTATGGACTAGGGGCTAGTTTTCATCCTCATGTAGCTGATCCCGAATTGTTGGTGCAAACGAGGGTTGCGCTTTCCACTCCTCCATTTGCTGCTTCCAGATAACATCAGACTTCCGCATCATGCCCTGGAGTTCACCTTCCACTGTCCCCCGAAACCCTCCGCAACATACACCTCGGACATTGATGGGGACCCGCTCAGGTCGCATGGCCCATCTGACTGCACCGCAAGTCACCGTCCCGGGGCTGGGTGCCTGTGCCGGCCGCAGTGCATCCGGGGCCACTAACTCTGTGCTGGTCAGGCCTGGGACCCCTTCTTCTGAGACATTGAATGGCATCTGTAGCGATGGTCTTGGGGTCATCAACGCCATGTGTCTGTGGCCCTGCGCTGTCCGCCTCCTCCGGCCCCAACTGCGGGCCACCAGGGCCCACACATGGCATCGAGTCTTGTACGGCCCGGACGTCGCATCACCGCAGGAGGCACACGCCACCACCGCAAGGACCACCTTCAACCGCCATCTGCCAGAGTCGAAAAGGTGGTCCTGACAGACCTAAGGATTTGCTCAGACCTGTCGTGGATGCCATCATCGGCCTGATACCCTGCTCAGCACTCCAGGTGCCAGTGACTCAGTGCACCGCAAGCCATTGTCCGTTACTGATTGTGCTGTTGTGAGGTTGCGCAGCAATGTCACCTCATGCAGTGGGGAAGACCTGGGACTATGATGAGGAAGATGTGTCAAGTGTACGGAAGGGAGAGGGCACAGACAATGGGAGGGCAGGAGGCAACAGCCCCAAGGCAGAAATTCAGACTGGTGGTGGTAGTCAAGCTACATACCCGGATCTATTACTGGGTATTGCGCTGTGGACTGCGGACGCAACTATCACCTCAGGCAGTGTGGGAGACCTGGGACGTTGATGAGGAAGTTGATGCAGGTGTAACACACCCCACTGCATCTGCATCAGGACTGACCCGAAGGGACACAATCCTAGCAATTTCTTCACATGAGCGCGCTCTTCTCTAGTGCCCCAACCTCAGTGCAATGCAACTCAAGGAACGTCCAGACTGAATATTGGGTGACCTCTGTCCTTACTCCGGATCCCTCCATGTTGCTCTGCATTTGACTCTGTTATGCTGGTGTTTTCTGTTTCCATTGCACTGGTGTCCACTGTTCAGGTTGTTGCCAGCACCAAGCACTCCGTGCGGGCTGGCTTATACTCACCTCACACACATCCAGCAGAGGCGTCACTGTACATGTGGCCCTGCCAATAAAGGGGCCGGGTGCACGTGCCCATAGCCAGTTCAACATGATATGTTCATGTGTCTCTGTGGAGGTGTGGGTCTCCTTTGTGGGGTGTGGGGGGTCCCTGAAGGGTATTGGACACCCACGTATGTGTTCTAGTTCGCATTCCATGGGTTGGGCAACACCCTCACCTGTTGGGCCACCTCCTTTTGGCGTTCTGCCACCTGGCATTGGGGTGCCATGTGTGGGTGGGTGAAGTGTTGTGAGGCAGCCGTGATTGCGGGTGCTTCATGCTGTGTGGTCTGTTGCAGGGGCTGGGTTCTCCTCTGAGTAGCTTGTCTACCCTGGTCCTGGTGGTGGGTTGTGTGGGATGTCCATGGGCTGTTGCATGGCATCGGTGTCTGGGCTGTGGTGTTCGTCTCGGGCATCACTGATGGGTTGTCTGTTCTGACCTGCTGGAGGTGTTGTTTGTCCCTCTGCATTGTGAAGGGGAGGTGCATGTTGGCATTGTGTTGGCGCCTTGTTCTTGTCGACATGCAGACTGTGTGACGATGTACATTGTGACTGTTTGGGCGGTGGTGGCTATTTGAGTTGGGACAGTGTACATTTGGCCTACATGGCTGATGTGGGGTTGTAGGGGTAGATGTGCATCTCACAGTTCCCTGCTCTGTCCGATGTGATTTTTCTGTTACTGTGCCTGGTTGGACCCAGTTGTGTCCCCTGTTCTGCAGTGTGGGTGTTGCACTTTGTGCTACATTGTCATGGTATGTGCTGTGATTGCTATGTGTGTGTGCTGCAGTGTGCCACGGGAATGGGGGACATGTCCCTGGGTAATTGTGGGTGTGCATTGTGTTACACCTCATTGTGCATGTGTGGTATTGTGCCCATCACCCCCGTCCCCCCAGTCCCTGTTGGATCCTCACCCTGTTGTTGTTGTGTCAGGTCCTGTCGGGCTGTGTCCGTACTCCCTACTCCTTGCACCCTCTCCACATTGATGACTGTGGCCTGGGTTTCCTCCTGCTCCTCCTGTGGCGCTGGACTGCCACCGCCTGTCGCCGTTGCTGCCTTCCTGTTGGCAGCGGGTTTGTACCTGGTTTAGGTTGTCAGGTCCTGCCGGCGCCTCTTGGCCTCCTGGGCACTGCAACTGTATTCCAGGTGGTCTGCTTGTGGGTCAGTTGCTGGTAGTGTTCTGTCGCCTCCGTGGCCTTGGTCTTGTTTTCCTGCGGTCTGCACCCCGTCTTCCTCTTCATTTTCTCCTTGGCCTTCCCCGAGCCAGTTGTTCCTTGCTGGTGGTCTGTGGGGGTTGTGGGGTTCGCGTTGACCTCTGCGCTGGGTCAGGGTGCATCCATGTTGCTACGTGCTTTGGCTTGTTTCTGGTGTGTTGTGTCTGTGGTTTTTATGGTGATATTTCCCGCCAGACACGTGGGATTTGCAGACCTGAGGCTGCTTTTCGCTACTTTTTGTACCGCGATTGGCATCATCGCATGATTTCTCGCGTTCGCGTTTCGCATTTTTTCGGCGTGGTGTTGATTTTCACGCTGGCATTTGACGCGTTATCTGGTGACTATCACATGGTACCGCCTTTTTGTGAATTCCACGTTGACACAGGGTTATTTTCACGCGATGGGCTGCGATATTGAAAGTTGTGTTACGCTACTCTTGCGGTAGTTATCACACGTTCTTGTGAATATACCCCCATGAGTATAACTCTGAAATTCTATTAATTAATGCATAACTTGTAGATAGCACAAGCCAAACGCAGAAAGGCAATCACTGCTCACTATTTCAGGAGGCAATAAGTGACCATAGAAATATTGCAGCACACGAATATTTTAAATTGGTTGTATCCATTTTTAAGGCTGAGGAGCTCTGGGCTTTACCCCTCTCTCAAATTGCATTTAATAGAGTCACTAATGGTATCAGCTAAAAGGTTTAATCTTTGATGGACAGAGAGGCGTTAGCAAATAGAGCCCGTGCATGGACGGTCATCGCTACGTATGGACCCTTACAGTTTCAGAATTATCTGGGAGGCCTAAACGGACTAAATTCAAAATTAAAGCTTTTGTGATTCCGGCTCAGAAACTTCCAATTTCGTTGTCATTTACAAGCTTGGAAAAGGCTGACCGAAGAAATGTCATGCCGTCTTTGTAATTATTGTAGAGAAAACATCTGTTATATTGTCTACTGTTGCCCAGCCCGAGCGGATAGACACAAAAGTTTGTTAAGACATTGGGGCCTATTAGCAATAACTGGCGATAATTATCGCTAAGCGCAGTTAGCGCTGGGATAATTATCGCCGGCTATCGCAGGTTTCTATCGCGGAGATAGCGTGCTATCAGCAACGCTTATCTCCAAAGCGATAGAAACCCTGAGAACAGTGTGAATATCGCTTGAAAACAAGCGATATTCGCACTGTGACCAGTGTTAGCTTGGCGATAGGGCGAGGGGGATTTAGCCATGTAATCCACCTCCCATTGGATTACATGGCTAAGTCAGGTTTGGACCAGGCGTTAAACAAGCGCTAAACGTGTTTAGCGCTGGTTCATTAATCACCTCCCCTGCCTCGCTAATAGGCGATAGCGACCTTAGGGACTGTTACCAGTCGCTTTTAGGTTGGGAACACCTACTTTGCATGCCATTAGCGATAAATATCGCTGGCATGCAAAGCGGCACCCAACCCGGTCGCTATCACCTAGAAGCTGTCGCTAACAGCAGTTAGCGACAGCTTGCTAATAGGGCGATTGAATTATCGCCGCTTTAGCGGGAAAAAGTCCCGCTAAAGCGGCGATAATCACGTTGATAATATGCCCCATTATTTTAACAAGAAAACTCTACTCACATGTCGGCAAGCAGTTATAGCTTGTCTTCAGGCAGAAAACCTGAATTTTCTAGACATTTTTTAAAATACATGTCCATAGCCGAGGGGAAACTTGCAAAGTGCGAACAGTAATGTCCGTTGACAGGGACATATGCAGATGTATGGGGCAAAGTTATAATGAGTTATTTTTTACTTAGCATAACAGGCATTTCTGATGTATGACTAAACAGGATATTTTTAAATATGACCAACATATAGTATTAAGATGAAAAAGGATTCTATAAAAGGCACGCTGCACTTAATTATTATTCTACATAAATTAAATCCTTGTCTACCCAATGTCAGGGACAGTAACTAATTAGGTGCAACGGTATTGAACCACAGGCAACGAGTCTAGTGATACGCAAAAACTGTAGATTGTTGCCCTCATAATTAGTTTTGGTGTTCAACTGCGTGCACTAATTAGGTTGGTCTAACCCATGACTATTTTTTAGTATCAGGATAATAGAGGATTCCAGCAAGGCACGTTGCATATTACTGACTACTTTGAAGAAATTGAATTCGCGTCCATGACCATTTGTCTGTGGGCGACGGCTGCCATCTAGTGGACAGAACTAATATGCAGCTTTCTAATCCGTTCTGTGACACGTTTTTCAGAAATGTATGTTTCCATCCTATGGCCTGTATACTCATCCTAGGAACTAATTACCTGAATTTAGACCCGAGAGTTATGAGTTCCAATTGCCAATTCGTCACTTGCCCAGAAGTGATGTGAGTCTGGTCAGATCACCCAGTGTGTGTTTGTAAAGCATTGTTAAAAACCAAAACACACAGCCCACCTGAGAGGTTTGGGGTCATCAATTTCCTTGAGTTGTTAAACGGAGAGAGTTAGATGGAAACATTTGTTGGTGCACAAACTGGATGGGTCCAAATACTCCTCTTACGAACTCATGTCGTTGCTACCAGCTTGACCAATCGCGTGCTGCAAAACGCGCGGCCTTCTGAAAGACTCCACTAGCTGCTTGCATTGCTGCCCCTCCCTTCGGGCATATGACCCTCGCAGGAGTATAGAGACGATCCTGCCCTCACCCATCCAGAAAGGTCATGTTCTTTTCTGTAGCATTAGTATGCGCTCTTTAAGCAAGCACCGCCTTGAGGCGCTAGATTTTATTTACAGCCATCGACCTGACGCCCTCTTTGTTACGGAAACCTGGTTAAGCGTGGCATCAGTGCCAGACAGCGCGATGGCAATCCAGGAAGACTAATCGATCCTTCAATTAGATCGTCTCAACCAGCCATTATTTTACAAATTATATATTCATCCATCAATTGTCCTACCTCTGGCTTGCATATTCCATCCAGTGAAAGCTTAATTTTCTCCCTTAAAATACCTTCTCATGCTTAGGGGCTCTTATCTATACCGCCCCCCCCCCCTCTTCGAGTCCATCACAATTCGCTCTCAAACCTTATGGAGGCCATTGCCCCCCATGTTTTAAAACTCAATAATTCGACATTCTTGGTGACATAACTTTCATTTAGATGATCCCACTTGTAAGGACACACGACTCTTACCGACAGCCTGCAGCCTTTCATCTCCCCACTCAGTCCAGCCTTCTATGCACATAGCTGGTCATACTTTGGAGCCTGTATTTACTAATCTTCATGGACTTAATGTGGCTCCCCCCTGTCTCTTAAATGTTCAGATAATTATGCGGCACCAGTGCACCTTTCCTTAGACACCGCCTCTGTGCCCTTAGATGTCATTGTGAGTAATGCACCATACAAATCACTACAACATGACATAACAAAACATGGTCACTCCTTCCTGAAGGTAGGCGAAACTCACACCGATGAGTTGTGTGCTTCCCTCTTCGATTCTTTCATCAGCTGGATACCCACTGCCCTGGAGTCTGCCACACTCAATCCATGAGTGCTATTCAGAGATGTAGACCCTCTTCACCTCGGTCCAATACTCATCCCAGTCCTCTGAAGAGGGAATGCAAAGCACTCGAACAGTCTAGGAGAAAGCACCATGGCCTTGGCAGTAGCAGAGATACGAAGCAGACATTAAGTCCTCTCATGAAGCCACCAGGACAGCTCACATCAGTTTCTATGCCGCTGAGGCTGAGGCAGGCACTAATTCATCCAAAGAAATGTTCCCTATAGTTAAATTTTTACTAGGCCCGGCGGCCAGATCTCTGACCGTCCCAGCCTCGGAAGCTGTGTGCAATAATTGAGTCACTTTCTTTTCTTAAAAAATCAGTAATAGCTCTGCTGCTTTCGCATCTGCAGCCCGTGAAGCTGTCTGACCTTTTTCGTTGGAACTTCCCATCCCATCTGGTCCATGTTGGGGCAGATTCTCCAGCTAGTCTCATTAATACACTTAGGGGCATATTAGCAAGACCGGCGATAAAATTATCGCCGTTTTAGCGGCAGAAAACTGCCGCTAAAACGGCGATAATGGACTTGCTAATATGCGTTATGGAATTCCAATAGAAGCCCAGGTTAGATGTCCTGCACATCTAACCTGGGCTTCTATTGGAATTCTATAACGCATATTAGCAAGCCCATTATCGCCGTTTTAGCGGCAGTTTTCTGCCGCTAAAACGGCGAAAATTGTAACGTGGGTGTTGCTAATATGCCCCTTAAATTTCAGTGGCTCCTGCCCCTCCTCATGCACTAGCCCTAGGCACCCTGGCCATCTATCTATCCTGTCTTAGGCAAGCTTCATCTGTCTATTAAAGCTCCTCAGTTCCTTCGGACTGAAAACGTACAGTAGTAATTCCCACTCTAAGAATCCTTCATTAGATCCCTCGGTCGTAGGAAACTATCACCCACTTTTCCCTTCTCCCATTCCCAGCTAAAATCCTGGAGAAACATGTAAACAGACAATCCTCACACTGCTTAGAACTTCAAGATCTGCAGGATCCCCCACAGTCAGGCTTCCGTCGATAGGCACAGTAACGAGTCCGCACCTCTCGCGGTCTCAGAGGACCTGCGCCGAGTACTCCATCAGGCAGCACTGCTGTCCTTATCCTTCTGGATCTCACTGCGGCTTTTGATACTGTGTCTCACTTTAACCTGCTGAACAGACTTTTGAAAGTAGGCATTTGTCAAACTGCTATAACATGGCTTCTTTCCTTTCTTTGTGATCAACACTCAATGAAACCTTTTTCAAATACCACCAACCCTCTGATAACCCTGCGGGGTTCAACAGGGCCAGTGGCGTAACAAAACTTGAGTGGGCCCCCTGCAAAGTACATGGATTGCTCTTCCCCTCAGACACAGTCAGGAGCTCTCGGGCCAGGGGTCTGCTCCCTTTGCACAGTGATGAAAGGGGCCCCTTGGAGCTCTGGTCCTCTGCCCCCCCGCAGGGGCTCGATCAATCAATTAACCAATCAATCAGGGGCTTGTAAAGCATGGCTACTCACCCGTGAAGGTCTCAAGGCACTGGCGGGGAGGGTGGGCGCTGGTCCCTTTGGGTTTAGGATCATTCGAAGAGCCAGGTCTTGAGGTCCTTCTTGAATTGGGTCAGCTAATGTTACGCCACTGCACAGGGTTCGTCCAAGAGCCTCGTGCTTTTCAATGTGTATCTCCGAACTCTGTCAGGAATTATTCATGCCTTAGGTTATTCCCTATTTTCACAGGCGGCTGACACCCAGCTTGATGTCTCCCTCAAAAGTGATTTGCCTTCCAATTCTATTCAGTTTCAAAAGTGTCTGCCAGCGGTGGCAAAGCGGATGGGGCTTAACTGCTTAAAATCGAACAAGGACAAAATGGAGGCCCTGGTTATGAACAATCAGTCCAACCACTGGTCCTTGCTTTGGGGGTATAATACTGTTGGACCTCCACCGATTCTTAAGCAAGTGTTGAGAAATCATGGTATTTGGTTGGATGATAAGCTCACCATGATCCACCAGATCAAAACCCCTCCTGCCTGCTGCCTTTGGCCTCTGTGGCGCCTGAAGAAAATCCTCCCTCTGCTGCTCTCAGCTACCCAGAAACCTGTCATCCATGCGATCAGCATCATCTCTTGAATGGACTATGGAAAGGCTCTCTACATTGATGCTACTCAGACTGTGCTCTGACACAAGTTATTCAGAACGCTGCAGCCCATCTCTTACTCTGTGTTCCTAGGTGCCACTCATGGTCGGACTGGGACAGAAACTTGGCCCGGGCACCAAAATAAAAGTGACCCCCATTAGTGAACTTCAAAGCTAGAAAAGTGGCTCATGTTCACAAATTGGGGCAGTTGTGAACTTGTAAACACATGCTGTATAAGTGTTTTGCGAGGTATAAAAGATTGTGTGGATTTGAGCTTTCTGCAGGCAATCTTTGTTTTAAAATCAGGGAAATCAGAAGTAACAGTCATTGGCAAACCCAATAGGTCTTGCCTATGGTATAGCTATTGGCTTTGCCAATTACTTTTAGCCCTGTTGTACAGCAGTGCTTCTGCTGAAAGCTAGCAAAACAAAGTGCTATGATGCGGCCAGCACTGACCATGACAGGTAGTGAAACATTTGCTTTAGTATTAGATATTTTGCTGCCTTCACAAAAAAAATGTTTATTTTAGGTCCGGGCTGAAGTCTGTGTTGGCCCTGCATGAGGACAGAGCCAAAAAGCCCATTTACAGCAGGGAGTGCAGTGGCATTTGCATCTTTGTAGCATCTTGAAACCAGTTCACATGACCTTTCGGTGCTTTTTTCTGGAGGGACAGGAGGAGGCACGCAATAAAGGGGGAGTGGTAGGGGGTGGACAGAGCAAGCAACAATGGGGGAGGGGCAGAACAGACAAGCAGCAAAGCAAGAGGAACAATGCAGGAGAGGGGGGAGAAAAGGAGTGCACATAAAAGACAAAAATTTACCTCAGAAATTTGAGGGTTGGGGGTAGGTAGGAGTAAAGGGAGGTCAGGGTGACTTGTGGGCTCAGGGTTGGTTAGAGGTAATGGGAGGTGATAGTGACTTGAGGGCTCAGGGATGAGTAGAGGTAAAGTGAAGGTGAGGATGACTTAAGTGTTCAAGTGTGGGTTGAGGTAAAGGGATGTGAGGGTGACTTGAGGGTTCAGGGATGAGTAGAGGTAAAGTGAAGGTGAGGGTGAATTCAGTGTTCAGGCGTGGGTAGAGGTAAAGGGAGGTGGGGTGCCTTGATAGTTCAAGGGTGGGTAGAGGTAAAGGGAGGTAAGTGTGCATTGAGGGTTCAGGATACAGGTAAAGGGAGGTGAGGATGTCTTGAGGGTTTAAGGTTGGGTAGAGATAAAGGGCCGGGGGGTGACTTCAGCGTTCAGGGGTGAGTAAACATAAAGGAAGGTAAGGATGACTTGAGGGTTCGGTGGGTAGAGTTAAAGGGAGGTGAGGGTGACTTGAGGGTTCGGTGGGTAGTTTTAAAGGGTCGTGAGGGTGACTTGAGGGTTTGGGTGGCTAGAGTTAAAGGGTGATGATGGTGACTTGAGAGTTCTGGGGTGGGTAGAGGTAAAGAGAGGTGAAGGTGACTTAAGCATTTGGGGCGAGTAGATGTAAAGGGAGGTGAGGGTGACTTGAGGGTTTGGAGTGGGGTAGATGTAATGGGAGGTGAGGTTGACTTGAGGGTTCGAGGTGGGTAGAGATAAAGGCAGGTGAGGTTGACTTGAGGGTTTAGGAGTGGGCAGAGGTAAAGGGAGGTGAGGGTGACTTGAGGGTTTGGTGGTGAGTAGAGATAAAGGGAGCTGAGGGTGAATTGAGGGTTAGGCGGTGAGTAGAGGTAACAAAGGTGAGGGTGACTTGAGGGATTGGGTGGGTATAAGTAAGGGGAGATGAAGGTGAATTGAGGGTTCGGGGTTGTTACAGGTAAAGGGAGGTGAGGGTAACTTGGGGATTTGTGAGTGCGTAGAGGTAATGCGAGGTGAGGGTGACCTGAGGGTTCAAGGGTGAGTAGAGGCAAAAGGTGGTGAGGGTGACTTAAGGGGTCTGGGATGGGTAGAGGTAAATAGAGAGGAGGGTGATGAAGAGCTCGGAGGTAGTTAGACGCAAGGGGAGGTGAGGATGACTTGAGGGTTTAGGGGTGGATAGATGTAAATGGAGGTGAGGGTGACTTGAGGACTCAGGGATGATTAGAGGTGATGGGAGGTGGGGTTGACTTGAGGGCTCAGCGGTGAATAGAGGTAAAGGGGAGGTGAGGGTGACTTCAGAGTTCAGCGGTGGGTAAAGGATAAGGGAGATGAGGATGATTTGAGGGTTCAGTGGTGGGTAGAGGTAAAGGGAGGTGAGGGTGACTTGAGGGTTCAGGGGTGGGTAGAGGTAAAAGAAGCTAATGGTAATGAAGGTTTAGGGGTGGCTAGAGGAAAGGAGAGGTGAGAGTGACTTGAGGGTTCAGAGGGAGCAGAGGTAAAGGTAAATGAGAGTGGCTTGAGAGTTCATGGGTGGGCAGATGTAAAGGGGGGGGTGAGGGTGACTAGTGACAGTGACTTGAGAGTTCAGTGGTAGGCAGAGGTAAAGTGACAGGTGGCCAAAATGCATTTTTCAGAAACTGGTCACATGGTAAAGAGTTTTTTATTGCTAGTTGTTTGGGTTCACCTCTTGGAAATAACAGAAAGCGAGAACTTCAACTCTCACGGTTTCAAGTTATTGTGGAAGCAAATTTAAAAATGAAAAAAGTACCACATCCTGAGCACAAGCAGCACAGAAGACAAATCAAGAAATCCATCAGTACTTAGTCCATGCTGCAGGGAAGAAAAGACAAAAATTGGAGACAAAGTGAAGCTGACAGTGAAAAGGAAGAAAATAAGATTGACAGTGAAGCGAACAAATGAGTTTAGAGTTTTTACATTTTTTTTTAGAACTAATAGATTGTCCCAAACGACAGCTGTCTCAGGCTAGACCTCGAATATGTATCAGCAGACGATAAAACAGAAACATCTAAAAAATGGCCCACACACTGACCTGTCAGACCAGCCTGGCGGGCTCTGTCTGATTGACCTATAGGCCAGTCGGACCCCGGTGCCACTCCATTTCCTCGCAACTAAAAGCCTTGCATTTGCTTCCAATTGTCAAGAAGACTAATTTAAGACTCTCTGTTTCACCTATGGTGCTTTCACTGTGGCATGGTCTCAGTGCATTAACCAATCGGTTCACTCATATACATCGGCGTGCATCCTTCATTTTAGCAATCTCCATCTTGCTGTAATTCCCTGATTTAAGCTTGCTAGGCAAAATGGCCGCTCTTTTAGTTACATCGCTCTACAACCTTGGACAGCCTACCTATGCATATTTGCCGATGACCTTCTGAGGTTGCTTTCAAGAAACAACTGAAAACTGGCTATATCTAGATTTCCGTACATTTCCCATGTTCTGATGGAAACATGTAACTGAAGGCAGATTGAGTGTCTGAGATGGCATATGGTTGGATATAACAGCAGGCTGGGAGTGTCTGAAGGTGCACCGAGGGCTGAAGGTTGAGTGAGTGTGTGTAGGGACTGGCTCACCATCTCTAAAGGCGTGATGAGGCTGTTGAAGGCATGCTAAAGCTCTCTGTGTGACATCTGGTTGGATCTTCTGACAAGCTGTGTGCATCTGAAGATTTCCAAAGGGCTTACCAAGGTAACCAATGATCACCTATGGGTGTCTGATATCTGTATGAGCCTTAGGGGCATATTTATGACATTGACACACAGTACAGCGCAGCAAAATGCCTTGCTGCACTGTACTGCATGGCAGGGAATACGCAGGAATGCGCTGTATCTAAAAGAATATGGCACATTCCTGCCTTTTGCCCTGAGCTGGAGCCGTTGTGGCAGTCTAGTGCCAACGCAGGCACCCTTGCATCATGGTACAAGAGTGCATGTTTTGTTTGCAGGATTGTTTTAATGCAGGAAGGAGCACATTCCAGCACAAAAACGATCCAGAGAGGTATATTCCTCTATCAATGTGGGCAGCAGACATAGAAAGAGGAAGTAACAAGGAGAAATAAAAACATTTCTCTTCGTTACGCCTCACCTAGGATGGCGTATCTTTTTGGCTCATTCCCAGGTTAACCAGTTCTGGTAAATCTGGCAATGCATCAAAAACCATGGGAGTTGCGTGGGAAAACCCACGCAACACCGATGGAATGTCTCCCTAGCACAGATAAGGAAATGCAGCGATTTGCACTGCGTTGCTTTACTCAAAATTTATGAAGCCACTCTGCCCTTCTTCAATAGAGTAACACAAAAATGGTGAATCATACACTGCATTTACCACAATGTATCTGTGATAATTGTGTGGTGGTATGCAAGGGGCCTTGCATGCTTCATAAATTTAATTTTTCAGTTGTGTCAGGCATGTACCACGTTGTGTGGTCCAAGCGCGATGCAACTGGGGTCATAAATATGGCCCTTGGGGTCTGTAAGGGAAAGCTGAGGATCCCTCTGAAAGGTTTCAGGGAACTTGACTGTGTACAGAGGTGTTTGACTATAGAATGGGAGTGTCTCAAGGTATTCTAAAGGTATCAGTAGCCTGCATTAGGGTCTCTAGGGCCAGGTGGGGAATCCAAGAGTATAATAAGGGTTTCATTGGACCTGCTGATGGTCACAGATAGAAAGCTGCGGGTCACGAAGGGTGAGATGATAGTCATGAGGGGGGGTGGAAATCCGTAGGTAACTGAGGACTCTATGGTGGTTGCAGAACCTCTTTTATATGATACTAAAAGCGTCCAAGGACCACGTATGAGTATATTGATGGTGGCAGAGGGCCTCAAAGGTTCCAGCACTTGTTTCTGAAGGCTAGCACAGGGATTCTGATAGTTGGTTGCTGACGTCTGAAAGCCAGCTGAGGCCTGAAGTACGTCCTTATTTGTAGACTTTATTTATTCATTTATAAATGCAGAGAAAATACTGTGTAACAGGAGTGGCCCATGCAGGTAAGAGTGGTGGGGCAGTGTGGCGGGGGTGAGGTGGTTCGACAGACGACGCAGGGGAAAATTAAATAAATAAAGAATTTTCCCTCGTCGTCATCTGTCGAACCACCCCCACCGTCCCCTCCCGTCCCACCCCCCTTCTCTTACCTGCATGGGCCGCTCCTGCTGTGTAAAGTACCAATGAGAAAGGGAAAACAAAGACCACCAATAACAAGGGGCAGCTGATGAAAGAAATAAGGGCAGAGTCCCATCGCTCAAGTCAAAGTAGGCTAAAGAAGCATGCCCACTACGGTTGGAAGCATCTTGAGGGGGGCCAGTAGCCGAGTTCCGCTGCAGCGGATGACAGTTCTCTTGGAGGCATTACTCTGATCGTGGGACTCTGCAACAACCTGGGAAATGAAGCCCTGGGAGGATGAGATGACAATAATATCAGTCACAAAAGAACATCCAACCATTACTAATACGGACCAAGGACAGAACGGGTGAGCTGGTGATGTTTCCAGAAGTCTGCTAAGATTGAACTCCCTCTTGAGCAAAGGGCATCAGGGTGTCCTCTGCAAGGAGGTGGTCGATCTACGTCACACCCTGAGCATACCACGTCGCCCAGTAGAAGGGGGCTCTAGGCGATGCTAAAGGAGGCATTGTGCCACACCCGGGCGGCCTCATGGAGAAGGGGATTAATCCCAAAGAGAGTGTGGGACATTATCCAAGCTGCAGCCGTTGTTTCCAGCATCGGCTTGTTCTCCTAGAGAAGGACGGTGGGAAGTAGCAGGGTAGGGTAGGGCAGGTCAAACCCCTGAGGGAGCACTCCATGGCGATCCACACAGGCACCTTCCCCGGGTCACCCAGATAGGGAGCAACCTGGGACAATTGAAAGCCAAGTAATCGGAGGATGCATGCAGAAGGCAAATACTGCCCGCTATTGTGTAGCCAAAGTATTGCTGTTCAGAGCATGGGGCGTCTGCCTCTCCAAATATTGGGACAGATGACTGCCTCAATTCCCAGTAGTAGAGCTCGGGGTATCCTCAGGGGGCAACATGGTAAAGATGTAATTGTACCTAGGTGCCACCGTCATCTTCACGGTTTGTATCTGACCCCATAGGGGGTTATTCAGCTGCTCCCAATTAGGAAAATCCTGCAGAGTCCGTTCTCGAAGTGGTAGGACTCAAAGGAGCAGGTCCATTATAAAGGAGACAGCCAAGTGTTTTTTTCCCACGGATCTGTCCTCTAAGTGCCTCAAGTCTGTGATTGATTTCCAAATTGAGGCCGGCTGAGGCTCTCTGAGACATTCTAAGAGTCTCCGAGTGTCTGCTATAGGGGTTCGAATGCGCATTGAGTGCCTATAAGGGCCACCTAGATGAGTATATTATATTGTACTGCTGTTTATATCGCACTTTGCTTAACCCTGGTGAATCTGTAAGGATAATTATCAGAGAGACAGCTCGCTGTCTCCTTTTAGAGGTGTAGGCTTGTGATTGATATCCAGTTTCAGAAGGGTAGCAGAGGGTTAAGCAAATTTAATAAATCCCTTTCTCTAGTCTGGGCATGTGCTGGAAAACAATGAGTAATTGAAGAGCAAATGTTACTTAAAAATGTATCTGAAATTTGCTCTGATGAAGCTTAGACACTTTCAGTTTCACTTTCCACTGAGAGTATTGTGAAGACACTGCCTGGAAATCCCCACAGTTCCCATAGATTGCTAATTATACATTATGGCATTTTATTTTTCAGTAGAGAAATATGATGTGAGTAAATCAGTTTAATTCTGTGTTTCAATTTAGATTTTCTTGTATGCATATTTTCAAGGGAAACAGTCAGAACAACGCGGGCTCAGCCATGCGTGTCCCAACAAAGCAAGCGGGACCACACTTGCCTTAACCATGCGTATGCCTGGTTAAGGCAGTGCGCGGTCTAGCTGCTGGAATGGGTGGACTGAAGAAGAAGAAGGAAGAGGAAGGATCGGGAGGAACGTGGTGAGGTAAGTGGGGCTGGGTTTTTAAGGAGTGGAAAGTAGTTTTCAAGGCTGGGGGATCGGGGTTGTCTTTTAGGGCTGGGGAGTCGGGGACGTTTTTTGGGCTGGGGGGGTCGGGGTAGTTTTTAGGGCTGGGGGTTCAAGGTAGTTGTTGTAATGGAGCCGCCTGGCGGGGTGCTTCACACGCGCTGCGGCCGCTGCAATGAGGACGCTACGCGAGTGCTGGGTTCTATCGCGTGGTCCCGACTGCCTGTCCGGGGCCACGCCTCTTTATTTTATATCTACGCCTGGCGTCAGACGCCAGCGTCACGGCGTACTCTCCGGGCATGGGTAAGCTATACCGCTACCCCGCCGGAGAACATTACATTCCTTCTAACCTTTATTAAACATAAACAAAACATCAACATTTCGATCTGTTACCAGTTCTGGCCGTGGCATCAGCTCTCAGCTCCTACACAGGTACGGGTCACAGTCCGCTGCGGGTCTTTGGTTCTTCACACCATGAACCCCGCAAGACGGGAGGAGGAAGCCGGATTGCTCCTCAGGCAGTATCTGGAACGCTCTCCTCGGGATGATGACTGGCAGGGGGTCACTTCCTGGGAGACCCTTCCCTCAGGGGACCTCATTGGGGAGCTGGACAGTCCTCCGTCCGAAGCTTCGAGTGATGATGGTGGTCCTCGGTAAGTCACGGCTGAGTCATCCATGGGGATGGTTCCTTGGCTGGTTTCTCCCTCCTCGGCCACTCTCTGACTTGAGCCGGCCTCCATACTATCCAGGATTGGGTGGTTGGGAGTCCCCGCATGGGCCTTCTTGAAGAATGATACATTCCTTGTGAGTTCTTCCGTTCCTCTCCTGGCTGTTACCATCGTGCCTGTCCGGCGAATTACTGTCCATGGTCGCTGTTCGAACGGGAGACGGAATTTGCTCCCTGGGTGTCTGTCCTTGACATAGACCAGGTCTCTCTCTCGGATGGTCGACGCTTTCGCTCTTCGGTTGGCACTGGCTTGGTCGTTGGTACTGGTCCTTTTGGCTAGGACCCTCGTATTGTCGATCTGGGAAGGGGCCCAATTCGGGTGATGGGGAATAGTGTCTCGCACTACTCGACCCATGCTGGCGGGTCCCGGTGCCCTCTCTGTAGTGAGATGCAGCGTCAACCTGTATTCTCTCAGGAAGCTGTAGATGGCTCTTTCCAGGGGCGCTTCCTCTGCATGCGCGATGCGAATGACTTTGTTGAGGGTGCGCATGAACCTCTCTACTTCCCCGTTTGCTTGGGGCCAGCGTGGTGTCACTTTCCGGTGTTGTATGCCCCACGATTTGAGATAGTCGGCGAACTCTTGTCTGTGAAAGTGTGGACCGTTGTCCGTCTTCACCACCTCAAACATCCCGTGGGTAGCAATGATCTTTTCCACTTTGGTGATCACCGCTGTGGCCGTTTGGCCTCTGACGATTTCTATTTCGGGGTATTTCGTGTAGTCATCTATGACCACGAGGGTATAGCGCCCGTCTGGTAGGTGTCCAAAGTCCATGCTGACACATTCCCATGGTCTTTGGGGGTTGTCTTCAGTGATGACGGGGTGAGGTCTATCAGGTTGGCCTGACACCTGGCACCATTGGCACGTTCTGACTGTCTGCTCTACCATTGTGTCCATCCCTGGGAACCACACTTTTGCTCTCAGCCGACCTTTCGTTTTCACCACGCCCTGGTATCCTCGATGTGCGAGATCTACCGCCTGCTGGGTATGGCTTGAAGGGATTACTAGCCGCAGACCTCTCAGCAGGCACCCCTTACAGTCAACGGAGAGTTCTTCTTTGATTCTCATGATCGACTCTAGCGTGGTCTTTGCTTGTGGTGTTCTCCGGGCCATCGTGGTTTGGACGGGGCGCCAGTCATTTGTTTGGACTGCGGTGATGGCCAGCTGCAGACACTCGTCATTCTGGGTGGCTTCCACTATTGTTTCGAGACTCATCGGAAGTGATCGGGATCATTCTGCCACGAACCGGACGTATTCCTCGGTGTCCTCCGCGTCTTCTTCTTCTGCTTTGGTCGCAGTCCTCGGGTGTCTTGAGAGATAGTCTGCCGGGTTGGACGATCCCGGTTTGTACTCGACCCAATAGTCATATCCTTGCAGCTGGAGGATCCATTTCTCTATCCTCGGGGGGGAGGCTTTGACGCTGATCCTTGAAAGAGGGGTATGAGGGGCTTGTGGTCGGTGGTGACCATGAATGGGTGGCCATACACGTAAATGTGGAAGTGCCGACATGCCCAGTGAATGGCAATCGCCTCCCTCTCAATCTGCGAGTAGCGCTGCTCGGTTTCTGTTAGGGAGCGGCTTGCATAGGCAATCGGAGCCTAGTCTTCATTACGTTGTTGTTGCGTGAGCACTACCCCTAGTCCGTAGGGGCTAGCATCGACGGCAATGGTGGTAGGCCGGGCCGGGTCAAAGTAGGATAGCGTGGTATCTGCGGAGAGTGCTGCTTTGGTGTCCCTGAAGGCTTGTTCCTGGTCGGGGCCCCACTGCCACGTGGTAGAGGATTTTGTCAGTTCCCTGAGGTGTTTCGTGATGTTGGTCAGATCTGGGATGAAACGTCCACAGAAGTTTACCATTCCGAGGAAACTTCGTACTTCCGATATATTGGAGGGTGCCAGGGCTTCCTGGATATCTCGCACCTTGTCAGGGTCAGGGGCCACTCCTTTGTCCGAGAACATGTAGCCAAAGAAGCTGATTTTCTTCTTCAAGAACTGACATTTGTCCTTATGCAGTGTGAGGCCAGACTCTCGGATCCGTTGGAGGACGCTGCGGAGCCTTCTGTGGTGATCATCCAGGGATGTGGCGTATACCAGCAGGTCGTCGCTCACATTCAGTACTCCAGGGAGTCCGCTGAGGACTTCCCGAATGGTGTTTTGAAACACCTCAGCGGCACTTGAGATCCCAAAGTTCAGACGCCTGTATCGTCTGAGTCCTACGTGTGTCAAGAATGTGGTGATGTATCGGGAATCCGGATGGAGGGGCAGCTGGTGATATCCGGATCGCAGGTCCATCTTCAAGAACCACACTGCGCCGTTCAGCTCCCCCAGGATGTCATCGATGGTGGGGGTGATGTGACGTTCCCTTTTTATAGCTACGTTCGGGAGGTGCATGTCGACACAGATGCGAATCTGCCCTGGCTGTTTTGGTTTTCTTGCAACTACGATCGGGGACACCCACGGAGTGGGTCCGCTGACTTTCTCTATGATCCCCTGCCGTTCTAGCGCCTCCAGTTCCTCTTCGACCTTCTGCCGTAGGTGGAATGCTATGCGCCTGTGCCTCAGCAACACCGGTTGAACAGACTGGTCGATGTGGAGTGAGACTTCTTTCCCTTTGAGGCACCCGATTCCTTTGAAGATGTCCTCAAACTCCTCCATAATGCCTGCGAGTTCTTCTTCCTGGACAGTGAGAGCATAGGAGATTAGCCTCAGTTCTTCTGCCGTCTGGCCACTTACTAGCATTCCACCCCCTTCATCTGTGACATACACCGTGGTGGGGATCCTCAGATCCTGGTGCTGAATTTCGGTCTTGAAACATCCCCGTAGTGGGATGGGCGTCTTCTGCCCGTATGCGAATACACGAATTCTTGCTTCGCGCAACGGTGGGCAAGGATTCAATTGGTTGTATACGTTGGAGGCCATCAGTTAGATTGAGGCTCCTGTGTCTATGGTGGCCCGCACGTCTTGGTGGTGAACCTGGATCCGGCACTTTGGGAGCCTGCGTCGTTTCTTGAGCGGTTGATTCACTGCGAATACGTAATGGACGGGGTAGTCACCCGTGTCGTCATCCATGTCTTCGCTGCTTTGCGGTTCTTCGACGGTCTGGGCCGTCTCTTTGTGGGGCTTCGATGACCTGCACACAGTCTCGAAGTGGTTCATCCTGCCGCAGGCCGAGCATTTCTTCCCTCTCGCCGGGCAGGCCTTCATGCGGTGGGGCGTGCCTCCACAATAGCCGCATTCTTTCTTCCTGATTGTCGGACGCTTGCCCGGGTGTTGGCACGGCGTGGCTTTCACAACGTTCACTTGCTCCGTCTTGATGGGACGGTGGAGGGCGGCCTCCATGTGAGAAGCTCTGACCTTTGCTAGTTCTTTGGATCGTCCCATGGTGAGGATATCAGCCAAGGATTTTCCGGATTCTTGGAGGATGTTCTCCCTGAGTTTCGAGGAGTAACAGCCTTGTATTACCTGGGCCCTGATTTCCTCCTGCTCATCCTGGAAGCCGCACGTGCTGGCCAGCTCTTTCAAACGCCCGTGGAACGTGTCTAACAACTCCTCTGCTTCCTGCTTGGCCTGACGAAAGATAAATCTCTCGTAGTCTCTGTTCACTATAGGCTCGAAGTGTGCATTCAGAGCGTTGAGCAGTGTCGCATACGTCTTTGGGGCGGCCTCCACTAGCGTTTTGTAGATGTGATGTATGTCTTTGCCTCCTAGGTGGAGAAGCAGTGCCCTCCGCCTGTCGCGGGCTATTCCTGCCCCTTCAAAATAGATTTGGAGACGGTCAGTCCAGTCCCTCCATCTAGGAGCGAGGGAGGAGGGGGCACCGTCCACCACGAAGGGTTCGATGGCCGGGATCGACGCCATTTTGATGCAGCTGTGGGAGAACCTCGCGGCACGTGCACTGCCTCTCTACCGGACAGGAATGGCAGCCGCCTGGCCGAGGATAGCTGGGATGCCGATGGGCCTTAGCACGGTGTACCTTAGTGACTCTGCCTGCCCCCAACTTCGACGTCCACCAGGGGGCGCTGGGGTCTGAGGCATGCGTGATCCCAGGCTGGGTGCTGAGGGTTAACTGCTGCCCGAACACTGGTACTCAATCGGGTTGCAGGGCCTTAGTAGTGGCAGCAGGCTGGCACTTTATGTGAGTGTAGGGCCTTCCTTAGTGGCACCAGGCCGACTTTGCATGTGGCTGCAGGGCTTTCACTCTTGTCGCAGACTACTCACTGTGGTGGAGCACTGGATCTCTGGGCAGTGATGCGGCGTGAGTACGTTTCCGCTGTCGTCGCCAGTGTAATGGAGCCGCCTGGCGGGGTGCTTCACAGGCGCTGCGGCCGCTGCAATGAGGACGCTACGTGAGTGCAGGGTTCTATCGTGTGGTCCCGACTGCCTGTCTGGGGCCACGCCTCTTTATTTTATATCTACGCCTGGCATCAGACGCCAGCGCCACGGCGTACTCTCCGGGCGTGGGTAAGCTATACCGCTACCCCGCCAGAGAACATTACAGTTGTTACGGCTTAGGGGGAGGGTCGGGGTAGTTTTTAGGGCTCGGGGGAGGGGGTTGATTTTCAGGAGAGAGGGGGCAGTTTTAGGTCCCAGGGCAGGAGCTTGGGGCCGTTTTAGGGCTCAGGGTGGAGGGGGGGCAGGGATCAGGGTACTGTTTTGGGCTTTGGGGGCAGGGGGCAGGGAAGTATTTAGTGCTCAGGGGGAAGGGGTTGGTTTTCATGAGGGTGGGGGTAGTTTTAGTGCTCAGGGCATAGTAGGGTTCAGGGGGTTACACTTACCTGATAAGTCTTAACCACGCATATGTCTTTGCCATATATGCTTAACAATGCATATGCGTAGTTAAGACTTGCGTGGTTAAGACCGCGTGGAACCGGCATGCGTGGTAATCACATTTGACAGCAGTGCAATTTCAGGGGGGACATTATATTCCCCAATTTATTGTGTAAATCTTGATCTTAGATTTTGCCAATAACAGCACATGTTTTATAGTTTTAAGAGTGTGGTGCGGATCTGACATGCTTTGAAATGGGCTCAGCCTCTATAGGTCTATTTTCAAAAGGACCCACAAAAAATAACTTTACACCATGCTGTTCCACTTGCCAAGCAGCCAGATGCCATTTGTGCCACCTTCAGTTAGTTCAGATTTGTTTTGCAAATATCACATTAGGAAATTTGAGTCCAAATCTTCAATGTTAAAATAAATCCAAAAGTCCTACAATGCAGGTGCAGTTGACCATAAGGACAGGTCTTGCTAAAATTACCACATAAGACCTAGATGTTACACAGGAGCTTTTCAAAATGTTAATCGTTTCTATAAAACAGTGCACAGTACTTCTTTGTTGCATGTTATTTCTGTAATTCCGCATTACTCTTTGGTGCAGAATTATTCATGTTTTATGTTTATTAATAAATATGCGACTATGCCTGCTTGCGTAGTTAAAAGTAATTTTGGGAGGTAGGGCGAAATTTGCACAGATACAATGAATTTAGGGAGTGTGAGTGGCTGCTCACGCTGCTGTTTCTGTTGTTTTGCATGTAGCAATGATTTCTTAGTGCAAAATGTATCATCATATCCATTTTGGAAGGGAGGGTACATTTTGCGCTAAGAAACTAGTGCTAAATTCCAGAAGCACATTTAGGAGCACATTTAGGTGTCAAATTCAAGGAAGTGGCGGAGCGTGTCGTTAGCCTCCTTGGCTTAACGACACACTCCGCCACTTCTGAAATGCAAGGCTGCACCATATTTACAAGAATGTGGTGCAGCCATGCGTTTCCCCCTGCGATAGCGCTAAATTTAGCAACTTAGCGCCAACACAGGCACCCTTGCACCAGGTTTGTTGGCATTTTACTTTTTCCATGTGTCACCTTCCTGTACATAAACAAACCATGGCATTTTGCTTTTTCCATGTGTCACCTTCCTGTACATAAACAAACCATGGCATTTTGCTTTTTCCATGTGTCACCTTCCTGTACATAAACAAACCATGGCATTTTGCTTTTCCCATGTGTGCTGCACAAGGCAGCAGACATGGAAAAAGCAAAAACGAGGAGAAATAATGCATTTCTGATCGTTTCGCCAACTTAAGACCAGGGTTTTCCTGGTCTTAATTTTGACGCTGCCTCCTATGTACGCCACCCTTGTACATAGGAGGCAGCGTCAAATACAATGGGTGTTGCGGTGGAACGCCCGCCACAACACCCACTGCACACCCCTTTCACGCTAACCATAGCGTGAAAGGGGGCCTTATGTACAAGGCACCATTAAGCCACATTAAGTGGCTTAACCCTGCCTTGTACATAAGGCGCAGCCCCTATCGCCACCACAACGTCTGTAAAAGTGACGTTGTGGTGGCGATCGGGGCTTGTACATATGCCCCTTAGTGAGCATGAGTGGCTGCTTGCACTGTGATTTGTGTTCTGTTGCATATAGCGGTAATTCTTGGGGCAAAATGCATCCTTGAGTCAAGGGGGGCATTTGTGTGCTAAGAAAATAGCACGCAATGACAAATTACTTTTCTCACATGCTTCCGCTTAATCTCACAGATTTTTAAGGTTATCCCACGCAATTAAGCTACACAGAAGTATGCGAGTTACACCCACCCCTAGCTTTAATATGGCTATCACTTGAAAATGTTTCTTGTATAAAATTAAAAGGTTTAGTATAAACATAAAGATTGATAACATGGTTTGACGGAATGTCAAATTCAAAAAATTGGAACACATTAATATCGGAAAAACTATTGTGACCATAAAATATTGGGCTAAAAAATATATTTGTCAAGAATAAAACATTTTTGAGTGTGTTATGTCATAACATCATTTTTAAGAATATTGTTCTGTTTAATATTGTTTTTAGTAATATAGTTGTAAAAATATATTTTTTAGGTCGAGCCTGTGCAGCGCATGCGCTGCTCTGAGAGGCATGCTGTTGTTCAGGTATATGGGCTAGCAGGGACTTTGGACACGCTCGCCGCTTTTGGTTGGTTAGTTGTGCATCTGTCCCCCCTTTTGGTGCATGGTTCCCTCCCAGCAGACATCACCAATTGATTTTTGTGGTTGGCCAGCTCTGGACATCTCCTGACTCCTCGCTTGCACACCCGTCACGCGTAAATGAAACGTCCATCCATGTCGCTATCTGGAGGGGGAACATTTAGGCCCTTTTCTACAGGCCACTGGCCTGCTGAACAACGTCATGGGATCCCGGAGGTAGGATCAATATTTAACAAGCATTTGCAATGCAATAGGTCTCGCATTACTGAAAGTTTGGCCTATTGGCATTGCAAATAATAATGCAACGCCAATACCTCAAACTTTCAGTAATGCGAGACCTATTGCATTGCAAATGCTTGTTAATTATTTATATGTGTTTTACTTAATATATTAATTTTATGTGTTACTAAGTTGGTACAATTGTTATCAAATTTTTAAAATATTGTTATAAGTGAATTTAATAATAATAATAATAATAATAATAATAATACTGTCATTTCTTGAGCGCGAACAGCTACCTCCTAGGAGGTGTCCCGGCGCTAAAGCAACTTAATTGTAAGTGATTTAGTATTTTTATTTAATTGTGATTCGCATTTTATAGTGTCATAGCGGGTTGTTGGATTTGTAGGGATTTGGAGGGTAAGTTATTTAACTTAGAAATGTATTTATTTTATTATTAATTTGTTTTGTATTGTTAATTTATCTATGTTAATTCATCTTTTTATTGATTAAATATTATGTAAATTTATTGTGTTATATATTTTGATTTTGCAATTGGAATCCAATTTGTTTTTCATTGTTATTATTGGTAATAGTAAGTTATATTTTAAAAGCGGGTTTTGGGGTTTGTAAGGGTATAGGGTAGGAATTAGATAATAATTAATTAAAAATTAATTAGTAATTAATTATTTAATTGATTAATAATTATATAAATCGTTTAAAGCTAATTTATTTAAGTTATATTTTAGATGCGGGATGTTGGGTTTGTATGGCTTTCGAGTGGGAAGTTAAATAAAACTAAATGTAATTTGAATTTTTTAAATATATTATTTGGTTAGTAATTACTTAAACTATAAAAGGCGGAGGGAACACACTACTTAGCATATCAGCACAAAATTAGCCCAGATGCATTGTGGTAAGAGCAGTGCAGGATGACACTCACTTCAGTTGAAAGCCAGTGCTGTATATCTTAAGACATGTGTTTCAAGATTGTTGCCCTTCTTTAGTATACAATAACAAGTGAGATTTAGGGGCACTGGAAATGCGGCTCACAGTCATCTCTGGTTTAATACCACTCCCAGAGCACAGGCACATCCCAAAGCTCATCAGCCCAATAACTCAGCAAGGAGCCAATCACAAAAGGAGGAGGGAGCACACTACCTGGCATACAAGCACACGATTAGCCAAGATGCATTGTGGTAAATGCAGTGCAAGATGACTGTCACTTCAGTTGAAAGTCTTTAGTATTCACCGTTTTTGGGTTACTCTCAATGGGTCAGCCCACTTCATCCATTGGTTAGCCTCACTGTGAGTGACTGCATTTTCTCTGATTACTGGCTGCATTCTATTGGAGTCTGCATTACTAGCAAAAAGTAAAATTTTTCTTCTCCAGTACTTCTCCAGCCTTGTGCCCTACCTTGTACTGGAGTTGGTAGAGCAGTTGAATACTTCCATGAAGCAACAACAGATTTCTTTTTCTGGTTATTAGCAGCTCCACTGCCCACTGCACAGTACTCTGATTTGAGCTTCAAATTATAGCGATCAGATCTCCCATAACAATAGTGCACAGAGCCTGATTTGAAGTTTGGTGGATTGGTTATTATATAATTGTTGGACTTGGCCCTTTTTGGCAGGTTTACCCCTGAACTTTTTGCCTTAACCCCTTCGGTGCTTATGACGAGCTGGACTCGTCATGGCACACAGTGCTCGTGTGCTCATGACGAGTCCAGCTCGTCATAAGACCACCCACGGGGGAAGCGCTGGCGCTCCCCCCGTGGGAATCCGATCGTCGGGGTTTTTTTTTAGGAGGCAGGGGAAGGACTTCCCTGCCTCCCCCGCCCCCGCCCCCCATCAATGACGTCAGCGCGCGAGGCGCGCTGACATCATTGAGGGTTTCCCTGCTTCCCGACGCGCTGGAAGCCATTTGCTTCCAGCGCGTCGGAGAAATAAGGTTAGTTTTGGCTGGGGAGGGGGATTTTGCAACAAAAGAGGCATCGAGGGAAAGGAAAGGGTTTTCCTTTCCCCCGATGCCTCTTTGTGCATTCCTGCTGCACGATCGTGATCGTGCAGCAGGAATGCCCACGAGGGAGGGAGGGAGGAGTGCTTTCTGCCCATATCTACCGTCAAACATTAGCTGTAATCCCTGATGGAGGTCTGTGCATCCTTGGTTTTCTCGAGCGCAATCCCCGTCAAACATTAGCTGTAATCCCTGATGGAGGTCTGTGCATCCTTGGTTTTCTCGAGCGCAATCCCCGTCAAACATTAGCTGTAATACCTGATGGAGGTCTGTGCATCCTTGGTTTTCTCGAGCGCAATCCCCGTAAAACATTAGCTGTAATCCCTGATGGAGGTCTGTGCATCCTTGGTTTTCTCGAGCGCAATCCCCGTCAAACATTAGCTGTAATCCCTCCTCATCTGCTTCTCAGCACTTACTGATTAGCCAGTAGAAAGTACTCCTGGTTGAGTAGAGGTATCGCACAAAACGGTGGCATCTTCGTGGATAAATACGCAGGTCAGGATTCATTCTGGCACGATGCTCCTGTTACAAAAATTAAACCTCAACAGGAAGCACTTACAGATATAAATAAAGCAGGTGCCCGAGTTGAAGCTCAAATTCTGTAACGCATTAATCAGCACAAAAAATTCGTCAGCAAGGTCGAGGCTAAGCAGCAGTGCTTTCTGCCCATATCTACCGTCAAACATTAGCTGTAATCCCTGATGGAGGACTGTGCATCCTAGGTTTTCTCGAACGCAATCCCCGTGTACGTCCAGTGACCAGGAGGTTCTTTCTCCTCATCTGCTTCTCATATCGTGCTCCCGACCCTTTATAAACAAGAGGCATGTGAACTCGCATGGATGCCCTGCCCGTTTGGCCCCGCACCACATACACTTTAGGTATGCAACGTCTTTCCGCCCTTTCCCCACTATGATGGACAGCTTACTCAAAGACCCCGGCGCCTTTCCGGCGCGGTGGCAAAGTTACAGACACACAAGGTCACTGGAGACAATTCTTCTGGGCCTTTACGCAGCTGTAGTGTAGGTAAGGCGCTGTACATTTACCCAACGAGGTAGCACTTACTGATTAGCCAGTAGAAAGTACTCCTGGTTGAGTAGAGGTATCGCACAAAACGGTGGCATCTTCGTGGATAAATACGCAGGGCAGGATTCATTCTGGCACGATGCTCCTGTTACAAAAATTAAACCTCAACAGGAAGCACTTACAGATATAAATAAAGCAGGTGCCCGAGTTGAAGCTCAAATTCTGTAACGCATTAATCAGCACAAAAAATTCTTCAGCAAAGTCGAGGCTAAGCAGCAGTGCTTTCTGCCCATATTTACCGTCAAACATTAGCTGTAATCCCTGATGGAGGTCTGTGCATCCTTGGTTTTCTCGAGCGCAATCCCCGTGTACGTCCAGTGACCAGGAGGTTCTTTCTCCTCATCTGCTTCTCATATCGTGCTCCCGACCCTTTATAAACAAGAGGCATGTGAACTCGCATGGATGCTCTGCCCGTTTGGCCCCGCACCACATACACTTTAGGTATGCAACGTCTTTCCGCCCTTTCCCCACTATGATGGACAGCTTACTCAAAGACCCCGGCGCCTTTCCGGCGCGGTGGCAAAGTTACAGACACACAAGGTCACTGGAGACAATTCTTCTGGGCCTTTACGCAGCTGTAGTGTAGGTAAGGCGCTATACATTTACCCAACGAGGTAGCACTTACTGATTAGCCAGTAGAAAGTACTCCAGTTGAGTAGAGGTATCGCACAAAACGGTGGCATCTTCGTGGATAAATACGCAGGGCAGGATTCATTCTGGCACGATGCTCCTGTCTCAAAAATTAAACCTCAACAGGAAGCACTTCCAGATATAAGTAAAGCAGGTGCCCGAGTTGAAGCTCAAATTCGGTAACGCATTAATCAGCACACAAAATTCGTCAGGAAGGTCGAGGCTAAGCAGGAGTGCTTTCTGCCCATATCTACCGTCAAACATTAGCTGTAATTCCTGATGGAGGTCTGTGCATCCTTGATTTTCTCGAGCGCAATCCCCGTGTAGGTCCAGTGACCAGGAGGTTCTTTCTCATCTGCTGCTCATATCGCGCTCTGACCCTTTATAAACAAGAGGCATGTGAACTCGCATGGAAGCCCTGCCCCACATACACTGGCGGTATGCAACGTCTTCCCGCCCTTTCCACACTATGATGGACAGCTTACTCAAAGACCCCGGCGCCTTTCCGGCGCGGTGGCAAAGTTACAGACACACCAGGTCACTGGAGACAATTCTTCTGGGCCTTTACGCAGCTGTAGTGTAGGTAAGGCGCTATACATTTACCCAACGAGGTAGCACTTACTGATTAGCCAGTAGAAAGTACTCCAGTTGAGTAGAGGTATTGCACAAAACGGTGGCATCTTCGTGGAGAAATATGCAGGGCAGATGTGCCTTCTCTCCATTTACACCCTGAAAAGTTAGCTGTAATCCTTGATGGAGGTCTTTGCATCCTTGAATTTCTCGAGCGCAATGCTTGTGTAGTTCCTGTGACCAGGAGGTTCCTTCTCCTCGTCTGCCGCTGAGATCCTGCTCTGACCCTTTATCCCCTTCGGTGCTTATGACGAGCTGGACTCGTCATGGCACACAGTGCTCGTGTGCTCATGACGAGTCCAGCTCGTCATAAGACCACCCACGGGGAAGCGCTGGCGCTCCCCCGTGGGAATCCGATCGTTAGGTTTTTTTTGGGGGGGAGGCAGGGGAAGGGCTTCCCCTGCCTTCCCCCGCCCCATCAATGACGTCAGCGCGCTGACATCATTGAGGGTTTCCCTTTCTTCCCCGACGCGCTGGAAGCCATTTGCTTCCAGCGCATCGGGAAATCAGGTGAGGTTTGGCTCGGGGAGGGGGGTTTGTATCAAAAGAGGCATCGAGGGAAAGGAAAGGGTTTTCCTTTCCCCGATGCCTCTTTTGTGCATTCCTGCTGCACGATCATGTGATCGTGCAGCAGGAATGCCCACTAGGCACCAGGGTTTTTTTTTAATTTTTGTGTTGGGGAGTGGCCAAAAGGGCAAGGGTTGCTCCCCTTTTACGGGGGTGAATATTTTATTTATACTGTTAGACCCACCTACCTCTTAGCTTGGCTGGTGGATTGTGTGTGGACTGGTGCATTATTTGCATATGTGATTGTAATGTTTTTTTTCTCCTTTTTATTCTAGTGTAAAGCTTTTGATTCCTGTTTGCGGTTTCGGCAGTGGTGGTTCTGCAGTTTTGCGTAATTGCATTTATTTGGTAAGAAAAATATTTTTGTTGTGTGTACTCCAAATGAGTATTATTGTCATGCATGAATGAATTTTTTTGTAAGTGGTGCCATAATGGCAGCATATTTGTTAGTGTTCAGAGCATGAAATTCTTTGCGATGTTTTGCATTGTCTTATGTGTAATTTTTTTTCTTCTTCTTTTTTAGTGGGATATTGTTGATCCTTACTGTGTCTGTGCAGAGTAGGTGGTGGTGAGTCTAGCTGCTTCTGTCACGTGAGTGGTATAGTGTTGGAGTATATAGGTCTTTGTGATAAAGCTACATTTTGTTTATTTCTTTTTTTTACAAAGGGTTTGTTGTTGTTGACTTGTTTGACAAGTAACCTTTATTAGTAAGCATTATGGCTAGCCGTAGAATTACTGCTCAGCAGGTGGTTGGTTTGCTTCTTGAATCTTCCTCTGAGCAGGATTATGAGACTGACAGTGCGTCTGAGGGAGAGGAGGGAGGGGAAGATTCAGGCAGTGAGTTTTCTCTCCACATGGAATCATCGGATGATGAAGGTACTCTCAGTGCAGATGAAGTGCCTGATTTAGAGGAGGATACTACTGTGCCGATGGTGCAAGAGGCATCTGGATTGCAGCCTGGGGCTGCTAGGCTTCCTACTGGAAGTGCTGGACTCTGGGTTGATCCAAACATGGTGCAGCCGGTGTTGCCTGCCTTTAGTGGTTATGCAGGGTGTAGAGTGGATTGTGAACATTATTTGCCTATACAGTATTTTCAGTTGTTTATGGATGATGTATTTTTGGGTGAGATTGTTGAGCAGACTAATTTGTATGCTGAACAGTTTTTGAGGGACAACAGTGCCAGACTTAGGCCCCATTCTAGAGCTACCCGGTGGAGTCCCACAAATCTGGAAGAGATGAAGAAGTTTTTGGGTTTGACTTTTTTGATGGGTTTGATAAGGAAGCCGTCCATGGGTTCATATTGGTCTACCAGTCCCTTGATGGCAACGGCCATATTTCCTGCAGTTATGACTCGTGATCGGTATTTACTTTTGCTTCGGATGCTGCATTTTGTTGATAATGGTTTGGCGTTGCCACGAGATCACCCTGAATGTGACCGTCTTTTTAAGATTCGGCCTGTTCTTGATCACTTTGTAGATCGATTTTCAGAGATCTATACTCCAGGGAAAGAAATATCTATTGATGAGTCTTTGGTGCTGTTCAAGGGCCGTTTGGTTTTTAGGCAGTACATTCCTAGCAAGAGGGCACGCTATGGAATTAAGCTGTATATGTTGTCTGAGAGTAGGACAGGATATGTTTTTAATTTGCGTGTGTACACTGGTAGGGATTCCACTATTGACCCCCTGGTTGTCCGTCCACTTTAGTAGGAGTTTCAGAGAAAATTGTGTGGGAACTTGCTAGAGGACTGTTTAACAGAGGCCACCATTTGTACCTTGATAACTTCTACACTGCTGTGCAATTGTTTAAGGAATTGTTCAAAGTGGACACTTTTGCTTGTGGCACAATCCGCTCTAACCGTAAAGGTTATCCAAAAGAGCTTGTTTGCAAAAAACTTCAGAGGGGACAGTGCAGTGCCTTGCGTAGTGAGGAACTGCTAGCTGTGAAATTTGTGGACAGGAGGGATGTGTACATGCTGACTACCATCCATGATGAGAGTACTTCACCTGTGGCTGTTTGGGGTCAGATTGCTGAAGTGCGCAAACCTGTGTGCATTTTAGACTACAATAAGCACATGGGTGGTGTTGATAGAGTAGATCAGAGGTTGGAACCTTACACTGCTATTCGTAAGTCTTACATTTGGTATAAGAAGTTGGCCATCCATCTCTTCAATTTAGCAACTTTCAATGCTTTTGTTGTGTTCAAGGAGTGTTCTCCTGCGTCAAAGTTGACTTTTGTTAAGTTTCAGGAGTCTGTCATAGGCAGCCTTGTTGTTGTGGAACAGGCAAGTGTTCCTAGAGTTGGAGTGGTGGAGGATGTGGCTCGATTGAAAGATCGCCACTTTCCTGATCACATTCCTCCTACACCCTCAAAAGACTTTCCCACTAGGAGATGTAGAGTCTGTTGGCGAAGAGGTACGCGGAAGGAGACTCGTATGTACTGCCCTGAGTGTCCTTCAAACCCTGGGCTGTGTGTGCCTGCTTGTTATAGAGCGTACCACAAGCAAAAGAATTATTGGGAGCAACCATGAGTGGTAAAGTGAACTGCCTGGTCTGTAATGTTTAAGAATTGTTGTTCTGTTTCAAGGTTGGCATTAGTGCAATGTATTTAGTTTCTGATTTTGTGTTAGTAGATTTGTATCTATTTGCAATTTGTTTGTGTTTTCTTTTTTGTATAAAAAAATCCTAAATGTGATGGTGGTGTGTGTAGGCTGGTGCTTGGCTGGCGGTGTGCGTGGAGTGGCGCTTGGCTGGCGGTGTGCGGGGAGTGGCTCTTGGCTGGCGGTGTGCGTGGAGTGGTGCTTGGCTGGCGGTGTGCGTGGAGTGGCGCTAGGCTGGCGGTGTGCGTGGAGTGGCGCTTGGCTGGCGGTGTGCGTGGAGTGGCGCTTGGCTGGCGGTGTGCGTGGAGTGGCGCTTGGCTGGCGGTGTGCGTGGACTGGCGCTCGGCTGGCAGTGTGTGAGTAGTGACTTGCTGCTGGTCACTACACACACTGCTAGCCGAGCGACACTCCACGCAATCCATCAGCTTGTGTGGTTGCTGTGTTAGGAATGTGGGCGTGTGACAGTGATGGGCCCTTGAATGGCGCTGTCTGCTGGTGTGAGTGTTGTAATGTGATGGGCCCGCGGCTGGTGGTGTGAATGGTTTTGTATTTGTCACACGTATGAAAGGTGTATGAATGGCCTGTAAAGAGGTTGGTGCCTTGTCGTGGCTTTACAGCTCACGAGCTGTGAGTCAATGGTTCAGTTTCTCGTCCTTTCAATTATTAACAGTGCATTTCATTTTTGTGAAATCACTTGTTAATACAATTGTATATACTGAACCATCACTCACCCTCGTGCCAAATCCAACCAGTATGTGTGTGTGTGCTTGAGGATTAGATGGCTGTGCAGTAATATATATTTTTTTTTGTCTTTCTCAAGCAGGGTGTACCTTGTCCCTTTTTGTGAATGTTGTAATGTGTTTGTTTCGTGCCTGGGGGTGTGAATGGTCTTGTGTGTATCACGTATGAAAGGTGTGTGAATGGCCTGTAAAGCGGTTGGGGCCTTGACGTGGCTTTACAGCTCACGAGCTGCGAGTCACTGGTTCCGTTTTTTGTCCTTTCAATTATTGACAGTGCATTTCATTTTTGTGAAATCTCTTGTTAATAAAATTGTATATACTGAACCATCACTTGCCCTCGTGCCAAATCCAACCAGTATGTGTGTGTGCTTGAGGAATAGATGGCTGTGCAGTAATCTTTGTCTTTTTAGTCTGTCTGCCAAGGTGTACATTCCGTCTAAGAATAACCTACCAACTGTAGATATTGTCGTAAACGAAACACCCATGGGAGTACATGGTGATATCTCTATTGTGGATCCCAACAAGTTATGGTACCCACAATGTCCTGCAAACCTCAAAATGTCTGTCACATTTTCCTTGCAATATTGTGCCAAAATTTTCACGCTGCAGAAATAAACAACACATTATCTCAAAATGACCTGGTTTTGCAAGGGGGTCACCTGGGTTTTTGGCCCCGTGCTCGGCGGCCATCTAGGGAAACCTACCAAACCCACACATTTCTGAAAAGTAGACACCCGGGGGCTTCCAGGGAGGTATGGCTTGCGTGGATCCCCCAACGTTTCCTACCCAGAATCCCCTGCAAACCTCAATTTTAGCTGAAAAAATCACTTTTTTCACACATTTTTGTGTGGGAAAGTGTGGCATCACTGGCCTCACACAAATTTCCTACCACCCAGCGTTCCCCCAGGTCTCCCGATAAAAATGGTGCCTCACTTGTGTGGGAGGCCCAAGTACCCGCGACAGGCAAGGGCCCACAACGTAGTGAGGCGACCTCAAAATGGCCTTTCACAAAACCACCTGGTTTTGCAAGGGAGTCACCTGGGTTTTGGCCCCGTGCTCGGCGGCCATCTAGAGAAACCTACCAAACCCACACATTTCTGAAAAGTAGACACCCGGGGGCTTCCAGGGAGGTATGGCTTGCGTGGATCCCCCAACGTTTCCTTACCCAGAATCCCCTGCAAACCTCAATTTTAGCTGAAAAAATCACTTTTTCACACATTTTTGTGTGGGAAAGTGTGGCATCACTGGCCTCACACAAATTTCCTACCACCCAGCGTTCCCCAGGTCTCCCGATAAAAATGGTGCCTCACTTGTGTGGGAGGCCCAAGTACCCGCGACAGGCAAGGGCCCACAACGTAGTGAGGCGACCTCAAAATGGCCTTTCACAAAACCACCTGGTTTTGCAAGGGAAGTCACCTGGGTTTTTGGCCCCGTGCTCGGCGGCCATCTAGAGAAACCTACCAAACCCACATTTCTGAAAAGTAGACACCCGGGGGCTTCCAGGGAGGTATGGCTTGCGTGGATCCCCCAACGTTTCCTTACCCAGAATCCCCTGCAAACCTCAATTTTAGCTGAAAAAATCACTTTTTTCACACATTTTTGTGTGGGAAAGTGTGGCATCACTGGCCTCACACAAATTTCCTACCACCCAGCGTTCCCCCAGGTCTCCCGATAAAAATGGTGCCTCACTTGTGTGGGAGGCCCAAGTACCCGCGACAGGCAAGGGCCCACAACGTAGTGAGGCGACCTCAAAATGGCCTTTCACAAAACCACCTGGTTTTGCAAGGGGAGTCACCTGGGTTTTTGGCCCCGTGCTCGGCGGCCATCTAGAGAAACCTACCAAACCCACACATTTCTGAAAAGTAGACACCCGGGGGCTTCCAGGGAGGTATGGCTTGCGTGGATCCCCCAACGTTTCCTTACCCAGAATCCCCTGCAAACCTCAATTTTAGCTGAAAAAATCACTTTTTCACACATTTTTGTGTGGGAAAGTGTGGCATCACTGGCCTCACACAAATTTCCTACCACCCAGCGTTCCCCCAGGTCTCCCGATAAAAATGGTGCCTCACTTGTGTGGGAGGCCCAAGTACCGCGACAGGCAAGGGCCCAAAACATTTTTTGATAGGCAATGTTGATGTTGCCTCAAAGCGTTTTGTGTCCTTGCATGTCGCGGGTACTTGGGCCTCCACACAAGTGAGGCACCATTTTATCGGGAGACCTGGAGAACGCTGGGTGGTAGGAAATTGTGTGAGGCCAGTGATGCCACACTTCCCACACAAAATGTGTGAAAAAGTGATTTTTTCAGCTAAAATTGAGGTTTGCAGGATTCTGGGTAAGGAAACGTTGGGGGATCCACGCAAGCCATACCCTGAAGCCCCAGTGTCTACTTTCAGAAATGTGTGGGTTTGGTAGGTTCTCTAGATGGCCGCCGAGCACGGAGCCAAAACCCAGGTGACTCCTTGCAAAACCAGGTGGTTTTGTGAAGGCCATTTTGAGGTCGCCTCACTACGTTGTGGGCCCTTGCCTGTCGCGGGTACTTGGGCCTCCCACACAAGTGAGGCACCATTTTATCGGGAGACCTCGGGAACGCTGGGTGGTAGGAAACTTGTGTGAGGCCAGTGATGCCACACTTCCCACACAAATGTGTGAAAAAAGTGATTTTTCAGCTAAAATTGAGGTTTGCAGGGGATTCTGGGTAGGAAACGTTGGGGGATCCACGCAAGCCATACCTCCCTGGAAGCCCCGGGTGTCTACTTTTCAGAAATGTGTGGGTTTGTAGGTTTCTCTAGATGGCCGCCGAGCACGTGGCCAAAACCCAGGTGACCCCTTGCAAAACCAGGTGGTTTTGTGAAGGCCATTTTGAAGTCGCCTCACTACGTTGTGGGCCCTTGCCTGTCGCGGTACTGGACCTCCCACACAAGTGAGGCACCATTTTATCGGGAGACCTGGAGAACGCTGGGTGGTAGGAAATTTGTGTGAGGCCAGTGATGCCACACTTCCCACACAAAATGTGTGAAAAAAGTGATTTTTTCAGCTAAAATTGAGGTTTGCAGGGATTCTGGGTAAGGAAACGTTGGAGGATCCACGCAAGCCATACCTCCCTGGAAGCCCCGAGTGTCTACTTTTCAGAAATGTGTGGGTTTGGTAGGTTTCTCTAGATGGCCGCTGAGCACGGGCCAAAACCCAGGTGACCCCTTGCAAAACCAGGTGGTTTTGTGAAAGGCCATTTTGAGGTCGCCTCACTACGTTGTGGGCCCTTGCCTGTCGCGGGTACTTGGGCCTCCCACACAAGTGAGGCACCATTTTATCGGGAGACCTGGGGAACGCTGGGTGGTAGGAAATTTGTGTGAGGCCAGTGATGCCACACTTTCCCACACAAAAATGTGTGAAAAAGTGATTTTGTCAGCTAAAATTGAGGTTTGCAGGGATTCTGGGTAAGGAAACATTGGGGGATCCACGCAAGCCATACCTCCCTGGAAGCCCCGGGTGTCTACTTTTCACAAATGTGTGTGTTTGGTAGGTTTCCCCAGGTGCCGGCAGAGGTAGGGTTCAAAAACTACAGCTAGGCACTTTGCCAAAAAGGGTCATTTTTCACTGCGAAATTGAGGTGTGACCACGTTGCGTTTTGCGCCGTTTCCTGTCGCAGGCACTAGGCCGACCCACACAAGTGAGGTACCATTGTTCTCGTAAGACTTTGGGGAATGCGGGGTGGGTGGAAATTTGTGGATCCACGCAGATTCCAGAACTTTCCACAACAGAAATGTGGGGAAAATGTGTTTTTTTGGACAATTTTTTATGTTTGCAAGGGATTCTGGGTAACAGAACCTGGTGGGAGGCAGTCAAGTCACCCCATCCTGGATTCCCCTGGGTGTCTAGTTTTCAAAAATGTATAGGTTTGCTAGGTTTCCCTAGGTGCCGGCAGAGGTAGGGTTCAAAAACTACAGCTAGGCCCTTTGCCAAAAAAGGGTCATTTTTCACTGCGAAATTGAGGTGTGACCACGTTGCGTTTTGCGCCGTTTCCTGTCGCAGGCACTAAGCCGACCCACACAAGTGAGGTACCATTTTTCTCGTAAGACTTTGGGGAACGCGGGGTGGGTGGAAATTTGTGGATCCACGCAGATTCCAGAACTTTCCACCACAGAAATGTGGGGAAAATGTGGTTTTTTTGACAATGTTTTATGTTTGCAAGGGATTCTGGGTAACAGAACCTGGTGGGAGGCAGTCAAGTCACCCCATCCTGGATTCCCCTGGGTGTCTAGTTTTCAAAAATGTATAGGTTTGCTAGGTTTCCCTAGGTGCCGGCAGAGGTAGGGTTCAAAAACTACAGCTAGGCACTTTGCCAAAAAAGGGTCATTTTTCACTGCGAAATTGAGGTGTGACCACGTTGCGTTTTGCGCCGTTTCCTGTCGCAGGCACTAGGCCGACCCACACAAGTGAGGTACCATTTTTCTCGTAAGACTTTGGGGAATGCGGGGTGGGTGGAAATTTGTGGATCCACGCAGATTCCAGAACTTTCCACAACAGAAATGTGGGGAAAATGTGTTTTTTGGACAATTTTTTATGTGTGCAAGGGATTCTGGGTAACAGAACCTGGTGGGAGGCAGTCAAGTCACCCCATCCTGGATTCCCCTGGGTGTCTAGTTTTCAAAAATGTATAGGTTTGCTAGGTTTCCCTAGGTGCCGGCAGAGGTAGGGTTCAAAAACTACAGCTAGGCCCTTTGCCAAAAAAGGGTCATTTTTCACTGCGAAATTGAGGTGTGACCACGTTGCGTTTTGCGCCGTTTCCTGTCGCAGGCACTAAGCCGACCCACACAAGTGAGGTACCATTTTTCTCGTAAGACTTTGGGGAACGCGGGGTGGGTGGAAATTTGTGGATCCACGCAGATTCCAGAACTTTCCACCACAGAAATGTGGGGAAAATGTAGTTTTTTTGACAATTTTTTATGTTTGCAAGGGATTCTGGGTAACAGAACCTGGTGGGAGGCAGTCAAGTCACCCCATCCTGGATTCCCCTGGGTGTCTAGTTTTCAAAAATGTATAGGTTTGCTAGGTTTCCCTAGGTGCCGGCAGAGGTAGGGTTCAAAAACTACAGCTAGGCACTTTGCCAAAAAGGGTCATTTTTCACTGCGAAATTGAGGTGTGACCACGTTGCGTTTTGCGCCGTTTCCTGTCGCAGGCACTAGGCCGACCCACACAAGTGAGGTACCATTTTTCTCGTAAGACTTTGGGGAACGCGGGGTGGGTGGAAATTTGTGGATCCACGCAGATTCC
Organism: Calotriton arnoldi; assembly: GCA_963921515.1. NCBI lineage: Eukaryota > Metazoa > Chordata > Amphibia > Caudata > Salamandridae > Calotriton > Calotriton arnoldi. Next base: position 351,770 of record CAWUFW010009318.1, on the reverse strand, counting down.
AGAACTTGCCACCACAGAAATGTGGGGAAAATGTGGTTTTTTGACAATGTTTTATGTTTGCAAGGGATTCTGGGTAACATAACCTGGTGGGAGGCAGTCAAGTCACCCCATCCTGGATTCCCCTGGGTGTCTAGTTTTCAAAAATGTATAGGTTTGCTAGGTTTCCCTAGGTGCCGGCAGAGCTAGGGTTCAAAAACTACAGCTAGGCACTTTGCCAAAAAAGGGTCATTTTTCACTGCGAAATTGAGGTGTGACCACGTTGCGTTTTGCGCCGTTTCCTGTCGCAGGCACTAGGCCGACCCACACAAGTGAGGTACCATTTTTCTCGTAAGACTTTGGGGAACGCGGGGTGGGTGGAAATTTGTGGATCCACGCAGATTCCAGAACTTTCCACCACAGAAATGTGGGGAAAATGTGGTTTTTTTGACAATTTTTTATGTTTGCAAGGGATTCTGGGTAACAGAACCTGGTGGGAGGCAGTCAAGTCACCCCATCCTGGATTCCCCTGGGTGTCTAGTTTTAAAAAATGTATAGGTTTGCTAGGCTTCCCTAGGTGCCGGCAGAGGTAGGGTTCAAAAACTACAGCTAGGCCCTTTGCCAAAAAAGGGTCATTTTTCACTGCGAAATTGAGGTGTGACCACGTTGCGTTTTGCGCCGTTTCCTGTCGCAGGCACTAAGCCGACCCACACAAGTGAGGTACCATTTTTCTCGTAAGACTTTGGGGAACGCGGGGTGGGTGGAAATTTGTGGATCCACGCAGATTCCAGAACTTTCCACCACAGAAATGTGGGGAAAATGTGGTTTTTTGACAATTTCTTATGTTTGGAAGGGATTCTGGGTAACAGAACCTGGTGGGAGGCAGTCAAGTCACCCCATCCTGGATTCCCCTGGGTGTCTAGTTTTCAAAAATGTATAGGTTTGCTAGGTTTCCCTAGGTGCCGGCAGAGGTAGGGTTCAAAAACTACAGCTAGGCACTTTGCCAAAAAAGGGTCATTTTTCACTGCAAAATTGAGGTGTGACCACGTTGCGTTTTGCGCCGTTTCCTGTCGCAGGCACTAGGCCGACCCACACAAGTGAGGTACCATTTTTCTCGTAAGACTTTGGGGAACGCGGGGTGGGTGGAAATTTGTGGATCCACGCAGATTCCAGAACTTGCCACCACAGAAATGTGGGGAAAATGTGGTTTTTTTGACAATGTTTTATGTTTGCAAGGGATTCTGGGTAACATAACCTGGTGGGAGGCAGTCAAGTCACCCCATCCTGGATTCCCCTGGGTGTCTAGTTTTCAAAAATGTATAGGTTTGCTAGGTTTCCCTAGGTGCCGGCAGAGCTAGGGTTCAAAAACTACAGCTAGGCACTTTGCCAAAAAAGGGTCATTTTTCACTGTGAAATTGAGGTGTGACCACGTTGCGTTTTGCGCCGTTTCCTGTCGCAGGCACTAGGCCGACCCACACAAGTGAGGTACCATTTTTCTCGTAAGACTTTGGGGAACGCGGGGTGGGTGGAAATTTGTGGATCCACGCAGATTCCAGAACTTTCCACCACAGAAATGTGGGGAAAATGTGGTTTTTTTGACAATTTTTTATGTTTGCAAGGGATTCTGGGTAACAGAACCTGGTGGGAGGCAGTCAAGTCACCCCATCCTGGATTCCCCTGGGTGTCTAGTTTTAAAAATGTATAGGTTTGCTAGGCTTCCCTAGGTGCCGGCAGAGGTAGGGTTCAAAAACTACAGCTAGGCACTTTGCCAAAAAAGGGTCATTTTTCACTGCGAAATTGAGGTGTGTCCACGTTGCGTTTTGCGCCGTTTCCTGTCGCAGGCACTAGGCCGACCCACACAAGTGAGGTACCATTTTTCTCGTAAGACTTTGGGGAACGCGGGGTGGGTGGAAATTTGTGGATCCACGCAGATTCCAGAACTTTCCACCACAGAAATGTGGGGAAAATGTGTTTTTTTGGACAGTTTTTTATGTTTGCAAGGGATTCTGGGTAACAGAACCTGGTGGGAGGCAGTCAAATCACCCCATCCTGGATTCCCCTGGGTGTCTAGTTTTCAAAAATTTATAGGTTTGCTAGGTTTCCCTAGGTGCCGGCAGAGGTAGGGTTCAAAAACTACAGCTAGGCACTTTGCCAAAAAGGGTCATTTTTCACTGCGAAATTGAGGTGTGACCACGTTGCGTTTTGCGCCGTTTCCTGTCGCAGGCACTAGGCCGACCCACACAAGTGAGGTACCATTTTTCTCGTAAGACTTTGGGGAACGCGGGGTGGGTGGAAATTTGTGGATCCACGCAGATTCCAGAACTTTCCACCACAGAAATGTGGGGAAAATGTGTTTTTTTGACAATGTTTTATGTTTGCAAGGGATTCTGGGTAACAGAACCTGGTGGGAGGCAGTCAAGTCACCCCATCCTGGATTCCCTTGGGTGTCTAGTTTTCAAAAATGTATAGGTTTGCTAGGTTTCCCTAGGTGCCGGCAGAGGTAGGGTTCAAAAACTACAGCTAGGCACTTTGCCAAAAAAGGGTCATTTTTCACTGCGAAATTGAGGTGTGACCACGTTGCGTTTTGCGCCGTTTCCTGTCGCGGGCACTAGGCCGACCCACACAAGTGAGGTACCATTTTTCTCGTAAGACTTTGGGGAACGCGGGGTGGGTGGAAATTTGTGGATCCACGCAGATTCCAGAACTTTCCACCACAGAAATGTGGGGAAAATGTGTTTTTTTTACCATTTTTTATGTTTGCAAGGGATTCTGGGTAACAGAACCTGGTGGGAGGCAGTCAAGTCACCCCATCCTGGATTCCCCTGGATGTCTAGTTTTCAAAAATGTATAGGTTTGCTAGCTTTCCCTAGGTGCCGGCAGAGCTAAGGTTCAAAAACTACACCTAGGCACTTTGCAAAAAAAGAGTAATTTTTCATTGTGAAAATGTGGTACGTCCACGTTGCATTTTGAGCCATTTCCTGTTGTGGGCACAAGGGCTACCCACACAAGTGAGGTACCATTTTTATCGGGAGACTTAGGGTAACACAGAATTGTACAGCAACTGTTATTACCTATTGACTTTCGATGCATTTCTGCCTTCCAAATGAAAGACAATGTGTAAAAATAAGTCATTTTGAAAAATGACCTATAATTCTCATGCTAGTATGGGTACTCCCAATTTCGGAAATGTGCAAATATCTACTGTTTCTAAAATCTACATTTTGTTCCCATTTCAGAAATACATAGGTGTCTTTCATAACAATTTTTCCATGTATACATTTTCCCAAAATAATTGCTATATACCCGGTACTTAAAAAAAAATGAGTGCAAGATGTTGCTCAATTATTGGCTCTGGGTTCGTCGGGTTCTTGGTGAACCTACAAGTCCTATATATCCCCACAACCAGAAAGGTCCAGCGGATATAACGGTATATTGCCTTCAAATAGCTGTCATAATTAGAAGAAGTTACAGGTGAAAACGTTGACACAAATGGCTGTTTTTTTCAACTAATTTTCAATTTTTCCTTTATTTAACTGTTAGTTTCTATAAGGAAAACTTTAAGGATCTACACAAATGACCCCTTGCTGAATTCAGAATTTTGTCTACTTTTCATAAATGTATGGCTTTCCAGGATCCATTATTGGTTTCATACCCATTTCTACCATTAACTGGAAGGAGGTTGAAAGCACAAAAAATAGCAAAAATAGGCTATGTCCCAGAAAAATGCCAAAACTGTGTAAAAAAGTTGGTTTTCTGACAAAAGTCTGCTTGTCCCTGAAAGCTGGGAAGATGGTGATTTCATCCCCACAACCCCTTTTTGATGCCATTTGCAGGGAAAAATCAAGACGCTTTCATCTGTAGCCCTTTTTTCGCATTTTTCCAAAAAAAAACAAAATTTAGCTGTATTTTGACTAATTTCTGGGTCCCCTCCAGGGGAATCCACAAACCCTGGGTACCTTTACAATCCCCATGATGTTAGAAAAAAGGACGCAAATTTGGCATGGATACCTTATGTGGTCAAAAAGTTACAGGGGCCTAAGCGCGCACTACCCCAAATAGCCAAAAAAAGGCTTAGCACAGGAGGGGAAAAGGCCTAGCAGCGAAGGGGTTAAGCTCTGACATAATGTTGATGATTTTAGGCCTCTGGGCACTTTCGCACTGTGGTCCAGTGGAAAGTGCGTGCGCTCTCTGTGTTACATTGGTGAGCTTGGCCTGCCCTCCCATAGGAATGCATGGGGGATTCCCTGATCAGAGTGTGTCAGTGGTAATTCCTGTTATGAGAGGAGCAGTGTGGTCAAGTCTGGTATGTATGAAATTGTGTGAATAAATGCTGCGCAATGGTGTGTGCAGAGTTATTGCGGTTATTTTAGAAATGCCAGTTTTAGAAGTTGGCATTTCTGTGTGCTATGTGTCTGCCTGCCTGATGTGAATTGCATGTCTGGCTTTGTGAGTGACAGGGGCTGGGAGGAATGTGTGGCTCCAGGAGGGCAGGGTGAGTCAGCGCTGGGCTGAATAGGACCTCTGGGCTAAGAGTAGTGGGAGGGGTAATCCCCTGACTCTGAATAGGAAGGTGCCTGTCCTAGTGAATGTTGGCTCCGCCCCCTGTGGTGTGTCTGATCACTGAGCCCCCACCTGACAAAGGGGAGAGGAGCTGGGCAAAACAAAGTGCTCCAAATCCCCCCTAAACCAGTTCTGACTGGTATCCCCAAGCCCTGTGCTGTGACACAAAGGGATTTTGTAATATAAATATAGGGGCTGTGACCCCATGAAAATGTTCAGTTCTTTGGTGCTGATCCTGCTGGGGCGTGCTGCTGCTGGGGCCCAGGGGGGGTGCTGCCAGGAGGGCTTGCCTCCCTGGGCCCTGCATTGCCCCCCTCATCTAAGGACTTCTTCTTTCAACTACAGGACCTTGGCTTGCTTCTAAGCACCTTGGGAGCGCTTGACTTTTACTTTTAAAAGCACCTGGCTCTTTGCTGCTGAGTGGGAGCGTGGGCTTCGCAGCCCTTCAAGGGGGAATCCCCAGTGTAGGGATTCCCCCGTGCTCCGTGATCGAGCGGGAGCCCACCCCGCTTATTTCTATATTTGCGGGTGCCCACCCCGCTTGTTTGCCTTTTTAGCGGGTGCCCACCCCGCTTTATGTTTTATTAAATGAGCGGGTGCCCACCCCGCATTGCCGCCGAGGAATCACTGCCACGGCCGGGAGGAAGTCAGGCAATGTGGTGCCTGACGGCGGGCGGGACTTCCGGTTTTGCGAGGGAAGCCCCGCACACGCCCCCACTGGAGAGAGGAGCAGGCCGAGCGATGTCCTGCTGCTGCCCGGGGCTCCCGTGAGCTGTTGGGAGCCCCGGTGTCCAAGTGGAGGAGTGGGGGCTCTCCGGAGATCGCCGGCAGTGGGAGGAGGAAGCCATCGCCTGTCCCGCGTCCCGGTGAGTGCTGAGGTGCCGATCAAGGCACCGCACCGGTATTTGGTTTTCCCTGAGCAGACCCACCGTTGTGGGCCGCTCCAACGCTTGGGGGCAGTTCTGTGTGAATGGCGAGGGCCCAGAAGGTCCTGTGTCCCCCCCAAGCCTATCGAGGCACAGTGTGGGGGCCAGAGCGGTCCCGCCATTGCAGGCCACTCCACCGTTGGTCCTGATTACTTTAAGAGCCCCGTGTGGCTCCAGCATGGGGGCAAGTTTGTTTAAAATCCCCGTGGGGGTCCTGAGTGCACCGTAGTGCCGGGCCCCTTTGCAGAGGTGTTTACAGTTGCCCCGCTCGCCAGTGGGCAACTGCAACGATTGGGCAGCATTTTTGGTACAGAGTCCCAGAGAGGTGCCAGTTCTGATTTCTTGATTCTCAGCTGCACCGCACCAGCGCGGGCAGCTGCAACATTTTGTGCATGTTTCATCCAAGGGCACATTTAGAGCCTAGGCCTGCAGTTGATCTTCCCAGCTGCCCAGCAAGTAGTGGGCAGCTGCGCCGTTTAGGCCATTCTTTCTTTGGGGACATGTCTCTTGAGTTAGGAGTGAGATGCACTCCTTTGCCCCATACTTTCACAGCTGCGCAGCACTTAGTGCCAGCTGCAACGTTTAGGCCTGCGTAATTGCGCGCCCTTGCGCTGCATTGGCAGCGCGCCCTGACTCTTGGACATAGGGCATTGGAGCCCCTTTCAAAAGGCCAGTTGGCCAGGGGGACTATTAGGTTAATAGGGCGCCAGGCCCTAATGTGATTATGTGGTGCTAGGAAATGTGATGCACGTAATGTGGTTTACGCACCCTGATTTATGCCTCTAAATGTGTTTTTATGATTATGAGGTTGTACCTACTGTGGTTAGGTGAGATATTCTCTACTAGGTTTTATGCCCCTAATGTGAGTTATGCTTAGGAGGTTAGGGTCTAAGATGTTAGACTGGTGAGGTTGGCGCAGAATGTAATTCGCGCCTAATGGGATACTGTGCATAATGTGGTCTATGTTACAGGCTGATGCTGAGTACAGTGGTTACCACTAATTACTGGTTGTACGTTTATGATATGTCTTACTTTTACTAAGTTCACTTTGTGCTGGTTCTGACAGTGGTCCAGTGGGCCAGTGGGCCCTGCCAGGTGTAAATAATCCCTTGTAAATATGACCTAGTGCCAGGTGGCACCATGTATATTATGTGATTACTATTCTAATGTGTTATGAGAATACAAAAGCTATTTTTAATATAACCTTGTGTGGAGTTCCTTTTGTGGTGTGCCAGGTATGTTGTTGCTGTGTGCGTGCGCAAACGCTTTACACATGGCCTCCGGGATAAGCCTGACTGCTCGTGCCAAGCTACCAAGGGGGTGAGCAGAGGTTATCTTTGGCGTGTAACTCCCTTGCCCTGACTAGAGTGGTGGTTTCTGCCTGGCTTTGGTGCAAGCCTTAGCCAACCAGAAATCCCATTTCTAACAATAATGCACTTGTAATAAGGCAGGCAGGCTATCCTTTATGCTGTCACGAAGTAACCCTTCTGCCAAACACTAAATTTGAGCCATATTTTTGTTTATTAAAATGTATTCTTCTAAAAAACAGATGTAGGCACAGGACTCTCGTCTGGGTATACCCTTTGACACCTAGGCCGAAATATCAAACACACAAAGGGTGATGGGAGAAATGCTTGGAATTTGTCTACCCACTGGCTATTGCTTGGGTAGCATTCCAACTAACTATTCTTTTACCCACCATGCCACCTCAGTTTGGACCCAGCCATAAGCAAACCAGCCTTGTCCGTGCTCCAATAGGAACAATCCAGCCAAGACTGCCAGGCCAGGTCCTCCCTGAACCGGAATACAAGTAACCCAAGACTGGTTTTGCCCTGATTAGGGCTCTTCAGTCAGGGGTAGCTTGGTTCCAGTACCAGACTGGCCTATCGGGCACTGGGTGTTTCAGTGGGCTGGCAGAGTGGGGACCTGTTTCACTAGCATTGCATTTCGGACCCTTTTTTGATGTAAGTGTTACGCCTACCCAAACAAGTGAAGTACTATTTGCATTGGGAGACTTGGAGGCACAGTGGGTGGCAGAAAATTTCTGGCACCCCACAGATTCCAGAATTTTCTCTTACAGAAATGTGTGAAAATATGTTTTTAGCCAAATTCTGAGATTCACAGGGGATTGTAGGTAAGACAACATCATGGGAGCCACACAAGGCACACCACCCTGGACTCCCCAGGGTGTCTAGATTTTAGAAATGTGCAAATGTAGTAGCTTTCACTGGGTCCCAGCTGAGCTAGTACCCAAATCCACAGCTACCCAAGTTGACAAAAAAGATTGGTTTTAAGCGAAAAAATGTTATCTGTCCATGTTGCGTTTTGGGCCCTTTCTTTTTGTGGACATGTGGCCCACCCACACAAGTGAAGTACCATTTGTATCAGGAGACTTGGGGAACGCTGGGTGGTAGGAAATTAGTGGCTCCTCGCAGATTCTAGAACTTTCCCTCACAGAAATGTGTATTTCCAAATTCAGCAGCCACCAATATTGCAAAAAAAGGTCCGTTTTTGAGTGGATACATTTTATCAGTTCATGTTGCATTTGGGCCCTTTCCTGTCATGGCAGAAGGCCCACTCACACATGTTGGGTACCATTTTTATTGGAAAGCATGGAGAAATGCTGACTGGGTGGTAGGAAATTTGTGAATCCCTGCAGATTCCAGAACTTTCTCTTATAGAAAGTTATAGAAAATGTGTGCTTTTATCCAAACTTTGAGGTTTGCAAGGACTTCTGGTACAAAAACCTTGTTAGAACCAAACCAGCCACACCACCCTGGACACCCACAGGTGACTGGTTTTCAGAAATGTCTTCGTAAGGTAGGTTTTTTCTAGATGGCTGCTGAGCTAATTTCCGAAATCCCCAGCTACCGACATTGTAAAACAAAATGTATTTTACTGGGTGATGTAGAATATCTCCAGGCCACATTTTAGGGTGTTTGTGTCGCAGGTGCTAAACCCAGCCACAAAAGTAGGGTAGCATTTTCATCAGGAGACATGAAGAACCATAGAATAGGAGAACATTTGTTATTACCTGTTGGATTTCTCTCCAGGTGTGCCTTCCAAATGTAAGCCAGTGTGCAAGAAAGAAGAAATTTTGCTAAATGCCATCTGAACCAAATGCTAGCATGGGTACCTACAAATTCAGAGATGTGCAAATAACCACTGCTCCCAAACTCAGTTTCTGATGTACATTGCAAAAATACACAGGTTTACTTCATATCCATTTTTCACTCTTTATATTTTACCATATGAATTGCTCTATAGACGGTACACAATGAAAAAACCTTGTAAGGTGCAGCTCAGTAGTTTGCACTGGGTACCTCAGGTTCTTGAAGAACCTATACACCTTATACATCCCTGCGACCAGAAGTGTCTAGCAGATATAACGGTATATTGCTTTTGTAAATTGCTCATTGTGCCAAAAAGTTACAGATGAAAATGTTGTCACAAACAGCAGTTTTTTCCTACTCATTGCCAATATATTTTTATTTCACCAGTTATTTTCCTTGGAAAAACCTTGAGGGATCCACAGAAATGACCCATTATGGAATTCAGAATTTTATCTACTTTTCAGAAATTTATAGTTTTCCAGCATCACCCATGGGTTTCACACCTGTTTCCACATCAACCTGGAAGTAGGTTGAAACCAAAAAGAAATAGGATGAATAGGTTGCCTCTTAGAAAAATAACAAAACTGTGGTAAAAATAAGTGTTTTTTGATACAGCTTTGCTTGTTCCTGAACAGCTGAGAAGATGGTGATTTTAACACAGCAAACCTTTTATATATGTCGTTTTAGGAACAGCACTTTTATACCATTTTTTCCTAAGGGAATCCAAAAATCTTGGATATCTTCAGAGTCCCCATGATGTTGGGAAAAAAGGACATAAATTTGGCATGGGCACCACATGTGGAAAAATGTTATGAAGGCATAAGCGCAAAGTATCCCAAATAGTGAGAAAAGGCCGCAGCACTGGGGGTGGAAAAGCTTCAGCACTTAAGGGGTTAATACACCTACAACAAGACCTTTAGTACTTAAGAAACAAATCTCATTTTCACTGTGTATGTGGTGCCTTACAGAACACACTAACACTTTATGAATAATTCAACAATATATCACAGGATTTTGAATTTTGACAAATACAATTACCTTGACCAAATTCAACAATAAATAAAAAAATCAACAATTCATTTTTGACTCAAAAACTCAACCCTTTTTTCACAATAACACCTAAATATCTCCAGCTCACAAGTATGACAAAAACGTCAAAATGACAGTAATTAAACCACCTAATGACCCAAAAATCACAAGTACATAACTCAAAATCTAACATGCAGTGTAATTTATGTCTCCACACTAATCTACACTCACAAATTAAAAATCCCGCTCTGCACTATTTTGTACATAAGGGCCGCAGTCAATCACAACTCATTCCGTCCTACTAATACTCACACTCTTTAGTTCAAAAGCAGGAGCAGGGTCAAGGCTGATTTGCATATGGCTGGGTCCAAACTGAAGTGGCTTGATGAGCAACAGGTTGGGATGCTACCCGAGCGATTGCCAGTGGTAAGACAAATTGCAAGCAGCATTCCTCCCATCAACTTTTGTGTGTTTATTGTATTATATTTCAGGCCATGATGCAAACTCTTAGAGCTAAGGTGGGCTTCCTGCATAAATTTGGGTCTCCCACGTTTTTTAAAAAGATAAGACTGAAGGTTTTGGAGACTTGAGTAAGAATATGAGCTAAGGTTAGGGCCAGTTGTGGGATCTTACACTATAACACCTTTGCAACTATATGGGAATCTCCCTGTTTCTCATAGTGCATACAGGATACTTTGAGCTTTCCGTTAAAGGAAGCAAATATCAACTACTGGGGTGACCTGTTATATGGGAAGATCTGGAAACATGGGACAATCTAAAATTTATAAGATAAATGTGAATGTCTCCAAATTCAAGTATATTCAACTCACCTCGTGGCATGCAGCCCAAAGAGGAAAGAATCGAAGAGGAAGAATTTGTGGAGGAAATACACTCTTCAAATGAACTGAAAAAAAGAGTTGGCTAAATGGTATCGCTATCGATGTGATGCTGAGGATTCGAAGAGATCACCAATGCATCAAGTTTGGAATGGATACTTGCCGAACGAGGTGTTGATGGAGTTATGGCAAGTATCTTTTAGCATGCTTTATCCCACTGTCACTCTAGCTTCTCTAAAAAAGAAACATATTCATACTTTACACATGGCATACTGGACCCACCATAAAATGGCTAAATAGGCAGAGCAGGGTGTGCTGGCCCGTAAGAAGTGTGATGCACAGGAACATCTAAAGGATTTTGGGGGCCCGGGGCCAAATATAATTTGGGGCCCCCTGCTCGGAACAACTCTAAATTTATTAAACTTTTTCAGATCATTCAAGCCCTCAGCAACTGTGGTCTGATCATTGACAACCCTCTTCGTTGGCCCCCAAAACTTTGAGGGGGCCCCAGTCTTTCAGGGGGCTCCCCATTCAGTATAAAGCCTTTGAATATTTATGAGATATTGGAGACCTGGGAGCCCCTTTATATATTATGCAGGAGACTCCATCATTTTTGCATTATGCCACTGTATGGGAATGTCCTGAATGCTTAATGATTGGGGCCCTCGAAAGGTGGGGCCCTGGGCCAGAGCCCACTTTGCCCATGCCTTAAAACGTCTCCGGTAATGCATCGAAGGCGGATGATGAACATATATTCCCAAAATGCCCAGCCCTAAAAGCATTCTTGGGAGGCATACGTAGAACTGTTTTAGCTGTTACTAAGCACGACAAAAAGGAAAGCCACGCTTTAATCATGTTTGGTGTTCGCTTGGACACTATGGAACAGTTGGAAAACAATGAAGCTAAGCAAGTTTTCTATTCAGTCTTGATAGCTAGACACACCAAATGTAAAAAGTGGATAGATAGGCATCCACCACAGGTAGAATATTGGATTAGTTTGGTGTATAAAATGAGTACGAGGGACTGAGTTTGCTTCAGTCTTAAAAAAACTCAGTGCTGACAAACGATAATAACATGGCTGGAATCAGTAAATATGGTCCATGCAGTAACTAAGTCCACGCAGGTAGGATGTAGTTCAAGATGTTTTATTGTAGTAGGTTACACATTCTGAAGAACAGCCCCACCAGGAGCAGCCTGCCTGCTGCTCAGCCCATTCTCCAACTGTCACTTCACCTCACAGGCTCCCAACATTCCGAAGCGCATCATCACTCCAACATTCCATGCAGCACACAGCACAAACACACTGGCTGAGCAGGAGGTGAAAATGGCATAACATTAACATGGGCAGGATTCTACATATCCCCTTTCCTTATACAACAGAAGAATTAATGTGGTTACCTGAAAGAAGATAAAAAAACGTTGAACCAAGAAAAGGAATAAAAGAGAACAACACAAATGCAGCTGAAAAGATGCAAAGAAGTGAACGAAAGGGAGAAAGCAGAAAGATAGGTGGAAGAAAAACGATGCGGAAGCAATGGGATAAATATACACAAATAGATAAGACCCATCCTCTACAGCAATGAATAACGAAAGAGAGGAAAACAGTAATATGGCGTAAGAAACAACAGGTAAGCAGAAAGACATAGACGCACCAATGACTACTCCAAACACACCCACTGGCCAGGCAGGCAAGCAAGGTAGCAAGGACAAGGCACGACACAAACTAAACACCAGCCTTACACCCAGACACACAGAGAGGAGAAGGACGGATCTCCTCCTAAACAAGCAAGAATAGAATGGAACTAGAAGGAGGGAAAGGCTGAGGACAAAGGAAGAACAACATGAAAGATAGTCCGGGTTCCAAGGAGAACTGAACAGGCGAGAAAACAGAGAAGGAGAGAATAAAGTACAATGAGTATAATTCATCCTTCCCCATTTTCAAATTGACAAGATAAGATATAAGCATAACATTGCGTTTTCAAATCGACAATGTAACATTATATAGGAAATAACATTGCGAGAAAATAACAGCAAATGGGACTATAACCCATAAGACACACCCTGTGTGAGGGTAACAGTATCAGAGAAGATGGGACTCAAACCCATGACCTACCCCGAGACGTAAGGGAGGTTAGCTACAGTTAGCTACTGTAAATGGGTCTGAACCCATGCCCTATCCCCAGAAATAGGGATGGTTAGCTACTGTGAATGGGACTAACACCCATACAACAATGCCCTGTGTGAGGGTAGAAACCGTAAGTAGCCCATGTAGGGAAGTGTATTGTGAGCGAATGGGGCTAGTACCTATTGCCTTCCCTATGTAGGGAAGAAATAAAGTGTAAATTGTACACAAATAAGATGAACAATGAACCCCAGAAGGTGTGTATCCAGAGTCCATGAACGTAAAATGATGAGCCAAAGAGACCCACCATACAATCCATGGTGAATAAGTGTGGATAAAAGCAATTCCATCGTTCAATGTACAAAAAGCAAAACCATGAATGAAAGCTGCGTAATCATAGCCAAGAATACAATAGGCATAGATACTGAATCGCATTAACATTTCATTTGCTGACTGTTAGAGTTTAGGGTGTGCGTGTCACCGTAGCCTTGTGACACACACCAGTGTTTGAGCAAACATACTATGAAGTTATAGCCCTAAACGGACTATGACTAGTGAGATTCTTGTGCACAGACAGGTAAAATCCAACATGGAAGGGGAAACTGCCAATCACCCAGGATGGGGCTGTAAAAAGCAAGTACATAAAGTACTCACGAAATTCACCGACGTCCGTGTAAGCACCATTTTCGTGCTTCTGAGATGTGCCAGAGTTCCAGAGCTGCCGTGCATTGCCCAATACAGAAAGAAAATTCGAAGTAAAAACTCTTTCTTTTTGAACAGGAAACCCCCGGGAGCGGTTGGATAGCCAAAACCTTTTTCTTGTTTACTCCGGAGTGCAATACTGAGCAGCAGTGCACTTGGATGCCACGACATCCCCGGTCAGCTCATATGACTGTGGTTGTCACACAATGTGACACACCATAGCCTAGGCGCTTGCGTGCTGCCTACAATTTCAAAATAGCGGCACGCATGTGACGCAACGCCGGATGGCTAAAGGGGTGTTGCTGCAGGCAAGCGTCCCGCAGCTGCAAGGGCTGAATCACGTACCAGACGTCACAGAGGATCCCACAGCGACAGCGCGCGAATCCAACCGTGAGGTAAGGAGCGCGCACTCACCTCAAAGTTTGAAAATGTTGCGCCACAGTGAAGCCGTTAAACCGGTACCACTAGATGACACACAACTGTGGTAGGCAACAAAACATATATAGAAACTCACCACAGTGTATCTCCTCGACACAGGCCCCCAAATAACAGTTCGTGAACGGCCTGCGCAGCAAAAAGAACACATTGAGCGACAAGCGCATAAGTTGAAGGGAGAACTACATAACAGCTTCCAATGCGATGTCAGGCAGTTTATCCCAAGTTCACAGACTCAAGACAGGTCAGCACGAAGGCAAAAGGTTGAGTAGGCACTCCTCTTGTGGAAATGAACTGACCTATGAACATTCCGTAAAATACATCATCTGTGAGGCAACTTAAGTATGAATCAGCTGCGCGTCACCCAAACACCTGAGCACTGTAGATGAAGATTGTAGCCAGCAGCAAACACTGTATAGTACTAGACAGGATAAATATGCGCTGCACCACTTGCTGTTGAAGATAGTGGGAAAAGGCCATTCTTCCCATCCTTGTTGACAAGCAGAATAAAGGTGGGCTTGATGAAAGAGTCACTGCTAGTAAAATTCAAAGTCCAAAGAAAGTCAACCAGATGAGCACCGAACGCCAGGGCTAGGGCTGTCAGATGGTGATGACACTGGTGGGGCTGAAAGTCGTAGTGCTTCATCTTCACTTGTTACTTGTTGTCTTCTTTGCTATTCTATGAAGGACTTGTTTCTTCCTTTTTGACGTCTTTGTTGTTCTGAGTAGAACACCCTTGTATCTTGTTCGCAATTTTTCTGTAGCAGTGGATACTTCCTCTTGTACATTGTGTTGCTTGTGACAGTCCCTTCTTTAGATTGTTTCATCACCAGGTCCTCTCTTGTTTGCCAGGTCCCTGACCCTGACCAAGAGAGCACTACCTACGTGCTTGTAGCACGTAGGTAGTCATCAACCCGTCACCAAAATAATGTAGTAACGAAGACCACGCAGGTAGGATGTAGTTCAAGATGTTTTATTGTAGTAGGTTACAGGTTCTGAAGAACAGCCCCACCAGGAGCAGCCTGCCTGCTGCTCAGCCCATTCTCCAACTGTCACTTCTCCTCACAGGCTCCCAACATTCCGAAGCGCATCATCACTCCAACATTCCATGCAGCACACAGCACAAACACACTGGCTGAGCAGGAGGTGAAAATGGCATAACATTAACATGGGCAGGATACTACAGTCCAATGTTTTCTGATTACGGTCTAGGGGCTATAAAAGAGCTACTCTTCCCTGAGGCTTGGCGGAAACTAGATGGAGATGCCACCATTCTGGATGGGCTGACCCATCTGTGTTGGTACCAGCAGCATGAAATGGACATAAAAAAAATGGAGATGATGAGGATTGGAAAAAAGAGTACTCTGCTCTGATGCATCTGGGTAAAATCCTGAGCAGGCATCAAATCAACCAAGCGGATAGAAGTACATTTTTACTTATCTCTTCACCCCAAGTATGCTCCTTGTTTTACCATAACAACAAAATCCCACAAGTGCCACATTCCTGGGGTCTGTCTGTACACTGAAAACCAGGGAAATAAAATATGAGGGAACACTCAACATTTCTTATGTGGGTAAAGAAGTGAGAATTATCTGACATAACACATATTACATTTTTTAAATGTCTGCAAAAAAGGGATAAAATAAATGTGGGTGGATACATCATTTCTTATTCTGTGGACCCCAAATTGTTAACTGCACATATAGCAATTGGACATCATTAACTAATTAGCAAAAAGATAATTGAGGAGCTAGATAACTAACCTGTTGTGTCACTCCTACAAGATCTTCCTGCTTTGAAAAAACACCATAGAACCGGTGGTAAGAGCGATTGGCCGGGTGTGCTGCCATGTACTTGTAGCTTCATTTGCCAATTCAAGCTGGTCATCAACAGTATCTGAGGGTCTTCATAGCTACCAAGTTTCCCAGGTCCATGTGATGCTGTTTTATAATGGAATAAACATGACTGCAAGTCCCAGAATTCAAAGGAAACCCTGGACTGGAGCAGCACCTTCATGCATGGACCTGGGAAACTTGGCAGGGCTGCCGTATGTGGGAGGGACATCACTGGCAGGTCAGAGGTCTGTCTTTTGGCTTGAAATATTCCCCTAAGTAGTTACCCATCTTCTGGCACCTCTGATGTCCAATCTGCAAAGGGGGCATTTATGAACCTGCATACAGCAATGATTCATACATGCTCTTTCTTGGGATCCGTAATGTAATGTTGTATTTAGTCATGTTTTTGGTCCGAGCTGGGCATGGCCCTACCTGCCGCAGGAGCTAACTTGCAGTCTCATTTGACTCTTGTTACAGAAGGAAGGTGTTATTGGGGTGACTTCTGGTGCAGAGGGGTCTGGTGAGTTGATTCTGTGGCAGGACAAGGTAGCCTTCATTCCTCCAATTCTCCATTCCTCGCCCCACCAAGACGTGCTTCATCTGCGATCAGGGGCTTGGGTAGTTCAGGATGTGCTGGAAGCTGGAGCAGCGTAATTTTGGCTCCACCCTTTCATAATTGAATATGTTCACGTATGGCCTCATGTGTTTGTGTGACTTTTTTTTAAAAGTTTATTTATTCAGTTTTCAAGACAATACAAAACAAAGCAGTGAAGTATAGCTTTCTTAAGTACTATCACATTATTGGTTTGGAAGCAGGAGTTTCCCAGGTGAGGGCAAAGAAACAAGAGGGACAGACCAATTCAGGCATCCACATACTGTCTGGTACTACATGAGAGAATTATGCAAAAATCTGGATTATTCACGAGTATTCGTTTGACTTAATATGATGAATTATGTGTAGTGCACTTGAACCAATATAGAAAGTGCATTTACCATGTAACCTCGACATTTATAAGTGTTTGCATATTAACGTTTCCTTTACAGTAACAATTAATTTCAGTTCTCATGTATATCTGCATATGTGTGGTTTGAATAACATTGTTAATCCTCATGTATCAATGTATTCATTTACATAATATCTTGAATTCATTATATAATGGGAAATGTATCTACTCAAATAGCATTTTGCATTTATAATGTGACTGTCTATGTATCTGTAATCATGCAGTTACAATGTGTGCTAAGATGCTTGCTATGTTAAAGTTGACCAAAGGCCTTAAGCATTTGGATTTCACAATGTTTAACCTTCAGCGTGAATATTTGCTTCGGGTGCAATGTTTTTCTCTCCTCTGCAGGTGCAGTGCATGAATTATTCAATAAAGAAAGGCAGATTGTGGGGCGTTGCCTGACCAGCCAAGATGGCGGACACACTCTAGTGAGATGTTGACAGCTGTGCAAGGAAAATGCCTGTGGTGGTGTAAGGTGGCGGGTAAGGCCCTGACTTATACTTGGAAATGGCTGAACAATGTACAAATTCCTGACGTGGAATGTCAGGGGACTGGCCCAATTGGAGAAACTTTGTAGGGTTTACACCTACCTCTGTCAATACCACATCTCGGTTGCCTTCCTACAAGAAACGCATGTATGGGGGGATTGTGTTTCCAGCTTACGTAAGCGCTGGAGAGGACAACTATATGCCACTTCATACTACGGTTTTGCATGAGGGGTTCTAATTTGGATGGCATTGGGGTTACCATTTCGGTCGCAGGGGCATGTGGTGGACCCGGAGGGTCGCTTTGTGGTGTTGTCAGGGGTGTTGGATGGTGGGATGTCTCCTGAATGTCTATGCTCCAAACGTAGACAGTCCGAGCTTTTTCACAGAGGTGGTAGTGCCCACTGCCGCCATTTCTCACTACTGATATTGTGCTCGTTGGTGATTGTAATTGTGTAATGGATGCAATGTTAGATCATGAAACCCCACGAGCCCATACGAAACCCCACATGACTGCCCAGCTAAGAACGCTGATACAGAGTTTCAACCTAATAGATGCGTGGAGGGAAAGACACCCAATACTAGGATATTTTCTTGTTATACGCCTGCCCTGGGTACCTATAGTAGACTAGATTATTGCTTCCTCACCTCGGGCCTTGCAACGCAGACCCACAACATAACATATCTGGCAAGGTACATTTCAGACCATTCACCCTTGCTAATTACACTGACACAAGGACGTACACGACCAGCGGTGCCGCTACTTGTGGGCCAAGGCTTTAACAGACCCCCCGTTTGCTGCCACGGTAAGGGAGGTCCTGGATCATTATTTTCAGGAAAACTGGGGTAGTTCGGGGGGCAGGGCCCACGATTGGAACGCAATGAAGGTGGTACTATGAGGGGTGTGTCTGCATACCGTGTATGGGTGAAACAAAAGTTGGTGTGTGACATTGAGCAGGCCGAGACCAAGCTCGCAGAAATAGAAAGGGACCTCCCTTCTCAACACCAGAGATTGGAGGAATGGAGGCGTACCCGTGGTGAAGTGCTTGACAACTGGCTTAGATTAGAAAAATATTCACATACCACGTGCAGGCATAGACTACACGCTGAAGGTGATAAGACAGGGGCAATGTTGGCTCAGCTGGCTAGACTACAGGACACTCAGGAACCTATACTGTCCTTGTGTGCCCCAGGGAATAAGCTGATCACCTCACAGGTGGCCATAAATGAAGTGTTCTGGTCTCACCTTGAACGATTGTATGCAGAGAGGGACAGGGTGCCCCGAGATACCTTGATGTCCTTCCTGGCAGGACTAGACCTCCCCTGTATGGGACGAGAAGGGAGGGAGGCGCTTGAGGCAGACCTGACAGGAGAGGAAATCCTGGCATCTTTGAGGTGCCAAAAACCAGCCAAGACACCAGGGGGTGTTGGACTCCCGGTGGAATACTACCACAAATACGCTGACCTAGTGGTGGACAAGCTGAAGGAGGTGTACCTTGAGGTGTATCGGCTACAAAGCCTCCTGGATACTATGTGCGAGGCGCTTGTGGAGCTGATCAAGAAGACAGGGAAGGTAGTGGAGGAGCCGTCATCATATAGACCACTCTCCATGTTAAATGTGGATTCCAAGATACTGAGTGGTCTCCTGGCATCCCGACTCCTACCTTACCTTCCCATTATGGTCGACAAAGATCAATGTAGGTTTATCCCCAATAGGAGTACCATGTATAATTTGCGCCTGCTGTTTCATGTCCTTTATGCCCTCAGAGCCCAGAATGGTCCCTTCGCACTGGCGTTCCCTGGTATAGAGCAGGCATTTGATACTGTCTCATGGGACTATATCTAGCAGGTACTAATTAGGCTGGGCTTTGGACCAAAGTATATACAGTGGCTCAGGTTGCTTTATACCGACCCGAGAGCCAGGGTCTGGACAGGTGACACAGTATCAGTAGCCTTTGCATTGTATCGGGGTATGAGACAGGGCTGCCCGTTGTCGCCATTATTATTTGCATTGGCAATGGAGCCACAGGTGGCATTGTTGCGATTGAGATTGGAGCCCTGGGGGAACTTGGTGGGTGACACCTACACACAATCTCTTTGTATGCAGATGATGCGTTAATATATCTGTGGGACCATGCGGAAGCAGTTCCGGCTTTATTGGCGGCCTTGTCGCAGTTCACCATGGTATCAGGTCTTTCGGTCAACGCACAAAAATTCCAACTACGTTCTGGTGATGGCAGACCCCACGCCGCTCTCCCCACTCTCCCTGCTATGGTGCTCGAAGGGTGTGCGTTACTTTGGGATACAGCTTGCTACTTCAAAGCAGAGGTTTCTTGATATGAATATTGGCAGGGTAATTACTGGCCTGCGAGCCACGGTTAGATTCTGGAAAGACCTACCCATGACACTGATGGGACGGGCCGCCCTTGTAAAAATGGTAATGCTGCCTCGCTGCCTTTATGTACTGCAAGGTGCGCTATATGATATCCCTCATAGGTATTCCAGGGAATTAGACAGGCTTGTGGTGGACCTCTTGTGGGCCATGAAACGGAAACGTATAAGTCTGTCCATGCTAAAGCAGACTTGGAACCGAGAGGGAATTGAACTTCCTAACCTTGAGGTTTACTACATGGCTGCTCACCTTCAGCATGTGGTACACTGGTTCGATGTGGAAGATAATTGGGAGAAACGTCTGTTGGGGGACTTGGGTTGGGTACGCTTTCCGAGCTCCTCATTCGTGGTGCACGAATCCCGAAGGAATGCCTATTTCTTTGGGATTAGGCAAGAAGGCCGAATATGGGATCGGGTTGTTATGAGGGTCCTACGTCAGGCCCAATACTCGCACAATATGCCGATCTGGACACTTAAACAGTTCACGGATATTGCAAAAGTCATGACCATCCAAAAATGGCGTGAGGGAGGCTGTGCTGTCTTGGGTGATTCATGCCTGGAAGGACAGTTTATTGCAAGAGATGATGCGGTGGATTCCTTTGCGCTGGGCAATGGCCAATTCCTACAGTACAATAAAATCTCGTCCATGGCGCAGGAGATATGGCCCGACTTCCCGGAAGAACCGACCCCTCCCAGACACTGAACAGGTTATTGGGTATGTTCGGAGGCCGGCGACTCATAACACACCAATACAGGGCTTTCCAGGAAGACTCCCTGCAGGTCACCCCGAGAGCACACACCAGATGGGAGGAGGGGCTGGGGGAAGAACTCACAGCACGCAAATGGTGTAGGATCCACACAGAGACTCGTACAGTGAGTTCAAGCGCTCGTATTAAACTTATTCAAAATAATTTTGTACACCAGTTGTATCTCACCCCCAAGACGCTGCATGCCATTTATCCTAGCCAATACCCGCGGTGTTCAGTGCCCGAGGCAGACTTCATTCATTTGGTGCGGAAATGTTCATTTGTAGGGCCTTTCTGGATGGAGGTGATACAGACATTGAGGATTGCCACCAGTTGGGACATTGCACTTACCCCCTGGACAATACTGCTGGGCCTACTCCCCTCTCCTGCACAAAAGAAACTTAGCCGTACGTTTCTACTATTGGGTCTGGTACTGGCTAAAAGGCCGATAGTCATTAAATGGTTGAGCACCCAACTGTCCATACATTAAGACTGGCTGCATGACATATCAGAATGGACGGTGGCTGAAGGGGTCCGAATGAAACATGTCAGATGTGATGAAAGTTTGGAGGATAATTTGGCTGTGTGGAGCCGTATGCTCCTTGATCTCCATGGAGATGAGTCTGAACCGGTTTTGTTAATGGGCGATGCATAAGACCTGGTGCACTAATCTGATATGCTTGTCATCTCAAACAGCATATAAGTGTGGGGCCCTACGAACGTGACAGTGACGCTTTCTGGACGTCACATGGTCTATTCCTGAGACTCGATGTAACCTTGCCACAGCTGCATTATTGTTTACTGTCATGTCAAATACCTTTCATCTGTATTCTACCTGAGCCACCTTGGGGGCGGGGGGATTTGGGACTGTTGTTTTCATTGTATATTGTTACAGTATCTAGGCGCATTTCTTGTGAGGTGTCGTGCAATTGTTCACTGTAAATTGCATTATATTGGAAATCTAATAAAAATGTTTTGAAAAAGAAAAAAAGAAAGGCAGATTGTGTGAACGAGATAGTGCAGTTCGAAAGGAGTACTATTGGCAAGGATGATAAGACTAACTAATGAAGGGAGAACTACTGTCTGTGCCGAATGAGGAGATGGAATCCAAGGACGTTCAGAATATGCGGATTAAAGAAGCGAGACGCGAGTGTAGTTGCCAGAAAGTACTGTTTGAAGGTGGACGATAATGAACCCTTTGATATGGGATCCTACAAGGTTCTTTCTGTGGGTGTTATTTCTGTTGTGTGGCTTTAGGCTAGGAAAGATTCTTTACTTGGAGAATTTCTACAGAGGTTCTACTATGCTGACACCTTTCTATTTTACTGGATCTAATTAGGGTTTTCCCATCTAGCATTATTTAGTGTAGATTAGTTAAGGAGAGTTAATATTCCCTCATGCCTCATAGGCAGGAGGATCGAAACTTCCAATCTAATCCTCAGACTGTAATCCTTATCCTTTGTACTGTGGCTACTGAATTCCTCATTTACTCTCTGGTTTTGAGGATACACTTTGTGTGCCGATTTGGCTTCCCATTGGTAATTCTATGTTTTTATACTATGTTTTGGAGACTGATTTATATTACTTTGCTTTGAATTTGTAATAAATCTATACTTAATCCCACTTATTGGCTCTGAGCTTTACTGTGTGACCAAATGGGTTGCACTGTAATTATTGGAAGACAAGTACCATAGCACTACTTACAACAATCCACATAAAGTGTTTCCACTTTTCTTTAGTAATTTAGTGCATTTTAATAATTCAAGAACCGGAGCCAAGTGTTGTTTTTCATAGAAGCTTGTATTTTCAATTGGTGGAAAACAGCCAGTCAGGAAAGTACAGCCGACACGTGTTTCGTCACGCCAGTGACTTTTTCAAGGCTGTAATTATATTCATACATAAATATCAAACTATTTGAATATTTTAAAAACATGGTAACCTCGAATTTACTAAACAGATGTTGTAGACTTAGGCTAGAAAGGAAAGATCGTCGAACCTCAGTCCGCATACCAGTTGTGATGATTCTTAGTTCACCATTGTGCAAATCATGCAAAAAGTGATACGAATGATTGAAGAGTTGGTTTCATGCAACCTCTTATTGTGCATGCATGTCATCAATCCAACAAGTATTTGTGACAGAAAAATGGTGCTAGATAGATGAAAGCACAGTCGGGAGAAACCATTAACCCTGTGTATGTCCACTCGTGAGGGAATAATCTGTCACCAGGTCAAGAAACATGCAACTCTGTGAGTAGAAAGGTGTAGACCGACAGATGACAATAAAACGAATTTTGTGAGACTGACCAAAAGCAGCGGTACACAGCCGCTGATCCTGTATGGCGATCAGGTCGAGTAGTCAAGACGAAGAAATGGCTGCTAAGATAACCATCAGCGTTTGGTTCTTGTCCAGTAAATACTATAGACAAAGTGATTTTGGGATTCGCTTTCAAACACCATGTTTTATCTTTAGGATCATACGTGGCAACTACTATAGACGACATCATTTAGCCACTTCCCACTTTTTACTGAGAATATTACTACCAAGGTCGGACTTCATCATACATATATTACGAGTGCCTTCGGATATCTAAACCATATGTAAGTTCTTACTCTAGAGCTAACGTTCATTTCTCATCTTTGGCCTGCACTGAACGTTCGCAATCTTATATTAAAATCTTTATCTTAGCAGCCATGTCTTCTTCTTGTTAATGGTTTCCCGACTGTGCTTTCATCTATCTAGCACCATTTTTCTGTGACAAATACTTGTTGGATTGATGATGTGCATGCACAATAAGAAGTTGCATAAAACCAACTCTTCAATCATTCGTATCACTTTTTGCATGATGTGCACAATGGTGAACTAAGAATCATCACAACTGGTATGCGGACTGAGGTTCGATGATCTTTCCTTCCTAGCCTAAGTCTACAGTATACAAATATTATATTCTTTAAACACATCTGTTTAGTAAATTTGAGACTACCATGTTTTTATAATATTCAAATCGTTTGATATGTATGTATGTATATAATTACAGCCTTGAAAAAGTCACTGGGGTGACGAAACACGTGTCGGATGTACTTTCGTGACTGGCTGTTTTCCACCAATTGAAAATACAAGCTTCTATGAAAAACAACACGTGGCTCCGGTTCTTGAATTATTAAAATGCACTAAATTACTAAAGAAAAGTGGAAACACTTTATGTGGATTGTTGTAAGGAGTGCTATGGTACTTGTCTTCCATGTTGACATGGAGGCCCTGGGCTAAAGTGTGTTATGCATTCTGGGTAGTATGATGCATATGTACCATATAGCACCATATTGAAAGAAAAGTTTGTTGGATAATATTGACTATTGACACAGCTGCACACTACGAGAGAGGTGCAATCTGATTCCCATCACTACCCGCTCCTAATAACTATACACTGTAATTATTAATTGACATTGATCCTAACTCCTTTTATTCCTCAGGCACCCAAGAATGTTCCATCGCAAGATGTAGGCAATCCAACTGACCATTAAACGACAAGTTAACGTAGTCACTTCGTCCTGCTTCCACACACTTTGCATGCTCCGCAGAATCTTCAGATAGATCCTAACCAGCACCAGAAAGACCGTCACTCAGGCCCTCGTCATCAGCCGCCTCGACTACAGCAATGCCCTCTATTCCGGCATCTCCATCCAGCTTCTCAGAGGACTCTAGACCATACAGAACGCTGCGGCCAGACTCATCATCGACCTCCCCAAACGAACCCATATCGCCCCCCACCTGAGAGACCTCCACTGGCCCCCCATCCAGAAACGATGCCAGTTCAAGATCCTCACACTCACCTAAAAACCCCTCCATGACCTAGGACCACCCTACCTCAAACATCAAATGAACTTCCACCAACCCGCTAGACACCTGGTCTCCTCTTCACTCGTCCTCACAGACACACCCCACATCCGCTGCACCACAGCGGTGGCCGCTCCTTCTCCTACATCGCAGCCAAGACCTGGAATGACCTCTCCTTCCAGCTCTGTACAGCCCCTTGCTGGCAGACTTCAGAAAGAGACTCAAGACCTGGCTCTTCGAAGGACACACAGCACCTAGATACCCCTAGGGGTGACAAAGTTGTGCTTTATAAAAGCTGATTGAGTGTTTGATTGATTGATTGATTGATTGATTGATTGATAGACATAGGGGGCCTAACTTTTGTGCATTTGTCAGGTTGTCAGGTTGGTTCCTGAGATAGGGAGTCAGGGGTCTTTATATGAGAATAGTTAATGTCCCAGTCTTAGTTCCAGTTCCAAAGCCTATGTTTCGATTCAGAAGATTGGCAGAGTTCCTGTGGTCTGTAGCAGAGTGGTAACAGCGGAGGAGTGAGTATTAATAGGGTTGTGCATGTACGGCTTATGCTTAGCTTGCGGTGTTGTAACAGTATGTGTGATGTTTGACGGAGCTGTTGTGAATCTTGTGTGAATGTGATGTTTAATGGCGAGAAACTGACGTTTTTAAGGGGTCCGACGTGGCCTAAGATCCCGGGATGATATTAAAAGTGTTAACAGACACTGTATTGTAATTGTCTGCTTAGGTTTTGTGGTGTCTGTCCTGAGACGTTGTTGACTGCCAAATTAAGATAGGAACATTTATCTTTACGTGTGAATATGCGTATAATTAGTGTAGTAGACCTTTTGCGCAGAGGGAAACTGTACTGATCCGAGCGACTCCCCACAGGCCGAGGATTCATTTGGATTTGTGTCTGGATAGATCAGAAAGCATTATTCCGAGTCCTTTTTTGTATGATTGAATACTGCCTATTTCTTTAGTAAAGCAGACGATTGTTATTTTTTGCTATTACATTGCATTTGTATGCTTATTGTTGAAGAAAGTGCATTTGTAAAAATTGTGAAAGAGGGTGAACCGTTGTATGGAGCGAGACTGACATCACAGTGTGCCACACTGGGATTGGTCGGATGGTGTAAAGTTGTGCTGTTATTGGTTGTTTATGTCATAGGGTGTCGCGCTGGTATTGGTTGCGGATTCTAAACACAAATTGTGTGAATATCGTAACTTATTTCCTGTTTTGAAATTAATAATTTTGATTGCGATTGTTGACATAATTAACCAAAAATGCAATGTTTGAAAGCAATATGGGATTTGGTTAGGGAAGATGTGATAATACCTGCTATATATAGAGGGAGAAGAGACGCCATCTGAGGACAGTGCAGGTCATTATATAGCGATAAATGTAGGGCTTCATACCTGTATTTGGCTTAAACAATGGCACAAGATCAATGAGAAAGAAGGTGCACTGGTGTTTCCTTGCTAGGGTGCATTTAATATATAGATTATTGAGAACTTGAGAAGGATTTTATATGAAATGAAACCGCAGCCTAGACCTACCCAGTTTGAAGCGCTCAGGGCTTGGGAGCGTGCGGCTCATGCAAGAGAGAAAGAGAGATATCAGGAAAGAGCTAGAAAGCAAATGCGTACATATGCAGACACAAGATGGGATGTAGAACAGAGAAGGTGGAGAACCAGTATGATAGAGGGAGCTAAGTTATATCCGGCATTGACGGGCAAGGAGTTTGAGAAGGATAGACAAGAGAAGAAAAGGAGAGCGAGTGGAAATGATGCCAAGGAATCAGCTGAGGAAGGTAAAAATGGTGACAGTGACACTAGTGACAGTCTTTTCAAAGTGTTGTGGTCGGAGTGCCCGCCTCCATTCAATGAAACCCAGGTAAGGGAAGATGGAAGCGCTAGTGTTAGTGGAAATTCTGGAATTGTTACTGCACCAGTAAATGTGAGTTCTAGTGCAGTGGGGGTTACCCCCATGAATGTGAACCAGAATACGATGGAAGGAAGTTCAGGGACTTGTGTCTCTGGCCACTGCATAGCTCCAAATGTTTCTACAACTTTGAATAGTCCTGATGTTCTCACTCTTCAAGTTACTATTGGTCCTGTAGTACCTATATGTAATCCTAACTCCGCAGGCAGTGTTACGTGTGACTTGACTGTTCCATCTGAGTCAAGAGCCCAAGAGAATGCTCCGGCCAAATCAAATGTGAAGTGTATTCCTTTGGTCCCAATAAATGCGAGTTCCCCTTGTGGGGCGAGTGCAGACCCATCAATATATCAGACCAAATGTGGACATTTAAGGTCAATTCCGGGACTGCCAGAATTAGGTTCACTCATATGGGAGCCAAATTTGAATTTCAACAGTAGCACACCCAGAGGAAATACAGTAACTAAAGCTTCTGAGGTGCCACATATACTAGAGGCTCAGGAATTAGATGAATGGTTGAAGGTTCATAATGTCACCCCGAATGAAAGTAGAAGTACAGAAATAAGTAAACAGGAGATTAAATCAACAATGAAAGTAGATTTGATGGATGTAGTTAAATTAAAACTCAAATTGGACGAGGTGATAAGTGGAAGTCTTGAAATGGCTCGAATAGAAACTTATCAACAAAAGAGCTTCTGTTTATGAGCAAGAATGTTACCAGAAGAGCGAGACAGGCTCATGACAAATTATCTGAAATAGCTCAGAAATATGAAGTCGATTTGGAACTGACCAAGGCTTTACTGAAAAATTGCCGGCTTTGTTTTAGTGATCAAGATTTAGAAAACATGAGAATACCAGGGTTGAAGATGCAAATTTGTGAGTTAATCCAAAGTATTCGGATCAGGGGTGCACTGGGTAAATGGGAAGCTAAATGGTCGAAAAAGAAAAGTCCTGAAAGATCAATGGGGGAACCGCCTCCTTCTTTAGAGGGAGTGTCGGGTACTACAATTTTATCTTTACGAGAAGTACCTAGTGGAGGTTATGTTCATGTACCTTGGACAGAAGTGATCTTGTGTCATTCACTAATGATTTTCCTAGGTTAAGAGAGAAACGTGTGGAATGGTATAAACAAAGTGAGCGATTTGTAAAATTTTTGAAGCTTTTGTGAACAGATTTGAATACTCTATTTGATATTGTGGTTCCAAGTGATTTCTGAACAGCATGTAAGATAGTTACAGAATGGCTGAGAGAGAACCAGCAAGAGATCCTTTGACTAATGGACTGTCATCTACAGTGATAAGAAAGTACAATCAAGTGATGACATAGTTGAAGTCTAAAGTGTCACCCCAAGATATTGACTGGGTCAAAGTTGATTTTATGGCCCAGGAATCTAAAGAGACGATTCATGCATATTAGAGACTGTTCTAGGCATTCAAACAGTATAGTGGAATGGAAGCGCTGGAGCCCAATGATATGGGACATTTTATGTCTAAATTTGTGACAAAATGAAGACCTGAGATTAGCATGATGATTCAGCAGCATTTGATTTGCTGGCAGAGCAATTCAGTGGATGAGAGTTTGAAATACACTAAGGGCCCGATTCCGATCTCGCTCGGAAGGCCTCCGAATCGGATTTGGCTTTACCGGACCCGATCAGTAGCCCTTGTTCACGACCGAATCGTACTCAATTCCGAACGATCAAGTACGAATCGAAGATCGCAGACTCGTTTCCGGACCTGAACCGCTCCGTATGTCTCGTTTGTAGACGAATCGTGCCGCGCAATGGAGCCGATTTCCGAGCGACCAAGTATGATGCGCGCGTCGAGCAGCCGGATCGAGTCAGAGCCACTGACTCAAAAAAGCTCCAGGAAGCAGACTTCGGGGGTCCGTAGCGGACCCCCCCCTTCACCCGCAGGCCTATGACTTGATCACTGGGGGGGTCCCAAGGGTCCCCCCTACACATGCCTGCACGGTGCGGGCGGGACCGATGCGTCCCGCGACAGGGGGCACCCTTGTCCGAGACGTGCGTTTTTGGTCTATTGGAGCCCATGTACGCAACGTACACCAGGCTCCCATTGACTTCAATGGTGCTCCGAGCGACCCGAGTCCGTCGGCGCTGCAGCGCATCGTACTCTGTCGCTCGGAGCCCAGGAGCCCGAGTCGCACGGAAAGCTCTACGGGTGCCAGTCGGCCATAGGGCTTTCCCAGCGAGATCGGAATCGGCCCCTAAGTATTGCAACAATGTGATTGACATGAGGCAGAAGAAACTAAAAGAGATGCTCATGGTAGCTCAAAAAGGAAAGCCTTTCAGAGAGGAAGTCAAGGGTCTCCATTTGTCAGGAATGCACCCCCATGCAAGGAGTATACCCACAGGGAGCTCCAGTTATGCAAGGTAGGAGGTGGATCTCAGTCCCAAAGTAGAGGAAGGGGAATCCCTATTGATCCAAGTACTGGAATTAATGTAGTTACATTGAAAAAGTCTAATCCATGCCACTACTGTAAAAGGTTGGGGCATTTGAAGCAGGAATATCATCTTAATCCAGCAAATCAAGGGCAGAATCCAGGGTTTGTACAGCTGCAGAACAATAATCCTATGCAGCATCAGAACATACCTAGGCCAAGGTCCCAAAATTTGAATGTGCCCCAAGTCCCAGTGATGCAAATTCAACAACCCCCGATGCCACAGCAATCTGCTGCTGGACCCAGATTTATTTCGAATCAAGTTTCAAATGTGAATAAGAACTCATTTCAGGGTAACATTCCTTACCAGCAATATCCCATGTTTGAGACATTGAGAATTTTGGTTCCAATCAGTCTGCCTGATGGTGCCTTAGGGGAGAAGAAGACTGTGTACTTGGCGCAGTCTTGGAGGTAGACCAGAGTGGTCCATATGTAGATGGTCAGGGGAATAGCCACACTGTATTATTCTTGGTTAATACTGGTGCTACCTGTTCTACTGCATGAGCAGATGAGGTTCCAGACCTACCCCTTTCTGGCAGAAGTACCCAAGTTGTTAGAGTTGCTAATCAACAAATGAGAAGTCCCATTATTGAGGAAGTCCCTGTAAAAATAGGGAATTTTCAGGATAATAACCAATTTG
Organism: Calotriton arnoldi; assembly: GCA_963921515.1. Lineage (NCBI taxonomy): Eukaryota > Metazoa > Chordata > Amphibia > Caudata > Salamandridae > Calotriton > Calotriton arnoldi. Next base: position 322,742 of record CAWUFW010009318.1, on the reverse strand, counting down.
TGGTCTGTCACTCAAGTTCTGTGAGTTTGCTTGGGCATGATTTGTTGTGCAAGTTAAATTGCACCATTTATTGCACAACAAGAGGATTGGAGTTTCAAACCCACAATGAAGATGTGACTTTTTAAATGGTTAATCAAACCCCAGTTGTTGCATTTTACCCCATGATGACACCTTTGGATCTCAGAAATACTGTGAGGAGGGAGGTTTGGGATTTATCAGGAAAGGACATTGGAATCATTAAAGCAGTTGAGCCTGTCCATATACAGATAAAGTCGAAATCGGAATATCCCAGAACACCACGCTGGAATAACTTCATTAATTGAGCAAATGATTCAACAAGGTATACTGAAGGAGTTTATGGGAGTCCTTGTAACTCATCCATTATGGGCCTCCAGAAGCCTAGTGGTAAGTACCGCAGAATGCAGGACATGCACAAGATTAATAACATTTCTGTTTCCCTTTTGTCCCATGGTACTGAATCCTGCTGTGATATTGTTTTAAGTTCCATATAAGGCTGAGTGGTTCTCCATTACTGATTTGTGTCAGGCATTCTTCGCTATACGCTTGCCTGAGGACAGTCAGTTCATCAAGGGTATACGGAGATCATATGGCTGTGTCCAAACTGGGGTGACGTGGCAAGCAAAATATTGATGGATTAAACCCAGATCTGTGACTGGGGGTGAGTGTTTGAAAGGTTTCAACACTCCATCCATCACTTTATTTTGTGATGTTGATATGTGCGCCCTAAGTGACTTAGGATATGTCCAGATGTGTGTCCCTTGTCCACTGCACCACTTGATTCAAGTTAGCCTGGTTGATGAGGGGTGATACTCCAAAACCGGTCTCAGGATGCTTGTTTCCGGTCCAGTGAGGACCTGGCTTGGCAGTTTGGGCTGGACTGTTCTCATGGGGAGCAGGGTCAAGACTGATTTGAATATGGCTGGGTCCAAACTCCGGTGAACTGGCGAGCAAAATAATGATGAATTAAACTGTGACTGGGGGTTGAGTGTTTGAAAAGTTTCAACACCCCGTCCATCATTTTATTTTCTGAAGTTGCTATACTGAGAGCCCCTCCATTTTTTACCAGATCCTTAAAAATAATTGGAGCCTCTGGTTATGCATTGTAACTCTGTCCGAGTCCAGTATATTGATGATCTACTGGCTGCGTCAAATACTCGTGAAGCATGCGCAATTGACATTATTGCATTGTTAAACCACTTGGCTCAGAATGGACATAAAGTGTCCCCTAGCAAGTTGCAGCATTGTTTGAAAGAAGTCTTGTATCTTGGTCATCACACTGAGAAAGGAGTCATAAAGGTGTCTCAGGAGAGAATTTCACTGATTTTGCAAATGAAACCGCCAACAACCCAGAAAGAGGTCAGGATGTTCTTGGGAATGGTGGGTTACTGTCATCAGTTGATACTCAACTTTTCCCTAGAGGCCAAGTCTTTACAGGGACTGACACACAAGGATGTGTCGGATCCTGTGCCTTGTTTGGTTGCCTTCCTAGAGTTGAGAGAAAGTCTCGGCCACGCCCCGGCGCTTGGAATGCCCGATTACAACAAAGCATTTTCGCTTTTCTGGAGTGAGAGGGAGGGCTGTGCTCTCAGTGCTTACCCAGATGCAAGGAGATGCCCGTAGACCTGTAGCATATTTCTCAGCTACTTTAAATCCAGTAGCAGTGGCTCTGCCTGGATGTCTTAAATCTGTGGCGGCCGCAGGTGTCAGCATTGAGAGATGTGAAGGTATTGTCATTGGTCATCCTCTAACAGTGTATGTTCCTCACTCTGTAGAAATACTGTTGACACGTACTCGCAGACAGAATTTGACAAACAGCCGACTGACCCAGTATGAGCAGATCATACTGGTGGCTGAAAATGTTACATTGAAGAGGTGTTCTGTTTTGAATCCTGCCACTCTTTTACCACTTCCTGAGACTGACAATGATGAAAATGAAATAGAGCATGACTGTCTCGATGTTACTGAATTGTGCACCAAGCTGAGGCCAGATATATAAGATGAGCAACTGCCTGAATCTGACTTTGCATTGTTTGTGGATGGTTCGTAGCTGCGAGACCATGAAGGAAATTTGCAAGCTGCCTATGCAGTTTGTACAGTTTCAGGCGTAGTAGAAGCATCGTGACTCCAAGACGTGTTTTCAGCATAAGTGGCTCTATTGATTGCTCTTACAAGAGCATGCTGTGTCTCAGACCAGCAGAGAGTGACCATTTTCACAGATAGTCAGTACGGCTTTGGTGTCGTTCATGATTTTGGACAGTTATGGTCCCAGGGAGGGATTATGACATCCTCAGGCTTGCCCATTCGAAATAGAGAGCAAGTCCGAAAACTTCTTCAAGCATTGCAGATGCCTGCACAATTTGCAGTTGTCAAGCATGCGGCACATTGTAATGGTGATGATAATGTGACAGTTGGCAATAGATATGCCGATAAGGTCGCCCGATACTGTGCTTCCAGTCCTTGTACCCATAATGCAGAATATACAAAAGAGCGGACAGATGAGACTAACTAAAGCCTTTTGATAACCACAGCTGATACTTAGGAAGAATTCAAGAGGTTTCAGGAGGAAGTGTCAGAGGCAGAACAGCAGAGTTGGAGCAAGGCAGGTTATGTTAAGAGAGATGAGGATGAGATTTGGGTTTCAGAGGATGGAAGACTAGCGTTGCCTAACAGTGTTTCACCCCCAATGGCTAGGCATTATCATGGTCTGACTCATGTAGGGAGAGATGACATGGTCAGGTTGTTTTGGCAAGCCTGGTTTAATCCAAGGTTTAGATTGATGGCTGAAGCGTCATGTCATAGGTGTATTGTGTGTCAACAGACTTATGTGGGTAAAAGGACAGCAGTCAGGTGGTTAGGTGGTCTTTTCAACAGGATGCAGTTGGATTTCATTGAGATTCATGTGTGTAATGGATTGTGGTATGTGTTGGTTGTTGTGTGTATCTTCTTACGGTGGGTGGAGGCATACCCCACACGAAGGAATGACAGTCTCACAGTAGCAAAATGATTGTAGAGGAAGTTAATACTAAGGTCTGGCTTCCTGACTTCTGACCGAGGTATGTACTTCAACAATGAAATCTTGAGGATGCTGTGTGCTGCTTTACAAGTTGAACAGAATCTACTTTGTAGCTACAGACCTGAGGCTTTGGGTCTGGTGGAGCAGGTCAGTGGGACTTTGAAATCCAGACTTGCCAAAGTGTGTGCTTCTACGTCTTTGAAATGTCCTGATGCTTTGATGCTTGTGTTGATGAGTTCTGCAGTGTGCCTGATCATGGGACTGGACTCTCTCTCCATAAGATCATCATGGTAAGGGCAATGAGGTTGCCAGCAGTGCTTGCAAATGCACTTGTGAACATTACTGATGATCTGATACTTGATTACCGCAAAGGACTTGCTGATGTGGTATTTTTTTGTGTCTCATCAGGTTCAAGCTGCCACAGCCCCACCTCATCAGGAGCAGTGCCATGACCTTAGTCCTGGGGACTGGGTCCTGTTGAAGAAGCAAGTAAGAAAGAATTGTCTGGAGCCTCGTTGGCATGGGCCGTACCAGGTGATCCTTATCACCACGAGTGCTGTGACATGCAGAGGTTTCCCCAATTGGGTGCATGCTGGCCATATTCGCCGAGTTTTGTACCCCCTTGATGATATAACAGCACCTCTCAGAAGCACCAGTAGTGATCGAGAGACCACGAGAGCAGGATAGTCAAGCTGTTGGGGGCCATCAAAAATCTGAAACAGTACTTGTTCGGTCTGAGGGGGGTCCTGGATGGTCGGTTGTGAAAGCTGAAGAAGAGGCTAGTCCTGTGGTTGTGACTGAGCCAGATTCAGTCCCTGATGAAGGGCCTAGTGCTGTAGAACTATGAGTGGCAGACGGAGAATGGAGGCCAGACAACAGGAGAGGGGGAGACTGGTACTGCAGGGAGAAGGTGACGTCCCAGTTATTCTGGAAAACACAGAAGTTTCTATTTTGAGTGACGGAGAAAGAGAGGGGAATACGCTCAGAAGGAAAACGAGAGCAAGAGTGCCTTGTTGGAGGTACTCTTGCCCTGAATTGACTTACTTCCTTGCAAATGACAGAGAGAACGTGTTCTGGGAATTCTTGAATCATTGTGAAAATTCAATTGAAACATCAGGAACTTGATCTTCAATTTGATCTTACACTTGAACTTCCTTTGTTAGTGAAATTGAGTGCCTTGAGACATCTTGGGCCAGATGTACGACCATTGTGATTTACGACTCGCAAATTGAGACAAATTGCGAGTCGCAAATCACAATGTACAACAATGTCTCAGACACTGTTAGCGATTCCCAATGGGGTCGCAAAATGTGAGGCTCATGAATACTAATGAGCCACTCGCAATTTGCGACCCCATTGGGAATGACTGGCCCTCCCAGGGATGGTGGCATGCTGGGCTCAGCAGACCACCATGTCTGGGACTGCTTTTCAATAAAGCAGGTTTTTTTTTTTAATGCAGCCCGTTTTCCTTAAAGGGTCCCTGGGACCACTGCCTGCCCTAAAAAATATTTTCCCCTGCATTTGCAAAGGGGAAGGGGTCCCTTCTTAAAGAGGGTGGTAATTTGCGAGTGTTTTGCAACCGCAATTGTGGTTGCAAAACATTCATACATGGCTTTGGGGTCGCTATTAGGAAGGGAACACCCCTTCCTAATAGCGACTCGCAATTCCTAAATAGCGAGTCGCAAATAAATTGCTACTCACTATTTAGGAATTGTACATGGCCCTGTGAACTTTTGCATGCGCAAACGGGTCGCAAACCCGTTTGCACATGCAATTTAGAGTCGTACATCTGGCCCCAAGTTCTGAATGTGGTCGAGTTTCCTTTCTTGGATGCAAATGAGTTCCCTGTGTTAGTTGATGAACTTAAACACTTCATTGTGGAACTGATTGTCAGTGAATGTGAACCATTTATCATTAGAGATGTTAACTAGACTTAGTAGGCAAGAAAGAAGATTCACAAAGACTTTGTACATAATTTGTTGCATACCATTTGAACTTGGTTTTGCTGCTTGCAGAGGTCGAAATCAACAGAGAGGCCTCTGTAACTGCTACGTTCCACCCCATGGTTTAGATTCAAATGAAGAAATGGAAGCCAATAAAAATACTAATACTAATACTCATAGGCGTAGAAACATCATAAAAGGTACACTAAAAGTTGTAGTTGTAGTATTGATCATACTGCGTACAGGGTTATATCCAGCTACATAAAAGTCAGCAGAAATATGATCTACTGTTGCTACTATCGCATCAGATCCTGCCTATAGTAAATTACAATTGTGGGGGACGCGCTGCTGGGGCTGTTCTCTGCCCACACCAGATTTCTGTTTCCCCGCCTGCCTGCCGTGTGGGGCTGCTGGGATCGGACGCGGTCCCCCAGCGTGCCCTTTGCTTTTTGGAGGAGGGTGAAGTCCTCCAAATGCCTTGTAAGCACCAGGTAACTCCCACAGTGCAGGACAGGCTGCTCTTGCTGTTATCTGCCCGCACTGGATTTTTGTTTACCCGTCTGGCTGTCGTGTGGGGCTGCAGGGGTGGGATCGGTCCCCAAGCGTGCTCTTTGTTTTTTGGAGGGGGCGAAGCTCTCCCGATGCCTTGTAAGTGCCAGGTAACTCTCCCAGTCCAGGACGTGCGTGGGCGTGCCCGGGCCGCGCCCTGACCAAGGGCGTGCCCGGGCCGCGCCCTGACCAAGGGCAGGTCCGTCTGTGCCCGTCCACGCCTGTCCGCATCCGGACAAGGCCGATCCGGGCCGCCCCTCTAATTTATTTGCTCCCTGGGAGCCCTGTTGTTTGTTGGCCTGCTTCTACCTGTAGGGGTGGTACTTTGCCCTCCAGAGACCCTCTGTGTGTGCTAAGAAAATGAGATTAACATGCTTAGAACACTTGGTCCACCCTAGCCCATTATAGATTGCAAGAGCCCGGGCTGGGCCACCTTGGCCTACAGGGTAACACACACCAGCTGCTTTAGCATACGTGCTATAAATCATGGGCAAAAGGAAGGTGAGAGTACCACGGGAAGCGACACAATTACTACCATTGACTTATTTCTGGTAAGAGCAGCAAATGTCATCTCAAATGAGATTGCACTGACAGAGAGGAGACTTTCACTGGAGGCCTCGAGAGGTGATTTTGGTTTGAACCCTCAAAGTTCGGTGGAGGTGGTGTTGTGACAGCTGTTGATCCCGTGTTGGATATGGTGGATGTAGTGGACCGATCCGACTGAGATATTACACCCTCTGCCGAACCAACGTTTAAGAAAAAGAGGGTGGGGGCAAGAGATTGACATCGGGATGTAAAGAGGCGAATTCTACCATGGAAGTGGGTAATGATGTTAAATTGGACATGGTGGTGGATAAGTTGCTCCCAAAGCTTGAGGTCATGTTTAAAAGTCTGTTGGCACCCATACTGTCTCGCTTGGAGAAGATAGAGACCAAGTTATGTCAGCTTCCTCAACTTAATATCGGTGCCTCAAATGTTATGCTTGTGGTGGCTGTATCCAAGGGCAGGAGCGGTCCACAGGGGATGTTCAAGAAATGGGAGCTGCTGGTATTGGGGAGACGTTGGGTGGGCCTAGTTACACTGTGTCAGTGGGCTTAAATGCAGCTCCACCCCTGCCTGGGGGAGAGTTTGGGGACAGGAATGGGACGCATGGAACTGTGTCACCTCAAAGCTCAACAGGGCAGGCTATCCAACAGTGTCGGGCTACTGAATCGAGTGCTCTAACTCTAAACAAGTCAACAAGGGCATGCCCGAGCACTGCTATGCCTTTGCATATCCCCCCCAGTCGGCATCCCTAGTCGGTATTCTACTAAGGGGTACCCCCTATCAAGCAAGACGTGAGGGAAACCACGGTAGATCTTATCTTTAAGGTGAAACATTGGTGTGACACGTCCCTAGTGAATGGGCACCTCCTGTCCCCCCATATTATAATGACAAGAAGGATGGGACATAAGGTGAAGAAGAACACTGAGGGGGATTGTATTGTAATTAATTAAAGACACCCCATATTTACCAGCAAACTCGTAGAGAGTAGTTTTCTAGCTCAGGATAAGGCTACAAGCATTGCGATTGTTCCCATTCAGTACTTTTATCCTCCTCATCACTCTCCTTTAGTAGGCACAGGTTGGTCTACTTTGAGGCCCCAAGTGACGACACATGGAGAGATCCCTAGGATGGAAATACCACTTGAAAATAGGTTTGCACCTCTCTGTGGGGTGGAAGATAATGATTGACTGTTTCCACAACAAGTTCCCAGGGCCCAGCACATATTTCCGAGGATTCTAACCTCTCCTTATTGAAAGTTATGACATGGAACATAGCCGGTCTAAAGTCCAAAAGGGATGATGTAAGGTGGCTGGAAACCTTTGGGGGGAAACATATTGTGGCAATGCAGGAAACATGGGACACAGAAAATTATTTTTTCATAGATGGCTGCTCCTTGATTTTTTAAAGCAAGGTCTTGTTTTCCCGCTGGGCATGCTAAGGGTGGCCTTTTTACCTTAATATCTCTTAAGATTCCTTGCACCTCTGCCTTAGTTGTAAATAATACGCCAAATCTCCTGGCTGTTGAGTTGGTGTTTAAAAATAATCCTCCTCTGTTGGTGGTGAATTTATATAATTCCTTTGGCAGGAGCACAGCGAATGAACATATTCTTGTGCTGAGGCACTTTCTGGAAAACTTTGGAGAAAACAGGTTTGGGTGTCCCCAGGTTATATTACTTGATGATTTATTATTCATCTATGTCAGAAGGGCTGTGTCTTGGCGAAAGGGCCTTTAGATTTAATACCAGTGACAACTCATTTTGAACATTCTGAATGAGGTGTTCTGTTGTAGGAATTCTTGGTGGCCAGCAATTTGCATTTCTTGGAACAGACGGGATGGCGAAGTGATTCCTTCCTTCACTGGCAGGGGTTGCTCATCATTAATTTATTTTATTATTTTATCAGATCCATTGGCCACCTTAGTTAAATCCCTGAGAATAACTTGGAGTAAATTCCGCGACCATAATCCTATAGAGTTGGATCTGGTCTGGGCTTTAACTAATATTGATGGGAAAATAAAAAAAGGTTTGTCCAATAGTTTACTTAGTACCAAGGACCAGGCTTGAAGAGTGAAGTTGGTGAAGGTGACCCCAGAGACAGTTTTGGAAGATCTCTACTCAACAAATGTGGAATATATTGCTTTATGTATAAAGGAGGGCACTCAAGATAAGAATGTACTTGATGCCTATAGTTGGGTATGCGAGCAAATTGCCTGAATCTTGTGTCCCATGGCAAACATAGGAACAGTAACGAGGTCAGATGGTTTGATGGTAGCTGTTCCAGGGCCTATAGGAATCTGATGGCTGCCTTAAGTCAACTCCTAGGGATGAGGACAAGATCAGGGCATGCAGGAAAGCCTACAAGTTGGCAACGCACCTGTGGAAAAAAGAAATCAAGGAATAAGCTTGGTCGGAGCTATTACAACCATGTGTTATGGCCAACAGTGCAAACTTTGGGAGATTGTGAATAGACCTTCTCTCTCTGATTTAGGTAACTCCTAGGTGGATTGTACAATTGCACCCGACAGATGGGTTACTCATTTTGAGATAATGTATAGTGGGAGGGGGGTGAAAGGTCCTGATACCTTGTGGGAGTCAGGGAGTAACACCCAGCCTCTGATCTTCAGTTTTGAGGAAGTGAGGAAAGCCATTCTTGCCACGGCGGGGGGGAAAGCGCCAGGATCAGACAGGGAACCGCCAGATCTCTATATAGCTGATCCTCAAATTTGTGCAAAGGTGAGTTTTTAATGTTGCTTGCAAATGTGGTTTCCCACCATCCTGGTTGAGTGGCATTATTTTACCCATCTTCAAAAAGAGATCAGGGGATGACTCGCATTGTTACTGCCCCATCTCCCTTTTGGATTCGGCTGCTAAAATCATTGGGAAGGTTGTTCTGGAGTGTTTAATTTTATGTCTTTATAACGCTAATGTATTATCTGAACTGCAGTATGGGTTCAGTCAGGGGAGAGGGACCCTGGATCAGTGTGTGAATCTGCAGCTGATTGTGGGTAAATATACAATAGCTAAAGGGGGTTATCTGTACATGGCCTTTATGGATATTACCTCAGCCTTGACCGGGTTAATAGATCAAAGCTCTGGCCTCTTTTACTGGACGGGGGCATAAAGGCAGAGCTGGTGGCTTTTTTACATAATTTTCACTCTACTCTCTCTGCTGTGGTGAGGTATGACAAGAACAGTAGTATATCTGCACCCTGGAGGGTTTAAAGGGGGGTAAGACAGGGGTGCCTTTTGGCGCCCCTGTTATTTACCCTATATATTAATAGCCTGGGAAAGGTTTTGACCGCTGCTTGCAGGGATATTCCCTGGGCGGGCCCAAACCCCATTCCCACCCTATTATACGCTAACGATGCGGTCTTGATAGCTCGGACCGCTGTGGGTCTCCAACATCTTCTGGATGCTTATATTGATTTTATGGAATCCTTAGACCTTTCTACTAATTACACCAAGTCGCACACTATGACCATTGGCTGCCGGAAGGCCCCCGGGAAAAAGTTCTACGGTAATGGGGTCGAACTTACCAAAGTATTTACCTTTCCATGTTTGGGGGTGCTTTTAGATGACAGAGGCTCCTGGATCCCGCAATTATCCCTTAAAAAAAACATACTGTTGAGAGCAATAGGTGCAACAATGGATTTTGCTGAGAGACTTGGGGCCAAACCAGTGCCAGCCCTAGTGAAGGTTTAGCGTGAAAAATGCATCCCAATGGCAAGCTGTGGTTGTGATGTTTTGGGGGTATAAAGACATCATGGAGCTACAGGTGGTGGAAAACAAATTTCTGCGTAGATTACTTTCAGTCTCTGTGAGTACACCGTTGTTTATGATTCGTGAGGAGGTTGGGTTGGGATATATTGTTGATTATTTTGCCTTGGCTCCTATTATGCGATGGTTTAAAATGCTGTCGAGTCCTGCCTTAAAAGTTAACCAATTGATGATTGAAGATTGTAGATCTCTCACGGGCACACTACATATACCATGGCTTAGGTACATTTAAGATATGTTGGAGAGTATGGGATGTGTAGAGATGTTTACCAACCCAAAACCCCTACGGCCTAGGGAGATGCAGGACATACAAAATATGTTTTTGTCTAGGTGGCAAGGTGAAGGGGAGACAAGGGAGCTCTCCAAACCCACTGTGAAATGACACATTATGCTGATAACTTGTCCTCGGGGGAATTGTATTTGTCGTCTGTAAATAATGTATCATTGCTTTTTATTGACAAGGTTTAGGTTTAACATAATACACTGGCTCCTAGCTGTCCCGAAGAGTTTTCATAAACCGGGAGATCTGAAACCTTCTTTATGTGATAATTTCTCTGCACAAGACATTACGCATTTTTTATTCTTTCGTATTTTTAAAGCATAGATTTATTCTCCCTTTGTTTAAAAATAACCATTTTGCACAAGTGAAACCAGCTCTTCTGTATTTACAAATGTTGTCTTCCCCCTTGGTTTGTTTTGGGGTTGCAAGCTTCCTCTCTGGTGCCCTTAGACTTAGGAAAAAGCTATTTAATGAATAGGGTATCTTCTTATTTGTTGCTAGCCACCTTTGCTGTATGGTTTTATATGGTCTTTTTATATTTTTATGGATGGATGTTTTTATAATTATGTATTCTTTTTATGAATCTTTTTTAATGGTTGTTGTCTTTGTATGGTTCCTATTTACTGAATAAAGTTGATTTGACCTTGACCTCAAACAATTATGGGGGGCTAAGAAGTTTCACATAGATTTGTCAAGAGGAGACTATTCTTCCAATGCTTATTTTAGAGTGTTTTATGGGGACATTGACAGTATGAATGCAAGAGATTGTTATGTATGCACTCAGTTGCATTCCTCTTTTGCTGAGGGTATCACCAACCATCACATTCCTTTGACATATGGAATTTCATGTAGTCTTTTGTTAAGCTTATTCTATAGATAGGAAAGTTTTCAATATTATTTTTTGAATTTTGATTTAGTCCTTTCAGAGATTCCCATGTTTAAACATCTAAATAAGAATCCTTATTTTAAAGGCGCAGAGATTGCAGGCAAATATTTTGCATCTCTTAAGTACTAGATACTGCATATGCACATCGACATAATTTGACTTGTTCAATGTCAGATGTGGAGAAGAAATTCCTGAACGTAGTGGAAGACAGAAGAAGAGATCTGGAGTCTAACTTTGAAACTGATACAGCTCCTAAAAGACATCTTGGGTCGAGTAGTGAAGAACTCAAATGTCAGCTGAAGGGTAATTTGCCTGCTTTAACCTTAGATTAGCAGCATAAGGGAAAGCTTACATACACGTTGACCAGAGCTATATAGATCCGTTATTTTTAGGACAGAGTGTCTGCGAATACATTTTTGAGGCAAGAGGAAAGAATGATCTTTACTTAGAAGGACAGGATACTGTGATCCCTGGAGTGTATTTTATTTTTGGGCAAAGTGTGTATTTTAAGTTGCCCCATGGATGGCATGGAACATGCTATCTTGGTATAGTTTTCCCTAAAACCTATCACGTAGAACATTTTGATGATCCTGTGTGGGAAAAGAAACATAGAACTAAGCGAGGTGTTGGTGAAGCGGAAGTGGTAGGGGATATTTTTGGTGCCATAATACCATCTGTAGGTGTGGATCTGAAAGATTTGAAGATTAGAAAGCAGTCTACAATAATGGATAAGTTGGCTACTAGTACTGCAAATTTTATATTGCTTGTAAATTCTGAAATGATTAGGATAAGGTCTATGGTTTTACAAAACCGACTTGCATTAGACCTTTTACACGCAAAAGAGGGCAGAGTCTGTAGGATGCTCAAAGTCCCGCAATACTGTCCTTAAATTCCAGATGAAAGTCAGGACTTGGACAAGAATATTTGGAATATATCTGGGTTTACAAAGGATGTGAAAGAGTTGGAAGCAACAGGAGCTTGGGAAGCTATTGGGAATGGTTTGTCTGCTGTAGGAAAGTGGCTTGAAAATCTGGGAAGTAGAATTTTGGGGTCCAATTTGAAACCCCATTTGATAATTGCTCTTTGTGCAATATTCTTATTCATGATCTTTAAGGGATATAAGTATGCACAAGATAGATGAGGAGTAAGGAGGAAGAGAGCAGATGTGGAGCTGGAGGAGAGTCTGAGTAAATACTATGATGACATGAAACAAGTCTAGGATTCTAGACAAAAGATGCTCAAAACCAAGAGGTTTTAGATGGTCCATCTGATAACATCAGATTATAATCTGTGATGGCTTTATTTTGCCATCAGAGGGGAGACTGGAGCAGCGTAATTGTGGCTCTACCCTTTCATGATTGAATAGGCCACATATATGCTTACTTACGGCCTCATGTATTCATGTGACATAATATGATTAATGAGGTGTAATGCACTTGAACCAATATAGAAAGTGCATTTAACGGGTAACCTCGACATTTATATGTGTGTGCATATTAACGTTTCCTTTATGGTAGCAATGAATTGCAGTTCTCCTATATATCTACATTTGTGTGGTTTGAATAACATTGTTGATCCTCATGTATCAATGTATTCATTTAAATAATATCTTGAATCCAATATATAACTGGAAATGCATGTACTCAAATAGCATTTTGCTTATATAATGTGACTGCCTATGTATCTGTAATCACGCAGTTACAATGTGTGCTGAGATGCTTTCCATGTAAAAGTTGGCCAAAGGCCTTTAGCATTTGGATTTCACAATGTTTAACCTTCAACGTGAATATTTGCTTCAGGTGCAATGTTTTTCTCTCCTCTGCAGGTGCAGTGCATGAACTAATGAATAAGGAAAGGCACGTTGTGTGAACGAGATAGGGAAGTTCAAAAGGAGTACTCTTGGCAAGGATGATAAGACTAACTAATGAAGGGAGAACTATCTGTGTGGAATGTGGAGATGGAATCCAAGTACGTTCTGATTATCTGGATCAAAGAAGGGAGTTGCGAGTGTAGTTGCCATAAAGTACTGTTTGAAAGGTGGACATTAATGAGACCTTTGATATCAGATTCTAGAAGGTTCTTTCTGTGTGTATAATTAAGGAAACACTCTTTAGCTTGTTCAGATTCCTTTCAGACTAGGAGAGGTACAGACCTCTTTGCTTTACTTCTGTTATGTGACTTTATGCTATGCAAGATTCTTTATTTGGAGAATGTTTACAGAGTTCTACTATGGTGACACCTTTTTATTTTACTGGATCTAATTAGGGTTTTCGCATCTAGCATTAATTAGTGTAGGTTAGTTAAGGAGAATTAATATTCCCTCATGCCTCATAGGCAGGAGGATCGAAACTTCCATTCTAATCATCAGATGGTATTCCTTATCCTTTGTACTGTGGCTACTGAATTCCTCAGGTGCTTTCTGTTATTGAGGATAAACTTTGTGCACCAATTTGGCTTCCCATTGGTAATTCTGTATTTTTATACTATGTTTCTGAGACTGATTTATATGACTTTGGCTCTGAATTTGTAATGTCTATAAGTAATCCCACTTATTGACTCAGAGCTTTACTGTGAGACCAAATGAGTTACACTGTAATTATAGATTGAAATTGATCCTAACTCCTTTCATTCCTCGGGCACCCATGAAATTTTAATCGCAGGGTGTACGCAAAGGGGGCCCACCTTTTGTGCGTTGTCAACGTGCTAGTGTCTTATACGGCCACCGCAAAGGCCAGGGAAGGGTAGTGCACCTTTGAAAAAGTTGGATTTGTTGTTACTTACACATGGAGTGACAATCTAAGGGAGAAGGAAAGGAATGTAGCTATTTTATCTGTCGACTATACTCATCAGGCAATAAAAAATTATCAAATAATAATCATGTGACTGAAAACTGTTAGGGACCTGTCCTGGAAGCTCAATTTCTGTATTAAACCTGTTTCAGAATTTTCACAGATAATTCTTCAGGTCGGTAGCAACAAGCATAGTGAGAACATGATTTGCCCAGTATCCAACAATTTTGTCAAGTTAGAGACCCGGGGGCAAATTTATGAGAGGGTTGCATCACGTTTGCACCATGCAACATGGTACATGCGTGACACAAACCTCTAAGTAAGATTTTTTAAGTCATGCAAAGCCACTTTGCATGGCTCCAGAAATTTGAGGTAACGCAATGCAGCGCAAGTCGCATTGCATTACTCTGCCTTGGGAAGGCTTCCATGGGTATTGTGTGGGTGTTCCTAACCAACTCCCATGGATTTTGATGCATTCCCAGATTTACAAGACTTTGTGAATCTGAGAATGTGCCAAAAAGATACGCCTCCCCAGGAAAGGCATAATGATGAGAAATAGCTTTATTTCTCCATGTTACTTCCTCTTTCTATGTGTGCTGCATTGTGCAGCACACATAAAAAGAGGAATATGTCTCAGGATTGTTTTTGTGCAGGAAGGTGTCCCGTCCTGCTTACAACGCAGGCACCCTTGCCCCGTGGTGCAAGGGTGCCTGTGTTGGTGCTAGGCAGCCCATTGTGCATCAGCCCATTGTCGATCAGCACAGGGGGAAAAGTCAGGAAAGCCCATTCCTTATGCGTTAAATACGGTGCACTCCTGCCCTTTCCCAGTGATGGCATGCAGCGCAGCAAGGTGACTTGATGCTCTGCACTGTGCCACTTTTTCATAAATTTGCTCCCCGTCGGTTTGCAGCACCACACTGCTAAGTCCGAGGCCTTCAATTTTTTCACCATACCACACTTTGGTGAGTAGACAATGACACAGGTTCCTGTGTCCCACAGGGTTATATCCTGGGTATGTAGTGTTCCAGTCCAGTATATCACACATTTTCTCAAATAAATTTATAAAGTGTTTGTATTATAGTCCATAACAATTTGGTCTCATGGGAAGGGGTAAATTAAAAATCATGTCTCCTGGATTCTAATTTGCCCACACTTTCTAATTTATTCATTAGAACCGAGCTGGAGGTCAGTATCAGTGGCGGCTCCTCCGCTAAGGTGGAGGAGCGTTGGCCCACTGTGCAAAAAGGAAAAATAAAATTACAATACGTATCGCTATTGTCATTTTATTTTTCCTATTGCATGCAGTCAGCGGCCTGTGTGCAGTGTGGGGCGGGGCTGGCCAGAGCAGGGGAGGAGTGGTTTGCACTCCCAAAGTCCGCATGAACTGTTTGGCCGGCGCTCTTGGGCCAACCAAACAGTTCATGCGCACTTTGCATGTTCCTACCTGGCTGCATAACACAGCCTGGTCAGGAACATGCACAGGCTCCCTGTTCCAGTCTGAGCGCTGACCTTGTGATTGGCTCAGGGGAGCCTGTGTGCCGGTTGCTTCCTGCTGCCGCCGGACTGCAGAAAGAAAGAAGGAAGAGGAGCCAGAGGAGGTGGCGGCCGGCCGTTAAAGGTAAGTGCTTTTTTTTGTTAATTAACCCCGAACCCCAAAACCCCCGTCCGGTCGCAGCCACTACTGATCAGGTTGACAGTACGGCACAGGGACTGATGTTCGCGTCCGTGGAAAATGGGAGCGCTCTGGGGTCCTGCACTGGTGTTAAATGTAGTGTAAAATTCCTGAGAAGCCCGGATTGAGGGCAGGTGCACGGAAGCTGACCTGATTCACTGTACCTTTCTGTTTGATGGCTCTACTCCATTGCCTGTCTTCAGTAAACACGTCTGCAGTAAAGCAGAGAGTCAACACTCATATATATTATAAATTCGGGTTGTGTCCTTTTTCCCTTGGTGCAAATAGATTTGCTCCATTTCTCTATTGCACGTACAGAGACGTTTGTAGAAGTAGGTTTTCCTTTTTTTTTTTTTTTTGCATCCGTGCAAAGTTTTGCATTAAGACACCGAAACTGCAATTAAGTCTTCGAGTCTTAGCCTCTCTGAGTTCTCTGCCAAAAACAAACTTCATGTTAATTGCCTGGGAAACCCCCGGGCAGGCAGGATGCTGGCTTCTCATCGAATGCTGCAGCATCAGAATCCAGGGGCCACCATCCCATTTACACTGTTTTGGAAAGAATTGTCCTGAGCACTCAAAGTAAAAAAAAAATTAACGCCCAAAAAGAAGTTGTGATGTTTTCGTTTTTATGCCTCTGTTGTCTGTTTATTGGATCTCTTTATAAGTGGGTAGAGATTAAGACACACATATATGTACATTTATCGTCTTTGTGTATGTAAAGTAGCATATTCTTTTCTGTCTTATGAGATAGCATGTATATACTTTTTTGAACTACACTTCTCAACATAAATCAAAGTTTTTTGGACCTAATGGTGGGTGGAGGTACTACAAATATTTGTACCTGCATATATTTTGATGTATGGTTGTTTATGATTTTAGCCCTGAGGAAGTCGGAGGCAAATGTACCACTATGACGAAACACGTGTTCGCTGTGTAGAGTGTTCTACTCTGTACATGAACTGTAAAGAAACAAGGACCCACTGAAACACTTGTAGATCCAATAAACAGAAAACAGAAGCATAAAAACAAAAACATCACAACTCCTTTTAGACATTACATTTTTTTTTACTTTGAGTGCTCAGGACAATTCTTTGTATAATTTTTAACCTTTTTGTTTGGGTTATATATTTGGGTTGTTAGATTGCCGACCCCTGCGCTAGAACACTGAGTTGTGGAATTACATTTAGTTACATTTCCCTGACACATTGTGGAGAGCGCCTGGTTGCTTGGCTACCGGCCTTCTTTGAGTAGTGTTTCAAACTGTTGTGTGATTGTCTGTTATAGCTTGAACACAACACAAAGATGTATTAAGGGCTTGTGTTAGGGTTTGTTGTGTATTACGAGCTCTTGCTTTCTTTGGTAAATGCACCCCTCCCTTCCCCGGTCTGTGCAAGGAAATGATTTTAGCACTAGTGTAGTTATTGTAAACTGGGCTTAGAGCTATGCAAATCCAGTTAGAACTTTAACTAGCTACATAACACAGTGCACTTAATGAGTTATGCTTCTATGCTCATTGCTTGTAATTTGACATTTAGTAACGTACCAAGAGAATTTGTGTTTCTTTATGTTCATATGAGCAGGACACAGTGCTCGTGGCTGTAGCGCAGGAGGTCACTGTAAGTACAGAGATGGAGCAGAGTACAAATTAACATCACGAGCGCAGCAAAGCAGTATGGGCAGTGGCAGCCGCCGCAAACTCAAGTGGGGGGGGCGTGAGCAGGGAGGATGCAGGATTAGGGAAATAATAATAATTTTTTTTTAAAACATACCTGTTCTGCCGCCGACGCTGCTGGTAGCCTCAGTGCTTCTCTTCTCTCCTGCTCCCCACCCAATCTCGACGCTGCTCTCAACAGCATGAAACCAGCACCAGGATTGGTCTGAGCTGCCTGGTTTGCCACTCAGACAGTGCCTTGGAGTCTGTGCTGTTTCTGAACCCTGGCTGTGCAACACAGCTAGGTTGGAGAGACGTAAAAGCACATGTCTGTTTGGCCGGCCTAAGACGGCTGGATAGACTGACATGCCCACTTTACAGTGCACCTACCACTCCTTCTCCCTGTCTTGGCCTCGCCTCGCCCCACCCAAGACTCCCTGGCTCAGTCAGTCAGTGGAAAAAAAAATTAATATTGTTTTATTATAATTTTACTTTTCGCTGACTGACTCAGTGGGGCAACGCTACACCACCTTTACGGAGGAGCCGCCCGTGAGTATGGGTACCATTTATGTAGGCATTCAAGATGACACAGTGTTCATTTACGTAGCGCCACCAGGGGGCAGCAGTAGGTAGATTGGGCAAAGGTAAAGTGAAATAAATCTATCCCGAGTTTGGATGGCCGTGACTTAAACAATTACAGCATGTGTCAATGTTATGTATTAAATTAATAAACTGTGAACAATAAGCCGCAGTGGGACCCTACAGTGCCCAGAATTAAGAGGGCCAGAACTGGCGGCCGTGTTTTTTCATATAGTGCCGCTAAACTCTGGAACTCCCTCCCGCTGTCCCTTCGTAGGGAACCTAACCATCTTATATTCCGAAAACAGCTAAAGACCTGGCTCTTCCCATAAAGGGGTTGCCCACTCTAGCTTCCGCTGCAGCGCTGGGATGCCTCCGGGTAGCCACGCGCTATATAAAAGCCTATTTCATTTCATTTCATGCACAGAACTTGAACTAAGGATGCGCTGCGGTCCCAATACGGCTCCTTTAAGGGAGAAGGTTTCGAGTTCAGCCTTGAAGACCTTCCAATAGGACACATTCCGATTTGAAAAGGGCAGGAGTCCCCGAAATTTGTCTCAGCCGAGATTTGTCGCAGCTCCTGACATTTTTTTTTTCAATTTTGTCTGTCTGTCAGTCAGTTGGAGAAGGCTTAGCTACAACTGGGCCTCTTACTAACATGTTGTTCCATATGTGCAAGAAGTGTAGGTTATCAGTCCATGATAGTGGTGTTCAGTGCATAAAATGTAAAGATATAAGTGAAGGTTTCCCGGCTGAATGCTAGGAGTGCTGAATACCAAGGATACCTAGTCTGGATTCAACCTCACGCCCCTTTTTTCCACCAACCTACTCTCCCTTTCTCTCCCTTTTGCTCTTCTTCATCATCCCTGCATTCTTTTTGCCACTCTTTTCCTCCTCATTCTTTCTTCCTATCTACCTTTTCTCTCATGCTCTGGTGGTGCTTGTAGGGCACAGACCATCTTTGAAAGCGATCACCTGTGCTTGGATGTGCACCCACCTGTACGATGAAGCTGACTAAGGTCAACCAGAAAGGTAAGTGTGTTCTATGATGCACTCAGTTTGACGTCACTTTCGTACATATGCTATGGAACTAAAGAGAGGGACAGTCCTAGTACTGGTGGAAGATAGCAGAGGTGTGATACTGACTCAAGTTACTTTCTGTTTACACCATGCGCAGTTTAAGGTACAATTAAAACCAGATTTGCAATCCAGGCACGAGGCCAGCAGCTTGGGTCTTGATACAGCAGTTCTCTGCCAAAACCAACATAATGTTAATGATCTGGGAATCCACCACCAGCCTCCTGCTCAGGAATGAAAAGGAAGAAACTTGGGTGCATATTTACAAGAAACTGTCGGAGTATGGCGTTAAGCCAAAATCGCTAACGCCGTGCTCTGACAGTTTCAAAACGCAGGGATACACCGTATTTACAAGAATGCAGTGCACCCTTGCGTTTTCCCTAGCGCTGGCGCTTAATTTAGCTGCCTAGCGCCAATGCAGGCACCCTTGCACCATAGTGCAAGGGTGCCTGCATTGCAGAGAATGATTGTTCATGTGCAGTGTCCCTTCCTGCGCATGAACAATCACTAATGGTGATTTGCTGTTTCTATGTGCGCTGCAGGATGCAGCACACATAGAAACAGCAAAAACGAGGCAAAATTAATCATTTCTCCTCATTGTGCTTGTTTAATACCAGGTTTTCCCTGGATGTTTTGGTGCTGCCCCTTATTTATGCTACACTTGTAAATAGGGGGCAGCGTCAAAAAGCAATGGGTGTTGTGGTGGAACGCCCACAGCAACACCCATTGCCCGCCCCTTTGAAGCAGCGGACTGCTGCGGTAAGGGGAATATTTACAAGGTGGCTTTAAGGCATTACAAATGAGGTTGCGGGCTCATTGTAGGCATTTGTGTGCATTTACTGGTGAATAGCTCACTCCTGCATTTTTTGTAAGTGGAGAATGAGTCTCTTTTAACACGCCACAAGCCGGACATGCTTGTGGTTCAAAGGCTTGCCGTGCAAAATGATATAAACTTCCCAGAAGCACCGACGTTACTCCTGTGCTGGGCTGCTAGGCCTTATTTTCAGGCAGTTAATCAATTACTTTCAGGAAAGTAAATCCTAAAAAAAATATTTTGCACAGTTTGTGTCACTTTTGTGAAGCAAACAAAGTGCAAAATGTTTGTTAATCTGGCCCAGAGTGTTTCTTGTCTATAACAGTGAGTGTTTCTACACTTTCCTTGTTTCAGCCAATGAGGGCCTGTGAAATGTCTTTCTCCTCATAAAAAGTTGCAGCGGTGGCTCCTCCGTTAGGGCAGTGGAGCGTCGCTCCACTGCTCTCTCAGCAATGAAAACATGGTAAATAAAATTATAATAAAACAGCCTATTATCATTTTATTTTCCTCACTGAGCTGAATCTAGAGCAAAGCAGGGCCGGACGATCCTAATGGACAGCAGCAGGGAGGAAGAGTGGTGGGCATATACTCAAAACGTTTTTAAAAATCCTGCCGTATATTCCCGATCATAGCAAAAAGACCATAATCACTTCGTTAGACTTATCTAAGGTAGACCATTGCAATGGCCTTTACCTGAACACACAGAGAAAAACACTTGAGAAAGCTCCATATGGTACAGAATGCTGCTATTAGGCTTCTTCTAGGTATTCCAAAGGTCCAATCTGTGGCTAAGCACATTCAGAATCTGCACTGGCTTCCGGTAAGAAGTCGTATCAAATTCAAGGCCTTATGCATCACCTATAAGGCGTTGCATAACATAGGGCTGCAGTTTTTGAGGCGGTCTTTGAAGTGGTACTCCCATACAGATCCCTTCGTTCGGAAGGGGCTAAACGTATGCTTCTTCCCAGGATCCGAAAAGCTAACTGGAGTGGCAGAAGCTTTATAGCGGGATCCATCAAACTCTGTAATAGCCTTCCGATCTATATTAGGGCCTTGCCTACATTAACGGCCTTCAGGAAGGAACTTAAAACTTGGCTATTCTATAATTAGGGCAAGGTTCACTTACTCAGGACTGCTAGTGCCAAGACACCTTTGGTATTCATGCGCTTAATAAATTACTATAACATAACACTTCTGCAAGTGCGCATGTCGGTTTGGCCGGCCTTCTTACGATGGCCAAACCAACATGCACACTTAGATCTCTCCACCCAAGCTGTGCTGCACAGCCAGTTGGAGAACAAACACAGGCTCCCAGGGCCTAACTGAGCTTCAAACCAGACTCTCAGACCAATCCCGGCGCTTCTGTCATGCTGGGTATTACCAGCGTGAGAGCAGCGTCTGGATTGGTGTAGGGAGTCTGGGAGCCTGTGCATGGAGTGCCGGGAGTCAAGAGGAGCAGAGGAACAGAAGAGTACAGAAGCAGCGGCCGCCAGTAAGTGCTATTTTTTTTCTTCTTTTCCTCCCCTGCACTCTCCCCCCCCCAAACTTTTATATCAAGGTACAAAAAACTGTGCGTAATACAATACCTAATTGTTAAGATGCTTCAATATAGTCTGGAAAGATAAGAATTTACAAGAAGGATTAACTTACCAATGAAGTTATGTAGAGTAAAACACATTGATCAAATAGGGAAGGTAAGACCGAGTAACTATATCCCTGGTCTGTGATTAAAGGAGGGAAAGGGGTTTATCTATTGTTTACACAGGTAGACTTCTTTTTTGTTTTATGTTTTGTATTGTCTTCTTTGTATTACTCTAGAAGGGCACCACGACAAATGCTAAATTAAAGAAAAATATATCACGTTGTTTTCCACATATTGGTGATGTGTTTTACACTACATAACTTCATTGTTAAGTTAATCCTTCTTGTAAATTCTAATCTTTCCAGACTACATTGAAGCATCATACCAATTAGGTATTGTATTACGCACAGTTTTTTGTACCTTGATATGCACTAAGGAGTCTATCTGGCATTATGCAGGAATGGTACTAGAGATCAATTAACCTGGTCCTCACGAAAAGCCATAGGGTTAAGGCTTGAAACATGTAGACCGGGAGTTACACATCCATTACTCTGCGCACCTCCCTGAACCCCTCCTTTTTAACAATACCAGCCACAGGATTCAATCAAATTTAGGTTCCAAGTGGCCAGGTATTTTTTAATTTTTCACAAATCTCTCTTACCCTTCCACTCCTACATAAACACTATAGCCCACACCTCCCAAAAAATGCTCCCACTTCTCCGTCGGTAGTAGCACGCCCGTCCCGCAGCGGGCGGGAAGAACCCGATGATCCAGCATGCCACTAAGGGACCTTTTAATGGGTGAAGGTTATTTAAAAAAAACTCATTGTTTCCCTTAGCCTTAGGGATCACCAACACGCCCTGAAGGATATTTTTAGTGTATTTTCTAGTGGACTTCCTTTGGTTGTTTGTGAGGTGTTTTTGATCACTCAACGATGCTTGAATAAAACTTACCTTACCTCAAACATCCGGAATTTTGTCATCACTTCTCTTCATATTGGTGACGAGCAGGAACTCCGATCCCTCGATCACCTACTTGCCTCTGCTGTTGCCATTGTGTGGACTCCGCTGAGTCTTCTGGTGCCTGATCCACTGTCCAATCCGGCCTGATACTCTATCCGGCGAGTGGTGGACCTTACCATCTGAAACAAGTCTGCAACTACATGTACAATAGTTTGAGGGAGTTTTCCCTTTCCATTCCTGTGGTGTAGCGCGGCACATGATGTGATCACTGCATACGCAAGGCATCACCGACTGCATCTATACCACATGATGCGTCTCAACTGAGCATCCACCATTCTGTCTGACTCTCACCCAGTTAACTATTGTGACAGGGGCTCCGGCCATTTTGTGAATTGCCTGACCTTCCAACACTTCACATTCACAATGTGGAACAATAAAGTGATTTTGGTATGACACATTTGTATACCTCTATTTCACTTTCCTGGGCAGTCTGGTAAGATTTGTGACTTTTGTTATTACATTTTTGTTTTCTCCGTGGAAGGTGTATTAGCCCCAACTCCGGGGCAGATTTACAAGCCCGCTGCGCCACCAGTACGTCACTTTTTGTGACGTACTGGTGGCGCAGGGGGCTGCTCCATATTTACAAGGAGAGGAAAAGCCACCCTGCGTGACTTTTCCTCTCCTTGTAAATACGGCCCCTTCACACGCAGCACTTTGCGGTGAAGGGGCGTTCCATGGGTGTTGCTGTGGGTGTTCCCACGCAACACTCATGGAACAAGACACATCTCCAGAATTACGAGAAATCGTAACTCTGGAGATGCGTTTGAAAGCTACGCCACCCTAGAGGTGGCGTAGCGAGAGCACCGAGGAGAAATGTTTTCATTTCTCCTCGTTTTTCCTCTTTCAATGCGTGCTGCATTCTGCAGCACGCATTGAAAGAGGAAAATGGTTGTAGTGATTGTTTTTGTGCAGGAAGGTTCCCCTTCCTGCACAAAAACAATCTCCCCATGACGCAGGCATCCTTGCACCAGTTTGTGCGCCAGCGCAGGGGGAAGCAAAAGGATGCGACATATTCTTGTAAATATGTCGCATCCCTGTGCTTTCCAAACTAACGCAGCATGGCGCAGCAAAATGACTTGCTGCGCCGTGCTGCGTTAGTTAATTGTAAATCTGCCCCTCCATTTTTATCTGAACCTGATGTGCCTTCTTTAGATTGGCAAAGGTGGAAAGATGCCTTTGAGGTTTACCATGAGGCAATTGATGGGGATATCTTAAGTAATAAGAAGAAAAAAAGCCCTTCTCGTGCATGATTTAGGACCTGAGAATAGGTCTATTCTAGAAACTCTATCAATACAGGAAGTAAAAATTCGAGTTACGCAAGAGAGTGCTGCTAGAGAGATAATATATGTTGAAGCATTGGATGAGTATGTCACTGTCCTCTACATGCTGGACAAGAGGTTTTATCCTGCGAGGAATGTAGTGCTCAAAAGGCATAAGTTTTCCAGAGAGTTCAGCAACCGGGTGAATTCATTGATGATTTTGTGGCATCTGTAAGAAAACTGGCTGTCACTTGCAAATATTATGATCTCAAGGATGAGATCATACAGGATCAATGAATTGAGAAAACCAACAATCGTAGAGTTCAATAGAAACTGTTATTGAATGATAACCCGGATTTGGAATCTGCTTTGAGTATCTCTACAGACATTGAGAATTCTGAGTTGTACTTTAAGGAGTTGTCTACTTCATTTGACGCCTTACAGTGTAATCAGATGAGAGTTCAATGTGACGAGAATTTTCACAAGGATACCCTGAAGAAAAATCAATTTAAAGCAGACACGCATTCTGCTGAAAAAAGAGCATGCTAATATTTTTTACTTTAATAATCTTTATTCGGCAAACAATGCCATAAAAGCTCACAGGAATAAAAACAGCATTAAAATCATTAATAAAAAAACAATTATAAAGATTTCATAAATGGCAGCATAGAATGTAAACATTTACAGCCATAAAAGTATCTCTTAGGAAAGAAATACCTACAACCAGTCAGCTAAAAAGTACAGTTTCAAATTGGGGAATTAAGCTGCACATTCAAATTAAATCCTCTGAATTACAGTATAAAATGTAGCCATCTCTAATCCCTATATTGTGGCAAAGCAGCAATTTCCATTTCTTCCTAAGGACATGATAGTGATGGCAAAAAAATGAAACAGGATCAATGCATTCCTTTACCTGGGGGCAAAAGGGGCAAGTCATATCAGGATTGTTGCCATTTGGCAGTGAAGGTACACAGTGTAAAAGTCCCATTACGAAATTTAATGGACAAAGTTGTTGCTAGTGGGGGCTCAAAAGCATCCATAGATTCTTTCACGGAGTAAACTTCTTTAAACTCTAGGAAGGATAGAGTCAGAGTGCCCGCCCTCTTGCTTCTACACATATCTCCATCTACATATCTCCAATAGATCCCCTTAAAAACAGTCTGCACTCTGATTGCAGTTTCTGGGTTCACCCACAGTTGTTAACACTTAACCTCGATCAGGCGAGTTTTAATGTACCCAAACTAGGGAGTCCTAGTAGCTGCTGGATGCCTTCATAGCTCCTCCAGTCCCATCCGATATGGCACAAGTCCACAGACCCCCAAATCCTTCTCCAATGCAGCAGGGGTCTAAGGGCCACTTTGTTGATGTTTAATCTATGACCAAGATCCAACGGGAGTGGGAGGAGTGGGGTACTACAAGGAAGACTAGTCGGGGATCGTAGAAAACCATTCTCCGCCAGTTCCAGATCAGTAACATTCTCATGGCCCCAGAGTTCCCCCTCGTATAATGACCCTCCCCAAAAGGTTAGAGATTATAAATTTGCATGGCCGGGGATAACGGTTGAAAACTAATGCCCTGAAAGCCCCTTGTAATACCTCCTGCATAGTGCTCTAGCTTAAGCATACTCTTTTGGATCTGTGCGGACCAACCAACATGCTCTATAAGAGTGAACCCCAAGTATTAAAAGGAGCAAACTCTCTCCGAGGGAACATCATGGATGTGGGCTGGTTGTGTGGCAAGGATTCAAAACTATGTACTTGGCCTTTTGGTAGTTGATCTCGAGCCCTCTCTGCCCGCAGAATACACCAAACTAGTCCAACAGATTTTGAATGCCCGTAGGGGATTTGACATGAGTAGGGTATCATCCACAAACAGGAGGGCCGGGACTTTCATGTTCGCTAAACTCGGGTGTCATGATTACATGCCTCTAAATAGGCCACAAGGTGGTTGATGTAGAGTAGGATCAAGGTTGGGGCAAGAACACATCCCGGCCTTACTCCACATGTGACCGGGATGGATGTTGTCAGTTCCCCACAGGTGTCATACCTAACCTGCTCATAATTCTTCAGGTGCAGCCTACTGATAACATCAACAAGGTATTTTGGGGCACCCATATTAATTAGGAATTTCCACAGGGCCTCCCTCGGTACGAGATCGAAGGCTGTCCGAAGGTCAACAAAAACTACGTCCCAAGGTAACGTATTTCCAATAAATAAGTTGTAATCAAAATACTATATATTATATATTGCTGATCCCTGCCCTGTACCCTGCTTGTAGGGGAGTTAGTAAACCCACATCCTCAATCCACTCATTTAGCCTGTCCAACAATATATGGCTAAAAAGCTTCTGCGAGCTATCAATGAGGCTAATTGGGCGATAGTTGGATGATAAGGACCTTGAGCCTTTCTTATAGATTGGTACAATCTTTGCCCTAATTTTTACTTTAGGTGTGGCTACCGAAGTCACGTGGGTTCGGCAAAGAATTGTCCTGCAATTCATTTGACATATTTTAAGTGTAATCAGAAAGGACATTTTGCTAGAGTGTATCCTGCTGTGGGTTAGCAGAAAGTGGTAGTATCCAATGAACAGGTTGAATGCAATGCCAGCAGTGATGCGGTTTTGCATATTGAGGATCGGGCAAATGGTGGTGAGAATAATTTGCAGCATGTACATTTGTTGCAAGTGGTGAAGAGGAAGGCGCCACTTTGTAATGTACGGATAAATGGCATTGAAGTTTGTTTAATGACTGATTCTGGATTGTCTTTTACCATAACTTATTATAATTGGTCCAGACACTTTTAAAAGATTTCAATCTTTGCATTTGAATAGTTCTGCATTGAAATTGTTTGCCTATGGTGGTAAGCAAATCGAGCTGATTGGCGAATTTCAAGCTAACTTAAAAATTGAGGAGAAGAGTGTTGTTTGTAAACTTTATGTTGCAAAGGAAGGATTACATTTATTGGTATGGGATGATCAGGGTAATCTGGATATACTACTTGATCCCAATCACCCTCATCAAGAGATTTCTAAGCACAAATTATGCAAAGGCAATGCAGGTTTTGAGGTAGGTACAGATAGGGATAATGCATGGGGCAAAGTGTTCCCTGGATGTTGTTTGGGTCTTTAAGAAGAATAAAGGGTTTCCAACAAAAAATTGTCTTAAGGGATTGGGGCCATTCCTGTTGTGCAAAAGGTTCGTCATGTACCACTATGCCTCAGGGGAAAATTGACTAAGGAAATTGAGAATCTGTAACTTGGACATCATTGATCCTACTGAGAGTTCTGATTGGCTTTCTCCAGTGGTATTGGCAAGGAAAACTGACAAGTCACTTTGATTGTGTGATCTTCGCGATCTCAACCGAAACATATGGGTGGACCATGAACATTTGCTAAATATATTTGAAATGTTGAGTATATTGAAGGGGGCTGTGAAGTTTACTGCTCTCGATATGCCTGCTGCTTAACAGGTGCAGCTAACTGAGGACTCCAAACATCTTACTACCTCTGTAACACCTGAGGGTGTGTAACAGTTTAAAGGTATGCCATTTAGTTTTGCGTCTGCATCCTTGGTGCTTCAAAGGATAATGAAGTTTATGTTTAAAGACTTCGAGGGTGTGCTGTATTTTCAAGACGAAGTACTAGTTTATGGTGCTGATGAGACTGAGCATGATGCTAGACTGAGGTGAGTGCTTACGAAATTGAGTAGTCACGGGTTGACTTTACGAGTTGACAAAACGTAAGTTAAATAGAGACGGCGTCGACTATTTAGGCCATCATATTTCCCAGCAAGGTGAAGAACTGAAAACCAACAATCGGGAAACAATCGTGAAGGTTCCTGAATCTATAGATATAGACCAGCTTAGATCCTTTTTGGGTCTAACAGAATTTTATTCAAAGTTTGCACCACATTTTGCAAGACATTTTCCTTGAGAAAACTGCTGAAGAAGGGTGAGAAATATGTGTGGAACAACGAATGTCAGTTGGCTTTTGAAAAAGTTCGGTCTGACATTGTGAATGCCAATCCGCTCAAACCTTTTGACACCAGAGATTATAGTATCATTGCTCCTGATGCTGGCAATGCTGGTCTAGGAGCCATTTAGGAGCAAAAGACAAAGGATAGAAGAGAAGAAGTGGTAGCTTTTCCTTGTAGAGCACTTTGCGGTGCAGTAATCTCTTACTCCCCTGCAGAATAGGAGGCTTTTGCTTTGTGGTGGGGTGCACAGCATTTTAAAACATATCTGTGGGGAGTGCACTTTACCATTTGCACTGATCACAAAATGTTGGTGAGCGTTTTTACCCCTAAAAGTGCTGCTAAGGCCACTCCAAGGACAACAAAGTGGCAGTATTGCCTTCAGGGGTATGATTGTGAAATTGAATATGTTCCTGGAAAGAAAAACATCATTGCAGATTTTTTGTCACGTTTACCTTTAAGTGAAGTTGATTATAGCACGGAACTTGTGGATGACACTGAAATCGATTGTGCCATTGAGTGTTTGTTCGGTGTCTCTAAAGGGGCTTTGCGTGAGGGTGAATGGAGAAGTACATTGGAGGGTGACACCGTTTTGGTGTAAGTGAAGGATTGGGTTGTGTCATGATGGCAGAATACCAAGTTGGTGAAATGGCAATTTTCTCCATATTTCCAAATTTCTCAGGAATTGACTTATGAACAAGGACTGTTGCGTTGAGTGCAGCAATTGGTGACACCATTGTGTTTGTGAAAAAGAGTATTGGATTTAGCCCATGAAGGATATGTGGGGATTCATGCTAAGAAGTGGAGGGTACGTGAGGAGATTTTGTGGCCTGGACTGGACAAAGTGGTGGAAGTGTATGTCAGATATTGTAGTGTTTGGGCTGCAAGTGAAAAGGCACAGGTCAAGCACCTGTAACACCGGTAGAAGTGTTGATGATTCTGTGGAAAAAAATAGCTTTGGATATTTTAGGCACACATAAAGTGCTGGATGAAACTTCTGAGTATGCCTTAGTTTTGATTGATTATTTAACCCATTGTCCAGAGGTAAAATTTTGGAGAACCCAGGTTATCATACAAATGTTTGGAAGGGGTGTTTAGGAGAAAAGGAAACCCCAGTGAGTTGGTAACGACAACAGAACGCAGTTGGTATCTCATGAGATGAGGAAAATCTTGGAGTACATGGATGTTAGACATATCAAGAACACTCTTCATCATTCATGGAGTAATGGGTTGGTTGAATGATTTAATGGTACTCTCAAGGGACAGTTGCAATTGGCATCAATTAACAGACTTGATTAGAAGAGTGTGGTTAATGACATGTTTTTGGTATTGAGGACTACTCCTAATGGCAATACTGGTGTTTCACCCTTTGTTTTCTTGAGGAGGCGAGTGCAAGCACTAAGTTGAACAGAGAGTTAATGGGCGTATCTATTATCGACTGTAAATTATTGTAGGATGCGGAGTATGTGAGGAAGCACATTTAATTGAAATATGATGGTGGTGAAGGTGGGTGTAGTGGTGTTATTCGAAACAAAATTAAGAAAGGTTGTTGGGTGAGAATCAAGAAACCAGGTAATGTGACAGCTGGCAAATCGAAATTCACATCTCCTATTCAATGTTGTTGAAGTGTGGTGGAATAATGTACGTACGAGTGATAGAAGAGTGTGGAATAATGAGAGGGTGGTGATAATTCCGGATAAAGAAACTGACTTTGTAAGAATGGAACAATTACATTAGTGGTTTGTAGTCCATGGTAGTGTATGTGTAAATTATGGCACAACAACCTGTTGCTTAGGGCTTCCTTTTTAATATGTAATTAGCAAGATTCAGTGTCCGTGATAGCCCTGCAGGTTATTGCAATGGGAGCTTATGTGTCTGGAACTTCTCAGGTAGTAGAACTGGCCTATTCCGTAGTCATAGTCGAGTTTTGTGTACTTTGCAGGGTTTAGGTATTTTTTAAAAGCATCTTGCACCAGGACATTCTGCTGTCATGTAGCGCTTTCTTGTGGAGTGGTTTCAAGCCAGTATGATTTTAGCCTTCCTCAGGGTGCATCAACGGTCTGTATTTGTACGAAGGTAGGGATGAATCTACCATAATAATTAGCCTTGACCATGAAACTTCGAAACTCTCTAACTTTCAGAAGTCGACCAGTGATTTGGAAGTCTCAGACCTTCTAGAGGTCAGAACTGATACCTTGTCCTGTGAACACATAGTCAAGTAACTGTAGTTGGTCCTTTCATAATTTGGCATCTCCTTGTGCAGGTGACACTGCAGGTTGCTATTCTTTGGCGAAATGCTTTCAGCTGTCTGTGATGGTCCTGCATATTTATAGCCTAGATTAAGATGTTGCTGCTTATGTGAATGACTCTACTTAGACTGGTTAAGGCTTTTCTGACTGTGATCTGACACACCTCTGTGGCTGACGGGATGAGAAAATTAAGTCTATAGGGCCCCCAGAGTCCTACATGGTTGGAGAAAGTTGTTATGTAGAGACTAGCTTTGTTAAGTTACAGCTGGTGGTATTATGTTACGGTCCAAATTGGAGAACCACTTTGCTCCTTTTTGGTCTGCAAGAATGTCATCTATTGTGTGTATCAGTAGTATTGATTTCCTGACTGAACAAGCCTTTCTTTGCTCATCAAGCAGAAGGCCAGGATGTGGAGTTCTCCTGCTATGCTACTGTCTTCTGGATACTTTTGATTTCCTTGTACCTAACATCGTTGTGGTCCCTCTCACCACCTCCAGCTTGGGGCCTTTGCAGCAGACACTGCTTTTATGATTTACCTTTTCACACTCTTATATTAGCTTAATTTTAATTTGCTTGTAGTACCTCTAGAACTTGTTGTGCGGTACAGGAGTTGCTGGGCTCCACTTAAGATTTTAGTTGCCATTGCTTTTTATACTCAGGCAGTTGCACCATGTCCCCATTCAAGGAGGTCTACATAACCAACGCTGCTACCCATTCTCAGTTACTTTCTTGTGAATGAATGAGCCTTTGCTCAATACTCTGAGAGCTGGGACTTGAAGCCCTCTTGCTGCGCTACTGTCGCCTGGATGCTTTTGATATCCTTGTACCTAACTTCATGGAAGTTTGGGCTGCACCATTTAAATAACCAATTCCACCCACGGCACCTTTGCAGCGAAGGTGCTTTAATTTATTTATTTTATGTTTTTAGTTGCCTATCACTTTTTAGGTCTTGCCTCGGCAGCGCACATGCGATGCCATAGGAGGGCCTTTAGCCATCGGTCTGCTCATTTTCAAGCACACACTCGTGCTTGTGGCGGCATCCACCTTGCGGGAGCGAGCAGCGGGTGCGTGCTAATTGGCCGTTGCTCGCTCCCGCAAGGCGGATGGCACCACAAGCACGAGTGTGCTTGAAAACAGCTGCTGCTTGTTTCAGCATTAGTCATTCAGTCATTAAGCACAGCGCGGGCTGCGATTTTTTTTTTGCATTGTTTGCACTGCGCGCGCCGCTCCAACTCTGAAATGCACCAGTGATCTAGAATGCTATACCGATCCATTTCCAACAGAACTCGTCAATCTCCGCTTTCAAATGGACCTCAAACACCATTTCTTAAAAGATCTTTCTTAATACATACATTGTGATTTGGTGTTCTCAAATCCTGCACTATAAAGAAAACACCACACTTTGAAGACCTAAATTTCCTGTTTATGTTCTTTATTTTTATATTGTTTGCTTTGCTTCCTGTCTTATGCCTTGTCCCTGTGAAGCGCTTATACTGTGACCAGAATCTTGAAGTGCTATGCAAACAACCTAAATAAATGCATAATTAAATTCACTGGGTACCAACAAGTTACAGCATTAACGCCTTAACAGCCAGCGTTATTTTGCTAAACTTGTCTTGTAGTCTGCCAAACATGACTCTTCAGGCAAAGTTAACGCTTTCTGCGTTATAACGGCGGACCAGAGAGAAGGCTGCGCTGCTTGATCTCAGAGCAGGGGGCACTGCTGTCTGTGCCTGCCCCGCTCCTCGCAGCTGCCCCGGACGTGGACTGACTCTGGTCTCCGCTAACACTGGAGGTGTGAGCACTATCAGCGAGGCGCCCTTTCACGAGCGCCGTGCTGGCTATGCTTTCATTGTTGTGTGTTTTCCCTGCTGCCTTATCCCACTCTCTCTGCTCCCACTCCCCCCTCCCTCCTCCCTTCCAGTCAGTCACCGGGCTCCAGCTTGTTGTTTAAAAGAGGCCGGTGCATTCTCGACTTTACCAGTTTGTGGAATTAAATTAAACAAATGAGGCAAAACACATATTCGCAATTAATTGTACATCCCAGTAACACGGGCAATACGATCATCTCTGCGCCCGTTTCACAAACGCTCAGCTGGTTTTGCTTTGATGAAGGGTACAGAGGGCTTGGTTATTAGGTCTCATTTTGTCCATCCATGTTTTTGATCTTCTAAGCGTTTTGTGGCAGTTTGTAACAAATGCATTTACTGAGTGCCGTGAAGTTTCTGAACTTCACCACTGAATAACCGTACTGGAGGGGAACCTGCTATAGCGTTTTAAAATTTAGGGGCATATTATCAAGGGCTTTATCGCCGCTTTAGCGGCACTTTTTGCCGCTAAGCGGCGATATTTTTATCACCCTATTAGCAAGCTGTCGCTAACAGGCGTTAGTGACAGCTTTCCGGCGATAGCGGCCGGGTTTTACATCGCCTTGCATGTCAGCGATAATTATCGCTAATGACATGCAAGGTAGGCGTTCGAACTAAAAGCGACAGAAAACAGTCGCTTACATACCTATCGCCTATTAGCAATACCCGCGGCGATAAAAGACGCGCGCTAACCCGATTAGCGCTTGTTTTTTAGAACTGATAAAAACATGACTTAGCAATGAAAGTCAATGGGAGGTGGATTGTAGGGTTAAGTCCCCAGAATTAGCGATAGGATTTTATCGCTGGATTTCTCGCGTTAAAGCTGGGTTTCGCCGCTATCGCTGGATATTTTATCGCAATGGAGATAAACCTTGCTAATAGCATGTTATTTCCGCGGTAATATCCAGCGATAGCCGGCGATAAAAAAAGGCGCGCTAAGCAAGGTTTGCGATATTTATCGCATGTTCTTGCTAATATGCCCCTGTATTTGTTATCTAGTGGGTGTTTCTGGGTATCATGTATGTCTGCTTTTCGTAGGAGATGTTTATCTATGTGCTTTAAACTATCCCTGGCTTTACAGAAATTGGGGAGGGAGAGGGCAATGCATGCAGACATAATTTAGAGGGTTTTGATAACAGCATGTAGTAAGTCCTTCCACGCATTCCTCGCAGATATGTGGTACTTGGTATCATGTTCTGTTTTGTATGAGGGAGACTTATTACCATGTTCCGCTCCTTAAAGTACTATACAGCTGCCTCTCAGACGAGGAAACTCCATTTCCCACGTGTGAGCGCAAACAGCTGCTGACCCTCTTGGCCTGTCCTGTGGGATGCCTTCATCGTCCTCCAACGGCACAGAAGAGGCTGCAATTGACCAGGGGCCCCACTTTGGGGACGGCCATAACGCTTCTTGAGCATTGGCATGCCTCGGGTTAATCCGCATCACCTTCTCTCCTTATTACCGCAGTGATTCGCCTTTTGCATTCACAGTGGAGCTGGGTCCAACTGAAAGCAGGTACGTTTTTGTCACACCATATCAAGCACTTTATTTTTCTCAGCCTGCTCTTTATTTGTGGCACAACAGATGTACTAACTCGAACCTCTCTAAGCTCCCTCCCCTCTCTCTTCACACAGCCTTGTGAATCGGCCAGGTCTGAGAATACTCAAAAGTTGCCATCAGTCCAAGCTCAAAATTACAATGGAAAATAATCCTGGAAGTTTCTCTAATTAGACATTTGCAGACAGAAAGGAACATCTCCAAAATATATATATTTCAGTAAATCGCATGCTAATTTTCATCAAGTTACAAATTTAATGGTCTCTAAATCATAAATTCAATATACACGGCGTGGGCTGGTGTTAATGTGTCTATAAAGGAATGCAGTAGGTTTATTTTGTCAAAACAAATAACGTTTTTTTCTGCTAAATTATTTTA
Source organism: Calotriton arnoldi (assembly GCA_963921515.1). NCBI lineage: Eukaryota > Metazoa > Chordata > Amphibia > Caudata > Salamandridae > Calotriton > Calotriton arnoldi. Next base: position 289,261 of record CAWUFW010009318.1, on the reverse strand, counting down.
CCCATATTTTTAATTACGTATATGTGGGCCGGCCAGGCTGCACGAGATCTCGCGATCTATTGGATCCATAGCCTCTTGTGGCCCCACTAGGCTTTCAGCATGCGCTGGATTATTTCTGCTGCATATTATTTGCAGCCTGCACAGGATTATCACATTCACTTGATCCCCAGCCAGCAGTGGATCCCCATCTCGCACCAGTCCCTTACAGCATGCATCAAATGCCCAGACTGGACTAGATCTCTGGTCTGCACTTAAATCCATGGCCAACTCTGACTTCCCAGAGTCTACTGGATCCAGATCAAGTCTGCCTCAGACCCAAGGCCTTTACTCCTTCCCCTATCTGCCTTTACTCCTTCCCCTATCTGCCTTTACTCTTTCCCCTATCTGCAATCTCTCCAAATCCTGCTCTAGAATAGATTTCAATCCTGCCCTAAGATCTCTGCTTGCATCAGATCCATAATCTGCCCGGTGGGTGATAATGTGCTGCATAGCTAAACACTTACAAGGTCCCAAAGGCGAGACCTATTGGCTGTGCCAATGCTTGTTTACTAAAGCTGTGGGGCCATAGCTAGCGCTCCAGGCTTCCTGTTGGCCACGCCCCATCAATGGTGTTCTACTTAACCGGTGCTGCAGCACGTCCTCACAGCCTGTCCCCCTACACACCACACCTCCCTTTTCTTTAAGGTCAACCACAGTTCTCGTTCCATGTTTGCACCTGAGGCAAGGTACTGCTTCACATGTACGTTTCTGACGTGAAGTGGTCACTTCAATCTCCCTAGCCTGGAAAGTTATATATATAGATTTATATATATATATATATATATATATATATATATATATATATATATATATATATCTGTTATGTTCTTGAACCCGTTTGGCACTGTGCGGCCCTCTTGATGGGCATCGATCTGTAATTGGTGGTATCGATTATACACCTATGTATGTGTTACAAATATAATGAAGAATTATATCAATAAAAAAGCCATAAAAACGGATTTAATCTGCCCACTGACACCCCTGCTCCAGCTGGTGCAGCGGGTGCTTCACTGTGCCCTTGTCTCCGGTGTTTGTGTTCTACTGTGTGGCCTCTTCCACTAAGCAGGTTGTGACAAATAGACACTGTATAAATGACTGGATGATTTTGTTCTCTTCACTTTTACACTTCCTTTGTTGCTATTTCCTTACTCCTCATCTTGTTTTTGCTCCAAGCTCAGCATTCACACAGGATTGAGGTGAGCAGATGATAGGTTTGTGCTCAATTGAACCTTTGAGGACACACACACCCACCCACACCCACCTACCCACTCACACACACACACACACACACACATACACACATGCAAACACACACGCAAACACACACACACGTACACACACACACACACACTTCCTACTGCGTCTTATTGATGGGCAGCACTCCTCTGCTGGCTGAGGAGATGGAAAGCAGTGGGGGTGGGTAAGGCCTAGGTCTGTGACTGGGGGTGAGTGTTTGAAAAGGTTCAGTGCTCCATCCATCATCTCCTTGTGCTTGCTTTGTTCACCCTAACTTGGCAGGGTATGCCCAGACGTGGGTCCCTTGTTCACTTTGCCACTGGATTCAAGCTAGCCTGGCTGATGAGGAATGTTACCCTGAAACTGGTCCCATGATGCTTGTTTCCGGTCCAGGGACGACCTGGCGTGGCAGTTCGGGCTGGACTGTTCCCAGGAGGCACAGGGTCAAGACTGATTTGCATATGGCTGAGTCTGAACTGGGGTGGCAAAGTGAGCTAAAGAACGATTATGGATTCAACCCAGATCTGTGACTGGGGTGAGTGTCTGAAAAGTTTCAGTGCTCCGTCCATCATCTCCTTGTGTTTATTATGCAATGTAGGCCAAATCAACTTAGAGGTCTATCCACTAAGATATAGCACTGATGCTCTCTCCCCAAGCTCTAGTACACTTTAGGCTGCCTTGTGCCACGCACATACAATTGCAGCACAGAGCAAGGGTGTCTGCATGATATTCTGCATAGGTTTTTAACTGAAGAGTACCATTCCAGTACAGACAACTATGCTGAGACATAGTTTTAATCTTTTGAAACTTTGTATGTGTGCTGCACAGCACACTGCACATGCAAACTGTACAAGAATGGCAGAAAAGAAAACTTTTCTCCACGTTTATGCGTGATTCGAGGAGGTTTACATTTTTAGCTCAATTAACTGTCTATAAATATTAGTATGTAGCGTTTTCCCTCAACATCCATGTGTGACAGTATGGGCACACCATTGTACCACTCAGAACACCCATTTGACACAAAGTATGGCAAAGCACCACATAGCGCTACGTTGTGTTACATTAGATCTACTTTCCAACGTAAAATAAACTTGTGCTCAGAGTACATCCAACCTCAACATTCTGCTACAGTTCGCATCACCTTTGATGATACAACACCATCTCAAATTGTTGATAAATCTGTGCCTTTATCTACTTCACCCCAGACTCAGACCAAAAGCTTTGGACACCACAGATTCTCATCACACAACAAAAGTGAATGAACCAGAGAGAGCATGTACCTATACGGTGTTTACTGTACATGTTTACAGTTTTGCAGTACACCTACTTCTGCTTCAGCACTGCCCCAACACTGTTCCAACTGAAGAAAGAGTTCAAGACTCACCTCTTTAAAGAACATTACATCACAATGATTAACCATCCGCAGCCCAGCCCCCTCTCCTCTTCTCACTGTGTTACAGCTTGTCTCTGACTGTACAGCCCTCCACTGTCTTCTGGCTAGATGTGTGCTATGGAAATACCACATGCATCTGCTGCGTCTGTTCAGCTAGGTTCGATGCCAGAGATGGGCTGCACCTGATAGCATGCCTGCGGCATCATATCCAGACTTGGACCAAAATGATTTTATGTCAAGAACGGTGGCTAATGTTCTGTTTTCTTTTTTCTACTTTGTTAACCAGCAGCAAGAACTTCGCCTGGACCAACTGGACTAACCCACCCGAAAGCAGTAATTTGTAAAAGGAGAGCAAAGGACTAGATACACTCTTCCCACCTGAAGCAGAGCTCATTGGAACCCTAGAGTCATAGATTGGATTTCATTTCCGTCTGCCATGTCTTGCTGCAGGAGCTCAAGATGGTGCCTGTCAGGGCCTCCCCTCCCATTGGTGTGGTGCTATTGCTGCAGCCCAGTTAGGTAGCAGCACAGGATGAGGCTTCCCTCTAAGGCTTCAAGGGAGTTGGTGTGACTCTATGTGTGTTGTTGGCTTTTCCTACCTCTGGGGCAAGCTGTCCATTGCAGTGATTAGGAAAAATGCATCAGGTGCTGTTCTCAAGATGGCTGCATAGTCAGCTGCCCTACATAGGCTGCACAGGTGGCTGTGGTTACTGCATGGCACATGTGCTGTTGTTGTGATAGCTTTTAGTGGGACTAACGAATGGCAACATCAGGTGGCTAAGGCACCCCAGGGGCATCTATTCCATTCCTTCTGTCATGGTGGGTTTATTACTGTTGCTTGTTTCTCGTTTGCTTTGACGATTCTGCAGAAAATGTACATGTTACAATACATGACATATTAATGTTCAATATGTCTGTGTCAGAGGCTTCTTCAGTCATTAGGTGAGTCCTATTGGATTTTTATTCTGTGCCTCTGTATGTTCTGTGATTTCCAGATAATTCTAGAGTTTGAGGTCTGTTTTACAGAAGACCTGCACTTAGGTTACTTTTCTGTCCAGTGTGAAGCTTATGGATATATTCAAGTTTCACTCATGGTTGCCCCTTCTATGGGTATGAACATGTCGGTGAGCAGGCTCTGGGCACTGGTACTGCTGACAGCACATATCCAAAGTGCCGTCTGCCGCATGTCTTTTTGTTGTTCTTCTTTTACAGGTTTTTGTGGTCCTGGTACTTTTGGTCATTTTGAGTTTGATGGGTCACATCCTACCGGATGTAGATGGAAGTGTCCCTTTCAACGAACAATGTAATGGGCCACACAGACCCGCTGTTCTGCTGGTAGTTGCCAGCATGGGCATGATGTTGGCAGCTCTTCCATAGTTATCTATAGTAATATACTATACAGAGTTGTGCAGAGATTCAAGAAACTGTCTCATTCTTTCATTGAGGTGGTAGACCACACAAGATCCTCTGAGCTGGAAGTAGGTTTGTTAAATGATCATACAAGACCCTCTCATCTGGAAGCAGTAACCGATCATGGGCAACAGCTTGCCAGTGCTTTATTGCTCTTGTCCATATGTGCAGCGCACCCAGGGGCATATTTACAAGCCCCTATCGCAACCGAAGCATCACTTTTTATGACGCTCTGGTGGTGTAGCACCATTTTCCATATTTAAAAGGTGGCAATAAGCCACTTAGCATGGCTTAACGCCACCTTGTAAATATGCCCCTTTCCGCCGCAGTCCTCTGTGGCAAAGGGGCGTGCAATGGGTTTTACACTGCCCCAGTTTTACAAGGCTGAGGCAGCACCAAATTATGCCATGGAATACCAGGCGTTAGAATGGCGATACAAGGACAACTTTTTAATTTCTCCTCGTTTTTTGCCCTTTCCGTATCTGCTACAATCTGCAGCACACATAGAAAGAGCAAATCGCCATTATTGATTGTTTATGTGCAGGAAGGTGTCCCTTCCTGCACATAAACAATCGTCCCTGCAGCACAGGCATACTTGCAACATGGTGGCAGGGTGCCTGTGCTGGCGCTAGGCAGCTTTTTTTTTGCACAAGCACTAGGAGAAACACAGGGGTGCACCATATTCGGCGCATCCCTGCATTTTAAAAATGTCAGAGCGGTGCTGCCAAATTTGGTGCAGCTCCGCGCTCTGACATTTTTTTGTAAATCTGCCTCTTAGAGTAAAACCAAATATCTCTGAAATGATCTCATCATTCTATCATTATCATAGGCCTTACGAGATCCGCTGATTATGATGTGGATGTTTGACTGGACAGTATAGTGACAATGACTAAGTTCTTGTATGATAACACCATCTAATCTGGAGGTGGTGGACAGATCCTGTAACCTATGTGCAGGAGGATGCATATTCCTGCTAAAAAAAGATAGGATTGATCAGTAGGGCGTCTTTAACTGTCTGCACTTGACAGGGTCACCCCTTCACTTTTATTCTGAGAGTAAATCTAGGTTTTCAAGGTGAAAGACAAACATGCAACACCAGTTCCAGCACTTGCGGGTGACATCATTCTGCCCTGTAATACGTGGTGACCATTGAGACAGGAACCACATGCTAAAGAGCAGAAGGGCCAGCTACCATGAAGGGTAGTATATGCAGATGTTAATGGGAGCTCCATTTGTGAGAATGTCAGACTGGAGCAAGCCTGGTTAATGGGATCATTGTCACTGTGGGAGTCACCTTGCCAAGAGGAACTCACCTGGCTCCTTGGTTCCTACTTCCTCCCTGTTATAGAAGAGGAAACTGTTAACTACAATGGTTGCACTGGCAACTGATTCTGCGGTGAAGTACCAGCACATTCCCTTCGAGCACCGTTTAGTGACAGTGAGCTTGAGTCACAAAAAAGTGGGAAGGGATATGCCGAAGATTTACACCTCTGCTTGAATGTACTTTTACACTTTTTTGCAATCCACAAAGATTCACAGTAGTAAACAAGGAAAGCTTAGCAAGGAGCAGGCTTCCAGGTACACAATTGTTTATTTCATGTGACATTTTTAACTTCCCATTTTCCCATTGTGTTATTGTACACTTTTGCATTTTTGCACTGTTGAAAGGTAACCTCATTTGCAAAAGCACATTTTAGTTCTTTTTTCTTCTTTTTTTCTTCAGTGAAATATTTTTCCCTGTGGAAAACCTCCTTCCATTACACCTCTGCTAGGTTTCAGGCTGATTGGTTCCCCTTTCCACCCTGAAAGGGGTCCTTACTCCAACTCTTCTCTGGAGAAAAACTTCAGCCGTATCCAGGGTGGGAAAGAGCCAGACAGGAGTTTGTGATTTCCCACAACCTCACAAATTTGTAAGCATTCACAAACTTACAAACCAAACCATGCCTTTTGAGATGTCACCAATGATGTCATCAGTGGTGCCATTGAACATGTCATGAGTGCTGTAATATATTAAGTCATAAGCAGTGCATGGAGAGGTTGCAAGTTGTAGTTAGCTCAGTAAAAGATAACTGGTGAATTTCAGTGTTTTTTTGTGTAAATATAAATATATATATATATATACACACACACACACATGAACACAACCTTCTTCATCACCCATTATAGGTGGTCCAGTCAGTCTGTGGCCTCTTGTGTACAACTCTAAAAATCACCTCTAGAGACACCACTGTTTAGTCATGACAGGTATTCGTTTGTGGATTGCTACTAGATAGAAATGTACTCATTTCTACCACAAATGTAGGTTTACAATCGTAAATTGCATTATGAATCATGACTGGCAACTTTAGGACACATGGCTAAGTGTAACCCTTTTTGGGCTAGTCAAACTGACAATGATTGGTCAAATAGCAAGATGGCTTACCATGGACCCTTTTCCATAGCAATCCTAACACTCATGTTATTTTGACCTCACTCCTATCTGATTGAAAGACATAGAAGAAAGTATCTGTCCTGAGGTTTGCTTTATTATTTATGCTCCCTCTATTTGTTTTGCTCTACTACCTTATCACGACGCATGCAGTTCCTGCTCAGATCTACAGTGGGATGGCGGGATCCGCCCTACACACATTTTCCAGTTCCGTGGGCAGAAAGTTGTCCAGTGTCCTGGCTGGGGACTGGCAGGATTCTGTCCTTTAGGCTCCTAGTGTCCTCACGATATAACATGCATTTTAACCTGCATCTTCACTGACAGACAGCCATGTTTGATCTGTTTACCTAGAAAGATAGTCATATTTTCCCTGGCCACATTGGTCTGTATATTAGCCCAATTCTGAACAGACTGACCATCAGACACTAGGGAAGATTTAAATATACTGCAGATATCCCAAACTAAAAAAGATCACTCTCTGGATTAGTGGTGGACGGCATCAACAATGGGCCCAGTTTACGCCAGATTGTAAACATGGTACGGAGTGGCCTTAAACAGGGCCTACATCTTGAGTTCAGAAGAAAGATTTGAATCAAAAAGAGTTTCAAGATTCTGGATCCAAATTTACTGGTGCAGGGACAGGACTTAAATGAATGGGCAACTCAAAACTGAGCACGTTTGACCAAACATAGGACCATAAATTCAACTTTCTCTGCATTGAGGCATAGGCAGTTTCCAAATCCAAGGTTTATGGCCAACAGACAAACTGTGATACAACTCGCATTGTTAGAATCTACCCACAGAACCAAAATTATGAGTGTATCATCAATTTATATCTGCTCTATCGTACACCATGGGGAGCAATGGAGGGGCATATTTACAAGGGTATATCACCACCAGAACATCACTTTTAGTTACTTTCTACTGCCGATATCCCCTTCTCCTTATTTACAAAGCGGCGTTCAGCCACTTAATGTGGTTTAACGCCGCCTTGTATATAGGGCCCCTTCTCACGCTTTACTTAGCGTGAAAGGGGCATGCAATTGGAGTTGCAGTAGGCCTTCCACCGCAACACCCATTGCTTTTTGACACTGCCCCAGATTTACAAGGATGGGGCAGTGCCAAAAACTAAGGCCAGGTAAAACCTGGTCTTAGACTGGCGATACGAGGAGAGATTATTAATTTCTCCTCGTATTTTGCTCTTTTTTATGTGTGCTGCGTTCTTACCAATTTTGGAGTAACACCGCGCTCCGACATTTTATTGTAAATATCCTCTAATGTGTTTTATTGGGACAATTTAGCTGTTGAACAATAGGGGTGGGAATGATGAGCCCTGTGGAGCACCACATACGAAGGAGTGTGAGATGCACATTTAGTCACACTGTAACACCAGTTTGTGCTTCCTCAGGAATTCTGAGTGGTATTAATCTGCTGCCTTTTAGCTAGGTTTGCACTATAGAAATATCATACACATACATAAACATTCACAAGCAGATGATGAGCCTACAATGATTCCATTGGTCTAGGAGTTGTAAAGAGTTTAATTACTATTGCAAAGCTATACTCTCTGCAAATCTTGCAGGTCACAACCCAAGCCTGCAACCATGGACATGCCATCTGCAATGTAGTGTACCATTGAATGCACATTTTACTTACTTCTTGCTGTTGATCCAGTAGCAATAGAATCAGGATGGTCATCGGTGTCAGAGACCATTGACCCGATGTCTTCAGCTGTAGATTGCAAGTGCCCATCGGTGCACACAGTTTGCTAGACAGGCTTCTCATGTTCGGGTATTTGCGGCATTTCGACAAAAATTTAGTCCTCGCCTTTATTTTTCATGTGACCATAAAGGAACAGGAATCCTTTACCTGTCATCTCCAACCAATGTACAGGTATGTACAGGTACAGCGAAGGGAAATTCTAGACGTACCAGCTGCTCACGTGTCAACGAAGGGAAATCACGTTTTATAAAACTTCCCAATCTTGTTTGTCGACTATTTTCCTGTACTGGGAGCCCCGAGGGCATTTGACGTTTGGAGGAGGACGTCCTTCAGCTCTGGCTCAAACATAAGTGGATCATTGTTGTGTTGTATAAACACCATCCAGGTGTGTGTGTCCTCTGCACTCACACCTCCCCACATCTGCAGTTGATTGTGCACGCTGGTGCCGACCAGACATCATGAAGGCTCTCGTGTTCTTCAGCGTTCTGACTATTGTACTTCCTTCTCTAGAAGGTAAGTTTTGTCTAATGCCATCTCCTACAGAATATCTGCTAAAAGGAATCTAGTTTGAATTCCACCCGCAGTAGTGTATGAATGTATATGGTATTTCTATAGCACAAACATAGCCAAGAGGCAGCGGAGCACTGTACAGTCAAAGACAAGCATAAAGTCAGCTAGTTGTAGGAGAGGTAGCTGGTATTTGGATGGTTAATGCATTGTGGTGTAATGTTCTATATATAGGGATGAGCACATTCAAGAACCTCTCAATTTACTCGCTGAGTCTTTGTATGAGGCAATTGTGTTTGTTTTTTCTCTCCTGGTTGTTTGTTGCTTTGCTGGTTAAGTGGGGATGCAGTGGGGATGCAGTTCCTGAGAAAGGGAAAGGGGAGTGCACAGGTCTCTACTGGTCTCCCTCCACCCTCACACACCCCGAAGGATGTCATGCTTCATCATTTGGGCTGTGCTCCTTGTCGGGCCGGCGCTGCAATGCCCGATGGGCACCCGCGAAGGCCCTTATGCACCTGCTTCTCATGTCTGCCTGCAACCAGGAAGACATAAGTTTGAAACTTTACTTCTACTGACACTGATAAAATGAGAGCTTAGTGTTTGCATTTTATAAATAAATGCAAAAAATAATTTTGTTACCTGTTATATTTATTGGTTTTCTGTTGTATACATTTTACAGGCATCCATATCTGAAAGTGGATATATGCTTTTCACAGACCCTGTCAAGTGTCTTTAAAAACAGGAATGGGCAAGGGCTTGTTCCATCCTAAACTAGTCTCACAGCCGTTGTGTCTGAATGTTACTTATTAGAATGATGGTACACAGGCACCTTCCTGCATGTGGGACTTTACCATACATATATTGTGCATGTAATTGGCCACTCACTGTTTGCTATGACTAATAGTTATTGCGATTATTTTTATGTTATTAGGGCAAACCTTCAACAGGAGTGAGGAGTGTTCTTTCTGGTTGAGGTGTTTCACAGTCTGTATATTAAGCAAATTAATTAGTGCTCTGCAGTGCCTTTCATTGGCCATGGGCACTCAGCTGGCTGCTTGCTTGGAGTTCAAACTTTGTCATTCAGTCATGATAGACTCACCACAAATGTATATATCTATATATTTGTATATAGATATATATAGATATATAGATACATATATGTTATACACACACATACATATATACATATTTATAAACATACATATATATATATGCACTACTCACACATGCACACACACACACATATATATATAAGTATATATATATATATATATATATATATATATATATATATATATATATATATAGCTGTGGAATTAGGGATAGTAGATCTGTACTTACCTATACAGGGCTGGCTTTAATTTCCTTTACAGGGTGGCTCCCGGCAACAATCTTTTTTCGCGCCCCCAATGACCTCCTTCACCAGGGATTCCCTCACTCCCACCCTCCAACAGTGCCCCTCATCTCTCAGTAAACCCTCACTCACATGCATTTTTTTACGGTGCTACTCATACAAGTACAGGGAGTTTTACATAATACACACATTATACACATACTATTAATCATATGTGTATAATCAGTGTATAGGAAATATTACATAAGACATGAGGATTACAAGGTGTAGGAATCACATGTCAGCCATACTAGTAGGAAGTATATTTTAAGAGTGCTTGGTCTGGAGAAGCACAAAGTCTGGATTTAAAATGTCACAGGGTTGGCCTTACTAATAAGAATATATTTCTATCCAAACTAACCTTTTTTAGCACCATTAGGACAATGAAAGACTGGGGAAAAAGCCTATGTATTGCAGTGTGCATGCAGCTCTTTCATCAATCAATCAATCAATCATGTCACTTATAAAGCGCACTACATACCCGCGAGGGTCTCAAGGCGCTGGGGGAAGAGGGGGGTGGTGCTGCTACTGATCGAAGAGCCAGGTCTTGAGGAGTCTTCTGAAGGCCAGTAGGTCTTGGGTCTGTCGGAGGTTGGTGAGGAGGGTGTTCCAGGTCTTGGCGGCGAGGTGGGAGAAGGATCTGCCGCCGGCGGTCGTTTTCCGGATGCGGGGGACTGTGGCGAGGGCGAGGCTGTTCGAGCGGAGCTGGCGGGTGGGGGTGTAGAAGCTGAGTCGTCTGTTGAGGTAGGCTGGTCCGGAGTAGTGGAGTGCTTTGTGTGCGTGGGTGAGGAGCTTGAAGGTTATCCTCTTGTTGACAGGGAGCCAGTGCAGGTCTCTCAGGTGGGGTGTGATGTGGCTGCGTCGGGGGATGTCGAGGATAAGACGTGCAGAGGCGTTCTGGATGCGTTGCAGCCGTCTAAGGAGCTTAGCCGTCGTTCCTGCGTAGAGGGCGTTTCCGTAGTCCAGCCTGCTGGTGACGAGGGCCTGGGTGACTGTTTTTCTTGTTTCGGTGGGGATCCACTTGAAGATCCTGCGGAGCATTCGGAGGATGTTGAAGCAGGATGAGGAAACGGCGTTGACCTGCTTAGTCATGGAGAGGGTGGGGTCGAGGATGACCCCTAGGTTGCGTACTTGGTCGGTGGGTGGCGGGGCTGTTCCCAGTGATGTTGGCCACCAGGAGTCGTCCCAGGCTGAAGGGTTGGAACCAAGGATGAGGACCTCCGTCTTGTCCGAGTTCAGCTTCAGGCGGCTGGTCCTCATCCATTCGGCGACGGCCTTCATTCCTTCGTGGAGGTGGGCTTTGGCGGTGTGAGGGTCTTTGGTGAGGGAGAGGATCAGCTGGGTGTCGTCGGCGTAGGAGATGATGTTGAGGTTGTGCTGTCGGGCGACGTGGGCGAGGGGTGCCATGTAGATGTTGAACAGCGTTGGGCTGAGGGAGGAGCCTTCGGGTACGCCGCAGATGATCTTGGTGACCTTGGATCGGAAGGGGCGAGGCGGACGCTTTGTGTTCTGCCGGAAAGGAAGGATGTGGTCCAGTCCAGGGCCTTCTCTTGGATCCCGGCGTCGTGAAGGCGTGTTCGTAGTGTGTGGTGGCAGACCGTGTCGAAGGCGGCTGATAGGTCCAGGAGGATGAGGGCTGCTGTTTCTCCGTTGTCTAGCAGGGTCCTGATGTCATCGGTGGCGGCGATGAGGGCGGTTTCGGTGCTGTGGTTGCTGCGGAAGCCGGACTGGTAAGGGTCCAGGATGTTGTTCTCCTCGAGGTAGCGGGTCAGTTGTTTGTTGACGATTTTCTCGGTGACCTTCGCGGGGAACGGGAGCAGAGAGATGGGTCGGAAGTTCTTGAGGTCCTTGGGGTCTGCCTTGGGTTTCTTGAGTAAGGCGGTGATCTCGGCGTGCTTCCAGCTTTCCGGGAAGGTTGCTGTCTCGAAGGAGATGTTGATTATTTTCCGGAGATGGGGCGCGATGGCTGTACTGGCTTTGTTGAAGATGTGGTGAGGGCACGGGTCTAGCGGTGAACCGGAGTGGATGGTGTTCATGATCTCACTGGTGTCCTCGTCGTTGATGTTGGTCCAGGAGAGCAGGCGGTTGGTGGTTGTGGGGGCAGTGGTCTCGGTGGTTGCCGGGGCGGTCGTGGTGTTGAAGCTGTCGTGGATGTCGGCAATTTTGCGGTGGAAGGAGGTGGCCAGTGAGTCGCACAGGTCTTGCGACGGCTGGATGTCGTTGGTGTTGGAGCTGGGGTTGGAGAGTTCCTTCACGATGTTGAAGAGCTCTTTGCTGTTGTGTGCGTTGTTGTCTAGGCGGTCTTTGAGTGAGGCCCTTTTGGCGGATCTGATGAGGTGATGGTGATTGCGGGTGGTGCTCTTGTGGGCGGCGTAGCTGTCCGTTGTCCGTTCGTGGAGCCAGATCTTCTCCAGTTTTCGGCATGTTCGTTTGGAGGCCTGGAGGTCTTCGGTGAACCAGGTGGCTTTCTTGCTGGTGTGGCTGTTGGGCGGATTCTTGAGCGGGGCGAGGGTGTTGGCGCAGTCGTCGATCCACTGTCTGAGGTTGCGGGCGGCGGTGTCGGGGTCGGAGGGTTCGGCGGGTGGGCTCAGGGCGAGGGTTGTGTTCATGACAGTTCAGAGGTCACTGTGCTATTTTAGGATTATAATTTATGAACTGCAAGTAACAAAAGGATCTCTGTGACAAAAGCAGTAACCCTCTGAGATAGCCACATAAATACAGTTCTGTCATCTGCATGGCACACAGATTCTTTGCAGCTGGCATATTAGCCTCTGCTCCACTTTATGATGAGTCAGAACTCCCCCTAGACAAAACTCCAGCGAACATTAATCACCAGAGTTATCTTGACATTTTTTCTTGTTGCCTGAAAACTGTCCATCACACAAGAAACTCTGCAGCAGGAGCTTCTAAACCCATATATTATCCCTCTGCAGCCCGTCCCTCCCCCGGAGGGCAGCACCTGACTACTGCACCGGTCGCACCGCCCTAAAGCCGGCCCTGTACCGATATATATTCAACTTCACAATACTTTGTTAGTCACCAATCAGTGATATTTTTGTAGCACAATGTTTTTGTGCTCAATATTCTAACATACAACCTTGCACATATGCTGTTTATCACTACATTTGTTTCATCTCCTGCCTCCACATACAAGGCTCATACTCTGGACTGTCCATGCACCCACCAGCACCCTGGTAGTTTCAAAACGTTGTCACCGCACTCTCTCTGGGTCCCCTTCACAGCAGTGCATCATGTATGCTTTTTCCTGCCCTTGTGCAATCACCAACCTGTTTATTTGTCCTGAGCACCTAACCTGTCATTTACATAGTAGAGCATACTGCACAGCTGTGGTAGACAAACCAATAATTTACTGAACTCCAATAATTTATGCACCACGTTTTTGACCTTAGGCAATGCAGCGCCGTTGTTCTTGTTGGCCTAGCGGTAAGAGACACCCTCTCCCCAACACTAAACCTACTGGAGTAGCAGAGAAAAATTCAAATAGGAACTGAGACCACTTAATAACTGAGTTCCAGATCGAAAATAAGTTTAAAGATTTATTACAGAATTCTTAATATAAGCGGTACAGAAAAATGCACAGATTGCCATGAAGTCTCAGGGAGAAAACACAGAATCAATATCCCCATTTACGCAGAAAAATCTCTCCAGATAGTAAGTATCAAACTCGTAGTGAGTACTGACAGCATTCTAAGGAAGACAAAGCAATTCCTCAAAATAATTGGACAAGATCTCAGGAGGAAAATGAGAAGCTGCCCCTAACCTTCAAACTATGGGTTTTTATACACATTTTATGCATAAACAATTAGCAAAACTGCAGATGATTCAGCATGACATAATCATGGTTAGGTCACATTGGCAAATCAAAAGCAACTTTGTAATAATTAAAACTTTTAGTACTAGCCCATTTCTTAATGTAAAAGGAAATCTTCTGTTTGCCACCTCAGCAACTGCACTACGGAGATGTATAATACTGATATGAAACATTTCTCTAACAAAGGTTTAGAGAGTTAAGTTCTTCTGCAGGCCTACATCGGAACTTAAAATGATACACAGAGAATACGGTAGAAAGTTTAATTCACAAAACATGCTTTCTAATGACAATCCAAACTCAACAAAATAAACCTTTACTGACATCAGTTATCGACACATTTGATTCATCATTATGATCACGAAATTCAATTAGCGTGACCACCTTTTCTTATATCTTGTATTTATCATCAAATTCTAAAGATATTTTGACATATCACATCATATACTTTGGAACATTAAAATAATTGTAGAAATCAAAAAATATTCAAAGCCCCCATGGCTTTGCGAGTGCTTGTGTCAACAAACCTTTAACATCAAGTGATATAGACTTTAAAGACAAGGCTTACAGAGAAATTTAAAAACAACATCTGTGAATTAATGAGGAATTGTAATGTCCCAGTTCTCAAATTCAATGTTAAAGGAGTACATTTTGTTTATCACATATGTCCATACGCCTAAACTAAAGCATGAATGCTACCTTTAATTGGACCTGCATCAGGGACTAAGATTTTCACACAGGTTGCTTATGTCCCAGAACCTCTCAACCAACTCCCTAGTTAGACAATGCTGACACGTTTCTCCCCCATGATTCAGGGTTCTCCTCAGGACTAAGAACTAAATGACACTGTGGGAAGAAAACAAAAAAAGAGGGAGGATTGTTGCAAGCCAAAGTTTTGTGAAAGTGACATAAATGTGTTGGGCTACTAGCTTTAGACCCCTCATTCTTGACTTACAGTTGTTTTTCACTCAAGGTCACTTGTGACTTCCTTTGTTTGATGGTGACTTTATATTGAATCCTGAAACACAAATAAAGGCAAGTTCTAATAACATTCAACAGTAATACTGCCATACCATAAAAAGCTGACTTTGCTGTTTACTGAAGGACTCACTTGTTTGGATACATCAATGTAGAGACCTTGCTTCCTCCTCCTAGACGAACTGGTTGCACTTGTGTTGACTGACTTAGTTCCGACGGTGACGGATTGGCTTCTTTTTTTAGCACTTTCTATTGAAAGATTTGCACATCAGAGGAGCTACTTTCTTCAATGCTTCGTGCCTAGGAAGCTCGCAGCTATTACCGTTGCATTGCACAACCATTCTGTTCAACTACTTTTACGTCTGAGTTTTGACGTTTTTGCCAAAGAACTATGGGGCATATCAGCAACAACCGGCGATAATTATCGCTAAGTGCACTTAGCGCTAGGATAATTATCGCCGGCTATCGCTGGATTCTATCGCGGAGATAGCGTGCTATCAGCAACGCATATCTCCAAAGCGATAGAAATCCAAGCGTTAGCTACAAAACAGTGTGATTATCGCTGGAAAACCGGCGATAATCGCACTGCGACAGGCGATACCTTGCTGATAGGGCAGGGTGGACTTAGCCATGTAATCCACCTCCCATTGGATTACATGGCTAAGTCAGATTAAAAGCAGGTGTACAGAAACCTGCGTTAAGCGCGGTTAGCGCTTCTTTTATTATCGCTAAGCAGGTTAGCGATTCCCTTGTTAATTGGAGAAATGTCGTTTAGCGACATTCTCCATGTAAGGTTGGCAAGGTACGCCCACTTTGCATCTCATTAGAGATGCAAAGCTGGGTGTTGAGGGAAAGGGCGCTACGGCAAGGATTCACGCGATAGCGTGACCTTGCTGATAAGGCGATAAAATTATCGCCGCTTTTCGGCCGAAAACGGACGCAAAGGCGGCGATAATTTTATTGTGCCGCCTTGATGATATGCCCCTATCTGCGCCGGGAGGCGAAGATTCCTGTGTTGAAAGTGAAGAATACTTTGTATCACCTCTGAAACATCAGTCATTAACAGTTAATAAGTGGAGCGAATGGATCCAATTCTCTAAGGCTATTTTATGTTTTTTTTGCTCCAAATATTTTATTGATTTAAAAAAAAAAAAAAACACAATACATACAATGAGTAAAGTAATATCAAGGATGTCAGACAGATATGGGAATGCCACATACATTAAAGGGCAACAGAAAAACATAGGGGCATATTTACAAGAGAAGTGTCGGAGCGAAGTGTTAGCCTTCTTGGCTTAACGCTGTGCTCCGCCACTTCTGAAACACAGGGCTGCACCGTATTTACAAGGATATGGTGCAGCCCTGCATTTCCCACTGCGCTGGTGCTAATTTAGCTGCCTAGCGCCAACGCAGGCACCCTTGCACCATACTGCAAGGGTGTCTGTGTTGCAGGGGAAGGATTGTTTATGTGCAGGAAGGTGCCCCTTCCTGCACATAAACAATCAGTAATGGCGCTTTGTAACTTCTGTGTGTGCTGCTTAATGCAGCACACATAGAAGCTGCAAAACGTCATTTGTTTTCCATGATTGTTTATGTGCAGGAAGGGACACCTTCCTGCACATAAACAATCAATGGCTTTTGTTGTTTCTATGTGTGCTGCACAACGCAGCACACATTAAAACAGCAAAAAAGAGGACAAATAATGCATTTCTCCTCGTTTTGCCTGTTTAAGACCAGGTTTTCCCTGGTCTTAATTTTGGAGTGGCCTCCTATTTACGCCACCCTTGTAAATAGGGGGCAGCGTCAAAATCAATGGGTTTTGCGGTGGAAAGCCCACTGCAACACCCATTGCCCTCCCCTTTCACGCTAAGGGGCCGATTCCGATCTCGGTCGGAGGCGCACCCAATACCATTCGGTCGGGAAAAAAGCCATGCGAAAGCCAGTTTCCCGACCGATCCGTACAGCACACCGAACGAGCAAGTACGATGCGCACAACAGCAAAAATTCCGGCCGAGCCGTACTCACCCAAACCAGGTCCTGTTCTCCGACCGAGGCGAATCCGGAAACGCCGAATCGAGTCGCACGGAAGGGAAAATGCAGCCCCGTCCGGCCGGACAAGTACGATGCGCTTTCCGTACGCGCCGAACCCGTCGCTACGCACGGCACGTCAAAGCATCCGGGAGAGGCGCACATAAGCTCCGAATCGCGCCACAACACGATCCACGGCTACGAGACGAACACAGCACAGACGAGGACGACGCGAAGCGACGAGGACGAAGCGAAGCGACGAGGACGAAGCCAAGCGACGAGGACGACGCGAAGCAACGAGAAGGACGAACGACACGAACCAACCATGAATCCCTTCGTCCCGATCATACCAATATTCTACATCTACTACCGGAACAGGCACGGACGCGTACGGCGCAGAAGGTAAGTCAGACACCAACCACAAAACACATACAACACGTACACGACACATCACACACATACACTGGGAATCTGAATATACTTGCAACAGCAGCACCATAGGGGCGGGATGCCCATCACCAATGCCACATATGCACACAGGGGCCTGAATGCGCGCCACCACCCCAACCCAGGGGGCTGGATGCCCACCACTACTACCACCCTCACCCAGGGGGGCTGGATGCCTACCACTACTACCACCCTCACCCAGGGGTGGCAGGATGCCTACCACTACTACCACCCTTAGCCAGGGTGGCAGGATGCCTACCACTACTACCACCCTTAGCCAGGGGGCAGGATGCCTACCACTACTACCACCCTTAGCCAGGGGGCAGGATGCCCACCACTACTACCACCCTTAGCCAGGGGGGCTGGATGCCTACCACTACTACCACCCTTAGCCAGGGGGGCAGGATGCCCACCACTACTACCACCCTCACCCAGGGGGGCTGGATGCCTACCACTACTACCACCCTCACCCAGGGGTGGCAGGATGCCTACCACTACTACCACCCTTAGCCAGGGTGGCAGGATGCCTACCACTACTACCACCCTTAGCCAGGGGGCAGGATGCCTACCACTACTACCACCCTTAGCCAGGGGGGCTGGATGCCTACCACTACTACCACCCTTAGCCAGGGGGCAGGATGCCCACCACTACTACCACCCTCACCCAGGGGGGCTGGATGCCTACCACTACTACCACCCTTAGCCAGGGTGGCAGGATGCCTACCACTACTACCACCCTCACCCAGGGGTGGCAGGATGCCTACCACTACTACCACCCTTAGCCAGGGGGGCTGGATGCCTACCACTACTACCACCCTTAGCCAGGGGGCAGGATGCCCACCACTACTACCACCCTCACCCAGGGGGGCTGGATGCCTACCACTACTACCACCCTTAGCCAGGGGGCAGGATGCCTACCACTACTACCACCCTCACCCAGGGGGGCAGGATGCCCACCACTACTACCACCCTTAGCCAGGGTGGCAGGATGCCTACCACTACTACCACCCTTAGCCAGGGGGCAGGATGCCTACCACTACTACCACCCTTAGCCAGGGTGGCAGGATGCCTACCACTACTACCACCCTTAGCCAGGGTGGCAGGATGCCTACCACTACTACCACCCTTAGCCAGGGGGCAGGATGCCTACCACTACTACCACCCTTAGCCAGGGGGCAGGATGCCCACCACTACTACCACCCTCACCCAGGGGGGCTGGATGCCTACCACTACTACCACCCTCACCCAGGGGTGGCAGGATGCCTACCACTACTACCACCCTTAGCCAGGGTGGCAGGATGCCTACCACTACTACCACCCTTAGCCAGGGGGCAGGATGCCTACCACTACTACCACCCCAACCCAGGGGCGGCTGGATGCCTACCACTACTACCACCCTTAGCCAGGGGGGCTGGATGCCTACCACTACTACCACCCTTAGCCAGGGGGCAGGATGCCCACCACTACTACCACCCTCACCCAGGGGGGCTGGATGCCTACCACTACTACCACCCTCACCCAGGGGTGGCAGGATGCCTACCACTACTACCACCCTTAGCCAGGGTGGCAGGATGCCTACCACTACTACCACCCTTAGCCAGGGGGGCAGGATGCCTACCACTACTACCACCCTCACCCAGGGGGGGCAGGATGCCTACCACTACTACCACCCTTAGCCAGGGGGGCTGGATGCCTACCACTACTACCACCCCAACCCAGGGGGGCTGGATGCCTACCACTACTACCACCCTTAGCCAGGGGGCAGGATGCCCACCACTACTACCACCCTCACCCACGGGGGGCAGGATGCCTACCACTACTACCACCCTTAGCCAGGGGGCAGGATGCCCACCACTACTACCACCCTTAGCCAGGGGGCAGGATGCCCACCACTACTACCACCCTCACCCACGGGGGGCAGGATGCCCACCACTACTACCACCCTCACCCAGGGGGGCAGGATGCCTACCACTACTACCACCCTCACCCAGGGGGGCTGGATGCCTACCACTACTACCACCCCCACTCATAGGATGGACAATGCATGACACAACAAGCACACCACAACCTAGGGAATGCAAGATTAAGACATCCCCCCACCACCATGACAAGCGTGTGTAGGCTGTGTCAAATGCCTACAACACCGAACATGACTTTCAACATACAATGTGACCCCCTAGCACATGTGCCACACATATATGTGTGTGGCACCCACAATGCAAGCAGCCCATGACCATTGTGGCAATGGGGCCTAAACCCCCATCATCACAGTGACCAAAAGGTAAGTGTGGGGTCCATAGCTGAAGCACATTTTGACCATTGTGGCAATGGGGTCTAAACCCCCATCATCACAGTGACCAAAAGGCAAGTGTGGGGTCCATAGCTGAAGCACATTTTGACCATTGTGGCAATGGGGTCTACACCCTCATCATCACAGTGACCAAAAGGTAATTGTTGACAAAGAAAGAGCTGCAACTGCCAAACTGCATGGATCATTCCTGCTCACAGAACCAAAAACTCATCTGTGGCAAAGTAGTGTATGTGTCCCATTGCAACATAAATTGGGGGAGCCAAATACTGCAGTGCAAATGTAACATTCCTTTGGCCATGTGCAGACAAACAACACCCATGGGGGCTGAGACCGTCAACAGTCATCAATGACACAATGACAGAAGTGACCATCAGAATGCAGAACCACATATTTGCACCAATGGGCACACAAATGCAGATACCCTGTGGAGACAGCAGATGTGAGGTGAACAGATACCATACCATGGCAGCAATGGGACACACAAACCATGATCACTGTGCTGACCGATGACCTAGGAGTCCCAGGGACAGCAGGGGAAACACACCAAACAACATACAGCCAATGGCACACCCAAGATATGCCAATGCAGTGGTGCAGATGCACAAACACAAACAGGCAGACCAACACTGTCATCATACACAGCAGGTGAGGGGTGGGGGTGCCAGTGTCCCCAGGCAACCACACAACACATGAGGAGAGCTGAATACCAATCATACAGATGTGCATACACTGCCACACTAAGGTAACTCATGGATCCAAATCCCCTATGTGGGCAAGCAGGCATTGTCAGGTGAGAGGGAGCACAAAACACACATGTCACACAGGCACGTAGGAACAACAACTGACACAGCAAGTCACAGACACACCACAGCACCACCCCCAGGGCCCCCACAATGTGGTGACCCTGGGCTGAATAAAAATACCACTGTGATGACAAAGCTAAATGTCGTTCACACTATGAACCACAGTCAGGTGTCCTGAGCAACAAACTACCATCACACCTACACAAGCACAAATCAATCAGCATGGCCAGTAAGCCAAGGCCAACATGGAGGCAGGGGCCTAGCCGGGCAACAACTCTCATCTGCACACACTCAACACCACACCCCTCGACCTCCAACAATGTGCAGCAGTGAAGTACACATGCACTGGTGACATTGCACATGCACCCATGACTATTCCAGGGTGGTGGGTGGGAACCAAGGTGTAGAAACACATCACACATGGACACTCAACAAGACTCCTGAATGTCTGACACACTGCACACTACGCTGTACATGGACATGACGGCAATACCACACCGACCAATGGGATCCCAGCCACAGTCACACACCAATGAAGAAGCCAAGGTCACCCACAAAGAACACACATAGACAACTTCCAACATTGCAGCTCTGACCCTGAGGAGTGGCAGCAGTCACACACACAACATGTCACAATCACTGAAAGATAACACAAACTGGAAATCACATGACAGGGGCAAACAACAAGTGCCAAGGGGAAACCTGACTGTGACCCATCTGCGTCTGCACACAAACTCAGCCCTGACAGCAAACACACCTATGGGTGACACCCTGATGACCAGTAATGTGCCATGCACCCACATCACAGAGAACACAGGGAGAAGACTTTGGGGGAACATAGCTCAAGTCAGCAAGCATCACAAACAGGTACAACACTAGGGATCACAGCATGCGCAGATGAATGGAAGTGAACACACAGACATGCACATACAACACACACCTTGGGTGCAGGCAATGTCACACGTGTACACACTGCCATGAGGGGACTCCACTCCTGTGTGAGGAAAGCTGTGCCATATGTTGCCTCAGTAGGGCCCCATCATGTCAGCTGAGCACTTGGTCACACAATCAACAATTAGCACCAAATGAGGGCTCCCATCACATCAGCCTGGTCATGGATGTGCCAACGGAATCATCAGCACAGATCCAACACACTTGTATAGCAATGTTGCACTGACTACACGGATGAGTCCCTCCCCATTGATGCCCAAACCTGCATGTCCACTGGAGATGGCAACACGGTCAGGGAAGTAGACAAATGCAACGATGGCAGGCACAACAGATGTGCAGGGGTGGAAGCCACAGATATGAAATTGCCAATGTAAGTAGGAAACCCATTGCCAAATACTGAACACATGACACCCTCAGATGCTGCTATTGATGACATGGATACACCACATGATAGGACACATTCCCCCTGGACCACATGGGTTCCTGCACAGTAACACTTCATAATCATGAGACCAGATATCACCATCACTGCAGCAAGGGCATGGTTAGCTGCACCAACAACATGTACATCTGAAGCATGAGCACTAGAGAAAAGAAAGTTGCTTTATTCAGCATATGTGTTGAGGCCAAACGAAGTCCTGAAAAAAGAGCAAAGGCCAATGGCCAGTCCATTGTCAAAGTTCAAACAGGGTGACACTGGCAGATGTCACCCTACGCATGCCTGCACAATACCAGGGACAATCCACTAGGAGGGGCAACCGGGGGGGCAGGCCAGGCACCGCAGGGACAGGATCAGGGCTCACCAGGGGGAGTCAGGGAAGGGGTGGTGGGTGCAGGAGAGCCACTGACAACTGCAGTGGAGGTGTCTGACATGGTGTGTGCCGGCACAACTGGGGGGCATGACACAGATGTCGTGGGTGCCGGCACAACTGCAGTGGACCCTGCAGATGGGGTGGACAGGTCCGCCACTGCAGTGCCCAAGTCAGACAGGGCGGTAGTGGACTCCACTGCAGTGCCTACCTCCAGGGGAGGAGAATGGGGAACAGGCAAGGTGGGTTGGACAGAGGGGGGACACCCTCACCACATCAGTGGCACAGACAAGCGCAGCGGGGGTGTGGTGCTGGGAGAGCAAGTGGCAGGGGAGAAGGCCGGAGCATCTTGGGGATGGTATATCTGTGGGTGGGGGAACCTGGGGCAGGGTGTGGTGGGGGCACCTGTGCAGTGGGGGCCTGAGGGATGGAGGACGGAGACCTTGTGCCTGAGCTGCAGGGTGGTGGCGGGGTCTTGCTCTTAGCACTCCGGGGGGACTTGCGGGTGGGGGCCTCAGTCCGTCTGCGCCTGGGGGAGGGTGTCCGGGGGCGAGGGGCACTCTGCTCCGTGTGGGTGGGCTTCCTCTTCCCCCGGGATGCTGGAGCAGCTTCATCGGTGGGGAAGAGGCCGAGGTCACAGAGGAAGAGCTGCTGTGACTTTGGGGTTGCAGGTGAGGCAAGGGAGGGTGCTTTGGAGGGAGAGGGAACTGAGGACTGCGCAGTGCATGTGGATGCGTGTGTGTGTTCCAGGGCCCCATCCCCTGTGAGTCTGGCTTCAGTCCCCTGAATGTGCGTGCGTGTGCGTTTTGTCATTGGCGTGTGTGTCAGTGTGCTGGATGTGTGTGTGCTGGTGTGTGCCTGTGCCAGTGTGTGTGTGCCTGGGATGGGTAAGGTGCTGGGGAGTGTGGATGGAGCAGAGGCAGGAGGGGTGAGGGACCGTTTGAGGAGGGACACTGCTGCCGTCAGGGAGGAGTCCATGGACCTATTGCCCCTCTGTAGGTCAGACATGCCCGATGAGATGCCCTCCATGAACGACACCAGCTGAGTCAACAGCGCGGTGTGCGCATGGAGGACACTCAGCATGGCTGTCTGCCCTACATGGAGCTGGCGAAGGAGGTACACAGACTCCTCACTCAGGGCAGCAGGGGACACAGGGGCAGGGGGTGCGGTGCCTGGCCCAAAGGAGACACGCTCCCGGACATGGGAGCCTCCACGGACCTGGGGAATGGGAGCCGATGGGAGGGCGGTGGTGGTGCTGGTGGTGGCGGGGACAGCAACACTAGCTGGGGTGTGGTGGCTGCTGACACCCGCCTCCACAAGGGAGTCATCCTCCGAGTTGCTCTGGTCCTCAGCTGAGGTGGATGCTGCTGAGGACTCCTCGGTGTGGCTCCCCTCGCCCTCCGTGCCACTGGGTCCCTCCGACCACTCCTCGGCTGCTGACCCAGTCTGGCTCTCTGGCTCCTCCTGGTCCGTGGAGCTGTCCCCTTCCGTGGCCGTGGATGTATCTGCAAACAATGGGGAAACAGACAGACATCAGTCACCTGCACCAAACGCACACACCACTGTGAGCACAGCACATTACAGAGCAAGCCCTGGCATCATTAGTTGTACATTGCTAAAAGTGCCCTAATTGAACAGGAGAAGTCAATTGTCAGTCTGATGCCAAGCATGGCACTCACATCCCACATGGCCTTGCACCCATCTGTCTGGTGTCTGTTGGATTGCAACACCCCAGTGTTGACACATGCACCAAGTACACAGTAGTTGGACAGTGCAGAGGACACGGTGTGGACACATCACAGCTCTTGCCACTGAGTCAGTACAGGTTCACGGATGTAAGGGATGCCCAGAGTCAAATAGGAAATGCATGTGATGCATTCCAGCGACAGACACCATGATGCACCCATGTCCTGATAGCCAGCGCCACTATGGTGTGCATGTAGCACATGTCACTCCCCTGCAGGATCACCAATCAGTAGACACATGCCATGGCGGAGGCATGACTGCAAAGTCATACATCACTGTCTCAGTGATGTATGACTTTGCAGCCAGACAACAACACTCTGCACTGTGTCACAATAGTAGGTCATGGGGAATGCAAGTCCTGGAGCTGCACAAGTGCACATGTACATCCCCCCACAACACATCCTCTTAACCCTCATCTGTCCAGGTCATACCTATTGGACATATGGGAGACCTGTGACACTACCCTCTGAACCTGAGCCCCTCACACTCTGCTGTGCATGGGGAACAGCTGCCTGAACTTCACATTTACATGCCCCAGTCTGCATGGGCAGCTGATCAGACACCTATGTGTCACACAAGCATCGTCTCCTATGGTCACATCTCCAGTGGCATGCTGAGCCCCTACCAAGAAACTCCACAGCAGTCCTGGCGACTAATCCACAGCACACTGACACAGAGGCAGACACCTGAGGGGTCAAATCACTG
Organism: Calotriton arnoldi; assembly: GCA_963921515.1. Classification (NCBI taxonomy): domain Eukaryota; kingdom Metazoa; phylum Chordata; class Amphibia; order Caudata; family Salamandridae; genus Calotriton; species Calotriton arnoldi. The sequence continues at coordinate 264,526 of CAWUFW010009318.1, read as the reverse complement.
TGCACAATGTGTCCTCTGATACACGGGAGTGGGAGTACAGAGTGTATTGTATGGCCTGGAGTAGGCATGACTGTCCAGCCCCACATGAATGAGGGATGAGCCCTGGACTGTAGGCAGCTGGCTAAGTATGTGTGACACACGTCATATACATACTCCTGGGGCCCAAACATTGTTCCCACCCGCAGCATGGGTGTGTGCCAGGTACCCCAGCCACATGTGGTGGATCAGCTCAGCAATTGGACCACAGATCAAAGTAACACGCTGAATACATGTCAGAATACAGGCATTGTGTAAGCAATGGACCCACCCATGATGCCCACCACAGAGTCAGGGAAACAGATGCTGTCTCCCACCTTGAGTCAAGCAAACTGCAAGGACACAGTCCTAAGTGACAGAATTCCCTGCATGTAAGGGCCACACCTGGGTATCAGATGAGGAGTGGGCAGTGCACAATAGAGGGACATGGCTCCTGGACAACATGACTGCTGTACTGTGGCAGTTCAACCTGGCCCGAGGAGGGCACATAACATGTTAGACAGAGTACACAGTGCAGTCTTTGACTCACCCCCTCCTTGCTGCTCTCTGGCCTTCAGCTGCCCATCCAGGTCTGGAAAGACCACCGCCAGGATCCTGAGCATGTGGGGGGTCAGGGTCCGTGTTCCGCCCCTCCTGCGAGGAGGCGACAGCTTCAGCTGGACCCGTGCAATCCTCCGGGTCCAGCCCCGAAGGTCCTGCCACCTCTTTTGGCAGTTGCGGATCCGGCGCTTGTAGACCCCCACGGACCGGACAGCCCGGACGATGTCCTTCCATATCTCATGCTTCCGATGGGCAGAAGCCTGTCAGGATGACAAAGTGATAAGGCCATTACTACACATGCAACATATCCGTGCATGACACAGTTGCATATACATGTCGCAATCACAGGGGCACATGGTGTACCCAGGCAGTGCACGGCTGCCCATGGACAGTTTTCCAGAAGTCACTACATGGTATCATAGCATGGGGAGTAAAACCCTGTTCAGAAGCACTGTCACTGCACCATACCTGTCCAGTGCAAGTCACTACACACTATGGGGGGTGACAACTACTCAGTGAGCCTGCTAGCCAGTGGTGTGCTGACTCTCAGCCTTGCTAGTCAGACAAAATGCACATTCAGAAAGGCAGTGCACAGAACACTCACCTGCTCCCCTGGTGTCCCATACAGCTTGCTGTACTGTGGAAGTAGGCTGTCCAGCAGGGCCTGGTTCTCTTCAAGGCTGAAGGCTGGGGCTCTCTCCACAGTACGTGCCATTGCAGGGTCCAGAGGGGCAGAGACAGCAGCAGTGCAGTGGCAGATGTCGTCCTGGAGCATGTAGTGCAGGCAAGTGGGCTCTCAGGGGAACATGCAGCAATATATATGTGCTGGAGAGGCAGATACTGTCCCTTGTGTCCAAAGTGATAGGTCCAAGTCGTTTGCATCTTCTGAATCTGGCCAATCCATGGAATAGCAGCACCAAAACACGCCCACAGCATCCTTCAAAATTTCAACTTCATGACATACATGATTTTGCAACATTGTTGTGGGTGACCAACTGATTTTCCAGCAACCGACTCGTTCGAATATTCGAAAACGCGTCCGTTGCCAGGCAAGCCCATTGTCAATGGGTGCGCACCGATCGGTCCATTGAGGTACAACGCGCACAGGGGTACAACGCGTACCCGCACACATTGAATGCAATGGGCCGGCCGGAGGCACCGATCGGTCCATTGCAGTACAACGCGCACAGGGGTACAACGCGTACCCGCACACATTGAATGCAATGGGCCGGCCGGAGGCACCGATCGGTCCATTGCAGTACAACGCGCACAGGGGTACAACGCGTACCCGCACACATTGAATGCAATGGGCCGGCCGGAGGCACCGATCGGTCCATTGCAGTACAACGCGCACAGGGGTACAACGCGTACCCGCACACATTGAATGCAATGGGCCGGCCGGAGGCACCGATCGGTCCATTGCAGTACAACGCGCACAGGGGTACAACGCGTACCCGCACACATTGAATGCAATGGGCCGGCCGGAGGCACCGATCGGTCCATTGCAGTACAACGCGCACAGGGGTACAACGCGTACCCGCACACATTGAATGCAATGGGCCGGCCGGAGGCACCGATCGGTCCATTGCAGTACAACGCGCACAGGGGTACAACGCGTACCCGCACACATTGAATGCAATGGGCCGGCCGGAGGCACCGATCGGTCCATTGCAGTACAACGCGCACAGGGGTACAACGCGTACCCGCACACATTGAATGCAATGGGCCGGCCGGAGGCACCGATCGGTCCATTGCAGTACAACGCGCACAGGGGTACAACGCGTACCCGCACACATTGAATGCAATGGGCCGGCCGGAGGCACCGATCGGTCCATTGCAGTACAACGCGCACAGGGGTACAACGCGTACCCGCACACATTGAATGCAATGGGCCGGCCGGAGGCACCGATCGGTCCATTGCAGTACAACGCGCACAGGGTACAACGCGTACCCGCACACATTGAATGCAATGGGCCGGCCGGAGGCACCGATCGGTCCATTGCAGTACAACGCGCACAGGGGTACAACGCGTACCCGCACACATTGAATGCAATGGGCCGGCCGGAGGCACCGATCGGTCCATTGCAGTACAACGCGCACAGGGGTACAACGCGTACCCGCACACATTGAATGCAATGGGCCGGCCGGAGGCACCGATCGGTCCATTGCAGTACAACGCGCACAGGGGTACAACGCGTACCCGCACACATTGAATGCAATGGGCCGGCCGGAGGCACCGATCGGTCCATTGCAGTACAACGCGCACAGGGGTACAACGCGTACCCGCACACATTGAAAGCAATGGGCCGGCCGGAGGCACCGATCGGTCCATTGCAGTACAACGCGCACAGGGGTACAACGCGTACCCGCACACATTGAAAGCAATGGGCCGGCCGGAGGCACCGATCGGTCCATTGCTGTTCAACGCATCACTGTACATGTGACTGGCATATGTCAGCATGCCTGTCTCAGATGGACATATGCCAGCCACAGATAGCTCCCAGGGAGTGAGGGGCACACCTACATCACGACAGCCTGTCCAAACCTTATCATAAGGCATGTAAGGCTGCATTTCCTATTGTGTGTATGTTGGTGTACATGTTGTCCTGTGGGTGTCACCTGTGGGCAGCCACCCCCAGGCTGTGCACGTGTTAATGGGGACAGGATCCTGGGTGTTACGTGTACGTGACCACTGTGATGTGCAACTGTTCATATCTGTGCATGTGCCATGGTCACATTTCACAGTGGTGTTTGTGTATGTCATGTCACATACCCCGTGAGTCCCATGTGGGACGGTATGTTTGAGCCAGGGTGTCCCAGTGGCACAATAGTGATGGCCCTCCACAGTCTTTGTGCATGTAGTGTTTACAATGTCTCTGATTTCATGTGCACAATGGGAGACAGTCTCCACATCCACGTTGTGTGTGCATGGACTCTGATGTTGTGCGTGTGTGTCACAGACGTCCATGGCTCTCCTGCCATGGCAAGTGTGGCCACTACCTGTGGGGGTCATGTTTGTTTTGTTGTGGTGTACACATGATACTCCAGGTGATGCCAGTGTCCATGTGGCATTACAGGGTCCCTGGGAATGTGCCTGTCGTTGAGCTGTGGTGCCTGGGGCACATCTGTCCTCACATGTCACTGGGGGGTGACTGTGACACAGCATCATGATATCCAATGGGCCAACCTGGGACAAATTGATGCCACCTGTAGGACCGTGTTGACAGATGTTGGCCATGTATGTACCATACATGTCGTTCCGGTACTGCACACTTCATGTAGTTGTGCCTCATGATGATGTATGTTGGGATCTTGAGTGTGTTCAATGCCGCATATGTGGGGTGACTGACGATCTTGCTTACTTCTCCTCTGCACTGCAGGGCTCCTGCTGTCCATCGGCCATTCCCAGACCTGGCAACGATGGTGGAACGGGACAGCATCCGACGGTACCGCTTCACCAGGCAGCTGATTGAGGATTTTGCAGTGCAGTTGTCCCCACATTTGCAGCCTGGCCGGCCGTATCCTACAGCGCTGACCCCCAAGGTGAAGGTGATGGCAGCCCTACACTTCTTTGCCACCGGTACCTTCCAACATACTGTGGCGTCTGCTGGTGGGATGTCACAGACCATGTTCAGCCGTGTGCTCCGCGATTTCTTGGCGGCAATGTTGCTCTTCCTGAACCGGTACATCTATTTCCCTAGACTGCGACGACTCACTGACGTGAAGAGTGACTTTTATGCCCTGGGGAGGATGCCGCATGTCATTGGCTCCATTGATGGGACACATGTGGCTTTGGTACCACCACAGGCCCAGGAGCAGGCCTACAGGAACCGCAAGCACTACCACTCGGTCAATGCACTGGTGGTGTGTCTTGCAGACATGACCATCACACACGTGTGTGCCCGTTTCCCTGGTTCAGCACACGATGCCTTTGTGATGAGGAGTAGTCGCATCCCCAGGTTGATGGCACAGATGCAGAACCAGCGTGCCTGGCTTGTCGGTGTGTACTGACTTTGTGCCATTGTGTGTGATCTGATCTGTAGTATTCCGCCCACTTTTCCAAGTCAGCTGATGTGCACTTGTCTGTCCGTAGGTGACTCGGGATACCCCAACATGCCGTGGTTGCTGACACCCCTCAGGAACCCTGTGACACCTGCCCAGATGCGCTACAATGAGGCACATGGTCGGACCAGGAGAGTGATTGAGCGGACCTTTGGTCTCCTGAAGAGCCGCTTCCGCTGCCTGGACAAGACCGGAGGGTCCCTCCCATATGCCCCTGCGAAAGTGTGCAAGATTATCATCGTCTGCTGCATGCTCCACAACCTGGCAGTGCGGAAGGAGTTGCCTCTCATCCAGGATGACGATGACCAACATCCGCCACCTGTGGAGGATCCTGGCCTGGACCACGATGCCAGTGACGATGATGATGATGATGGTGATGGTGATGTCCGCACACAGCTCATCACCAACTTCTTTAGCTGAATGTGAGTATCCTGAGGTGTCATGTCAATGATGTGAGTTGGCATGATGTGTGGGTGGTGCTCTGGTGCTGTTGGAGTGTGTCCATGGGCTACTTGACTGGATGTGTGTTGCGATGTGTGGTGACAGGTGGGCTGTACTCCCCAACAGTGTTGACATGCTAACTTGGTTCTGGGTGGGTATCTTGTAACATGTATTGTGCATGAGTTTTGCTGTTCTGTCCTGTACTCCATTGCTTTTGACTGTGTGTCATTTCTGTCCTTCACAGGGTACTTTCAGATTCGTTTGGTCAACTGTGTCCACCGACAACGTGATTGCACATCCAGGCTGGTAGCTGTTGTGTCCCTACAGGTGATGTGCGCCACACCCATGGACTTCCTTCTGTCTACAGTTGTTGACTGTGTGCCCGCTACCAGGTGGGGTTACCTTGCATCTGTAGTGGTTACGGCATGTTGCTACTGTGTAATAAACCTGTGCTTCACTTAGTGATGTGCGTTGTCTGTGGTCACACATTTGACTGCCATTTGCTTACTGCACCTGTGGGCTACTTGACTACAACTGGGAATGGGTGTGGTGTCTGTGCATTGCACCGTCTTCCCTGGCAACATCAGTGTAGGCAATGAGTCAGATGGCCTAGGTGTGTATGTGTTGTGTAGCCCTGGTGGTGTGTCTCCCTCATATGTGTCACGTTGCCTGTACTCACATGCCTGTGTTGTCCTTGCTGTTGCAGTTCGCATACACAGTGTAATTTTGTTGTTCATCATCCCCATAACAGTACCCACGTTGGAATCACGACAGAGGCAAGTATGGTGTATTATTGTGTTTATTGTGATACATCTGTGATAATAGTGCATAGGATGGATTGTGCTGTACATGAATCTTGCAATCCCAAGTTCCTAGATGAATAGAAAGTCCAGGTAGACAGGATCCCCAGTATCGGGGCCACAGTTGTCTGACACATTGTTCCAACTTGTACTCCCCATGCAATGTGTGGGAGTAGTGTTGCCATCAACAGGGTGAACAGTCTGTGCACAAAGGCGAAAATCCAGAACAGGTTCAGGCTTCCTGGGAGTTGCGCTTGGCCATCAGCCTCTCACTTTCCCCTCCTCGGACGACCCCTCTTCTTGGGGGGGGCCCTCAAGTGCAGGCTGCTGCGGTGCAGGGGACTCTCCGCCAGAGTCCTCCTCCCTCCCTGTGGCAGTTGCAGTTTGTTCGGTACCAGATGTTGTTGGCACACAGGGAGGTGTGGACTGGTTGCTGTTCATCTGGCGGAGGCATTGTAAAATGTCCCTGTGCACCGCCGTCATCTCATGTAGTACATCCCACTTGGACTCCACGCGGGTCATGTGGGAGTCCACACGTGACATGTGGGAGTCCACACGTGACATGTGTGACTCCACATGGGACATGTGGGAGTCCAAGCGGGCATGATGGGCAGCCTGCTGCTGTTTGATGTCTCTGAGGAGCCCCACTACCTGGCTGAGCTCTCCGGTGCTGGACTGGTACGCATCAGCTATGCGTACCAGTTGTGGGTCTTCATGCACACCAGCAACGTCTGCAAGCAGCGACCTCTGTCTCCCACCCCTCCCACCACCCCTGCTGACATGTGCAGTGTGTGCAGTTGCACGCACAGATAACCCTGGTCCACCTTGGGGGTTGGTGGTGGTGGTGGTGTCCATGGCCCCAGGTTGGTCCAGGGTCACTGCGCTGGTGTTGTTCCTTATTCTGTCCATGTCGGCAGGGATGGTATTCGTGGTGACAGTCGTTGGAGGGGTGGGTGCAGGGGGTGCAGCTGGTGGACCTGCTGGTGCTGCAGCTGGTGGTCCTGCTGGTGCAGCATGTTGACTTGCACCGGATGTGCCAGGTTGTTCTTCATCGTCCGAGGAGGACAGAGGCTGTACGACGCCAGTGAGCTCGGCATCCTCTTGAGCCTGGGACTGGGACTCCTCAGCGTCTGCTGCTGTGTCCCTATCATCACCTGTTTTTGGGAGACACAAACAATGTATGTCATGTTTCTGCAGGCATCAGTGGTTGACACACCTGACAGTTGTGACTGTGCCTCGGGGTGCGGGCCTGTACATTGTATTGTCCTAAGTCGTCACAGTCAGGGGTTGATATTGGTGTGGCACATTGTCCTGCATTATTTGGGCATTTCTATGTATTCTCTGGGGTGTGAACATGGTCTGCATTGATTGTGTTTGGTTGACAGCCAGACCTCCTTCCCACCCACCCACCCACCCAGTCAGTTATCCCACCATGGAACGTGCTTGCATTGCAGGGAGTGTAAGTTGTCTCTCAGGATGTCAGTCAGAGGTGTCCTGCTGTTTGTTGGTGCACAGTTGGCAGCAGGGCCTTGTGCTCCCCGCAGCAGTAGCCAGTGTCAGCCATCTTGTGAGTCCTTCTCCACTCCCTGTGATGTGAGCATGGTTCAGGGTGGTGTTGATGGGCCAGTTGTGAGGCTGAGCAATGTCTGTGACTACGACTCCCATCATGCTATTGCCTCCACCCCCTTCCCAGCATGCCCATGCTTCCTTCCTTTTGACTCTGCTTCCCTGTGGGGTGGGCTGGCTGTGCTGACAGGATGGCTGGGAGTGTTGTCCTGGCAGTTGTTTGGCTAAGAGTCCCAAGAGTGTCCCTGTGCTTCACACAACATAACCCAGGGTGGTGGTGCTTTGTGGGATCTTGTGTTAGGATGGAGGGCATTGCATTCTACCAGGTGGGTACTGTGGAGTTTGTGTTGGGGGGGTGTGAGGGGAGGTGCTGGTGACTATGGTCAGTGCTGCAAGTCCCCCTTCCCACCCAGCCAGCCGGATATCCCACCATGGAACGTGCTTGCATTGCAGGGAGTGTAAGTTGTCTCTCAGGATGTCAGTCAGTGGTGTCCTGCTGTTTGTTGGTGCACAGTTGGCAGCAGGGCCTTGTGCTCCCCACAGCAGTAGCCAGTGTCAGCCATCTTGTGAGTCCTTCTCCACTCCCTGTGATGTGAGCATGGTTCAGGGTGGTGTTGATGGGCCAGTTGTGAGGCTGAGCAATGTCTGTGACTACGACTCCCATCATGCTATTGCCTCCACCCCCTTCCCAGCATGCCCATGCTTCCTTCCTTTGACTCTGCTTCCCTGTGGGGTGGGCTGGCTGTGCTGACAGGATGGCTGGGAGTGTTGTCCTGGCAGTTGTTTGGCTAAGAGTCCCAAGAGTGTCCCTGTGCTTCACACAACATAACCCAGGGTGGTGGTGCTTTGTGGGATCTTGTGTTAGGATGGAGGGCATTGCATTCTACCAGGTGGGTACTGTGGAGTTTGTGTTGGGGGGGTGTGAGGGGAGGTGCTGGTGACTATGGTCAGTGCTGCAAGTCCCCCTTCCCACCCAGCCAGCCGGATATCCCACCATGGAACGTGCTTGCATTGCAGGGAGTGTAAGTTGTCTCTCAGGATGTCAGTCAGTGGTGTCCTGCTGTTTGTTGGTGCACAGTTGGCAGCAGGGCCTTGTGCTCCCCACAGCAGTAGCCAGTGTCAGCCATCTTGTGAGTCCTTCTCCACTCCCTGTGATGTGAGCATGGTTCAGGGTGGTGTTGATGGGACAGTTGTGAGGCTGAGCAATGTCTGTGACTACGACTCCCATCATGCTATTGCCTCCACCCCCTTCCCAGCATGCCCATGCTTCCTTCCTTTTGACTCTGCTTCCCTGTGGGGTGGGCTGGCTGTGCTGACAGGATGGCTGGGAGTGTTGTCCTGGCAGTTGTTTGGCTAAGAGTCCCAAGAGTGTCCCTGTGCTTCACACAACATAACCCAGGGTGGTGGTGCTTTGTGGGATCTTGTGTTAGGATGGAGGGCATTGCATTCTACCAGGTGGGTACTGTGGAGTTTGTGTTGGGGGGGTGTGAGGGGAGGTGCTGGTGACTATGGTCAGTGCTGCAAGTCCCCCTTCCCACCCAGCCAGCCAGCCAGATATCCCACCATGGAACGTGCTTGCATTGCAGGGAGTGTAAGTTGTCTCTCAGGATGTCAGTCAGTGGTGTCCTGCTGTTTGTTGGTGCACAGTTGGCAGCAGAGCCTTGTGCTCCCCACAGCAGTAGCCAGTGTCAGCCATCTTGTGAGTCCTTCTCCACTCCCTGTGATGTGAGCATGGTTCAGGGTGGTGTTGATGGGACAGTTGTGGGGGGGGGCAATATGTGTGAGTGCGACTCCCATGATGCTATTGGCTACACTGACTTGGCCAGCATACACAGAATTCCTTCCTTTGAGTGGTCTTCACTGTGTGTTGGTGTTGTTGTGGTGGCTACATGTGTGGATGTGTGTGTTAGTTCTATTTGTGCCACTGCCTAGCTGTAGTTGTGGTTGTGTTTGTACATGTGTTGGCACAGTTGGATGTGACTTTTTTGATGGCATGTGTTGTGTTTATCTGACTGACATACACATTTTGGGATGATTCTGTTCTAGTTGCTGTGTAATTGCTATGAGTGCATGGTTTGACTCTCCCCTTGACAGTGATGTGTGTGTTTTGTGGCAGTTTATTGTGTACATTTGTTGTGTACTCACCAGGCTCTGGGATGTCCTCTAGTCCATATACGCTCACTGGCGGAAGGATGGCCCGCACCTTCTCCTCCCAGGGCCTGAGGTATACTGGCTTGGCAGGAGGGCCACTGCCGGTGTATTGGCTCAGGTGGTAGTCTTTCTTGAGCAGCTCCCGGACCCTCCTGCGCACGTCATACCACCTGTTCTGGATGTCGGTCTTTGTGCGCCGACATGGTGATTGGGCGTTCACCCTGTTGATGATCCTCTCCCACATCTTGGTTTTCTGCGACATGGGGGTCTGTTGGACCAGAGTGCCAAACAGCTGTGGCTCCACCCTGAGGATCTCGTCTACCATGACTTCCAATTCACTATCTAGGAACTTGGGATTCTTCTTGGGGGCATGGTGATGGGTGGTGATAGTGGGTGCTGTGTGTGTTGGTGTGCAGGTGAGGGTGTGTGGGTGTGTGTTGTGCTGGGTGTATGTGAGGTAGGTATTTGTTGGTGTGCTGCTGGTGTGTGGCTTGTGTGAGGGATGAGCTGTGGGTGTGTGGTTGCTTTCTCTTGGGTGCTGGCAGTGGAATGGCATTTGCAAAGGCTCATGGTAGTGATTTGTGTCCTTTATATAGGTGGAGTTGTTGGTGTGTCTTTGTTCTCTGTCCCCACCCCCCCAGTATTTATTGGCTTGGTAATTGCTTGTTTGGCCTTTTTTTGGTTGATTTTTCCTTTGTGCTGTTTGTGTATGTTGGAAACGTTCTTGTGACCGAGTCGGACCGTGCATTGGTCTCGTACGGTGTTTTCCGTTTCGTTCACGCTGTGTTTGTGCAGTTTTGTATGCTGCGTACGCGTCGGTCGCGGTGTATTGTGTTGCTTCGGCTCGGTTTTGTATGCGTGTCGGTCGTACGGCTTGTCCTCCGTCCGACTCGGTCGTGTTTTTCGCGCCTTGCATCGTACTTTGCAGGTTGGAGTTGGCGGGTACGATTCGGTCGGATTTGTTCCGGGTGCGTGTCGGTCGGTTGGATTCGCGTGTTTTTCCGGCCGGATTGCTATTTTCCGAGCGGGTCGGTCGGTCGGCTTGGTTTCCTGACGTGTCGGTCGGATTTATCGCGGCTTGCATCGTACTTGGCGTGTCGGGCGCCACTGGTACGTGTCGGTCGGTATTTTTTCCGGATCCGAGTCGGTCGGTGCTTTTTCCGGCCCGAATCGGAATCGACCCCTAAGTGTAGTGTGAAAGGGTGCCTTTTTTACAAGGCAGCGATAAGACTCGTTAAGTGGCTTAACGCTGCCTTGTAAATAAGGTGAAGCCCCTTTCGCCACCACAACGTCTGAAAAAGTGACGTTGTGGTGGCGATAGGGGCTTGTAAAGATGCCCCATAGAGTCAAATATATGTGTAAAAAGACAAATTAAAGATGAGCATGCATTTCCATGATGCTTGTAAAAGCCCTGGCTATTATTTTATCGACATGCTGGCTTTTTAATGCTTTGAACATTAACATTTAAACTAAACACTGTGGGGCATATTTACTAGAAAATGTCGGAGCGTGGAGCTGTGCCAAATCTGGCAGCGCCGCGCTCCGACATTTTCAAAACGCAGGGATGCGACGTATTTACCACCATACGGCACACCCCTGTGTTTTCCCTAGTGCTGGAGCTAAAATTAGCTGCCTAACGCCAGTACAGGCACCCTTGTACCATAGTGCAAGTGGCTTGTGCTGCAGGGAATGATTGTTTATGTGCTGGAAGGTGTCCCTTCTGCACATCAAAAATCACTAATGGCTATTTGTTACTTCTATGTGTGCTGCATTCTGCAGCACACATAGAAGTAGCAAATAGTCATTATTTAATGATTGTTTATGTGCAGGAAGGGATACCTTCCTGCACACCTGCACATAAACAATCATTAATGGCTTTTTGCACTTTCTATGTGTGCTGCAGAATTCAGCACAGATAGAAAAAGCAAAAATGAGGAGAAATAAAAGCATTTTTCCTTGTACACCATTCTAACGCCTGCTCTTGCATGTCGTTGGTTTTTGGCACTGACACAGATTTACACCTCCTTGTAAATCTGGGGCAGAGTCAAAAAGCAATGGGTGCTGTGGTGGAACGTCCACAGCAACACCCATTGCACGTCCCTTTGCCGCAGCGGAAAGGGGCATATTTACAAGGTGGCGTTAAGCCACATTAAGTGGCTTATTGCCACTTTGGAAATATTGAAAATGGCGCTACACTACTGGAGTGTCAAAAAAGGTGATGCTCCGGTGGTGATAGGGGCTTGTAAATATGCTCCTGTGTGCGCCGGGAGTGGTGGCTGTCAAGTGATGTTTTACAATGTGAGTGAAACTTCTTGTGTTAGAGGCAAAGGTTACTTAGTATCGCCTCTGATCGATTATTTTGATCCGACAAGTGGGATCCAAATCTCCCCATTTTTGCTGCAAGGCTGTTTGAGACGAAAGCAAACCTTTTAGTGTTGCATCTCAAGGCCATGACAGTTACTTAAGTAATATGCAGTTTTTCACGTCTAAAGTAGAGAAAGCTTTCATACTTTGTTCTATAGTCACTGCTGGTCAGAGCAGCTATTGCGCCATGCAGTACTAGCAGTGAAATAAAATTTCCCAGTGATTTTGTTTAAAATTGCTGGATAGTCTTAGCTGAACTTAATTGTATTGTTTCCAAAGCTCATCGTACAATGCACCATCAAGCCGTGTGTCGTCCGTTCGCGTCCTTGAGATGTTGGGAGCAGTTAATTAGCTTCTGCTTTTAACTCTTCCCAAGGTGACTGCTGCTTGCTTTTAATTGGTGGGAGCTTGCCATTAACGCAGCTCCAGTGACAACCACTTCCACCACCCACCACTGCACAAGGACCGGATTGCTAAGAGTTCTGTAACTTCTCAAATTACTTCAAAAGTGGGAGGGGTACTTCCAGGAGCATTTAATGAGTCCCAACAAGACTCCACCCAAAGCAGGCAGCGAGGCAAGCTTCAACAGCCTTCCACGCTGCTGGGCTGCGCGACTGCCAAAATATCCATGAGTCAACGACGACTCATCCAGTGTGTTCTTTAAAACGGATATCATCAGATTTGCAGCTGTTTTTAATTTATGATGGTTTTGACAAATGATAACTGCATAGAAATACAAATATAATTATTTACCCTGCACAGTTTTTGTATGGCTTTTCTATTCATCATACATTTCTTATTCATTCAGGAATGCCAGGAAGACCCCCACCCTGTTGTACCGAGTTGGCATCAACATTCCATCATCATATTCTGAAGCATGTGCGAAACGTTACAGTTCAAAATAAAGATGGCGTCTGCAACATTAAAGCTGTTCTGTAAGTTTAAGCAAATATGTTTGTATTAAACATGAAAGATGCTCAGGGCAATTGGGGTATCCACAAGCTGTAAGAACAGAAATACCATGTAGCTATGGGGACCAAATATCTGTAGACCTGTCTCCACGACCATGTATGAATGCCACATGCTGAGACAGATTGTGTGAGCCCATGACTACTAGGACCGGTCTAATCCAAAATATGCCATCTCTAGACCCAAGGGATTTCAGAATGCTGAAGCACAACTCAATCTCAGACATAGTCATATTTCTTAATATCTAAACCTGCTTCATTGCTATCTGTTACTAAGCATTCCCTATGCAATGGTCAGAGAGCAGGGAATAATTCAGCCCAACCACCAGGGTTGTAGCAAACCTGTATAGTATAGTGATGTGTATTGCACCAGCTTCTTTCAAGCGCGCCATCTTGCAAGGAATCATCTGACAAACCTCAAAGAATGATCACAACACAGTGCCAATAATACCTGTGCCAGAGGTGCACCTGCTGATGTGCTGTGGAATGAGATTATCTGTGAATGCGCAAATCAGCACCTCTGGGCTGTGGGTGTCCCCGGCCGAGACGAGGCCATATTGAAAGGAACGCAGCTTGCCCCTTCAACGCATTGCATTGCTGTGGCATTGCACCGATTGAGGTGTGGTGGTAGCCATTTTATGGTATGGTAGCCTCAATACCTGCGGTCTACCTTGAAGTTGTAGTTGACTAGACCTGAGGCACTATGGAATCTTCCTGAGCTGGACGACAGCTGCCTCCTACTTCTCCACCTCTCCACCCCCAGCCCTCGCAATATCTATCTCCTACCTCTCCACCTCCATCCTCGGATTCCACATCTGCGTCGAAGGGCCCCCTTCTAACTACTCTAACTCTTAATAACAACTCACCTGCCATACATGCAATGTGCGAACAGCGACAGCACAGTCATCACGCTAATCTTCCTGTTCCCTCCCCCGCATTATTAGCAAGCCCTAACTCCACTAACGCCATTGTTTACAGCACCGCCCCGATTCTCCCCAAGACACCTTCTTCCAGTCCAACACAACCCCATCAGGCTCCCACTGGCCTCCAGAGGTCTCTATATGTCAGTCCCCTCCTCCCCTATCTTACCCATCCCTCCGTGCCTGCAACTCCATTGCCAAGAACCCCTTCCCTCGGGGCACATTCAGTCGCCATCCGCCCTTTCTTCCCCCGACTTCACTAGCTCCTCCCCTATCCTACCCATCCTTCCGAGTGTGCAGCTCCATTTCCCAGAATCTCTTCCCTCGGGGCACATTCAGTCGCCACCCACCCCACTTTCCCCGGACCTCCCTTCCTCTCACCAGCTCCATGGTCCCTGGGACCTAGCCTCCCAATCCCATCCTCACACCTCACTGGAAGGCCGTCTGAGCGAGATAGCACTCTGCCTGCAACAACTTAAGACAGAGGTTCGCAGTCTACTACATATCACAGAAGCTTTGTCGTCTAACTCCAGACTAAGCTGCTCCCCCAAGAAAAATCACCATCTTCGCTCGCTCCCAGTTTGCGTGTGTACCAGGCCCCCCTCCGCCCACTGTGCTCGGCGTTCACCTTCTCACGTCACCCACACACCTCATAGGTGGTCCACCGTTCCGCTCCCTAACGACCCTGCTCGCCCCTCCAGATGTAGAGCCTCCCTGTCTGATACGGATACTCATTCTCTCCTACATTCCTATGCTCCAGCACATCCCCCCACCATAGCAAACGTGCAACAAATTGAATCCATCCCCAATGACCCCTTCAGGGAACCTAGGTCAAACACCAGAACCTTAAATGAGAACAACCTCACGAGAGTCACCACCACTCTTCCGGCACTAACAGACACCAACATAAGTCTCAAATGCGTGCTCCTAAATTGTAGATCGGCGGCTAAGCACGCTGCGGATATTGACGACTTCACCCTGGCGCAGGATCTTGACCTTGTAATGCTAACGGAAACCTGGCTAAATGACTCAGCTGCCCCCTTCCTGGACCTTTTAATACCTCCCAATTATGATATCATTAGGTCGGACAGATCCATTGGTCAAGGTGGAGGCATAGCATGTTTACATCGTAGCAATCTTACAGTGAAAGTACTACAGACTGACCCCCTGCCGTCTTGTGAATACCTATGCATTGAAGTGTCTGGTGGCAATAATCACTCCTACAAACTGCACACGTTTTACCACCCCCCTCGCAACAACCTTCCCTTCTCACAACTGATCATGGACATTACCTCGGCCAATGCAGACTTCCATGGCACTCAGATCTTCCTGGGAGATTTCAACCTCCACTGGAACGATGTAAACGATGTGGTGGTCAATAGCCTTAAATCCTTCCTTCTCGACCTCAAACTAATCCAAATATGTGACAGCCCCACTCATATCAAAGGAGCTACCTTAGATCTTATTATTGGTAAGCCCAACTCCATCCTCCTGGACTCGATCCTCCCATGTGATTGGACAGATCATTATTGCATTTCCTTCCGCATTCTTGATTTGGTAAGAGCATGTAAAGCCCAGCCTAAGAACCCAAAACAGCTGAAAAGATGCCTACGGAACATCAACCCGCAAGATCTGACTGCTCTCTGTGAGAACATCCTGCCCCCCCCACCGAGCATGTCTGATGTTCACGACCTTACGGCCCACTATAACCACGCAATGCTGAACGTACTAGACTCGGTTGCACCACTACAACTTAAAAGAATGTCCTCTAAACGCTCCAAACCTTGGTTTACGGATAGTCTTAATTCCGAAAGAAGAAACTTAAGGCTTGCTGAAAGGCAATGGCGGTCCTATCCCTCCCTTGAGCATCTCTACCACCTGAGATCTCTGAGAAGCATTTATAATAAACGCATCAGATGCTCGAAGGCCACCTTTTTCAGAACTCAACTAGACCAAGCAAAAAACCGTCCAAAAAAACTGTTCGAACTCATCAAGTCCCAAGCCAATAGTCATCCGAACCCCGCGTCTCTGGGTCAAGGGACACTGCCTAATTGTGAAGAATTTGCAGACTTCTTCACTGCTAAGGCTAGTAAGATTGAAACTGAATTACGATCTGCTCAGGACCACCTGTCGGTCAGTCCACGGACCTCCCTCTGTCCACTAGGCTTGGCTATCTCTGACCCTGTGCATCCCGACCCCCCTAAAAACAATGCATCCTGGAGTCTGTTCCAAACCCTGGATGAGTGCACTATACGCAAAACACTGTCGACTCTGAAACCTTGCAATCATTACAATGACCCTCTGCCATCAAACTTTTTCCCGGAGGTTAGATCCTCCTTACTAACATTGTGGACTAAGATCGTCAATGCATCACTTCAGTAAGGGGATATTCCGGACTGCCTAAAATCGGGGCAAGTTACCCCGATTTTAAAGAAACCAACAGCTGATCCCACGGACCTGCATAACTTTCGCCCAATTTCCAACATCCCCACCCTGGCAAAGCTCCTGGAGAAATGTGTGGTTGCCCAACTCTGCAATCACATCGACCATTTCCAACTCCTGGACCAATGCCAATCTGGTTTCCGCCCGGGTCATAGCACAGAGTCGGCACTAACGCATATTGTCGATGATGCGCTAAGAATGCTGGACCACAATGAGTCGTGCTTACTGATCCTTCTTGACTTCTCGTCAGCATTTGATACTGTCAAACACGATAACCTAATTGACCTCCTGGAACACAGGATGGGGTTGTCTGGGCCGGTGCTTAACTGGTTCTCTTCGTTCCTCCTGAATAGATCTCAAAGCTTCAAGGTGAACCAATCCTTGTCCCATCCTGCACCGGTTACGCTGGGGGTTCCACAAGGTTCAGCACTCTCTCCCACACTCTTTAACTTGTTCATGGAGCCTCTAACAGAAATTCTGAAATCATCCAGCATTCACTATCACATGTATACGGGTGACACCCAACTTTATTTGAAGATCGCCTCCCCTGAGGACATTCAGCCCCTCAATTCAGTCCTGGTGGAAACACAAAGCTGACTAACACAGAACCACCTGAAGCTAAATGCTCTAAAAACAGAATTCCTCCTAATATCACCCCACAAGCAATCCCCGGTCATGGAACAATGGCTGAATCAGCTTACTGCTCTCAATTGTAGACCTCACCTCGTGGAGTCGGCATCCTTGCTTGGTATTCTATTAGGCAAAAGTCTGAATATGCAAAAGCACATCAGCTCCCTCACCAAAGGAGCGAATTTCCAACTCAGCATCTTAAGGAAGCTCAAACCGTTTCTCCCTGCTCATGACCTAAAGGTTGCAGTGCAAGCATTAGTGATCGCAAAGCTGGACTATGGTGGCGCAACGCTGTGTGGCTTGCCCAGAGGGAAAACGGCTCCTCTTGGGGTGGCCCTCAATTCTGCTGCGAGGCTCTTAACGGGGACTAAAAAATACAACCACATCTCTCCGGACCTGCTGGCCCTGAAGTGGCTCCCATATGAAGCTCGGATACAGTTGAAAATTGTATGCATGGCACACAAAGCCATCCACTTCAAGACTCCGCTGTACCTCGCTCAGAAACTGGAGCTCTCATGTGGTACAAGAGCCTCCAGAAGTGCCAGCACCCTCCTTCTCAAAACACAAAAATTCAAGAAAAAAAAGACTTACAATCGAGCCTTCTCAGGCATGGCGCTGAGGATCTGGAACTCACTCCCCCCCCCCGAAGTCAGGGTGATCCCTTCCACTGTCCGCTTCAAAATGGAAGTTAAAGGACTCTTGATGAAGAAATATCTGCCTCACTCCGCCTTCCCCACTTGACCTGGGGTCCATAGCCGCTGTTTGTAGCCCAGAGGCTTTGCTGGCGTGATTGCTGGACATTTTAAAATTTTTGTACTTTTCGCTTTGCTGATTCTGTATGTTTGTCTATACCCTTCCTTGCTGCATAATCTGTAAATCGCTCTGATACCCTTGCTGGTCATGTTCGCGCTATATAAAACTTTATAAATAAATAAATAAAGGAGAGTTGCTGTGAAAATGGACTTCTGTTCTTCTGACAGCACGAGCTTGTGTTGAACCAGCATGAGGGGTTCACATTCCAGGCACTAAGCAGAGAGCGCAAACTACGCTCACAACATGGAGTAGCTGAGCTGCCAGTGGCAAGGCCTTGGGTCTTTATAACAGATACCACTGCTACCCCAGGAGAAGTGAAAGAGGCTTTCCATGCATTGGAAGGAGTATCTAACAAGGTGAGCCAGCCTTTAAAAATTGTTAGATATATATGGCCGGCCCCTGCATTGTAGTCAACTTCTTTTTCATTCAACACTAGGTCAAGATTTTCCAGGATAAATATTGTGAAAGTTCTGATCTCTAGTGTGCTTAGAAGCAGCCTTGGATAGAACCCCACAAAGGTGGAGCTAACAATGGATTCCCACAACTCTGAGGGCAAATGAGGCCACATCTCTCTTCACAATCTGCATATCTGATGCAGCAGCAACAGGTGTGACTCTGAGGATACAGAGGGCAGGTGAGAGTGTCACTCCAGCTTCCCTTTCAGACCAGCCATTCAGCTTTGAAACATGACAGTGGCTACACCCGTTCTGCAGTGATCGCTCTTATCACAGTGTCTTCGATCTACTCAAAGTCTTGCGGGCTGAGCCCATACTCGGCCCTTTATCCTTTCCCCTGACAAGGAAGCTTGCTGACAATTTAATGGAGGAGGCATATGCCTTAATGACCCTAAGTAAGTAGATATCAGTGACAAGTTGGACAAGATCATAAAAACTATCCAAGAAGAGTGGATGGCCATGGAGATTAAGATAGACACCGTAGACATAGATGTGAATTTATTAAAAGCAGACTGTCACAAACTAGTGGACAAAGTGACCATTATAGAAACCAAATTCTCTGTGTTTGATAATAAATAAACTGAATTGAGGAATCAGCAACAAGAACTCCAAGACAGAGTATGCTACCTCGAGATAAGGACTGAGGACACTTAAGGTAGAGAGGGAAGAAGTAACTTATATATAGGGGCTTATTTATGAGCCCTTTGCATCACCGTTGTGTCACCTTTGGTAATACGTAGGGGCCTTTGGTGGCGCTGTGGCGGCGTAAAAAATGCACCACATTGTGCCATATTTAAAAAGTGACACATCTAAGCAGATGCGTCACTTTGTAAAGCCCTGCGCTACATTATACCCGCGTCAGGTATAATGTATGCAGTGTGGGCGTTTTCCCGTAAAAAAGGGTAATAGAAGTGGCGCAGTAAAATCTATGAGATTTCACTACACCAATTCTGGAATGCCACTGCGTCAAAATCTTACGCCTGCCTCACAGAAGGCGTAAGACTGACACAGGCGCCTTTAACATGGGACTTGCCCATGTGTAATGACTCATTGCTGGAGTTGCGTCTGTTTTCAGACACACTCCAGCAATGCGTCATTACTGCGCCTACAGATACGTCTGAAATACTGACGTATCTATAAATCCTTGCGACATGGAGTGCCGTACAGTAAATATGGCGCATCCATGGTGTCGCAAGGAGGGTGCACTGAAAAGTGTTGCATCGCTGTTTTCACGCAGCGATGCAACACTTTTCATAAATGAGGCCCTTAGTGGACAAAAAGCAGAAGGACCAACCATGTAACTATTTTTGAATACTGGCAAACAACAATAGTAACTTTGTAAGCAAGAACTTTCCAAACTGAGAGGTGGGCCGCCAGGGGGGCCCATAGGAGGGTCTCGATTAGTCCGGTGGGGGGAGAGCGCCAAACAATGGCCAAGACAAGCTTCTTGCTGATAACTATACTTTGTTTTTAGTGGAAAAAACCAGAGAGGTAGTGCACCACTCTGTAATGGGCCATCAGTAACATCTTTTGTCAATAGGTCCTGGCTGGGAGCAGGTGTTGAATGGGAAGAAACTCCAAATAATCCTCAAAATCCCTCGATCTTCCCCCATTTCTGATAGAGGATCACCCTCTGGATACTTTAACACTTTAGGAAGACCAGGCTGCCCATAGCAATTTAGCAGTCAAGTATTTAATTGTATTTTTAAATGGGATAACTGAACAAAAGTGAATGTTCCAATTGTTAAATACTTTTAGAGCTGGACTCTTTAAAGAATAATTGTGAAAAAAAAATTCTATTATGAGGGGTCTGAGGATTTATTTTTGCAATGGGGGAATCTGAGCATTAAAAGAATTTGAAGACCACTGCTTTAAGGTCTGTCATAATTCTTTGTTGTAGAGAGAGCACCCAGGACCCCAGGGGCTTACTTCCCAACCAGGGGTTTTCCCACAACAAATAATAGCAAAGTTACTCAATTACAGGGAAATAGATAATATACTACAAGCTGCAAAATATCTGATCCTAGTAGCATATGAGAACACCACAGTACACGTTCCCCAACTACACCTTAGCTGTACACAATGAACGCAATTCTCATTGGAAATGAAAAGAAAACTGCATACCAACTGCATTAAATACACACTACTGTTTCCCGCAAAGCTCAAGGTGCTTTACAGTAGGACATCCCTCCTCGGCTACATGGCAGCTGTGGTAGCTGAGTAGCTGAATGGTTGTCTGACCTTGAGAACTCGCGCCTGAAGAAGAACCAACCCACAATGAGATGATATGGTGGGGTGAAAAGATCTAGATGATTTTGAACATGTGTTAAAGGACCCACAATCTGGCACCTAAGTCGCAGCAAAGCCAGAAAGAACCCCTAAACTTGAGTAATACTGGATCATATTTGAGCTCAGAGATATCAGAGTATAGTATCCCTGTGGGCTCAGACCATGTCATATAATTGAAAGCATCGTCTATCTAAGGACAACTAGCTGAGATTGAAACAAATTCCCAATATGATTGAATGATACAGGCACGAGGAGCATCTCTGGGCATGAGCGTGCCATATACGAGGCTGTTGGTTCTGATTTCTAGACCATTACTTACTGTATACTGATTTCAACTTTGGTCTAGCTGCTCGTAGGTTGGGATTTCATGGGTGGGATAAACTTGTACCATGACCAGGGAAGTAATAGCATTAGATAATATTCAAATATGAATGTGCTTTGCCAAGTCCACAGCAGTCTTCCTGAGTACTGTGTGATACTGAACACATAATGTTCTGAGAGCCCACCGACAAAACTACATGGAAATTTATGAAAATATGTTAGTATGGCAGGAGCAGCTAAATACAGAAAATCTACTCATACCTGAAACCTAAGAGAATACATTTGTCTATTCTCCAGGAAACTCACTTGGTGAACACAGATACCTACAGACCCAAGAGGAGATGGTGGGGCCAATTATTACCATATGTTATTCAGCCTACACAAGAGGAGTAATGAAATGGCTTAGGCGAGGAGTCCGGTTTGTGTGCACTACTCGTATAGTTGATGCTGAGGGCAGATACTTGTTGGTGCAGGGCTCATTAGATGGCCGTTATGTATCCCTGGTGTAAATAGATGGTCTATGTCCCATAAATACAGGTTGCCCACTGGCCAGGGACATGAACGTGCTCCTGTACTGGCCAATACCAAACCAGTGAGATATTCTGCCTGAGGTGGTGAACATCACATGTATAAGGAAATCAGCTGGTCTTGAAATGTGAGGGCACAACCCTCACCCTGACCCTTCACATATGAGAGAGGGTCAGGCTCACTTGTGCAGTGAAATGTGTGGCAGGTTCAACATTTCCGCAAGGGGTGGTTTTGGCTCGCAGTCCAGCTCTCCTCAGAGGACGAGCTTCAGATAAACTCATTTAAGCTTCCCATGGACCATAACATTATTTTAAATAAGGATTTGGAAAACGGGTTCAAAAAATAATTTTAACAAACCATGCAATGCCACAGCAAGCAATGAAATGCACACTGTTAGGATTTCTAGATCATTCCATGTCATCATAGTCAGCATGATATTTCCATCTTTAAAAATGATTGTTTTCTAATGTGTTAATTGATTTGACTCCATGCATCCAAAGAAGACTACATCTCCCAGAATACAACGCTCAGAAAATGATGTTTCTTAATTTAAAGCACAAGACTGAAAGCCATTTACTACACTGAATAGGGTTATCTAATAAGCCTACATACATTGCATGTCAGTATTCAAAAGTGGTATACAGTTCTCTTAGGTAAAGGCCTGCGAGAAAAGTGGTGTTTATCAAAGTGTAGATATTAACTATGAGTAAGAAAATGATGGAGTCACCACAAAAGCTGGGAGAGCCTCAAATTCTCACTTCCCCAATCATGCTGAAAACATGCCCTCTTTTTCCTCTTCCCTTCTTAACAATGATCAGCTCCAATGCTGTTTGAAACCTACCCACATCAAAGTGCTGCATTGGTTCTCTGTACTCTTTACTGACATAGAACTCCATTTCAGTAGACTGGTCAGATCAAGCACAAATACACTTCTTGACGTCATTCTCCGACATTGCAACACACCAACAGTCTGTGTCATTGTTTAATCCGACATGACAAATCTTAATCTCATCAACCTTGACTTTTATATCTTCTTCATTTTTTCGTCCTCCTCACGATAACTGTGAGATCAGTGATGTTGTTAGAAATGTCATAATTCTATATCCAAAATCATAAAGGAATATGCCCCTTTGAAGGAATTTGTTTTACATTAAAATACATTTGGTATTCTAATGCACGAAATATGGAAAAAATATTCTTAACAACTAATACACATTAGATGTCAACATCTAACATCAGCCAATCTTGAGAATCTTCTCTAAGTTATAAGGTCTTATAATAAGCATATTTACAATGCTAAATTCACATTAATCAAATCCCAAATTGATTTGGCTGAATCATCCTAGGAATGATTTGACATCATCAAACCTGCCATTAATACCACCACCTTTGTCACTGCGAGGACGCAAAAAATAAATACAAGGAATTTGCTCTCTGTTTCTCAAACTAATTCTGAAATATTGAATCATCTCTTAGTCAATCTTTTAATAATAATACTTCTACCTTGTAAAGAAAATCACCAAACAATTGGTCTGATCTTATAAAAACTATTTCCAAACTCAAACCATTCATTGATCCCTCAGATTCTAAACCAGCCAGCCTAACAAAAGATCTGCATATGAATTTGCTGCTGTATTGGACCAACTGCATGAAGACAGGTTAAGACTCTCTTATTTAAAAACAATCTGCTAATATGTACCCATTTAGATTTTCTGATCAGTCTCTCACCTCCCCTTTCTCTCAAACCTTCTCGGGAGCTCAGTGAACAAGCAACTGAAAAAGCCATCAATAACAACTTTGTCAGAGCATGCTGTGCCCCTGGAAGAGATATTCTGAAAATCATAAGCGATGCATTACACATTCTTGATCATCATTGAATCCTGACCGCTGATTGAATGTGATCTTTTGCTGGCTTTTGACAGAATTATCCATAACTAACAGAACACAATCTAAGAGACCACTACTTTATAGATAGGGTTCTAAATTGGTGTGCAATAAATTGCTAATCATTCTCAGCAGACTAAGAAAAGGTAGGTTGTTCTCTAACTTCATCTCTCTCTCTCTTACAGAGGCCCTATGGGTTCTGTTCTAGCACCACAACTCCTCATTCTCTGGGAGATATTCTTAAGAACTCCACTTATCCCCTCACTAATATGCAGACAACACTCAGCTTTACCTTACATCTGCTGATGATGTCAGAGATCTAGTTACGGTGCTTGAAAACATCCAATTCAAAATTCTGTGTGGATTGTCATTACATCAACTTCATGTTAATGTTAAATGATTTATAGAGCGCATGGCTGCCCCAGCGACAGGGTGTCCCAGCGCTGGTTCTAGAGACAGTTTGCGGAGGAGAAGAGGGAAATGGGATTAGGCTGGAAAAAGCCAGGTCTTCACGGCCTTTCTAAAGGCCCCGTGATTATGAATGTTCCTGATGGCCACCGGGAGAGTGTTCCAAAGGGCCGACGCCATCGCACGGAACAAGTGTTCTCCAGCTCTTGCTCTTCTGAATCGAGGAACGCACGCCAGGTGAAGGTCCGCCAAGCCCAACTCACGGCGTGGGACATATGGAGATAGTAAGTTGGACAAAATAGGGGGCGCTTGGAAAGTAAGGATTTTGTGAGCAATGCACAAAGTCTTGAAGTGGATTCTCTTGTCCACAGGGAGCCAGTGTAATTTGAGAATGAATTTAGACACAGAACAGAATTTAGGGAGTGCAAAAAGAGTTCGTGCTGCAGCATTTTGGACCCTCTGTAGTCATTGGATTCCAGATTTATTAGCGCCCAGATACAGAGAATTGCAATAATCCAGTCTAGAAAGAATAGTAGACTGGATAATGATATGGCGTGTTTGTGGGTCGAAGAACCCTAACAGAGGCATAAGTCCTCGTAGAAGCCCAAGGCAGACACCTGCCACTGCTTTAGTCTGTGCTTCATTGTACAATGCACTGTCAACCCAGACACCCACATTTTTTGCAGCCTCCTTGGGCAGGGGAGCTAACCCAAGCCCATCGGGCCCCCATTGCTTGCCCCATATGTGAGTATCTCTTCCTAGAAGTAAAATTTCAGATTTGTTGGCGTTGAGCTGCAGACAGCCGACATCCAGTCTGCAACGGCCAACATATCATTGTGAAATTTGATCAGATTCTGGTTAGAGTTGTTGGAGAAGGAGATCACAAGCTGAGTGTCATCAGCATAAGCTACTAATGACAAACCTCTGTCTTTTGCTAACACCGCAAGGGGTTGTATGTAAATGTTAAAAAGCGTGGGGTTCAGCGTCGATACTCCGTAACGAACGGCGTACTCCTGAGAGCAGTACGGGGGTGTGATATCCTGAAAAGATCTGCCAACAAGATTTCTTCCAAAATTGAGTTTTTCATATCACCTCTCCTCCCATCACAGTGGCTAGACTTCTTAAATGTATTCCAATATAAACTATTTACCAGGGACAGCGCTAAATCTTTTGGTTTTATTGCAGACAGGTTCATCAGCTTACACAAACGTATTAACAATATCTCAGAAAATGCCAATTATCAGCACAGGTTGGTCAGTGGGATTAAAAAGTTCACTTCAGAGCAAGACTTCAGAGAAATAGTTCAATCACTGGTTCTCTCCTGGTTGAACAAGGCAAACTCCACTTTCTTAGGAACGCCCAAAAATCCAATTGGCCCCTGAAGTCAACTCTTTGTGCTGCGGCCGTTCTTGTCTTAAGGAGCACACAATTAGACAATAAGACCAAATTTAGATTTTTAAAGAGGGCTACCTATGGAGGACAGATGTACCTATAAATTAGATTGTGTGCATCAGTTGATATATTTGTAGGTTGTGATCAGTTTTACTACCTGGCAAGGAAACAGAAGATGTCAGGGAACAGCAGCACACATTCTGCAAAGTTCTGACACATATCTCTCAACTTTCAATACAAAATGCATGCAGTCATTACCTGATTGTGCCCCCAAAATGTGAAACTCTCCACTGTCTATTTGTGGTATTCTCTTTAAAAAATGAGCTACACAACCTGCTTTTTAGCTACCACTCTCCATCCTCCTCTCTGTAGCTTCAAACCTACGCAACTGAGTACCTTTCACTTCCCTTTACTTGGCTTCAGAATGTCTCAATCACCCACCTATCCCCTCCAAGCGAGGATCTGTGAAGTGTTACTATTCAGCGCAATAGAACTTTTGTTTTGCTGCACTAGATGATGGGCTTGTTAAATCCCAAGTTTTTTAGTTGATGGGGTCTGTGTTCTAGTAGATCATACATACTCTTGTCTTTACTTGTACTATCATCTAACGTGAGACAGCCTATATAGTTGTATAATTGTTATAGTTTTATCGTATTAACCTATATGACTTAATGATTATTTGCCGATGATCTCACTAATGCCCCGCTTGCTCTATTCATAGCGCTAGTGACTTGCCACATTTGCCAATTATGTGTGTATTTTAGGACTTCACTTTTTCTTGTATTTAGTAGCCTTATATGCATATTGAATATTATTATTATCATTATTATTAGTAGTAAAACAACGACTGATAATATTATCACTACTAATACTACCACTACTACTAATAATAAATATTGCTGTTCCGGTATTTGTTGGTGTTATTGCATTAGCATCATCTTTATTATTATTATTGTATTTAATATTATTGTTGTTTTGCTGTTGTTGTAAACCATAATAATGATAATGCTGCTGATGATAATATTAATAATACGAATGATGATAATGATGTGGATGATGATTGTTGTTGTTTTTATTACTATTATTATTATTATTATCATCATCCAAGCAGGATGTCAAATTGAATATATTGACAACAATAACAACAACAATAATAATAGTAATATTAACACCTTGACCGTGGTGCGAATTCCGCCGCGGTGCTGGTGATTTATTGAGTGGGCGGGGTTTGGACGGCCGGGGGCCGTCCTCCACACACGCCCACTGTGACGTTGGACGGCCGGGGGCCGTCCGACGCATCGAAGGGGTTAATAAAACTAACACTACTACTACTCCTAATAATAATAATAATAATAATAATAATAATTGTTGTTGTTGCTATTGTGTTCAATTTTACATTTGAAATTTTCTTGGGTTGGTATCAGATGAATCCTGCTTGCCTCATAGGTCAGGCTTTCTCTTCTGGGTAGGGGTTCAGGTGGTCGGAGGCAGGGCCGTCTTTAGGGCGGTGCGACTGGTGCCGTCGCACCTGGCTCCAAGGTCAAGGGGGCACTGGTCACATGACAGGCTGAGGCGAGGTAAGATCAGCCTGCAGCGATCTTTGTGTGTGCGCCATTTTCCAGGGGACATTGTCAAAAGCCTGATAGCTCTGCTGGTTAATGCACTTGATGGAGAGATCTTTGATTTGTCCAGTCACCGTTTTGACTCAAAATAAAGTAGCATAGATGGTTAATGTTCCTGTTGGAAAGCTCAATGTGTGACACTCAGAACTTAAATTAGTATTTTATGTTGATAGCTCATTGAGTTACTGCTTTTGTCACAGAGATCCTTTTCTTACTTGGAGTTCCTAAGTTATAATTCTAATATTGCTCATTGAGCTATGTATAGGTATCAAAGCTTTGCACACAAATTGAACTGCATAGGTTCAGAACAATATTGTGTTTTTCCCCTCAATCTACGGTTGCTAAATAGGGTTCTTTAGGGTAGTAATACAATTTAATTAGTATGACACTCCCCAATCATTTTGTTATGTTTAAAATCCTGAATTTATGGGGCTTATTTACTAACACTTTGCACCTGGTTTGCTTAACAAAAGTGATGCAAACCTGGTGCATAGTGTTGTTTTGGGGTTTACTTTCCAGCGCAAATCCTTAATTGCATTAGACAGTTTCCCTAAAGTAACACAAAGTAGCACCATGCTCTACTTTACTTCAAGGAGGCATACCATGGGTGGTACATGGACCTTCCACGCACACTAGCACTAGAGGAGAGAGTAACAGCACCATATCTTAGTAGACATGGTGCTGTTGTGCTATCTCCATTTCACAAGACTTTGCACAGCAGCTTTGTTTACTGCACATCGTAAAAATTTAGATAATCTGCCCTTTTGTTTCTCGTAACATATGATGCCTACCGGTATGGATTGCGTGACTCCTACACCTTTTAGTCCTCATTGTTTTAAGTAACATTTGCAACACATTGATTTACATTCACACTGTTATGACTCATTGTCTCTGTGTAATATGTTTTTGATGCAAGGCGCTCTGACAGTTAACACTGGGATGAGCAGCGCCATAAAATAAATTAATGTGAGCAAGGGGCGAAGGCGAGATGAGGGGCACCATTGAAGGGTGATAGTGAGGGAATCCGTGAAAAAGGTGGTCATTTAGGGTAAGGTTGCAAACAAAGAATGTTGCACCGGGCACACCCAACTCTAAAGCCGGCCCTGGTCTGAAGGGCTGGAAAGAGTAAAGAACAGGCAAAAGAATATCGAAGTCGAAAGAAAGAAAGATAGAGTTCCTGGGGTGCCACCTGCAACCTCATAAATCGTTCCTTGCTCTATACCCATTCTTGTATGTCTTGCCATGTTGGGAAGTAGGTCTGGTGTAGTGTCTTATAGTGAGCAAATCTCCAACTACTTCGAGTGTACAATGTAATAAAATGATTAACTCTTGTGTATTTCGCCTTCTGTTTCACCCTCATACTTTGTTCCCCAACAGGTTGCATTTTAAGAGGAGAAAGGTCTGTGTGGATGCTGAGAACCACTCCTTACTAACCTGGCTCTGCACGCACAAACGGCATCGAAAAATCTGCTCCTTGCTAACTAAGGGGACTGGTTTTCCAAGAAAGACAATTGGCAAAACATTTTCCCATTAGCAGCCATTTTGATAAAACCAAAATGTCTGCATAAAGTGAAACATAAAAATGCAAACCTTAAGATGAAATAAAATGTATTAAAAAAAATTCAAATCCAATACGGTTTCATGAATTCATATTAGAATATGTTTAATTTTTCAGTGATCAATTTTTGTGTTAAATGAAATTAAATTCTGCTAGATAGCAGAACCTAAAGGGCAGGATATGAATGGACAAGGAAGCCCTCAAGGGGCCTCGAGGGCTGGCGGAAGACAAACAGCCCTCCAGGGACTGGGAAAGTCGGCGGCAGGGGTAGGAGAGCATGGACAAAGCTACCTCATAGATGTACAAAGAGTGCTTAAAGCACTCATGCAGCCCACAAGATTGATCAGTACCAATAGAAGTAGCCTTCATCAGCATTAGAAGGTGGTTACAGTGAACTGTGTGTGGTTACCAGTCTTTCGGCCATGTCCTGTGTGAAATAATCCCTGAACCAGTCCTGAACGGTCATGGTTTTCAAGCTTGAGGTATTGCATTCTAGATTATCAAGATGTCCCCATGGGAAATTCAATGGAAAATGCTCCTTTAGGACCCTCATCACTTCTTCTACCCTTGATAATTCTGCACACAACTTTCAAAGATCAAACTGAGATAAATATTTTTATTTTTAAATGTTCGTCATGCAGGGGCAAAATTATAAGTGATTTAGCCAAATAATTTGCTGAATCTTTGGCTATATTTTGCCATGTGTGGTAGACTAGTGAATCAGAAATTACTGAAATGGCCATCATCACCACATAACCACATCTGCCTGGGTTTGAGTCACAAACTAGTGCTTCATGCAGATCAAACAATAAGGATTTATAAAGCGTGGCTACTCACCCGATAGGGTATCCAGGCACTTGCAGGTCCCGGAGGCTTATTCAAACAGCCAGGTCTTGAGGGCCCTTCAGAATTCCAGAAGTGAGGTGATGATCCAGAGGTGCGTGGGGAGGCTGTTCCAGGTCTTTGCTGCTATGTGGGAGAAGGAGCGCCCTCCACTTTTGCTTCGGTAGATGCGGGGAGTATGGGCAAGTGAAAGGGAGAAGGAGCGATCACTTCAGATGTGAAAAAACATCTTTAACCTAGGTAAGCTGGGAATGGATCCGTTCCTCTAAGTAGAGATGTTGTGTCTTTCGATGTTCTCCATAGGAGCTGGTGTATCCTGTACTAAGAATTGAAATGCAAATCCAAGCTATGACTGTAACTTAAAGAAAGGACGTGGTATGCCATAATTGCTTAAAGCTCTACATAAAAAATGTGATTGTTGCCCAACTCGATTTTTTTATGTCATCGGCCTTGGAAACATAAAAGGCAGAGGTCACTCTACTGAGAGCAACAGCAGCAGTGGTGCCTGATTGTAGAAGTGCTAACCTTCCTTCAAAAAGTCTACTCTTCTTTTTGATAACTTTGTGCTCCTACATCTTTATTCCCAGCAACTTCTGCAGACCTAACTGGAACTTGTTTGTGCCAAAGGCAAATCAATTTTGGTGGCCTGCACCAATAAACATAACAAAATCTGACACACTAAAACATATTCATATCTGTGTATGGTAGTGTTAGTTTTCAAGTTTGAGGAGCAGGCATTAATTATCCTGGAGTCAAAAGCTCTTCTGAGACCAACCCTTCTATGGAGACACATTCACACTTTCGAGACCGACTGAGGTCCAGACAGATGGTACATGATGGTATCAAGTCTCTCTCTCCATAATGGCACCGTGCCATTGCTCCATGCCATGGAGAAGTTGAGTGTGACTGACTCCCTTGGTGCCCATTTGTGTTCTAGGGCCTGATTTAGAGTTTGGTGGATATAGGACATCTGACAACGAGCGGCCGATGCCTTGTCTGCCCTATTGAGAGAGTATTGGACCTCTAGCGGCGGATGCCCCATTTGCCCTATGTAGAGTGTATAGATAGTGTATATGTGTAGGGCCTGCTTTACTCCTTGTAGGGCAGAAGGCACATCTGCCACTCTTGGGCGTATGTCCTACAGCAGGCAATCTGTAAATGAGGCCCTAAGCGTCATCCAGCTGTTGTGACTCTGGTGGGTCAGCACTATGGTGTGGGGTAAACGCCCAGATGGGGGGGGCCTTCAGTACACAGAGGTGTTCTTTAGCCTTATTTCCTTAAATTGAATGTCTGCTTCCTGATACATTACCCAAGGGCAATCCAGACCTCTCATATGCTGTGGTGGCTTCTGGAAAACCCACAGCCATGGCTGATTCAGGAGCAAGGGTTGGGGTTTTGCTTCTTGGCTTTGTCCAAGGGCATCACCTTCTCACATGCTCTGGGCACAATTTCATATCATTGCACACACCTGTGTGTGCGTGTAAACGATTGTCATGCATCCTTGTGTCTGTGTAATTAAGTGCTTTCTTGCGTGTGGTGTGTACAAGAGTGCATGCATGTGTACGTGTTTGTGCATGTGTGCGCATGTGTATAGAGAACGTAAAAGTCTGTTTAGGACAAGAGAGGAATTTAAGAGCAAGCCGTTACAGTGAAATTAATCTGAAATTAAACAATTAACTAGACATTGCTGTGTTACTACCACCAGCATACAGACATTTGCCATTCATGCCCAACACTCTTACTTTACTGTACTTTCAACACTTCCCCTGCCTGTTTTCAAACATATCCGAGCTCACACCTCACACACTTGATCTGAGAATGCCCACCTTCATAGTGCTCCTCTTCCAGGTTTGGAGAGACGTCACTGGCCGCAGAAATCATAATTCAGCCTCAAAAATAAGTTTGTGTCTCAATCGGTATCATAATCTGGAAAGTTCTCACCTGGTGGCTGCTTGAGGAAGGCTTTGTGGCATTGCACAGTGACCTCGGCCTGCTTTCTTCAACTGAGACGGATAAAGAAGATAAGGAAATTCCTCACGAGGGAGGCCTTGGAACAAGTAATCATGGCTTTAGTGATGTCGAGAATTGACTACGCTAACTCTCTCTATCTGTAGGGTGACCAGGCGTCCCGGATTTGCCCGGACAGTCCCCGTTTTTCACGAGCTGTCCCGGCAAATTTCAAGAAATTAAGCCCATGTCCCGGTTTTTAGAGAGGGTCAGCTGAAAACGCTGGGAGGTATCTTTTTAAGTTTTGCAAAGCAGGGATAGTTAGCTGCTGTTATAAGAAGTCAATTTAATTAACAGGCATGCTACTGGCTTTAAAAATAGCATTTTATGTATGTTCGTACTGCCTCTTCTGTAATTCTCTGCTAAGAAGCAGTGTCATTCTGTGCGCTGTGTGGAAGTAAAATTGTAGTCCTTTTTCTATTTTTGGGAAATGTCCCGGTTTTTGGCTTTACAATTCTGGTCACCCTATCTATCTGGATCTTCCGAAAGTTCTTGTGCGCAGGCTCTAGCTAATTCAAAGCCAGGCCGCTAGGCTAATATCTCGTCTGCCCAGGGAGGGGCATATTTCTCGGGTAACCAAGGACCTCCACTGGCTGCCAGAGGCGCAAAGAACTAGTTTCAAGGTATGCTGTACGGTCTTTAAGGCGTTACATCTGAGCAGTCCTGCTTTCATAAAATCTCAGATCACAAGGTACTGCCACACTAGAGAATTGAGATCCAGTCACTTAAACTATCTGGTCATCCCCACTCATAAAAAAACACCGGACTGGAGGAAGATGGTTCTCCGTGACTGCCCCTCAGCATGGAATTCCTTACCATTGGAGATCAGCTAGACCCCTAATTACATCAGATTTAGACAACTCCTGAAGACTTGGCTCTTTAAACAGGCTTACCAGTAACGATGAATAAAGGACGGCTCAGTTACCTAGCGCCAAGAGACCCTTGGGTGAACGTGCGCTCTAAAAATACTCAGTAACATAACATAACAGGCAAGTGGCTCTTATAACAACCTTGTGCAGCTCATAACTAACGGTTTGCAAAATTCGTGTAATTTTATTTTCACGTGATTGCATCAAATTTCATGAAAATTATATGAACTTATGCGTTAATATGTAATATGCAAATCCATCATTTAGCGCTGTATTTGAGCGTGATATGCGTCCTCGTGCCAATTTGTAATAGACGGATGCCTTGTGTAGCCAAAAAAAGTGCAAAAAGTACAAGTGGCGTAAGCAATGGCCGCTCACAATCTGGCCATTCACATTATTCTCGAAGCGTACAGTAGAATTTTACCACGAAAGATGTGTAATTAAGAGACGTGGTGTAATGGCATAATTTCGGGATTTTGTGTAACAAGACTAACCTGAAAATTATTCCAGAAATTACATGAATTACGCCAGTGTCATTCAAATTTTGACCTAGCTTACTCTTAACAGGGAATGCATATCATTAGCTGTGTACATATCACCCATTTTGAGGTCCAGAACTATGAATGTTAGAGGCTATGATAACGTTCAATTCAGTCAGCTGGAGTTATTTGTATCTCTCTGGGCAAGGGTGTCCAAATTCACCTGTACTGTTCGCTCTTTTTGTCAAACGTTTAGCTGCAGCCCTTAGGCAAGATGCTGAGGTTCGGCCACCACTGCTTGACTCTCCTAAGCTGAAGTTATTCGCTGCTTATATTATTTTGTATTTGGCTGGAAAAAGCTACAATATTGACAATGCCTTTCATAGAATCCCACTGTCCTCGGAAATCAGGGGCTATAAAATTAACCAACCCAAGGCTGAGGTGCTTCTTTTCCATTGCCCACACAAAATTCTTCCTATTAAAGTACAGCATAATGTTTTGGCAACTCGTCCTGTAAGATATCTAGGTATCTTTATATCTAATGACATTGCCAATGTGTTCAAATTAAATTATTCTACCACTCTTAGCAAAGTTTACGGGCTTTTAAATAAGTGGCAAAATTTACTGATATCCTTTGTTGGATGTGTGACCATTATTAAAATGTCAATTCTCCCCCTATTTATTTTTCTTTTTTCCAACGGATTTTGGTTAAACAGGCATTGTTTCTTGAAATAGATCAACTATTTAGCAAGTTTTTTTGGCAAGGGAAAAAACCTTGGACAAAGTTACAGACGCTACAGAAGTCAGTTGCCGATGGCGGGTTAGCACTCCCCTGTATTTGGAATTACTATAAAACAGCCTTTTTTGACTGGCTGAATCGTGCGGCAGGGAGTCCTCTGATGAGTTGTTTCTAACCCTGGGCGTAGTCGCGCTACGCGTAGCTACGCGAAGTGTACTTTGCACTACACGCGCTACACGTAGCTACGCGAACTGCGTAGTGCGGTAGGGAAATGCTGTTCGCAATGATTGCACAGTGCCGGATGCTTGTCCGCACTGTGCAATCATTGCGAACGGCATCATGCACAGTGCAAGCGGTCGTTTTCTGCCGCTCGAGTAGATTTGTACTCGAGCGGCAGCTTTCTCAACGCGTACTGGTAGTTTCTCATCGCGAGCGGTCGCGAGCATACGCGACCACTCGCAATGAGAAACCTGACCTCCCGTGTTGAGAATCTCGCCGTGAGGTTTATTTTCCACGCTCGCGATCGGCAACTTGATGTTGCCGATCGCGAACGAGGAAAAAGTCTCGCCGGGATGTTGATTTTGCTCGCTCGCGGTCGCCAACTTGACGTTGAGGACCGCGAGCGAGCAAAAAATGCCCGCTACGCTACGCGTTTTTGCACTGTGCTACGTGCGATTCGCGTAGCGCGTAGTTGCGCAAACTACACACACTCCGAGAGCGTAGCTTAGTTTTCCGCCCAGGCCTAGTTGTTTCTATCTCCAGTATATGTTGAAGAAACAGGGCGGGCTTGAACAGTCCTTTTTGAAAATCCCTAAATTACCCAAACGCTCACGGTATAAAATTCCACATATAGTGGTAAGGAGATTTCGACAATTACAGGTTAAATACTTCTTTCCGTTCACCCATCCATCTGTTCCTTTATCCGAAATTATAATTGTAGGCCTATCCCTTCTGAAGAGGATTATTAGGAAATGGGAAAAGGCAGGGTATTGGGTTTTTGGTCATTTTCTTTTGGGAAGACAAATTAAAACAAGGGCACAGATTTCTGAGGACAGGAATAATGATACGCCCGATCTGATATTCTCCTGCCCTTCAAATTTACGAACATCTTCGGATGTACGTCCAGGCTGCTCACACCGCCAAAAATTATACTAGTAGAGCACATTTTGGAATGAAGCTTGTAGGTGTCGGCAGCTGGTATCAACTGCTACATTTATACAGTCATGAGTCTAAGGCCATGTTAGCCTTTTCCTCATTGTCATCACTTCTTGAAGGAAGGATGGATTATCCAAGCTGGCAACAGTATAATCTTATGGCTCACAAAGCCGTACGTGATGCCAATTTCAAACGTGTGGCTTTCTTTTCTGAAATGGGCCATATATTATATTTTGAATCGCACCAGCTTAATGTACCCATCTGCGTCGGGTAACTGCCTTAGATGCGGGCACGTCTGTGGGGATTGGGCCCACACAATATTTATCTGTCCAAAATTAAGTACTTTCTGGAGCAAGGTTGTGGAGGGGTGAAGTCACAAATTACCAATATTATTCAAACCCGACTTACAAGGGGCACTATTTGGGATCCCTCCATTGAGTGTCTGTTAACACTATGCCATACAAAAGGGGATGATGGACGGAACGTTTGAGCCAATCAAACACTCACCCCCAGTCAACTGATCTGGGTTTAATCCATCATCATTCTTTAGCTCACTCCACCACCCCAGTTCAGACATGGCCATATGCAAATCAGTCTGACCCTGTGCCTCATGGGAACAGTCCAGCCCGAACTGCCAAGCCATGTCTGGGCATACCCCCGCCAACTTAGGGCGAACAAAGCGATACAAAAGGGGATGATGGACGGAACGTTTGAGCCAATCAAACACTCACCCCCAGTCAACTGATCTGGCTCACTTTGCCACTGGATTCAAGCAAGCCTGGCTGATGACGGCTGAAATGCCAGAAACCGGTCCTAGGATGCTTGTTTCCGGTCCAGGGAAGACATGGCTTGGCAGTTCGGGCTGGACTGTTCCCATGAGGCACAGGGTCAGACTGATTTGCATATGGCCATGTCTGAACTGGGGTGGTGGAGTGAGCTAAAGAATGATGATGGATTAAACCCAGATCAGTTGACTGGGGGTGAGTGTTTGATTGGCTCAAACGTTCCGTCCATCATCCCCTTTGTATCGCTTGTTCGGCCTAAGTTGGCGGGGGTATGCCCAGACGTGGGTCCCTTGCTCACTTTGCCACTGGATTCAAGCAAGCCTGGCTGATGACGGCTGAAATGCCAGAAACCGGTCCTAGGATGCTTGTTTCCGGTCCAGGGAAGACATGGCTTGGCAGTTCGGGCTGGACTGTTCCCATGAGGCACAGGGTCAGACTGATTTGCATATGGCCATGTCTGAACTGGGGTGGTGGAGTGAGCTAAAGAATGATGATGGATTAAACCCAGATCAGTTGACTGGGGGTGAGTGTTTGATTGGCTCAAACGTTCCGTCCATCATCCCCTTTGTATCGCTTTGTTCGCCCTAAGTTGGCGGGGGTATGCCCAGACGTGGGTCCCTTGCTCACTTTGCCACTGGATTCAAGCAAGCCTGGCTGATGACGGCTGAAATGCCAGAAACCGGTCCTAGGATGCTTGTTTCCGGTCCAGGGAAGACATGGCTTGGCAGTTCGGGCTGGACTGTTCCCATGAGGCACAGGGTCAGACTGATTTGCATATGGCCATGTCTGAACTGGGGTGGTGGAGTGAGCTAAAGAATGATGATGGATTAAACCCAGATCAGTTGACTGGGGGTGAGTGTTTGATTGGCTCAAACGTTCCGTCCATCATCCCCTTTTGTATCGCTTTGTTAACACTATGCCAACAACTTTTTTATATTGGGTCACTAATAGCCAAATCGTTGCTATTGCAGAGATGGAAACCAGTGTATATACACCATGGTTTGAGCTCTTGGTTGACAAAATGAATCGTGTTAAGAAACATGTGGCTTGGCGCAATCAAAAAAGCTGTAGGAATTTGGGTTCCATTCAAGGGGGGGTTTGAATCTAAGGAGGGCAATAATTAAGGCAGTGTAAGCAAAAAGACTTCAGATTTTTGCGTTTTTATTTGGATTCTGTTCGATTAATCAAGTGTTTGTATCGCTGAACCGGTCCTGCTTGTACAAATTTATTTTTTTACACCCTGACTATCAAAATAAAGATAAAAAAAATAAAAATAATTATGGATACTGGTGAGACGGATGATGATGCATAATGAACAATGGATGATGCATAATGATGCATACTGGTGAGACAGATGATGATGGATCATGAACAATGGAGGATGAATAATGATGGATACTGGTGAGACGGATGATGATGGATCATGAACAATGGATGATGAATAATGATGGATACTGATGAGATGGATGATGACGGATAATGAACAATGGATGATGAATAATGATGGATACTTGTTAGACGGATGATTCATTTATTTATTTATTTATAAAGTTTTATATAGCGCGAACATGATCCAAGCGGGTATCAGAGCGCTTCACATAATGACGAGGATAACAGAGAGGGAGACAGGTGAGTAAAACAATAATCTGACAGTGCAGGATAAACTGGTAAACAAGAGTACAGCGGTATCAGAACACCACATAAATACAGTAAATACAGTAAATGAGCAGACGTGTGAGGAGGGGGCCTCAGTGCATTGTTTCCGGGGGGAATAGGTACATCACAAGTTCAGAACGTATGCATAAGAAGTGCTTTGACTTCTTTTTTGAAAGAGGACATTGAGGGATTCCG
Source organism: Calotriton arnoldi (assembly GCA_963921515.1). NCBI lineage: Eukaryota > Metazoa > Chordata > Amphibia > Caudata > Salamandridae > Calotriton > Calotriton arnoldi. Next base: position 227,608 of record CAWUFW010009318.1, on the reverse strand, counting down.
TCTGATTTCCGGAGGCAGGGCGTTTCAGATTATCAGGGCAATACCGGAGAAGGCTCGGTTATAGGTTTTCTTTCTTTGAAATTTTTGTGGTTTCAGCAGTAAAGTGCTAGAGCTCCTCAAAGATCTGCAACCACCCAAGAGTTCCAGTTTCCGGGCGAGGTACAGAGGAGTGTTAGGGTGAAGGGCTTTGTGAGCCATGCAAGCAATTTTCAGATGAAGCCTAGCCTCAAGAGGAAGCCAGTTTAGAGATTTCAAATCTGGCGTGATGTGGTTATTTCTTTTGGATCCTGTGATGAGCCTAGCCGCCGAGTTCAGAGAGGCCCTCGGCGGTGCCAGCTTGTACTTCAGAAGACCACAGAGAGTTGAGCTCCCATACTTCAATATAGAGATTACTAATGCTTGAACAGCAGTCTTGAGGTCTTCCGGAGGAAGGAAGGGTTTTAACTTTCTTAGTATGCTCATTTGGAAGTTCGCTCCTTTGGTGGCAGCGCTGATGTGCTCCTGCGTGCTCAGGGCCTTATCAAGTGTTATTCCGAGAGATTTGGTAGAGTCAATGATGTGTGGAACACAGTTGAGAGCCATAAGCTGCTTCATGTAATCAATGATAATAGGGGCCTGTTTGGGAGGAGAAATAAGGAGGAATTCCGTTTTGATGGAGTTTAGCTTGAGATGGTTGGAAGTCAACCAGTATTGGGTTTTGAGTAGGGTCGAATTGAGTGAATTGATGTCTTCAGGGGAGGAGATTTTCAAGTACAATTGGGTATTGTCAGCATACATGTGATACAGTATATTGGATGATTTGAGCATTTGCATTAAGGGCTCCATGAACAGGTTGAAGAGTGTGGGTGAGAGCGAGGACCCTTGTGGGGGGAAACAGCGTTTATAACGCTGTCAACACCACGCGGGTAGGTAACAACGCGGACGTTACATCGTCCGCGTTGTTACCACGCATGGCATTACATCGCAAGTCGTTTCTACGACTTGCGCTAGATGGCGCGCAACACCAAGGAATGTGTTGGATTTTAAATCCAACACATTCCCTACTGTTGCGCTAACTGGAGTAGGAATAGTAATTTATACTATTCCTAAATCCAGCGCGCCATCTAGTGCAAGTCGTAGAAACGACTTGCGATGTAAAACCATGCGTGGTAACAACGCGGACGATGTAACATCCGCGTTGTAACCTTCTGCGTGGGATTGTATGTCGTAGTAACGTCATACATTCCTTGTGGGACCCCCAGAGTGATCGGAGTAGAGTTGGAGAGGGAGTGATTGACTTTAATTCTTTGCGATCTGTTATGAAGAAATGAGGCAAACCAGCTTAGAACTGATCCTGTGTTCAAGTATATCCAGGAGGTTGTCATGTTTGACTGTATCAAAAGCCGACTAGAGGTCAAGGAGGATTAGAAGGCAAACTTCGTTCCGATCCAGCATTTTTAGAGCGTCATGGCAGTTTCAGTGCTATGACCGTGGCAAAGCCCGATTGGAATTGATCAAGAAGCTGGAATTGATTAATGTGGCTACAAAGTTGGACATGGACACATTTCTCTAGCAGCTTCGATAGAGTAGGAATGGTAGTGATGTTGCGGAAGTTATTAAGGTCGTCTTGCTCAGCAGAGGATTTTTTAAGAATGGGTGTAACCTGGCCCGCCTTGAGACAATCAGGATTCAAACCTTGTTGTAGGGAGGCATTTACAATCATGGTCCAGATTGGAACTAGGGACCTCTTCATTTCATTGAAGAAACTGGGGGGTAACGGGTCATTGAAGTGGTTGGAGGTTTTAAGTGGAGTAAGTATGTTAAGTATAGAGATTTACTTACGTCAAAGCGTGTGAAAAGGCTCCAGGAGGCGCTATTTTTGGGAGTGTACCCTAGAGAAGGGGGTGACTGGGGGAGGGAGGGGAAGGGTCTGTCAGCTGGTTCATCGATGTCTGGAGATCAGTTTTAATCTTATTCATCTTTCCAAGGAAGAAGTCAGCAAAATCATCACAATTCGGCTGTATAACGGAGGCCACTGGCGACAGAATGGGAAGATTGTCGGATTAGAGTTTAACTAATTAAAAAAGCTTTTTTGGCCTGTTTCTGGCTTTATCAAGTTGGCTTCTGAAGAAGATCGCTTTTGCGCTCTTAGGGGCTCATTACGATGGCGGACGGACTTCCGTCCTTTCGCCACCGTTTCGGATTTGCCTCCCCAACATTCCGAATTATGATGCGACCGCCACCATGGCGGTTGCATCGCCTATATTTTGCATTGTGGCAGGGATGCGTTCAACAGCCCCGCCGCATTGTAAAAATAAAGGCACTTGCATATCCCTGCACTACGTGGCAGGCACCATACGGTGCAGGGATATGTAGGGGGGCACCATACGTGCCCCCCAGTGCCCTCGACCCAGTCCCAGGGATTAAGGGGGGCCCGCTACGGGCCCCCAAATCCATTTCCGCCATTCGTTTTGCTGCGGTTCGTCCGCCACAAAACGAATGGAGGAAAGGGATATCATAATCCCAATGTTGGGCTATGTTTCTGTTCCGACAGGCGGTCAGAAAAGGACCACCTGTCAGAACCGTGGCGGACGGTCTCTACGACCGCCACGCATACCCAACGATTCCCCTGCCATCATAATATGGCAGGGGGAAAACAGCAGTACGATGGTGGAAGGCCCGCCACCGACCGGCTGTCGGTGGCGGGTCTTCCGCCATCGTAATGAGCCCCTTAGTGTGTCTATTGTAAGTGCTCCTCCTAGATCTCAGGAGCATAAGTGATGGATCATGAACAATGGATGATGAATAATGATGGATACTGGTGAGATGGATGATGATGGATAATGAACAATGAATGATGATTAATGGTGCATACTGGTGAGATGGATGATGATGGATAATGAACAAAGGATGATGAATAATGAAGGATACTGTTGAGATGGATGATGATGGATAATGAACAATGGAAGATGAATAATGATGGATACTGTTGAGTTGGATGATGGCGGATTCCTCCAGAATACGATTGATTCAGACTTGCTATCTTTATACTGCCTATCTCTCCCCAGTTAGGCTTCATCGAGCGGGATTGCTTCCGGGACCGACATGTGTTCGTTGTGGTGCAACTAATGCCAATTTTTATCACGTAGTTTGGCTATGCCCCACAATTCAAACGTTTTGGACTACGGTGGTGGGGAATTCATCTGAGGTGCTTGGTTGGGAGGTCCCCCTTCCCCTTTGATGCTTCTGTTGGGTGTCCTCGAGGGTTCAGAGGGCACGAGGGCTGACCGATCATTTCTGGGGACGGCCCTTATGGCTGCCAAACGAGACATTGCCACCCGATGGAGGTCCCCTTCCCCTCCCACTCTTTCCCAGTGGCGCGGGTAGTGGACTGGTGTGCACAACAGGAAAAACCGATCTATGAGGCCAGGGGATGTCCCTATAAACACAGCCAAGTGTGGGGGAAATGGCTAGGCCAGTGAATCTATTTTTCCGACTGTGAGTGGTAGGAATGGTGTTGTCGCTGCTTTGCATTAATGTATTGTTCCAACCAAATGCCAATGCCTTGAGAATTTGCCATGTATTTTCCTTTGATAAACTAAGGGGTATATTCACAAGAACGTGTGATAACTACCGCAAGAGTAGCATAACGCAACTTTCAATAACGCAGCCTATCACGGGAAAATAACCCCGTGTCAACGTCGAATTCACAACAAGGCGGTACCATGCGATAGTCTGCCGAAACCGCGGACAAAGTCCGCGATACAACCACCACAATGGAGAAAAAAAACACAAACCACAACACCAAAAAACATGCGATGGGCCAAAGCGCGATGAGGAAACCAGCGACAAGCAGCGCCAGGCCTGCAACACACACCTGGCAGGTGTAAAAAATCTCCATAAAAGCAGAAAAATACACACACACACAAACTGACCAACACACAAGCACCATGGAGGCAGCCGGAGCAGGCGCAGAGGACGAGCGCAACCCCACAAGCACCCCGGACGACCAGCCTGGGACCTCGGGGACAGGGAAGGGCAAGGACAAGAAGACCAGGAAGACCAAGTTCATTCCGCAGGCGAACAGGATCATAGTCACAGAGGTGATGGAACACCATCAACAACTCTTCGTCACCTCCAACGTGTCATTGGGCACCAAAACTGGAATATGGCGGGACATCATCGACAAGGTGAATGCCGTCGGAGAGCACAAGCGGACAATGGACGAGGTCAAGAGGCGATGGAATGACATCAAGCGGAAGACCAAGGATAAACTCTCCGCCAAACTGAAGGCAGCAACGCAGACCGGAGGTGGGGGCCCAGCGCCACAGCTGGAGCTGGATGACATGGAGGAGCTTGTGTCGACAGTCATCAGTGTGGAGACTGTGGCCGGAGTCGGGGGACCGGACACTGCTCGACAGGACACAACACAACCGCAACAGGGTGAGTGACCACCAGGTACTGGGGGGACGGGGGGAGATGGCCACAATGGCACACATGCACAAGCAAGCAGGGCACAGTGCACACCCACAATCACCCTGGGTCCTTGCCCAGACCCACACACTGTCACAATGGTCAATGCCATGCTGTCTGAATGTCAACCTGTACCATGCGGCTACATACATGTGGACACATTGTAATACACCATCTCCCCTTCACATCGCAGGGGCATCTTCAACACCTCCTGCAGAGCAGTCACAGCCATTCTTCACTGATGACGAGGAGGAGGACAACACCAGCATCGACATCCAAACCATCCAGGTCCTCATTGACCACCTCCGCAACTCACCTCCATGATCAGGGCAGCCCAGCTACATCCATGAGACCCCACTCACCAGCCAAACCACCCAGCAGGAGGCACCCACAGCCCCGGCACCCTCCCAAGACCCCCAGGAACAACAAATGGCCTTCCAACACCGTATGCTGGAGGGCCAGAGGGAGACGGCCGAGCAAGTGCGGGTGGGGTTCGAGCTCATGGCTAACAAACTAGACGCCATCCTTGGGTGTCTATGTCCGCCCCATGGTCTCCAGCGAGCCCTGACTGACATCTCTGGAGTCATGATGCGGAGGGAAGAATACCTGTCTGCTCACAGTGGCCCAAGCGATGCCAGCCTTGAGCTGGCACACATGCGGAGGCTCATGGAGGACATGGTGCGGATGGAGGGGGAAAGGATGGCAGCCGCCGCTGCACATCAGCGAAATGTAGCTGGGATCTAGCGTGCCCTGCATGTCCTCGTCATGGCATTGCTGCCACAAGGCGTGGCAATGATGAATGCTGCTGCCCCCACACCATCCACATCTCCCCCCCCCTGGTGAGTCAGTGCCTCCCAGTGCGGCAGGCGTATCCACTCCGGCACCTGATGTGTCACTGCCACACAGTGCGGCCGACAATCCACCTCCGGCCCCTGATGAGTCAGTGGCACACAGTGCCGCAGCCGGCACTGCAACACCCACAGGTGGGGCAGGGCACACACCCGGGGACGAGGACGTGGATGGGACTGTGGTCAGGAGGACCAGGCACTAGCATCCATTACCGCCACCTTGCCTGTTTCTGCTTGGTGCCGCACATGGCCTCAAGACCTATCACTGACCCCGATACACTCCGAGGCACTCACCTTGGACAGCGACATGGACTGCCACATCCTGTTTGATGACCAATGACACGGCGGACAGACTGCGGACTGTGCCCTTCCTCTTCCGCAGTACAGGTCATCCCGGGATGGACACTGGCTGGCCCTCCACGGGCCCATATTGTGTGGTGTGCTGGGCATTGCCCTGTACCGCTCCAGCTGCATGACTGCACTGGATGTGCAAATAAACATCCAGTGACGCACTGCTGTGTAATGTCTTACGTCATTCCTGTGTGGATGTGTGGATGGATGTGGAGACAGAGCCTTCCCTTGCGTCAATGATGTTCATCCTGTGGGATGCCAGTAAGGGGGTCCGACATTGCATCTTGTGTAGCGGGTTCCGTGAACACTGCAGCAGGGACACACGCATCAGTCACTTCCTTGTCCGGACATGGATTGGACCACGCCCAGAGCCCACGAGTCATTGTTGCAAGCCCTGCGCTGGTCCGGCGTATGGCAGGCCAGTCCACTCCGCTTACGCACCGAGGGGGGGCCCTCATTGCTACCCGTCGCAGCAGTACTCGCTGGTGGTGTGCAGGTCACTGGTCTAGTCGTCAGCATGTCACAGCCACTCCCTGAGGGCAGGTTTTCACACACACACCACACCCATCCGGCACAGGCGTCACAGGCCATGTGACTCTGCCAACATAAGGGGCCGACGACGTCACATTCCCCTCTTCCGGTGGTGACTGGATGACGGACGCCCCACGGTTTGCACCCATATATGGCCCATGAGTTGCTGCGCACAGGGTTAGTGGCATCCGAGGCCTGTGAGTACAGCACAGGCCTACCACCACGTGGCGCAGATTGGGGTTGCACAGGGTTAGTGGCACCAGAGGCCTTGCAGACGGCACAGGCACCCCGCCACGGGACGGTGACTTTGGGTGCACTGAGTCAGTGGCACCTTGAGCTGCTGAGTGGGTGTGCAGCCTGCGATGATGCCCCGTCCCGGCGGTCCGGACAGCTCAGGTTTTGTGTGCCCTGCTGGACCACAGTGTAGGCCAGAGCCAGCGGGCAGCGCGGGCCTACCGCCCCGTGGCGTCGCTTCCGGGATGCCAGAGTTGGTGGCACCCATTGGGCTGAGCGGGTGTGCAGCCTGCGATGATGCCGGGTGCACTGGTATGTCCTCTGCCATGGAGTAATCAAGACCCAGCACCAAACGTGAGACCTGGTGGCCTGCGGAGAGGGGCTGCATGATGTGGAGGGTGCCATGTCCGCGGGCCCCGGGCTTGTGGCTTGTAGCGGCACGTGGTGGGACCTCCTGTCTACGCGCCGGTGGCGGAAGGTGAGCATTGAGGCCTGGGTGTGCATGGGCGGGCATGCTCCGATGGGCGGCGGGAGGGGTTGGGGTGCCTCTGCCTGGGTGTGCATGGGCGGGCAGGCGATGTTGTCTTGTGCAAGTGTGTGTACTGTGCCAGTCATGTATCTGGGCTCTGTTTCAGCTGACGGCTCTGAATGAGATGTGTGACCTGGTGAACTGCCCTACATACCGGCACGTGGTTGGAGACACACCGGTGGCAGCAGGTGAGCAGTGTGGCCTGGGTGTGCAGGGGCGGCACTCTCTCTCTCTCTCCCTCTCTTCCTCTCTCTCTCTCCTCTTCTCTCTCTCTCTCTCTCCCTCTCTTCCTCTCTCTCTCTTCTTCTCTCTCTCTCTCTCTCCCTCTCTTCCGCTCTCTCTCCCTCCCTCTCTTCCTCTCTCTCTCCTGCGCTCTCTCTCTGTCCTCTGATGTGCGCAGGACACACCTTCTCATCATGTTTTTTGTCTTACAGGCTGTGACCTACGTACTGTCCGGAGGGCAGCGGCCATGTGTCTTCATTTCATTTCGTTGTTCATTTTAATAAAGTTTCATTTGTTGCTTCGAAAGTGAATGTGTGCTGGTCATTTCTGTGACGACACATCCATGTCTCCAGTTGTGATTGTGCGGCATCAGGCGGAATATTTTGTACATGTTTTGGTGTGGCTGATGTGGCATGTCTTTGTTCGGGGGGGGGTGCCAGGGAGGGGTGGTCCTGGGGTGGTGGCGGTGGGTGTTGTGGCCCTCTTGGGTGTCCGGGCCGCATGATGTGTGGCTCCATGGCATCTGTTGCCCTTCGGATTTGGCCCTGGGCTGTGCTCCCTTTTGTGGTGCTGGCTGCCGTCCGACTTTACACCAGGTCAGAGCTGGTGTAGATTTCCTGGTGCTAACGCGCCTTATCGCCTGTTTTGTGTTTTTTATCGTAGATGTGGCTCGTCGTTGTGAATGTTGAGGTGTGCTCTTGTCTCGGCTTTAGTCACGGGAACGCCTACTCTGCATCTCATTAGCGATATTTGCGAGGGTCCTCTGTGGCGATGTTTTTTGCGGCTGCTATCGCAAGTGAACTGGTGCTGTGGGCTGTTTACACCGTCTTGTGAATGGGGGGGTAAATTTATCACGACTTTGGCTGCGATAAAGTTCCGTTAATTTGGCGATAGCTCCTTGTGAATATGCCCCTAAGTGTGTCAAAATGTTGATAATGCTTTCTGCTTAAGATTCAATAAAACTGTGTTTATCAAAAAAAAAAGAAAAGGAAGGTGTTAAAAAGACAAGTGTGCTTGAATATCTATAGAGGTTGCCTTACTTCAAGAAGGAAGGACAGTGATATAGTAGATAAGGCCACAATGTAATACAGTTTACTTTATATAATCATGGGATTCTTTAAGAGGAAATGCTTTAAAAATGCAGTTTTACTAAGAAGGGGTTAATTTTTGAAAGTTTTTAGAAATGTAATAGATGCGAAGCAGAAGATTACATATATGAAGATAATGAAAAAGTACACTCTTGGAAGTATCCGAGCTGTCATAAAGGCAGGAGTACAGCTATTGATGAGCAATGCTGTCAATTCACCAAAAGAAAAGCTCTTAGAAAAGGCACCTAGACACAGAATGAGAGGTAGAGAACAGACAAAGGGGAGTAGAGATGCAGTAGAGGGTTAACAGGTGATGAAATGAAAAAGAGGACTTGATATTTGCATTTTCATGGCATGGATAGATCCTGGATTAGAAGGCAAGTTCAAAAGAGATATAAGAAAAGAAACATGCAGTCCTTTCACACCACTGTTCCATTGAACAAAGGACAGATTCTTTTATGGTTTTCATACAATGAATTACAATGGAATTTTAAAGATGCTGTGAGGGATGTTATTAGGAGGGTGCCTGGCATCATGACAAAACTGAGGCTGCAATAACCTTACCATAACTGAAAAGATTGAAAAAACAATACCCTTTTCTAGCATATTCATGTGCAGCATTTATATAATGCATATTACCTTGGGGTAAAAAGCACTATATAAATGCAGTCGCCAGTAGTAATAAGTAACTTATCATTCTGCCAATAAAAGAGAGAGATATCACAGAAAATCCCAGCCTGTGAATGTTTCTGTCAGTTGCAGCTCACATATCAATGAGGGGGTGGTATCTGTGTGCAAAAGCTACCCGTCTTGTTTTTTGGCTGTTTTAATCTGCCATGTAGCCTGGAGCAGTCAAGGCATTTGTCTTGGCCGAGCGCCATCTTCCCACTCTTTGACTTATAAACAAGTTGAAGTTTGTGGTAGTGTACACACTCCACTCACATGTCAGTGCTCTGTCTCCAGGTGTCTGTGTTGTTCTTCACTCTAGCACGGGGCAGACATGATTGCAAAGTCACGCAAGGCGATTCAACTCGCCCCTTGGTTGACTTCATAATTCCCATATAAAGATTTATGTTTCCTTGCAGCCACTTACGTCACCTTGTGACGATTTGCTTCACGCAAGGACAGCGCAAGTCCTTAGTAAATCTGACCCAATATCTGTTTTATAAGAAAAGGCAACTCACCAAGGACTTAAGCAATGTTTGGCAAGGGTGATGTTATGACAATGTATTATAAGGAATAAAATACCCCTTGCCATACATTATAAAGATATTGCAAGTCACCTCAGATTTCTATAAACTTATGAAGGAATTTGGCCTTTAGGCTTGCTCTTCTATATGGTTATCCTCTCAGGCTAGTGATTTTTGTATTGCCACCTATAGACGTAAGGTATGTTCGATGAGAATCTCCAGCACTTGATCTGATCAGACCAGCATTAAAGCATACAACTTTGTATTTGTTTGTTGACTTGCCTGTGCAACATAATTAATGTACATAGGAATACATATGATACAAAAGATCAGTTGAGTGAGCGGTAAACATAAAACGGCCCAAGTTATCAATTTCTTATGCATAACCAGACACTCATAGGACAATACAATAAGGGCAAGTTGTAATCCTGGTGACAACCATGTATCCACCCAATCCAAGGACCACCCTAACCCTTCTCCTAGTTAGGAAAGAGCTAAAGGTGCAGATCTTTAAAGAACTCTACGTCACACTGAAGTAACAGGTCATACCTCTCCCAGAAACCTGCTCCCTCTCCAATCACTTGTTGACTGTGTCTTTTCCCTTGACCCTGCACGACACCCACTGCCTTTTGTCTAGGTTTATGCAATACACATGCTACATACATACATACCCACAGATTACATGCACAAACAGAGAGGCAAACAGAGAGACAATAGCAGAGTAGTATCAAAGAAGCATTCACAAGTTAGGAAACCAGTGGCATGCTGGATTCCAGCAAAGTATGGCTTGTGAACTTTGTTGTCCATAATAGCATCCCTCAAAATTTAAGGACTGTCACACTATTGACAATGCAATAAAAGAATTGGAGGCTGTTTTCAAATTGACCTGAAAATTCAAATTTGCCTCTGCTATCAGCCTTCAGAAAACCTCTTTCCCATGAGATGCTTAAAGCCTGACCCGAGTCCATGGATTCTGAAACCATCCACCCTCTAGAGATTTAACTGCTGTGAAATCTGCAACAGATGAACTGAATGACAGGAGCTAACTAAGGCCTCCAGTGTCCTTGCATCCGCCATGACAGTCAGAAGCACCACTCATGCACTCAGAGCTTTTCCTGTTCAAAAGGCTTGTCAATGGCACCTCCATGTAGTCGCCTGAAATATTTGAAGACTTTGCCATATTCAGTCTTGATTCTTCTACTATCTCTGGAGAGGATTAAGTGCCATAAAAACCTATATTTAAAGATAACTATTCTCACCATGTCAAAACCTTATCCCCGATATGGCTATGGCATCTAGCGAGTTCTACATACAGCTGCAGTTTATATATTTATTTATTTACTTATATAGCGCTTGAATCGACCCCCGAAGGGGTATCTCTGCGCTTAGGACGGACCTTGAGAGTGTAATGCAGCAACATCAGAATCAGGCGCGGAAAAGCGCCGTCTTAAGCAGCTTCCTGAATTGTAGGTGATCCATGCATTGTCTCAAAGATATGGGAAGCTCGCTCCAATATCGAGGGCCAAGATGGGAGAGGGCTCTTCCTCCCAATCTAGCCTTTCTTACTCGAGGTACCACAAGAAGATGTTTGGCACCCGAGCGAAGAGATCTGGAAGGTACATACGGTGTGAACTTCTCCGATAGGTAAGTGGGGCCTAAATTAAACAGTGACTTGTGGATAATGCAGCAGATTTTAAATCTTACCCGTTGGCGGATAGGAAGCCAATGCAGCTGCATAAGAAGAGGATGAGAAGGAGTCCTAGGGGGAGCATTGAGGACCAGTCACGCCGCCGTATTCTGGACCACCTGCAGTCTGTTGAGCGGGGAATCATTGGTGGAGATCAGCAGGCCGTTACAGTAGTCCAGGCGGCTTAGTACAAGTGCCTGGACTAAAGTTTTCCGGATAGAATCAGGGAGCAAAGGGAAAACTCGACGGAGCAGGCCTATAGTGTGGAAACAGGAACCTGCAGTCTGAGCGGCATGCTCCTTCAGAGTGAGGGCTTGATCCAAACGGATACCTAGGTTTTCTACCGTCAGCTTGGGGGCCGGATGAGGGCCCAGATCTATCGGCCACCATTCTGCCGTCCATAAGGAAGGGGCTTCTCCGAAGAGCATAATCTCTGTTTTCCCCACATTTCACTGGAGGAAATTGCTCTTCATCCAGTGGGAAATAGCTCTCATACCATTAGAGAAGGCCAACTGTACAGAAGAAGTACATTTGTCGAAAGGAAAGAGCAACTGAGTGTCGTCGGCATAGGATATGGGGATAAACCCATACGACCTCAGAAGATTGGCCAAGGGAGCAATATAGATGTTAAACAGTGTAGGACTCAAACATGAGCCCTGAGGAACTCCCTTGGACAATTCTGTTGGAGCCGAACCAAACGGGCCTAAGTTGACAATCTGGGCGCGAGCTGATAGAAAGCTCGTCATCCATTGTAAGGCCGATTTCCTTAGTCCGATCTCCTTTAGTCTTCTGAGCAATATAGGATGTGATACTGTGTCGAACGCAGCAGATAGGTCCAACAGCACCAAAATCATAGAATGGCCCTTATCTAGGGTCATCCTGATGTTATCCGTGACCACTAGTAGTGCTGATTCGGTGCTGTATTTGGGCCTAAAGCCGGACTGGGCGGGATCTAAGCAGCCTGTGAGTTCGACATGATTGGAGAGATGAGTATTGACATGTTTCTCCATTAATTTGCTCAGAAACGGAAGGAGCGAAATAGGGCGGAGGTTGGAGAGATCCGTCCAGGGGACTTTAGTGTTCTTACGGATCGGTCTTACCTGTGCAACTTTCCATTCTAGCGGTACATGGCCTTCTCTCAGGGAGAGATTAATAAGAAATTGAATCGAGGGAGACAGATGATTAGCCAAGGGAGGTATAACTTTAGCTGGAATGAGGTCCGAAGGGGATCCTGATTTTATCTTATGGATCAATAGTTCAACCTCTGCTGATGTAAGTGTGGGGAAATGCTCTAACAACTGAGGATTTATCTGATTTAGTTGGTCAGATACCATTGGGATCTGTAGTTGATTTCCAGCCGAGGTAATTTTTTCATAGATAAGCTCTATTTTCTGGGAAAAGTAGAGAGCAATATCATTGCACAGCAATTGGGAAGGGGCCTCCGAGCTTTCACAGGCCTTGGGGCTAATAAAGGACTGAAGGATTTGATGCAGAATTTTGGGGGCATTGCCTGCATGAACTAATTGAGATGCTATATAGGTTTTCCGCGCTGTTTTTATGTTTTTGTGATAGCTAGACAGAGTGGTATAAAACCGATCTCTGTCCTTCTCATCATGGGTGGCACGCCAGCTCCTCTTATATTTCCTGCAAAGTTGTTTTTGGACTCTCAACTGAGGCGAGAACCAGACTGCCTGTGGGCGTTTAGGATAGCTAGGAAAAGATTTTAATGGGGCAATATAATCAATAGCCATTGAAACAGCAGAGTTATATTTGGCTAATGCTTCCTCTATATTGTCAGATACAGAATTTTGAGGCCTTAGAAAGGAAGTTTGAAAGCTTTCTAAGGAGACTTTCTGCCACTGCCTACGAGTGTGAAATGTGGCCGATTTTGGTTTCTTTGGTTCTATTGGGTCCTGAATAAGAAATTCGATAAACGAATGATCGGACCAGGTAATTTGTTGGGGAGGTTCACACTGGATCCTAGGAGAGTTTGAAAAAATTATGTCTAATGTGTGGCTAGCTATGTGGGTCGGACCTTCATTAAGCTTGGATAAGCCCAAAAGGGATAGATCTGCCAGGAGAGTCTGTGCATCTATATTGATCGAACATTCGCTGTGAATGTTAAAGTCACCTAAAAGTAGAAAATTGCTACATACAGTCACATGAGGGGCTAATAATTCAATCAGTTGTAAAGAAAATTCAGCTATAGGTCCAGGAGGACGATAGAGTAGTGCCCCTTTCCAACTAGCTTGAGAGGAGACATCTATCCTGAAAACCAAAATTTCCATAGTGGTGTCACAACGCTGATCTAATATAGAAACCTTAATTCTATGTTTATGCACAATGGCAATTCCACCCCCCATCTTTATTGGTCTGTCCAATCTAACCACTTTATATCTTTCCGGTATACCCAACGCTATAGAGGGCACAGGTTTCAGTCAAAAATCCCAGCTCAGGCTTAGCTGAGGACAATAGATCCCAAACCTCAATGAAGTGTTTAGGCAGGGATTGGATGTTACACAACAGGCTTTTCCATCCCTTCCGTGATTTATCCACGGGAGAGTCTGTGTCTTGACCGGAAAAGATAGCAGGTTCTGGGCTATGGGAGATAGTATTGCAAGGCAGCCTAGAGGATCCCTTACAAGTCAGTATCGTCTCCATATGATTGGCCTGAAATCGGCATACTTGGCAGGAGAAAGGGCCTTCAGGAACTGGCCAGATCTCTACCCGGCAAGAAGGGAGTGGGTCAGCACGTAGATCCATTAACTCCTGTCTAGAGTAGCGTATTTGCTGGAACGGGCCATATTTAGCAAGGAATTGACCAGGGTCTCTGGCTCCTGGCGACATCCAGGCGCGGACGGGTGCAGACGGGCTTGCCTTTGGCGCGCCTCCGGCGTGCCGCTGGCGCGCCCGCTGCGCGCCAATTTCCCCAGGGCTAATATACCCATTCACTTCAGAAAAAAAATCCCCCAAAAGTTTTTTATAATGTAGACAAGCCTGCAATCCCTGGATCAAAGACTGACAGTCGAGTTGTGACGTGTCTATTCTCTTGTAATAAGACAATGACTTAGCCACTCAACTGAAATAAGTTCTTACAGTTGATTTATGACGTCACAATGCCTCTTGCCAGAGCCAGCAGCTCAGGTGAAAGGCAGGTCACAGAACATAATTCCAGCTGTAATTTAAATAACGAAAATGAAACCTGGCCTTTCTGACTTCTGATTTGTTTTTGTTTTTTGTACATGAACATTCGGCAGCAAAAAGGAGATATTTATATTTATTACTGGAAAGATAGAATCACTCTGCATGTTTCTACATATTCTGAGCTGCAACATTTTTCTTATCTCACTCATATTGACCTGATTGCAATATCTTTTTGCAGCAAATTATTAACTTCTTTTGGTGTGTTTAATTTTGCACTATAGATTCTACTTTTATTCTTTATTTCTGGAAACATCCTGGGCCAAATTTACTAACGTTTCAGGTGTTGCAAAGCAGCAAGGGAACTTGATGCACTGCTTGAAATGGAGAGAGCAGAACTGTGCCACGTCTACAAGGATATGGCACATTTCTGCATCCTCCTGGCGCTGGCATACTGTGTGCTGCCTAGCAACAACATTGGCACTTTTGTGCCATGGTACAAAGGAGCCTGCATTACGGGCAGCATTGTGTTTGTGCAGGGATACCATCCTGCACAAAAACAATCGCTAAAGCAGTGGTCTTCAAACTGTGTTATGTCAAGCCCCCCCGTGAGCAAAATGTTTGGGGTTCGGGCCCCCCTCAAACATACGAAAGGGCAGATCGAGACAAGGGTAAGAAGGCTAACTAAATCGTAGGTATAGTTGGAATTCCGCTGGGCATAAGCCTCATCCAGGTCCATTCAGGTCTTCTCTGCAAAGCACCACCCTGATCTGTACTTACAGCGTCCTATCCTAAAAGCCCTGCACATTCGCATCCAGACCATAGCTGCCAGCTTTTCCGAATGCTTATGTGTCACTTTTCCATGTTTTCAGAGTGCTGAGGAGTGACATTCAATGACCAAATGTGCGACATTTAGAGTAGGACTTTCGCATGAGCAAAAACAAGCAGTGATGTCCATGGAAAGAGCTAGATATCAGAAATTGCACACTTTTAAGCAATGAGAAGCATTAAAAAGTTCTAGAAACTGTTGAAATCCAATACAAAAATTAGCAAAATTGCCAGTCACCAGTACTTTTTCCCCTTATCTGCACATACTTTAAACAGTAATTACAAGAAAAATGCGCTATAAAATGTTTTCTGGAGCTCTCTTAATAATACCTAACTGATAATAAATGTAAACACGACTAAAAAGCCATGGTAAAAATTAATACAGATGAGTATATGTAAAGTTCTATTTAAGTATCCTGTTCAGGCCTTTGCAGAATTTTGAAACCTGAACAATATCACCAGTATTTCTCCCTGGGAAGGGTGGCAACCCTATTGTCTGCCTCAAAGCACAACACAGCAGATAGTGACAAAGCCCACTGTAGGACCAACGAGAGCCCACCTTTTAAAGACAGATGCTCGCCTGGGAAACAAGTCTGTATGCTGCCCTTCAACACAAGGCAGAGGGGGGAATTACTATTTTTATCCCGGATGCGGCCTCCGCCAATGAGGCGAAAATCTGCCTGAGGCATGGGTGGATGCATAGGAATGCCCATGCTTCACTAATAGAATGCCTACCACAATGAAATGCAAAGCAGCACAGCGTACGCTGCTACATTGCGTTACATTTCTTTACAAAGTTTCACTAGGTGATGCAATTCTCTCCTTGCTTGACTTCGTAATTCCCATTTAAGGACTTGCGTTACCTTGCAGCGACTTGCATCACCTTGCCAAAATTTGCTTTATGCACGGACAACGCAAGTCCTTAGTAAATCTGGCCCCCTATATGTCTTACAAAAAAGAGCAACTCACCAAGGATTTAAGCAATGTTTGTCATCTGTGATGTCATGACAATGTATTATAAGGAATAAAGTACCACCTGCAGTACATTATAAAGATATTGCTAGTCACCTCAGATTTCTATGATCTTATAAAGGAACTTGGCCTTTAGCCTTGCTCTTCTATATGGTCATGGAACTCCTCTGTTATCTGCAGTAATTTCATAATGTACAGCAGGGTATACTTTATTCCATATATAATACATTGTAGCCTGCAATCCCCATATAAAATCTCATGTCTAATTTCCTTATTTCAGTCGAAGTGTGACTTCTTTAGTCACATCTAATAATGAAATGATGTAGCGGCTCACCTGTAAAAAGTTACTGCACTTGTGTTGTGATGTCATAAAACTTGCTGCCAAAGTCATCAGCCAAGATGAAAGACAGGTCACTGAGCCTTATAACAGATGCAGTTTAAGCAACAAAAACTAGCTACTTATGATCTGTTTTTCGAAAACAAACAGTGATGAGCAGAATTGAGATATTTCTGGAAATGTGTTTCTTTTTTGCACGCTGAAGGTCATTACATAAGAAATAAAATCTCTCAGTATTTGTATACACTTTCTGAGCTTCAGCATTTTTAATATGACTTACGCTGATCTGATTCCAATATATTTTTGCAACAAATTTCAAACTTCTTTTTGATGTGTTTAATTTTGCAGTAGATTCTGCTTTTAGTCTTGCTGTCTGCAATCATACTTTCTCTTACATATAAAGGGCAAAACACCAATGATTAAAGCAGTTTGTAGCAAGAGTCACGGTGTGAACGTGTTGTAAGTAATAATGTACCCTCTGCTGTGCATTAATAGGATATTGATGTCTCCTTGGAGTTCCACAACCTTATAAAGGCCCTCAGCCTTCTGATTTGTTTCTCTAACAGGTCATGAAATGCCTTGGTCGCTTACAATGTCCTTATATTGTATGGCAAGAGATCATTTATCCCATGTATAATTTAAGGGAGCCATCTGGTGAATTATTTCACAATACATCTCAAAACCCAAGCAGGCGTCATCAACAAAAAGAACATTTTGTTAGAGATGCAGGACTGAGCAAGGAGAACTGATTTTTTCGCTACACTGGATGCCCCCTTTGAACGTTTGTACAAACAGTACACAGTCAATGTAGGGGGCATCCCTTGTCTGGATATGAAAGCATATAAAATACACATATTTAGTGGCGTAAACACCCTAGTCTTAGCCCTCAAGCCGTATCTATCTTAATTCAAAATTTAAAAAGTAGGTCCAACTATTTAACTATCAGTCCACTTTTTTTTGCTTCTTTTGCTGGCTATCTCTGGGGCACCTTTACTCACCCTCGCGCACTTATGTAAACAACTCTCTTAGCACACCTATGACTATCCTTCCACGGTTTGTATCGACTTGAACAGATAGTGTAAAATGTAAGGGCTGATTAGTGTTTCAGACCAGCAAATCTGTGTTAATTTTGTTAAACACCTTTTGCTTCTGGTGTTTCTCTAGGACCAAGTCATGGAACATCAGGACTTTTCTCTCGAGGGTTAAGTTGTCTTCCCTACACTTACCTCCTCCAGAACTCTTTCCCAATACCTCTGATCCATGAAGTTCACAATTAAGGTGAAGCCCCTGCAAGCGTCTTGGACTTGGTCTGTCCTCCTCTCCTGATGCCTCCACACATAGCTGCTGATGGGATTTTCCTGATGGACATATCCAGTGTCTCATTCGCCATGCTGCTATGCTGAGCATGGGTCTCTACCTCTGGATGCCCATGAACAGACCCAGTATTCCCATTTGTTTCACTTATTTCATTCTGGCCCCTGTTTCAACCACTCAATCAATTAAACAGCATTTGTGACGCGCAACACTGTCACCCCTAAGGGAGATGTTTGTATCCTGAGGATCTCATTATACCTGTCCCCATTGGTTACCACTGACCACTTAATTGACCAACTTTGTAGTACAATATTGAGACGCATTGCCTATTCTCAGATGCCTTTAATTCTATTCATGATAGCCTCGAGATGATCAGATTTCTACTCATTGGTGGCTGTGTGGATCCATCAGGGTAATCCTTCCTTTGTTTCTGCTTTGGGACTATCTGCTTGAATAGCAAAGGGTTTGGTCTGCCTCACTTTTACTTCTGTTTTGTTATTTGTGTGCAAACTGAATCTACCATTTTTGCTCCCTTTCCCTGCTCTGGGACCACTCTGACAAGCAGTCCCCAGCCTGCCCTTAGGAATGACTCTGTCTTTCAGTGAACAGACAGGTCCTCAGTCCTGGTCCATGGCAGCCACTCTCTTCCTCAGGTGAATGAATATTTCATCCCTGATCTGTATTTCTTGACCCACAGCATTCTGTCTTTGGCGACTCTACTAATACCACTGACCAGTCTGCACCTTTTCTGCTCCTTCTGTAGTGTTCCTCAACCAGGACCTACTACCCTTGTTGACCCCTGCTTGGTCCTAGGCAATGCTTCCTCAGCAAACTGTCTAGTAGGACCATCTTCACATATCTCCAAACATATGTCTGCAAGAAACAGAGGGTGCACAGTGCCCAGTGGTATTTCTCCATGGAGTTTTTATATCACTCTGTGATGTCTCCATCTGTAGGGATTGGATCTCCATGGGAGAGGATTCTAACCCTTACATTGTTTTTTGTAGTAATTATTTTATTGGCATAAATTAAGTACCAGAAATAACAGTAAATACTGTGACATGCAAGTCTAGCATAAACCCATATTAAGATACAGATGCTGTTTGCAATACTTGCACCAATACCAAACAATACTAAAATATAAGAAAGGGAGAAAAAGATGGAGAGGGGTAAGAAAATAAGCTATGGATGGAGTGTCGTGTGGTTTGTGGCCTCCTGATCTGCCTTGCTGCATTGGCTTGGGCTTGGCTGGCATGAGGCCTTTTTGCGCACGTTCCTTTGTGCCGTTGTTTTTCGAGCCTCTGCTTCTGCCCGGCTATTTTAGCACTGTCTGCATTTCTATCTTTCACCTTGTCTCCTGTTCCCTTTTGGGCTGCTGTCTGTACACCATGTACAAGGTCGATAAACAACGTCCCTTGTTCCTGCTGATTTGGCCAGTCCCTCACACTTAGACATAACACTCTATTTACCGCTGCCTTGGAGAAATTCGTGTGCTTTTAATATGTTGTTTTTTCACTGTAAGACACACTTGGAGAACAACCTTTCCAGAGAGAAGAGCTGTTTGTATCTGACGATGTAAACTTTGCATCTAGATATTGAGGTATGGGGGTTCGCTAGTCAAAGCCCAGAGGTCTTCTATTTTTATAATAAACTAGCTACTAGCACGGGGAGGGTGGTAAGGTCATTTATCCTTATATCCACTGCTTTATGAAATGCTTTCCCCGTTTGTATTTTATGGAGTTGTAACTATGCTGCTTATTTTATCATTATGCATTATGCTGATAGTACTGGCACGTGTACTGTATCTTAGAGCACGTTAGTTGAAATAAACATTTTAAACTATACAGTGTCTCTTTTTACGCGCGTTGTGGACAGGTATGATTGAGTTATGAAAGGGTGTTCTTGCTACTGCGAGTCCTGAGAGAGAGAGATACCGTGTTCTGGGTTGTCTAATCATTGGTAGCTTTGTTGCTAATGAGACGCTACAGCTAGTCGGGTTAGGGTTTTAGGTGCTAAGGTTTATGGTTGGCTCACCACTATATTCCGAGGTCTTATTATCCTGTGCATAGCTCTGTATATGTGCAGAATCCCTACAACAGGAGAAAAGAAAACAAATGAGAAAAGAAAAGAAAAGAAAAAGGGCAGGAAGAAAAGACGGGAGGGAAGACAAAACTACAAAGCAGGGAGATAGGACATTCTGGCAAAACCCAAGTATAGTAATGCTGAGGGGAATGCATTGACGAGGTAGAATCAAGAGTTAAGACAAATTGCAATAAGGGGGGACTATGTGAGAAGAAAAATATCTGCTTTGTCCATTAAATTGTAAATGACCTTTTCATAGGATGTGGTCTTGTACATCTTAGCGAGTCACTTCTTATGTGAAGGCAGTTGTGGAGCATGCCAATGCTGCAGAATGCAGATCTTGGTAGCTGTAAGGGAAATGATGAGGTGGCGACGGGCATGGCAGATCAGCTCGGAAAGGTCCAATAAATCATGGAGGAGAACTGGAGGGTCCGGAAGTGACGAGGGCAAATCTATAGATTCCCGGAGCATAGACCCCACTGCTGTCCAGAATGGGTGAATGAAAGGAAAATCCAATAAGATATGATCTATATCACAGGGCACGTGATTGCATCACCAGCAGGGAGAGTGAGGGAGCAATCCTGCAAACTGAAGCCGTGCCGGGGCCCAGTGCCAACCCTGAAGGATCTTAAAAAGACTAAGGGGCATATTAGCGAGGCGATTATCGCCACTTTAGCGGGACTTTTTCCCGCTAAAGCGGCGATAATATTATCGCCTTATCAACAAGCTGTCGCTAACTGCTGTTAGCGACAGCTTGTAGGCGATAGCGACCGGGTTGGGTGCCGCTTTGCATGCCAGCGATATTTATCGCTAATGGCATGCAAAGTAGGCGTTCCCCACCTAACAGCGACTGGAAATAGTCGCTGAGGTCGCTAACGCCTATCAGCGAGGCAGGGGCGGTGATTAGCGAACCAGCGCTAAACACGTTTAGCGCTGGTTTGCTAACACCTGGTCCCACCCTGACTTAGCCATGTAATCCAATGAGAGGTGGATTACATGGCTAAGTCCCCCTCGCACTATCAGCAAGCAGAACTGGGGACCAGTGTGAATATCGCCTGTTTTCAGGCGATATTCACACTGTTCTCCAAGGTTTCTATCGCTTTGGAGATTAGCATTGCTGATTGCACGCTAACTCCGCGATAGAAACCGGCGATGCCTGGCAATAATTATCCAAGCGCTAATTGCGCTTTGCGATAATTATCGCCAGGCATTGCTAATATGCCCCTAAATTTCATCTGTGCATCCCAGCATCCCTGTTCCAGGGCCTCCAAGAGATCTGCCCAATCCTCCTCATCATATTCCGCCTGCAGGCGAGCCTACCAGGTCATCCTGAGGCTAGCCAATTGTCGCTGGAAGTAGAGGTGACGAATCAGGAGATTGTAAAATCCGGACATCACACCCTTAAACTGACCCCAAGTGCTTAAGTAATAGAGCACCGGGGAACAACGAATGTTCCAGGCCTGGGGACCCAGTTTGCTCAGCAGGTAATGACGAAATTTGTGTGATGCACCATTGAAGAGTACGCAACAGGCCAAATTCATTACTTAGCATCTCGAAGGAGTTGTGCTCACCACTGGAAATCAGGTGTCAGAATCCCAGCTCTGCGCCAGGGGCCCCAATCAATTATGCCTCCCCATGTAGATACCAGTTTTGTTCCAGAGGGGAGCTTTCTCATGGAGATGCGCATCCACCGAAAAGAGATTGTGAGCACATATCCAGGTAGCTCACAGGGCTTTCAGCATGAGACTGGGGTATCCAGCGGCGACAAGGTTAGGAAGGTAGAGGTCTTGTAGTCCCAACGGGGCCTCCTGGAGCTGCATTCAATTCCGACCCATAACTGGGGTCTTGGACCCAGTGGTGTATGTATGCCATTTGTGCCAAATGTAAGACTAGACAGTAATGCTCCACAGAGGGCAAGCCCAGTCCCCCTGTCGATCTATGGGTGATAAGCTTCCAAATTGCCAGGCGAGGTCTTGATTTACCCCAAATGAAGGCCTTAATGGTCTTGTCTATCTGATGGAGGGTCGAGAGGGGTATTAATCGGGGAAGCATGCCCAACAAGTACGTGATTCAGGGTAGGGTAACCATTTCCACTGCTTGAGTCCAACCCCAGAGAGAGAGATTCAGGTGGAACAACTTTGCGAAGTCCAGTTCCATTCGCTCCATAGGTGGTTCCAGGTTATCTGCCACCATGGGCTCCAGGCCCCTGTTAACTAGCATGCCCAGATACGTAAGGCAAGAATTATTCCACTGGAATGGATAACCAGTGATGGCGGTAGATGTGGTGATACCCGACAGCTGCAAGGCCTCGCACTTTCCCCAGTTCATCTTGTAGACAGATATAGCCGCAAAAGCATCAATGATCTCTAGCACCGAGGGGCTGGAGGAGGGTAAGGCCGATAGGGTGAGTAGGATGTTATCTGCGTATAGATACAGTGCTCCAGGGCCTCCAGGTATAGGGATGCAAATGATCCAATCTGATTGGCACAGGGCCGCCTCTAAAGGCCCCATCACAAGGAGAAATAGCAGGTGGAAAAGAAGGCAACCCTGACGGGTATCCATGCAGACTGGGAAGGGATCAGAAAGAAAGCCCCTGCAATTGACCTCCACCAAGGGGGATTCGTAGAGCCATCTCACTCTGGAGATAAAGTTGTCACCAAGGCCGAATTTCCAGAGTGCAGCAAACAGGTAGTCCCAGTCTATCCAATCAAAGGCCTTCTCGGCGTCCAACGCACATGCCAAGGGCTCATCCCGAAGGTCCCCTGCTAGCCAAACCACATGAGCTAACGTGTGAAGATGGTTGCAAGACAAGCAGCCAGGGACAAAACCCACTTGTGAATGGTGAATAAGAGTGGGAAGGATTCACTTGAGGCAGGCAGCTAGAATACTGGTCAGTATGTTGACATCACCATTGAGCAGGGATATGGGCAGTGCTCAATTTGAGCCAGTGGTTTCTGGTGCTCAGCACCGGCACTTAATCGGGAAACAGCCATTTCAACATGGCTGTTTTCCCGCATGTTATTACATCGCATGCCTTACAACGCATTCGATGTAACCACGCGTAGCCATTACTACGCATACCATTACATCGCATGCGCTTTTACAACGCATGCAATGTAATGGCGATCCACATCGTTGTGAGGAAACTGAGGCTCTTCCGTTTCCTCACAACAACGTGCACCGTGCACCGCCCCTCAGACGACGCAGGAACCAGGAGAGAGGAACCACGAGGAGAGAGAGGTAAGGGGGATTGGGCCAGGGGTGGGGGTTACATTTTTAGGGTTTAGGTAGTGTTGGGGTAGTGTTGTGGTGTTTGTGTAGTGTAGGGTAGTGTTTTAGGGTTTAGGTTAGTGTCGGAGGGTCGTTCAGGGTATTGTTTGAGTGTAGGGACCGGACTGGGGGAAGGGGGAGGGTCGTGCTGGGGGCAGTGTTTTAGGTTTTAGGGTAGTGTTGTGGTGTTTGTGTAGTGTAGGGTAGTGTTTTAGGGTTTAGGGTAGTGTCGGGGAGTCGTGCAGGGTAGTGTTTGAGTGCAGGGACCGGACTGGGGTAAGGGTCGTGCTGGGGGTAGTGTTTTAGGGTTTAGGGTAGTGTTGTGGTGTTTGTGTAGTGTAGGGTACTGTTTTAAGGTTTAGGGTAGTGTTGGGGTTTTGTGCAGGGTGGTGTTTGAGTGTAGGGACCTGTTAGACCTGGGGGTCTCTAGTTGGCTGAGGTATGTACCTTAGTCAAAATAGGGACCCTTGCTTCTACGTCAGGGTAAGGAGGGACACACCTTTAGATAACCCCTGCTCACCCCCTGGTAGTTTGGCACGAGCAGCCAGGCTTATCTCCAAGGCAAATGTGTAAAGTATTTGCATCCACGCTCTCAGTGACACAGTGATAACACCACAAAAGGACTCCACATGAGTTTCATAAAAACAATTAGATGTTTATAAAAAAAGATATACGATGAGACCACACGATAAAAATCCAACATATGCGTGTTTGTAATATTTCACCTTCCCAGTTATTAGGCCAGCACGCACTGGTAGGTTCTTGCAGTATTAATGAGCAATTCTCGATGATCCAATGCAGTCCTAATGCAATGCTATGCAGTTCGTAATGCAAGAATCAGGCACTTTGTAATGTGAAAATTATGCAATTCGTAATGCAACAATCAGGCAGTTCGTAATGCAAAAATAATGCAATTCGTAATGCAATAATAAGGCAGTTCGTAATGCAAAAATAATGCAGTTCAGTAATGCAACAATCAGGTAGTTCGTAATGCAAAAATAATGCAATTCGTAATGCAACAATCAGGCAGTTCGTAATGCAAAAATAATGCAGTTCGTAATGCAACAATCAGGCAGTTCGTAATGCAAAAATAATGCAGTTCATAATGCAACAATCAGGCAGTTCGTAATGCAAAAATAATGCAATTCGTAATGCAACAATCAGGCAGTTCGTAATGCAAAAATAAGCAGTTCGTAATGCAACAATCAGGCAGTTCGTAATGCAAAAATAATGCAATCGGTAATGCAACAATCAGGCAGTTCATAATGCAAAAATAATGCAGTTCGTAATGCAACAATCAGGCAGTTTGTAGTGCAAAAATAATGCAATTCAGCACCGATCGCGGTGCTCTGGAAGGTCTCTATGCCACTCTTACTGACTCGCGGTCAGCTACTGCCAAAATATGCCCCCAACACTGTTATGATGGAAAACAAAGTGCCGCTCCACACTCCGGCCCCGGTACTGCCACTCCTCGGCAAGTACGGGCGGAGATACGGACTTGAGCGGGCTCGCGCTGCAAAGATGGGAAAGGCTGAGAGCGTTTCTCTCGTAGCTCGCACCCCGCCCCAGGCGGTGACACACGCACGCTCGCTGAGCGTTACCTGGGGGAGTGCGATCTCACTCTCCTCTCTTCTCCTTGCGGCTTGGGCCTCCGGTGCGACTTCGATGATCTTAGGCAGTGGAACTCGGACCACCGACGATGATGGTTCGAGGTCTCTCCTTGGCAAAGGCAGGCTCTGGCCGGCGGCGGTGAATTCCCACAGCTCCTCTGGGGATGCCGGTCCGGCCCGATGGCAATGACGATCACAGCAGTTCTGGCCACGCTGTTGATTGAAGCAGAGAACAAGACTGCTCCGGAACACACAGTCACGGGGCAATTTCTCACGAAGGTCTCAGGCTGCAACAGGGCACACGCACCCAGCGTCGCTGAGTCTCACTTGAACTCCGGGTGCACACGATCACAGGGCAATCCGCACAAAGGTCTCAGGCTGCACGAAGCACACGCACACAGCGTCGCTGAGACTCACTTGGACTCCGGGTGCACACGCTCAAGGGGCAATCCTCCCGAAGGTCTCAGGCTGCACGAAGCACACGCACACAGCGTCGCTGAGACTCACTTGGACTCCGGGTGCACACGATCGCGGGGCAATCCTCACGAAGGTCTCAGGCTGCACAAAGCACATGCACACAGCGTCGCTGAGACTCACTTGGACTCCGGGTGCACACGATCACGGGGCAATCCTCACGAAGGTCTCAGGCTGCACAGAGCACACGCACACAGCGTCGCTGAGACTCATTCGGACTCCGGGTGCACACGATCACGGGGCAGTTCTTACGAAGGTCTCAGGCTGCAAAAAGCACACGCACACAGCGTCGCTGAGACACACTTGGAAACTTTTATGTTCCTGAGTTTCCACAACAGGGAGCCAGCTCTCCTCAGGCCCTTGGAGACACGCTACTTCAGGACACAGCACACAGCAAAGTCCTCACAAGCAGGGGGACACAGCACACAGCAAAGTCCCTTGTCCTCTCCTTAGTCAACCAGCAAACTGCAGGCCAGCCCCAGAACACACAGCAAGGGTCAGTCCTTTTCTTCAGTCTCTTCAGCTGTTCTTCTTTGGCAGAGGTTCCTCTTGAGCATCAAGTAGGTTCAATCCTTTTTCAATAGGGATTTCAGTCTAAAGTCCAGGGGGTTTTCAGCTCTCATAGTTATACACCTAAATGTCTTTGAAGTCTTTGTGTTCAGGGAGCACTGACCCCTGTCCAAACCAGTTCTGGGTGTCTCCCTGCCAGTGACACCTTCTTCCTTTGATAGTGGGGGTCTGGATCTTCAATCACTCATCAGGAGATGGAGCCTTTGTTTTATGGCAGCAGCCCAGCCCTCTTCACCTCCAGGGGCTACTCCTCCCCCCTACGCTCCAGATGCAGGTCAGCCTGTTGCTGTCTCACCTCCCCTCCCTGGGTCAAGACATTTCCCAGATCCTATCACCTTCAGATCCAGACAGTCAATCCACAACCAGGCAGAGCCACACAGAATTGTTAGAACAAAAAAACCAGCCACTTCTAAAAGCGTGGTTTCTAAACACACAATTCAAAAACCACCTTCACAAAAAGATGTGTTATTAAATTGTGAGCTCAGGCACACTAATCTTCACCTCTCCATCTTAAACCTATGGGAAGATAGGCTGGAAACATATTACACAGCCTTCCCCATTCTGTCCTATGGGCAATATGGCCTTGCAACAGTGAAAAACGAAATGGAGAGTATTTCACTGTTAGGACATGGTACACACCTCAGTACATGTCCTACCTTTCACAAACACTGCACCCTGCCCAGGGAGGTACCTTGGGCCTACTTTAGGGGTGTCTGATGTGCATGGAAAGGGAAGGGTAAGGCCTGGCAAGTGGGTGCACTTGTCAGGACAACATGGCAGTTTAGCAAACTGCGCGCAGGCACTGCAGTGGCAGGCCTGAGTTCTCTGTTTAGGGCTACTTGTGTGGGTGGCACAATTAGTGCTGCAGGCCCACCAGTAGCATTTGCATTACCAGCCCTGGCACACATAGTGCACTTTACTAGGGACTTTATTAGTAAGGCAAACATACCAATTATGGACAACCAATTACCATTACACTTTACACAGGGAGCACTTGCACTTTGACACTGATCAGCAGTGGCAAAGTGCCCAAAGCATCTAAGTTGGCAACACCATGTCAGAAAAAAGGTCTAGGGGGAAGGCAAAAAGTTTAGGAAACTTTAGCCAAAAAGGGCCAAGTCCAACAGGACTGGACTGGGGGAAGGGGGAGGGTCATGCATGGGGTAGTGTTTAAGGGTTTTGGGTAGTGTTGTGGTGTTTGTGTAGTGTAGGGTAGTGTTTTAGGGTTTAGGGTAGTGTCGGGGGTTGTGCAGGGTAGTGTTTGAGTGTAGGGACCAGACGGGGGGGAAGGGGAAGGGTCGTTCTGGGGGTAGTGTTTTAGGGTTTAGGGTAGTATTTTGGTGTTTGTGTAGGGTAGTGTTTTAGGGTTTAGGGTAGTGTCGGGGGTCGTGCAGAGTAGTGTTTGAGTGTAGGGACTGGACTGGGGGAAGGGGGATGGTTGTGCAGGGGGTAGTGTTTTAGGGTTTAGGGTAGTGTTGTGGTGTTTGTGTAGTGTAGGGTAGTGTTTTAGTGTTAAGGGTAGTGTCGGGGTGTCGTGCTGGGTAGTGTAAATGTAGGGAGGGGACTGGGGGTCGGGGGAGTGTCGTGCAGGGGTAGTACATTAGGGTTTAGGGTAGGACAGGGTAGAGTCACTTACCTTTCAAACTTTTACCATGAGCATACCTTTACCATGCATGCCTTTGCGTTGTAATGGCATGCGTGGTAAGGGCATAGTCGTGGTAAAAGTTTGCGATGTAATGGCATGTCGTTGTCATTGACATCGCGTAGTAATACCCGCGTTGTAATGGCACGCGTGGTATTGGTATGCGATGTAGTGGAGAGGTGTGGTGCAGCGGCCAGGGCAGCTGACTTCGGAACACAGGGTTCACGGTTCGATCCCCGGCTCCGGCGGCAGCTCAGCTCAGCACCATGTGACTCTGGGCAATAGCTCACTTAATTTCCACTACGGCCCCCAGTGCCTTGAGACCCGTAAGGGTGAGTAGCTGCGCTATATAAAAACGGACTTACATTTTTTTATATATGTAATGAGACATTCACTTAATCATCAACACCAGCGCTTTTCATGAGCACCAGTTAAGGACACATTCATTTAGAGGAAGAATAAGCATTTTGCCAGAATCACAGGATGTTGAGCTGACGCCGAGACTCGAACCTGGTTTACCAGCTCCGAAGTCAGCAGCTCTGGACATTACGCCACATTCTCCCCCCCACTTTCATGGTTAGTAGTTGGTCCTGTTTTAGGCGGCGTCAACAGAGAAAATGGGCTGGTGCAAGCAGCCACCTGACGAGACACTTATGTTTTTTACAAATTAGCCACTGGATATGGGACGAAAACTGCTGCAAAAAAGAGGGTCCTCTCCTGGTGTGGGAAGGACCGAAATCAGCTCCCTGTTCAACAGTAAACCCAAGGAGCCCGTGTGCTCAGCCTCTGCGAAGGCCTCATGGAGAAGATCCACCACCTCGGATTTGGTCCACTTGTAGAACTCAGCCGGGAAGCCGTCCTCACCCTCGGCTTTGTGCTAGGATAGATCCGAGATAGCCTGCTCAATCTCTTGCTTAGTTGTCGCACCCTGAAGCAGCTGCATGCAGTCCTCTGAGAGGCAGGGTAAGTGAATACCATCCAAGAAGGTGTTCATCTGCTGTGGTCCCTGGACAATTTCCGGGGAGTAGAGGACCAAATAGTAGGAGGCGAACGGATCTGCAATTTCCTGCGACTTGGTGAACAGCGCCCCCAGTCAGTGATGGCGGGAATGGCCATTTCTGCCTCCCGCTGGATGAACTGCACCGCCAGTAGCTGTCCTGCCTTTTGTCCCTGTTCATAGTGCCGGTATTTTCACCTCTGTAGTGCATACTCAGTTTTGGAGGTAAAGAGGGTATTGAGGTCCATGTACGTGTTCTCAAGGCTGCGCCTGATAATAGCAGAAGGGTGGGCGTGTAAGCTAGCATGAGGTGAGCTGTATCCACTTTCAGTGCCTTCTGATGCTCCTCCCTCTGCCTGTTGGACAGGGCTGCATCCCTCACAAGCTGCCACTTGACGGTCGCCTTCACCGCAGCCCACAATGTCAGGGCAGTCTACCGAACCATCATTGTTCTCCCGGTAAGTATATCTGTGGGTTTTAAGCTGGTTCTTGCCCACCAGGTGGTTGTAGCGGGATAAGTTGAGATGCCAGGGCTTGCGAATTGGCAGAGACTGGCCTATATCTACCTGCAGGGCAATGGGGGAGTGGTTCAAGAGTGCTCCCTCTAGTATTGAAGTCTCGCAAAGAGGGGTAAGCAAGGGATGAGCCATCAGGAAACAATACAGCCATTATTGTTTGCCATGAACCGGAGGCAAGTGTGTGTATTCCCGGTCAGTTGGATGTAAGAGACCCCATATGTCGTGAAGGCCATGATCAGCCCCAAGATCTCCAAAGAGGGCTCTGTCCGCACTATTGGATACATCAATAGGACCAGTGTCCCAGGTCAGGTTCCAGTCCCTGCCTATCAGGATGTTTGTGGTATCTACATCAGTCAATGCACAGGTGAGTTGAAGAAGAAAGGCGCGCTTCGGACCCATGGGTGCATATACTGCACCTACGTATAGTACCTTCCCATTGATCTTTAGTTGAGTGAACACATAGCGACCCTCTGGAATATCCCAGGTCTTAAGCAGAACATGGGACAATGTTTTCTGAATCAAAATGGCTATGCCATGTTTCTGGGGCACTGATAGGCCATCTGCCACTTGCAGAGGACAGCAACTGTGTATCTCTTTGACCACCCAATCTCGCCGGAGGTTCTTAACTTCTGACTCTGTGAGAGGCATCTCCTGGAGGAGAGAATGCGTAAGTTCATTTACGTTCCAGGATACAATATGTAAGGGCATGTGTGCAGGCATGAAGATTGTGAGAACCAAGGGGATGAACGATGTAAGGTGGGCAGGGAGGTTAGTCAGGTCCCACTTACAGTCTACGGGATGTTGAAAGGGCAGACGAGATCAGACAGGAGGGGAGAAAAAAAGGGGGGAGATAGAGAAAACAGAAGAAAGGGGAGAAAAAAAGGGGGGGAAATAGAGAGAACAGAAGAGAGGGAGAGGGGAGAAGAGAATAAGAAACAAGTGTTGTGGGGGGAAAGAACAATGCACAGATAAACAAAATGCTATGCGAATCAAAAATCAACCATGCACTGCACTGTGTGTCCTGTCAACTGTAGTCAGCGGGTCTACAACTGAGGGGCCATCCCATCTGGGAGGCCCCAGGGCCCAGTGGTCGAAAAAGATACAAGAGACCTGGGAACCAGGCCCTGCAAAGGGTTTAAAATATTGACAATGGCGAAGATCAGAGCTTGGGTGAGTGATAACATGAAAGAGAAAGGCGAAAGGCTACAAGCAGGCCTACTTTGATGGAAGGACAATTGATGTGAAGACAGGACACATTGGGTCTTAGCACTAGACAAGACGATGCATCAGGGGTGAATGCAGCCACATGAATCATTACCCCAAAGATTGTACGTTCGGGGGTGAATGGGAGGGCATGTGTGTATAGTTATTTGTGCTATAATCTGCAAAGATCACGAGCAAGTGGAGCGTGACGTAGCAGAGTATTCTTCGGAAGGGGAGGGGCCGGGAAGTGGATGTTTTGCCGAACCACCAACAGGCGAATTCAAGAATCAAACATATGATAATGAACTACAACAAATGTGTCGAAGTCAGCCAATGAAAAAAGGTGACCCCATCAGTAACAAACATGAGGTCTACTTTACGCAGTCTGCAGGCCAGGGGAGTTCTGAGGGATCAATATTTGTGTCAGATACATTAGCCACCAGACTGCAGGCAGGCCCGGTTTAAGTGGTGAGCTGAATTTGCCACGCCCCCTGTGCTGTGTGTGTTCTGCCACTGCTTTTAATATCTTCTCCTTGTCATGCTGCATGCGATGAGTTTTGTCCTGTGCCGGGGCACTCAAGTATGTGTTTCAGGGCTCCTCTGCGTAAGTAGCTACGCCATCCTCCTCAGAGGAGAGATCAGGAGGACACTGGGAGGTGCCCATGTCCCTTTCAAGTAGTCCATCCAAAAAGTCCTGCAGCTCCCCTGGATCAACAAAGTTCTTGGATTTGCCACCCAGAGTGATCCACATGCGTGCCGGCTCGAAAAGACCCCATTTGATGTCCCATTTGCGGAGGAGTGGCCGAAGGGAGAGGAAAGCCTTTCTCCGATCGCTCGTCTCTTTGGAAAAGTCTGCTGCAACCATGGGCGTAGGAAGTGTGGGGGACGCGGGGGATACATCCCCCCAGATTTTGGAGTGGGGGGACACGGGGGACAAGGGTGGGGGGACGAGGGGACAAAAGAATTTCCCCTCTCCCTTCTGTTATTCGCAGGGCCATTAGCGCGCGAAAGCACGACCTAATGGCCCTGCACTTGACCTGCCTGGAGTCAAAGAGGCCACCCGCCCTCTACCTTTTGTTATGCTGCAGTAAGCCTCTGCGTTCTGGGAAGGGCAGAGGGAGAAAAACCCTGTCTCTTTTCCTTCATGCCCAGAGAAGGCAAGGACAGTGTCCACTTCTCCTGATCTGCCTCAGGCAGCTGCCCTCCTCCCCTCTCTCCCTCTTTATTCCTCCATCTCTTTCTGTCTCGCTCCTCCTTACGTGCTGATTTCAAGAGACAGCTCTTACGAACTCTCTCTTGCCTCTCCTTTTCTTTATTTGTTCCTCTGTGAAATTGATCCAAAAAAGGCGGAACACTTTGGCTGGAAATGTCCTCATTTTCTGACCGTTTTCTATTCCAAAGAAAAACCTCGGGACGGAGAGAAAAAATAATTAAATACCTAAATAAAGCAATACAGAGTGGTCAGCAGACAGGCCAGATTGTTATTTACACCCACACACATTAGCGCCACTTTACAGAGTTTGCCAGTGAAAGCGCTACTTTCTTTTTATCTTCTTTCTTTGAACAACATAGTTTTCCCAGGGTGGGGAAGTATACCATTCCTAAAGGGACTGCAATACCTGGTTGATGGGTGGAGTGGAAACGTTTAATATGATAGTTTTCAACTGTTTTAATTATTTTAGCTTATAAAATGTGTACTGCGGCTCTGTGTTCGGGGATGTGGTCTTTTTTAAACCAAACTGCTTACATTTTGAAAGGATATAAGCAATGGACATTGAAACGGGTGCCTTCCTGGTCCTGTAGTCATGTCCTGAACTTTTCAGGCAAAATCACTTACTGATTTCTGAATAATGAGTTTAAAACCGTTAAGGTAAACATGTTGTTCCTGCTTACATTTCACATGCTTTGCTTATTCTTGCATTCCCTATGAGTGTTTGCTTTTTCCAGGGTGTTATTCATTTTTTTTCAGGCAGCATTTTACTGTTGTCTAGTGCATAATTTGAATTTAGTCGCAGAACAATTGAGTTGTAGCTGAAGGCAGTGCGAGTTTCTCTCAGTGGGGCAGTATGGTGTTCAGTGTGGGAGAGGATGTGGCACTCTGGCCAGAGCTCCTGAATTTGGAACTGGAGAACCATGTTCAGCCTTCATGACCAGTCCACCAGACCACACTCTGTATACTATACAATCCAGTACTATGGAACAATACTATACCATACAATCCAATATTAGATAACAAAGGTAACTACTATGCAATAGAATGCTATTCAATGTTATTCAATGTAATGCAATACATTGCAAAGCACTGAACAGTGCCACATTATGACGCTATGCAATGTGATACTCTGCAGTGCAATACGCTAAGATACTATGCAGTGTAGTACAAAATCGTGCAGTAGGATGTAGCACACCAGCCCCGGTGTAAGGCTTTCATTAGCATAATATTTCCAATTCTTGTCATGTGTTGCTGTATGAGACCTGAGTGTATAGGATTGTGGTAACTTGTTTACAGCCTCCCATCTTTTCATGCACTCACCCATTAGTTGAGCCATCCGCTCACTTATTCACTCTCCTGTTACTTATTCACTCGGGCTCTTACGCATTCATTCATCCATTTGTTCACACCTCCATCCAACAATTGACACAATCTCACATACATTATTTATTTGCCCAGGCACACACCCACACACATAGGCAGATCTATTGACATGAGCCAGTTTATTTTAAGTAGATGGTTTTTTGACATGGTCTAAAGAGTTTGATCAGCGAGTGTAAAGTTTGATAAAACAGTTCAATATTTAAAATAAATTAGGATATTCCCATTGTAATCCAACTTAATTTGACACAACCGTCAACCTTGCAGTGCCTAATTTGAGCCTGTGGTTTCTGGTGCTCGGCACCAGCACTTGATTTTCGACACCGTTATTTAATTGTCGACACTGGGACTTATGGCAGCTGCCACATGATGGCGCTGTTTATATAAATTAGATATGCGCAGAACAGCAATTGTTAATTAATTCAGTACGCATTAAAAACAACTTATACCTGCCGCCCAAGCTATTGCGATAGCTTTGGGGGCCTGGAATAGGCTCCATTGTTACACTTGTAGTGTGCTGGCTAGTAGTAGTTGTGCAGGTACTTGTAATAATCAGAAGTCGAGTAGCCACGGTATATATTGTATATAACATGGTTTATTAGTCTTAGTTGCTGATAAGTAAAAGTTCCAATAGTAAGCTTCAATGATAAGCCAGATGTTAAGGTCTAATGTAAGCCCAAACAGGAGCAGCCTCCCTGCTGCTCAGCCCACACTCCAACTGACACTCAGCACCTCTCAACCACCCCAACATTCTAACGCATCACCATGCACCAACACTCCAGGCAGCACACTCATACTGGCTGAGCAACAGGTTGTAACAGTACTGCCAATGGCAACGACGGCAGCGGCAATGGATGGTGCAAACTCCAGAGGCCTCCTGACTAGTGCTCCGGCACTTATGTTTTTTTACAAATTAAGCACTGCAACCTTGCAGTCAACTTTTCCTGAGGACATTCACAGTTACTGTGCTACAGCAGAAATCCCCATCCTGGCTCCTGTGCTTGACTTTGTTGTGGTGTACGCGTCTGCCAGCATCACATCTTCAGTGTCTTCCAGCTTCTTTTTGGGACTTTCCACTGTCACGTGCATTACCAGCACACACCTAATAAACTCAACCTCCATGAGAGCGCCTGCCCTAAGCTATGCTCTGTGCATATTTCCCATGATAGCTCACTTTTTTCTTTTGATGAAGAACAGTTCACACAAAACATGAAACCTGCAGGAGAGGAGTGTTTGTCTGGATATATTTTGATACACCTCGTCTTATTACTGCATCTCTTGAACATGCTGGGCCCTCAGGGGTTCCCCTGCTCCTATAAGCACCTCTGCTTTCTCACTCTTTAAAGATCTGTTAGTTTAGCATCAAAATATCTATGGGTCTTGGGAAGCAATCGTGCGCATAAGGAAGAATATAACTCCCTTATGATAAATAAACCATATATTGATTTACTTTGTGTGCCTCGCCCCCCCCACCACCCCACTAGGTACAGCCGGCTCTGCCTGCAGCCCCTCTCTAAACGGTGTCCCTCTCTGTCCATCGCCCGTCACCGACTGCTGCCAAACATGGGGTGCGCAGGCTCCTGGCACAACCCTTCTGTGGGTGCTTCTCCGCTCTGGGTGCTACAAACAACAACAATGTCCACCGGATACATTGGGCAAATTTACCTGAAAATGTCACCCCCACATCAGTTTTCCATTACCCGGAAATCAAGACGCCATTATCGTCCGACTAACCAGGGAGCATAGGTCTCCCTACCATACGGACGTACTCGTCCTCCCCCTTTTTTTGGGTGTTTTCTGATTCTTGGAAACGCCGAGGAAGGGCAACAATTTTGCCTTTCATTTCCAACCCTTCCTTTGATGTACCCGGGTCTCTCGCCCGACAGAACAGGGAGCTGAGATCTCCTTTTCATTTGATGAACCTGTGCTATTACCGTGTTGGAAGTATCACTGTTACTTCGCCCTGAAGAGTCACGAGTTAAGTTCTTCGTGATGAAACACGTGTCGGCTGGTTTTCTTTCTGTATTGACCTATAAAACTTGATTTATAAAAATCTTCATTAAGATACTCCTGGTGTCGACCTTCATAATTTCTGGACAGAAAGTACTTTGAAAAGTGGTTTTTACACTGAAACCAATACACTCAAACGTGTGCACAGGACTTGTTTCTACTTTACAGTGTGGGTTCCGGCCTACACACTTGCAGGGGTTGTTTTTGCTTGGGTTTGTTTCCCCTGACCTTGTGGCACCGTATTCATTCATCATAACTTTAACCCCATTGCGTACTTGCTTGAGCGCCATTTCTTCCTGCCCTAATTCTAAACCCTCCACCGAACCAGTACCCCCACATCAATGTTGGTGGACTAAAGAACTGCATAGATGCAATCAAAACCTGATGCTTAAGGCTTACCTCAAAGTCAAAGCAAAGAAATCCGAATTTTGTCTCCTAGCACCGAAAACAAATCAACATCTAAAACAAAACTGTCCCCCATCAGCTTTGACACAATCTGGTCAACAGGGCCAAATAACCTTCTATTTGCATTTACACCTCCCTCAGGTTGAAGGTCTACAATGCACGAACAATGCAGGGCACTATCAGTCACTGCTTTCCAAAGTGAAGGTCCTCCTTGGAGGAACAGCCGGTCCTTCATGGAGGCAATGCCCTGCGGGAGGAGTCTGGACATCCCACCTCATCCCTCTGAGGAGCATCCTCCAGCCAGAAGCCCCCCTGAACACTGGTCAGAAGACAATGAACAGGACTACACCCACTCTACGGCGACAATGTGACTCTCAGAGAAATCCTCCGACTCCACCTATCAACCGATGTTATCTTCAGTATTGCTACCTCATTGCATCATATACAAAGCACTTCACACAAAGACCCCTCCTTACTTGGCCTGGAAGAACAGAGGGGCATATTATCAAGAACGGCGTTAAAATTATCGCCGCTTTAGCGGCAGAAAACTGCCGCTAAAGCGGCGATAATGGGCTTGATAATATGCCCTTGAGAATTCCAATAGAAGCCCATGTTGACACCAGAACATGGGCTTCTATTGGAAGCTCGATCTCCAATCTCACCATGTTATATTAGCCCAGTAATATTTGTCCATTTCATGAACATCTTTGATTCGTTTATCAAACTGTTTGATTTGTTTATTTATTTGATTTGTATATTTCACATGTTGTCATTATCTTTTATCTACTTATACGCCATGTTTGGCCCAATTATCATAGGGGGTCCTAACCTGTGACCTGCACCTGATCTCCAATCACCATGTTACATTTTGTCCAGTATGATTCTGTCCACCCCCGAACATCATATACCTAGTTACTTGAAGTGTATATTTCTTGCACCTGTATATTTATTCAGTTTTTGTATATTTCACACGTTGTTTCTTTATCTTTTTATCTACTTGTATGCCATGTTTGCGTTATATTATCTTCTCATGTAAAGCGCTCTGATACCTCTGGGTCTAGCCAGCGCTATATAAAACTCTCAAAATAAATAAAAAATAATTGAATACACATCTCTGCACAGCATCTCACCACACTGTAATATCTCCCCAATGACAACACCTTTCCACCTCTAACATCACAGATCTTCCCTGCCATCGCCAGGAAGAGGCTGAGTGAAGGAGCAGCTTGCCGAGCTCTAACACAGGAGTAGCTCACAGGAAGTCCTTCTCATGCACATCCATGGTACCTCCAGCTTAGCAACCACAGTTTGGTAGCACAGAGCAAACCCTCATGTCGGCTTGGAAATTAGAAATGTGAGGACCCTATGGCAACTTCAGAAATAAACTAGCTTTCATCAGTAGGTAGTACAGGAACAAACGTTTTCAAGGCCCATATGGGGGTTTCCCATGGAGCTATCACGGCTATTCTTATGAGGTTTTCATGTGGCCCATCACAGAAGAATTTGTGTACACTCTTCAGACTTCACTATAGTTAACTAACCAGCCAGTGAGATAAATGTAAAGTCCACCGTGGACATCTTAAGCAATGAGTATTTATTAACACCCTGCGTAGAAGAGCCAGTTAACAACTCTCAGCCTCTGTGCCAAATAACACCAAAAAAATGTGCTTTAATACAACAGTTCTCTATTCTACATTCAGTGGCGGCTCCTCCGCTAAGGCGGCGGAGGAACGCCCACAGCTTTGCAGCAGTGAAAGTAAGGAAAAATAAAATGATAGTTACTAGATGTTATTATCCTTTTATTTGTTCCTGCTGCGGCAGCATGGGGGCGGGGCTGCTCTGCTCACAGAGCAGGGGAGGAGTGGTGGGCACACTGAAGTACGCATGACACTTTGGCCGGCTGTCTCGGGCCGTCCACACAGTCATGCGCACTTAGCATGTTCTCCACCCAGGCTGCATTACAGCCTAGGTGGAGAACATGCCCAGGCCCCCAGTCCCTGTTTGAGCGCCGAACTACTGCACTCAGACCAATCACAACACTGCATTGTCTTAGGGGAGCCAATCAAAACACTGCATTGCAGCGTTGTGATTGGCTCAGGGGAGCTGGCTGCTTCCTGTTTGGCGGAAGCGGAGGACAGACGACGTGAGAGAGCAGCGAGGAGGTAAGTGTCTTTTTCTTTTTCTACATCCCCTTACTCCCTCACCCCGCCACCCCAGATCCGTGCTGGCCGCCACTGTCTACATTTCATGCAAACCCAAAGAACAAAGAGATCAGCAATTATATGCTAGTTACGCTGCCCCATGTTTCAATAACACACAAACAAGTGTGATGTTAATCCATTTATTATAAAATTCAAATCAGAGAAAGCTCTTAAACTGGCGGAAACTGAGGACAAGATGAACTTTGGTGTTGGGCACGGGAAACAGCGTTTACGACGCTGTCATTGCATCGCGCTACCATTACAACGCGGTCGTTACAACGACCGCGTTGTTAGTACGCGATGCAATTACATCACAAGTCATTACAACGACTTGCACTAGGGGGCGCTCAGGTATTGGAAATAAATTCCAACACCTTCCCTACTGTTGCGCAAAGTGGAGTAGGAATAGTAATTAATACTATTCCTAAATCCAGCGCGCCCCCTAGTGCAAGTCGTTGTAGTGACTTGCGATGTAAATGCACCGCGTACTAAAAACGCGGTCGTTGTAACAACCGCGTTGTAATAGTACGCAATGTTATATGTTATAGCATGCGTTGTAACATGCTATATTCGTCGGGCACTAATCTGCAAATTGCTGACACTGCTGTTTTTTAACAGTTGAATAGTCTACACGTAGACAGCAGTGCTAATAATGTTACTCAATCACGCAGCACTCTACAATCGAATGTGTATGAAAGTATTGAAAGTCATTTGAACTCCCTTCAAAGTTTGCCCCACAGCCGCCTCAAGATGGCATGAATACATTTATTGATGTGATGATGTAAGATCTTAAGAAGTTATATTGGTGTAGAAGTAGACATGTTCACAGGGTGAAAGAAAGGGATACAATATTATCCCTAAAAATGACTAACAGTGATTACAAAACCATCAAATAAAGGGGGAATGTGGTCTTATGGCCTTGTGAAGTCCTCAGGAAACGTTGACTGCAAGGTTGCAGTGCTTAATCTATGGTTATATATATATATATATATATATATATATATATATATATATATATATATATATATATATATATATATATTATCTACTGGCGGTCGCCAGTAGATAGTTATAGTTACAACCTATTATCCATAGGAAATCCGCGACATTCTATTTGAAATAACTCTCTTGCCGGTTGACGTATCTTCGCAAAATTTTCAAACTTTGTGGCCCGCTCCGGTCCGCTCCTACCCTGAAAGTCTCGGGGGATTCGTCAAGCGAGGGCCGAGAAAAAGGGGGTCCCACAACGCGTTTTCCCCATGCAATTTTCCATAGGAAACTTTAGACACGGCTACAGCCCGAACTGCTGAACGGAATTACACCAAATTTGGCAAAGAGGTAGTTCTTGGTTCAGAAAGAACCCTTTTGTTAAATGGTGTAAATCCGTTCAGTAGTTGCTGAGAAAATGAAAAGTAAAAAAGATAGTGATATCTATGGCCGAGTAGGGTCCGCGTACCCTCCCGATCACGAGCTGCATGTTAATTGGCTGTCAGCTGGCTGTCAACATTCCGATTCAGGAAATATTGGCAGCCATTTTGTCCCTCGGTAGAACCGAGGGACAGAAACAAGTGCGCAAAGCGCACAAAGGGGGCAGGGTAGAAACACCCTGACCCCCTAGGTCTGCTCAGGGGGTCCCACAAGGACCCCCTGGGCAAAAAAAAATATATATATTTTTTTTTAAAAATCGGCAGGATGCGCTCAGGGAGCGCGAATCCTGCCGAAAAAAAAAAAATCGAAGCGCGGCCAAGTCCCGGGGGCATGCTGGGGGGGGGTTAATTTTATGTGTGGGGGGCCTCTAAGGGCCCCCAAGCCCGGGGACCACCACCCCCGGGGCTTTATGTATAATGGTGCGGGAGGGCTCTGAGCCCTCCCGCAGCCCCGAGGACCACCACCTCCCCGGGGCTTCTTTTTTAAATTAAAAACCTGTGTGGGGGCTCCAGCCCCGACACACCCCGGGACCACCACCTCCCCGGGGCACTAAGAAAAATTAAAATGGGGGTCCGTTTTGGACCCCAAGCCCCGGGGACCACCACCTCCCCGGGGCTTTCAAAATGTAGGGAGGGGGCCGCGCGGCCCCCTCCTGGAGCCCTTGATGGCCCTGGGGACCGCCACCCCCAGGGCCGGCTCCTGCAGTGTCCCGGGGTGCCTACCCCGGGACACTGCTGTTTGCAATGACAGGACGGGAGCCTCGCGGCTCCGTCCTGTCATTGCAAACTTGCTTTGGATATTGGAAGAGAGAGCAGGAAACCTGCTCTCTCTTCCAATATCCAAAGCCGATGCTTTCCACATGGGGAGCTGCATCTTAGCAGCTCCCCATGTGTAAGCAATGCCGGCTCCCGTAGGACACGGGGAGCCGGCGGGACTGTGGGGGCTTGGGGACCCCCACAGTCCCCAACGAGAGGCCAGGCCCCGGGGGATGGGGTCCCCGGGGCCATAAGTGGCCACGGAGGGGGGCCACGCAGCCCCCCTCCCCAAAGAAAAAAAAAAGGAAAAAAAAAAAAAGTGCAAGGCCTGCCCCGGGGGATGGGGTCCCCGGGGCCTTAAATGGCCTGAGGAGGGGGGCCACGCAGCCCCCCTCCAAATAAAAAAAAAAGAGGCCATTCCCGGGGGATGGGGTCCCCGGGGCCAATACAGGCCCAGGGAAGGGGGGCCACGGCCCCCTTCCCGTTTTTTCTTTTTTTATTTTAATTTAAAAAAAAAGGGGTAAGGCCCTGGGGGATGGGGTCCCCAGGGCCTAAAAATAGGAAAAAGGAAGGGGGGCCACACAACTTTAAAATATTCCTCTAAAATCAGCCGAAATACGAATTCCGATTTACTCACCTGTTATCAGGAGAGACCTCAGTGCTGCATCTTTCAGCCCAGTACTAATCCTGAAAAGTAATTTTAACCGTACTTACCAGTAACTTGAATTTCCTTCCATAGGCTAACATTGACTGGTTTCACTTGGAAATTCTTCTAAGTGTGGAGTTTCGGAACTTTAAAATATTCCTCTAAAATCAGCCGAAATACGAATTCCGATTTACTCACCTGCTATCAGGAGAGACCTCAGTGCTGCATCTTTCAGCCCAGTACTGGTCCTGAAAAGTAATTTTAACCGTACTTACCGGTAACTTGAATTTCCTTCATAGGCTAACATTGACTGGTTTCACTTGGAAATTCTTCTAAGTGTTGATTTTTGAAACATACAAATATTCCTCTAAAATCAGCCGAAATACGAATTCCGATTTACTCACCTGTTATAAGGAGAGACCTCAGTGCTGTATCTTTCAGCCCAGTACTGGTCCTGAAAAGTAATTTTAACCGTACTTACCAGTAACTTATATTTTCTTCCATAGGAATCCATTGTCTGGTTTTCAGCAGAAAAGTTTCAAAGTGTCGATTTTCACAAACTACAAATATTCCTTAAAAATCGCCTGTATGACTTAAACGCATTCTTTCAACTGTTTACAGGAGATGCACCAGTGCTGGATCCAGGATCCAACACTGAGTAAGAAAAAGTAACGATAACAGTTTTTACCTGCTAAGTGAATTTCCTTCCATAGGATAACATTGGTGATTCTATGAGAAAAAGTTTCTAAGTGTCAACTTTTAAAATACAATAATATTCCTTAAAAATCACGACTGTAACCAAAACGCTTTTACTCAACTGTTTACAGGAGATGTACCAGGACTGAATCTAGGATCCAGTCCTGTGGTTAGAAAAGTAATCCATAAAGTAACTAATTGCATTTAACTAGAAATTCACATTGAGCTGAATGTTGCATTGTGTTTGAAAATGTGTTGCCCATTGCAACAACTGTAACTACTGTACTTAAAAGTCTATTGCCTATGTGCAAAGTATTTAAACTAAAGTAATTCATTCTGAGAAAGTATTTTTTGTAATGTAATGTATAATGTAATTACAATGTAATTTAAAAAATAAAATATGTAAAAGAAATTGTTTCTAAAAATGTAGTAAATCAGTATGAAAAAAATTAATATAAAAATTAATACATTTAAAAATTGTCATTTAAAAAACCTTTGAAATTCACTGAAAAAACCGTAGGTTTCAGGCACGTTATAGTTACAAATTAGCATTTTAAAAACCTTTGAAATTCACTGAAAAAACCATAGGTTTCAGACACGTTATAGTTAGAAATTAGCATTTAAAAAACCTTTGAAATTCACTGAAAAAACCATAGGTTTTAGGGACAGTTATAGTTAGTTGGACATTGCACTCGTACAAAACCCGTGAAATTCCCCCGTTATAGTTAGTTCAGCTAACTATAACTCGCGCCCACAATGCACTGCTGATGACGTCACATATTACATCACTCATGACATGGTCAGTGACATCACTGATGACATCACTGATGACATCTCAAATGACATCACTGATGACATCATCCACGTGATAATCTGATGCAACTCCTCACACCCTAATATAACCTTTGATACACCCAATCTAAATTACAGAGTGCCATTCGCAAAACCATAGACACTCCAACACCAATAACTACATACCCACTCACTGATTCTTAGGTCTACACACACACATCCACTCACTCACCCGTACAGTCACTCATACTTATGGTCACTCAGTACAGGACTATCATATGCACTCTTACTCCTATATAGACACTCAAACACCGCCACTCATCCATAGAGGTACTCACACACCTAGTCAGTCATGCAAATAATTAAACACACTGCCATTTACTCACCTATACAGTTATACACACACCAGCTCACTTAATCATACAAATACTAGCACATTGTTACGCTCTTATACAATCACTGATACAAGCACACACTCATCCATACAGCCACTATCACAATCACTCACTCTCGCTTATAGCTGTTTATATACTCCAATACACATATATACTGCCTTTCACATATGTAGTTACTCACACATGTACCACTGGGACATACATTCACTCACTAACACACTCTTACACACACTTACCCACCCATACAGTCTATCACAGATGCACTCTTGAAACCATCCACCCAGTGAATCACCCACTCACACATCTATGCACAGTCGCACACACCCCATCCACACAAACACTCAGGCACCCATACAGATACTCATAGAACCAATCAATAACCCATATAGACACTCATGTAGCTATTCGCAAATCCATGCATCCACTTACACACCAACAGACGGATACAGACATTCACACAGTTAAGTCACTAACCC
This sequence comes from Calotriton arnoldi, assembly GCA_963921515.1. Classification (NCBI taxonomy): domain Eukaryota; kingdom Metazoa; phylum Chordata; class Amphibia; order Caudata; family Salamandridae; genus Calotriton; species Calotriton arnoldi. Next base: position 185,121 of record CAWUFW010009318.1, on the reverse strand, counting down.
ATGCATTCAGTAAGATACGTTTAATCACTCACTTGTAGAGTCAGTCACGCACGTACTAAATCATCCATTCAGACACTTATACACCCACTCATTCTTCAATACGCCTTTCCCTATATATATTAAACATATTTAAACTTTACAGAAACACACAGTCACTGGATGATGTCATCAGTGATGTCATTTGAGATGTCATCAGTGATGTCATCAGTGATGTCACTGACCATGTCATGAGTGATGTAATATGTGACATTATCAGCAGTGCATTGCGGGGCGCGAGTTATAGTTAGCTGAACTAACTATAACGGGGGAATTTCACGGGTTTTGTACGAGTGCAATGTCCAACTAACTATAACTGTCCCTAAAACCTATGGTTTTTTCAGTGAATATATATATATATATATACTGCTGTTGTCATGTGCTGAATATATATGTTGTGTATGTGGCTTTCATTGGTCAGATGTCTTTGGTTCAAAATGTGTCTGGGCTCTCAAATGCAAACCTTCACAGATGCATGCTGTGCCATACTTCGCAATGTTTGATTAGCAATGCATGCAAAGGTACAAGTTACACTGTTTTCCATATGTTGTATGTGTGACTACATATGTGGGAAGTACTTACTCTAGTCCAGTAAGGTGTCTACCACTGTCATGGGGTTGAGACACACACATATGTGTCAACCAAGCATGTACTACTTGTGTCAAAGATTAGGGGGCATGCATACAAGGCACAAACGCCAATGGGACATCACTTTTGTTTATGTTTTTGTGGTGTTACAAACATCCCCATATTTACAGGGTTGCACAAAGCCAGTTAACCTTGATTTACGCCACCTTGTTCATATATGCCTAACCACAGCAGTCCGCTCCACCAAAGAGGTGACAATTGGTGTTGGGTTGGACATTCCACCACAACATCCATAGCTTTTGATGTGGCTCCAGATTCATGTATCTGGGGCTGTGTCAAATTTGACAGCTCTGAAAATGTGACGTTAGACAGGCAAGACTAGAATACATGTATTAAGTTCTTGTGCGTTTCAGCTCGTTCCATGTGTGCTGCATTCCGCAGCACACATAGAAAGATGAAATGGGGGACGGTTTGTTTTAGATGTTGATTTGTTTTCGGTGCTAGGAGACAAAATTCGGATTTCTTTGCTTTGACTTTGAGGTAAGCCTTAAGCATCAGGTTTTGATTGCATCTATGCAGTTCTTTAGTCCACCAACATTGGTGCGGAGTGACATATTCAGGTAAATTCGCCCAATATATCCTGTGGACATTGTTGTTGTTTGTAGCACCCAGAGCGGAGAAGCACCCACAGAAGGCCTGTGCCAGGAGCCTGCGCACCCCACGTTTGGCAGCAGTCGGTGACGGGCGATGGACAGAGAGGGACAACATCTAGAGAGGGGCTGCAGGCAGAGCCGGCTGTACCTAGTGGGGTGGGGGGAAACAAACAAAGTAAATCAATATATGGTTTATTTATCATAAGGGAGCTATTTTCTTCCTTATGCGCACGATAGCTTCCCAAGACCCATAGATATTTTGATGCTAAACTAACAGATCTTTAAAGAGCGAGAAAGCAGAGGTGCTTTTAGGAGCAGGGGAACCCCTGAGGGCCCAGCATGTTCAAGAGATGCAGTAATAAGACGAGGTGTATCAAAATATATCCCGACATAAACACTCCTCTCCTGCAGGTTTCATGTTTTGTATGAACTGTTGTTCATCGAAAGAAAAAAGTGAGCTATCATGGGAAATATGCACAGAGCACAGCTTAGGGCAGGCGCTCTCATGGAGGTTGAGTTTATTAGGTGTGTGCTGGTAATGCACGTGACAGTGGAAAGTCCCAAAAAGAAGCTGGAAGACACTGAAGGTGTGATCCTGGCAGACGCGTACACCACAACAAAGTCAAGCACAGGAGACAGGATGGGGATTTCTGCTGTAGCACAGTAACTGTGAGTCACTGCTGAGGACATACTAAAGAGGTGACAAGCACATCATTGTACGCGTGTTGCATTACCGTTGTCAGTCAATTTTTGGCAATTCGATGACATGCACACCTTTGTTCACGTGACAAGTTCATGAAATATTTATCCAACGACAAGTTGCTTAAAATTCTTCAATTTTGGAAGGAAAAAAAAAGTGAAACAAGAAAAGTTCATTTTATTTTTCTTGTCTCACATTTAAGGTTACTTGCAGCGTGTTTTATAGAGGGCATTCTAAGGGGCTTATTGACATACCTTCCACCATTGTGGAGAGCGTATATGTATCATGGGGACTGGCCCCAGGGACAGGCCTGGACCCCCAGCACATGGCCAACAAGGCAAGGATTGGCTGCAGGATCTACCTTAGGCCGAGCCCTGCACTCACCCTCCTGCGGACACCTAACCCGTGCTGAACATGGACTTTGATGATGCGCAGCGCAAGATGGCTCTGTGCTTTTTTTGCTGTTGTTATTACAAATTATGCCAGGTGAATAACTTGGAACACCCCAGCTCAGCACGGTGTGCTACATCCAAGAAGTGACCTGGAATTCTTGAATAAACCATCTTTGAGCTGCTCCTCTACATGAACAATGACACATCTTAATAGTAACGTCTGATATTGACCGCCTGGGCATATATTTAGATTGTGAAATGCAAATGGAATCATCATCCTTTGTGTTTTTCTCCATTTATTTCCTCCTCCTTATTCACTCTCCCAACAGCTTTTATTTCAAGTCGAGAGTTGTTTGTGCTGATCCTGAAACCCTTACCTTACTGAACTGGTTGTGAGCAAACAAACAGCACTGAAAACACTCTCCTTCTTACAGATGCAGAAGAATATTATGGTAATGGAGAAAAAAGTTTTTAAAAATGCTTTTAGTAGCTTTTTGTTAAGAGGGTATAGCAAACATTTAAATGGTACAGTAAAATGGAATATTAAAAATAAATAAACTCATCAGTATTCTGATACATATTTATGACTTCTTTCTGTGGTGTGGCAGTGATCCATCTTTGAGCAAAACTATACAAGAATAACTCACAGCGGTGACACCGACCTATGCACAAACAATGCTTTTTTTTTTTCTTTTTCTTTGCATTTAAGGTAAGAAGAACAATAAAACAGTCGTCAACATCGCCTAAAGAGGGAGAGGGGGGCACGTTGGGTGGGAAAGATGGAGGGATTTATATATGGGGGGGCACGGTAGTGGTCATAGCATGACAGTGAATAATGCACATTTGACATTCCCACTTGCTATATGTCCAACAAGAAGGATAAACCAAAAGAGACATAAAAGATCACCAGGGGCAACATGATCCCTCAAGCGAGGGGCACGGCCACCAGACCCAGAGTACAACCGAGACATTGGCAAGACCGCATGATCAGGTTTACGTTCAACATGGGGCACAGCATGTCACTGCGGGGGCCCGCTCAAGATGTTAGGGTAACTGTGGGAGTATCCGCTGGTTCAGAAATGACACCAGAGCGAATATCTCCTGGATACGGTGAGGGGGGTCCCTTTGGCGCAAAAAGGAGAGAAAAGGTTACCATATGTCCTTAGGTCTTGAGCGCGGGGGCATCAGCTCCCAGAAGTTGGACAGCTGCACTTGACAGTATGCCACATCCTGCAACCATGCCTGTATAGCGGGTGCAGGTTTCCGGCTTCAGTGCATGGCCACTCTATGTTTGGCCAATAGGAGCAACATGGCGATGAGTCGGCAGACGCCGACCGGCATGTCCTTTTCGGGCTGGACTGTTCCCATGAGGCACAGGGTGAAGACTGATTTGCATATGGCTGGGTCTAAATTGGGGTGGCGGAGTGAGCTAAAGAACGATGGATTTAACCCAGATCTATTGACTGGGGGTGAATGTTTGATTTGCTCTGCATTCCGTCCATCATCTGTATGTCTTTTGCTTTCTCGCCCCAAGTGCGCCGGGTATGCCCAGACGTGGGCCTCAGGCTCACTGTGCCACTGGATTCAAACTAGCCTGGCTGATGAGGTGTGATGCCCCGAAACCGGTCCTAGGATGCTTGTTTCCGGTCCAGGGAGGACCTGGCTTGGCAGTTCGGTCTGGACTGTTCCCATGAGGCACAGGGTCAAGACTGATTTGCATATGGTTGGGTCTAAACTGGGGTGTCATGGTGAGCAAATGAACGATGGATTTAACCCAGATCTATTGACTGGGGGTAAATATTTGATTTGCTCTGCAATCCGCCCATCATCTGTGTGTCTTTTGCTTTACGTAGCCCGGCTGGCCCACCAGGGGGTTGCTTAAGGAATGTTAATGGAGAAGAAGGACAAGGACCAAATCCAGGGCCCGTGTAAGTTCTAGGCTGGCTGCTCCGCAAGCTCAGCTGACGGGACTCACGATCATTGGGAAATGAAAACTAGGCCAAGGACGATCACAAAGACGAGAAAGCCAGATGTAGGTGCTGAAAAAGGCAGTTCACTTTTTATGCATCACCCTAAGGGGCATATTTACAAGCCCCTATCACCACCACAACATCACTTTTTCAGACGTTGTGGTGGCGATAGGGGCTTCGCCTTATTTACAAGGCGGCGTTAAGCCACTTAACGTGCGTTTCTTAACGCTGCCTTGTAAATAAGGCACCCTTTCACGCTACACTTAGCGTGAAAGGGGAGGGCAATGGGTGTTGCGGTGGACGTTCCACCGCAACACCCATTGATTTTGACGCTGTCCCCTACTTACAAGGGCAGCGTAAATAGGAGGCAGCGCCAAAATTAAGACCAGGGAAAACCTGGTCTTAAACAGGCGAAACGAGGAGAAATGCTTTTTTTCTCTTTGTTTTTGCTGTTTCTATGTGTGGTGCGTTGTGCAGCACACATTGAAACAGCAAAATGCCATTGATTGTTTATATGCAGGAAAAAAATTACGTTTTGCAGGTTCTATGTGTGCTTCATTAAGCAGCACACACAGAAGTTACAAAGCGCCATTACTGATTGTTTATGTGCTGGAAGGGACACCTTCCTGCACATAAACAATCGTTTCCCTGCAACGCAGACACCCTTGCACTATGGTGCAAGGGTGCCTGCGTTGGCCGTAGGTCGCTAAATTAGTGCCAGCGCAGGGGGAAATGCAGGGCTGCACCATATTGTTGTAAATACGGTGCAGTCCTGCGTTTCAGAAGTGGCGGAGCATGGCGTTAAGCCAAGGAGGCTAGTGCCACGCTCCGCCACTTCTCTCGTAAATATGCCCCTGAGTGAGAAATCTCCAGCTCAGACTAGGGTAAACACTGGCCTCTGGCGCATACTGAAAGGCTCCCCCTTTTAGTGTAAGCACCTCAATCCGCCTTTCAATACTCCAAATTTTCACTCCACCGTTGAGCTTGTCCTCTTGTGAGAAGTGTTGCGCATTTCCCTTTGAGCCCAGGGATGCATGTGTGACATCATGGTCTATGGTCTGATGGCATACACACTGTCACCTACAAAGGTTGTCTGGGCACTGAACACTGTGCTATGTGCTAAAATGGATCACTGACAGAATATCGGAACCCAAAATATCCTGTGGATAAACTATCTGAAACACAAATATCGAGTGGGCAGAATATTGTGTTAAACGTGTCGAGGACCAAAATATCGAGAAGGTAAGTGCAAATAGGTAAGTATAGATTTACTGTTCCTAACTCCACATCTACGTGCCTTGAAGATATATATGTCATCAAGATACATAAGTATAGTTATACTTTACTCACCTCTAGAAACATTCCTTCACAATATTTTTGGCCTCAATATTCTCAACACAATAGTTTGTCCCATGATATTTTTGATTCTGCTGTTCTGTGTAAACATCTGCTAAAATAATATATTTGGGGGTAATAAACTTACACTTACCTAAGAGGCGCCATTCACAAGTTCTTTCCTTGTGAAAAGTTCATACAGGCCGCCATGGCAGCAACAACGACTGATTCACGGGTGCTGCCGGGAGGATATGGCACAGCAACATCTGTGACCAGGCATTCTGCATTGCACACCACTTGCATGTTCAGCAAATATTGGATGTTTCTGTTGCAGTACAGATACTCTGGCTGATGGAGGACAGATCAAAATCTGTGTACCTTCTACACACCAGATGACTTGCAGAAAATGTGTTACACAATAAAAAGGCATCATTGTACCCTACAACTCCTGCTGACTGTTTGCAAGGGAAATACGTAGGTCTAGCCTAATTAACAGAGCATCTAAGAATGGCCTGAAAGGGTGTGAATGTGCCCCCCGCCTGCCACTGTAGCAATGCCCTGATGCCAGCATGTGTAGAGGACACATGACCTGGGCATAGGTAGGTACTGCCTCACTGCGCTTAGTGCTCTTGCTTAAATTTGGGTTCATGCCATCTTACTTCTAAAATAACCCTCTTGCTCACTCTAAAGTTACCATATATTTCCTGCTCACTTTCCCAAAATGGGGATATAGACTGCTTTTATACTCTCCTCTTCTTTCTTCAATGGACGCCCAAAAACTGCTTTCCCCGCACCATCACATAGAGCATTGCAATTTTGAAAGGGTTCATTCAGTGCTTAATTTGAGCCGGTGGTTTCCGTGCACCGGCACATAATCATCTACACCGGTGCTTTTCATGAGCCCCAGTTAAGGACACATTCATTTACAGGGAGAGTAAGTAATTTTCCCAGAATCACAGGATGTTGAGCCGAGATTTGAACGTGGTTCGGCAGCTCTGGCCATTACGCCACTTCCTCTTCCCACTTTCATGGTTCTGGAGTTGGTTCTGTTTAAGGCGGCGCTAACAGGAAAAATGGGCTGGTGCAAGCTACCTCCTGACAAGTTCCCCGGCACTTATTTTTTTTACAAATTAACCACTGGGTTCATTGCATTCTGGGTTTCTTTTATACTTTGCACCTGGTTACCACCTGCTTTCACTTGGTTGTAAATTGCATATGCAAATCATGACCTCTGTGACTAATTGCGAATGCTTTATAGATATAATTTGTAGATTGCTGTTTAGTAATCACTTTTTACAAGTCATAATTTAAATGTAGAATCAAATCAGATTTATTTTGCTGCGTTAAAAGATATGTCCACAAGAACATTTTGCGATTACTAACCAATTTGTGACTAATAACTTGGGGCTACATGTATCAAAATTGTAAATTGTGAATATCTAATTGCCAATTTCTGAGAATCGCAATTAGGTAATCACAATTTACAATGTATGAAACTCAAAGAGTTTCATATAGCGATTCCTAGGTGGTCAAAAATCGCACTACCTTATTAAAATTAATGAGGTAAATCGCAATTTGCGACCCCCTAGGAATCGCTAAAATCACGGGGATTCGGGCCTGCTGGGGTCAGCAGACCACCATGTCAGTGATTACTTTTGAATAAAGCAATCTTTTTTTTTTTAATGCAGCCTGTTTTCCTTAAAGGAAAATGGGATGCGTTTCAAAATCATAAATGAAAAGTTTTCTTTTCATTTTTTAAGAGCAGGCAGTGGTCCCTGGGACCACTGCCTGCTCTTAAAAAATTCTGTAACAAACATTCACAACGGGGGGGTCCCTTGGGGACCCCTTCCCATTTGCAAATGGGTTACCACCTACTTGAAGTAGGTGGTAAAATGCAAATGTTTTGCGGCAGCATTTCGGTCACAAAACATTCTTACATACTGATGCGATTCAGTATTAGGAAGGGACGCCCTAAACAAGCCCCTTCCTAATAGCAAATCGCAAACCCATTTTGCGATTCGGTAACAGGTTACCGAATCGCAAAATGGGTTTTGATACATGTAAAAAGCCTTTTTAGCGTTCGCAAACGGGCCGATTCTGCGAATCGGCCCGTTTGCAAACGCTAAATAGCTTAATACATGTAGCCCCAAATTGCTAAACATTCGTACACAGGGCCTGCGAATAGCACTTGAGTAATAGCAAAAGTCAAATTCTACACGAGTAAACAATGTTTCTATTGCATATTGTGAAAGGTGATGCTTTTGTGCCCTCTAGTGGCTAATACACATAATTGACATTTGATGCTTAAAATTATTTGACTTCAGGGGCACAAATCCTCAATCTTTGTGAATTTTCTGTTTCTTGTGGGAGAGAGGCTCACTTCTATGCCATTGTTTTATTGAAAGCCTCCATTGTGTTTCCTCTACATTGCACACAGCAGATCAGTACTTGCCTCTACTATAGAATCCAATACAATTATGACATGACACATGGTATTCACCAGTATTCCCAAATGCATTCTTTGGTCATCTGTATTTTTAGTTTTACAAAAGGGAATATATGACTTCTGTGGTATTACAAGGTGGCAGGTACTCTACTCTACTTCCATCAGCAGTACGTAGATCTTGAACACATCATTAAGATTGGTGAAGTATATGCAGAACCACTGGAATTATGTGGCAGGAGACGACCAAATTATGTAGCAGAGTTGACTAAATGATGTGGCTAGAAAAGGTAAATCAGGCAGTCCATTTTGTGATAATATTACTTCATTATTTTGTTACCCATGTTAACACTGTCTGGACAAAGGTTTCACCTCATTATTATCAGTTTAACACCCAAATACAACAATAAACAACAGAAAGGTGACCAGTTAATTTTTACATAGACCCTTCCATGGCACGGCACCATGTGTTGCTGCGTTTTAGTAGCTTTTGATCCATTAAAGCTAAAACAATTTTTGGGATAAAATAGTATGGTGGCACCCATATGGACCGACCCCGGGGTCTGGGAAAGTCCACCTGTCTTCTTTTACAACTGCTTTGGGTTTGATTGATGTTTGGCGGGTGCCATCCAGGGAGGGTTATACATTTTTCTCCCCAGCACGTGGCTTTTTTTTCCAGCCTAGATTATTTTCTTATCCCACATTCATACATGCATAGAGTTATAGATGCCACTGTTTTGGTGCAGGGGCTTTCCAATCACTCCCCGGTGGCCTTTCGACTCTGAGTGGGCCGTCAGCGTCCGGCTCTCCAATAGCACCTCTCACCTTGGGATCTACAAAACCCAAAATATCGATTTCATACAGCGTGCTCCGTTGAGGAATATTTTGCACAGATCGTTGGCTCAGTGACATACCAGTTAATGCTGTGGGATGCTCTAAAATCCACACTGTGGGGGGCAGATATTGGCTATTCTACGGGGGGGCGGATGGTGAATCTGGATGCCCGGAGTCGTCAGGAGTCGTCGGAATGATGGACAGATGTCTCACAGACAATTGGGTCTCCTACAACAACAATATCAGCAGACTCTGCTGGGAGAAGCCAAACAGGCCTCGCAAGTGGCCCAGAGCCACATATATCAGTGGGTAGACAAGTCGAGTAAAATGCTACATAGACTATGCCAAGGAACTCATTATTTTTTCTCCATTCCTCTCATGCAGGACCCATCTGGCACATTGCTCTCTGATCCCAGGGGGGTAGTGTGCAGTTTTGCTGCCCATTTCAAAGATGTAGACGCTCGACGGGAGGTCTTGTCATGGGACCAGATAGCAGACTTTCTGAATGCCCTTCTCCTTAAAACCCTCTTGTCTGTAAACAGTGACTAACTGGAGGGTGTGCTCACCGGGGAGGAGCTCGCCATGGTCCAGGCGGGGTTGCACCCCGGGAAAGCCCTGGGGCCTAATGGGTTCCCCTGTGAATTCTTCAAAGCCTACATGCCTAAACTCCAGAACAACATACTGGGGGTGATCCATTCTACAGGTGATGGTGCCGTCCTGCCACCTGATTGGCGACATGTGGAGATTGTGGTCGAAGCCTGCCCAATCAGTAGCTGAACACTCCTCATATCACCCGATTTCCTGCTTGAATTTGGAGGTGAAGATCCTAGTGAAGGCGCTGGTGAATAGGCTAGTGCGATTAATTCCCGACCAGTTACACCTGGACCAGGCCGGATTTATGCCTCATCATGCTACCCGGCATAATATTTGGCATTGGTACAACATGCTGGCGCTAGCCAACAGATTGTTGGGACCAGCTGCAGTTCTTCTTGCCGATATTGACAAGGCACTCGACTCCGTGAGCTGGGAGCACTTATTTATACTCCTTCATTGGCTGAATTTTGTACCCTAGATTTCTTTCCTATCTCAGACTTCTAGTCACTGACTTAACAGCAACAGCATTTAATAACCAACCATGCAAAAATGTTGCTGATTGGTGATTTTAATTACTGGGCCAATGAGACATCCGGTGGCCCCCAATCTGTTGAACTCTCTGAGTTACTCACGGGGCTAAACCTTACACAACAGGTGCTCTCTGCTACACATATTAAAGGGCACACACTTGACCAGGTTTGGACAGCTAACCTCGTCATATCCGCCATGTCAGTCACACCTTGTACATGGTCGGATCATTACTTGATTAAATTCACCATCAATAATAGTCTCAGGGTCAAAACTACTCTTTCTGAAGGGGGAATAAGAAGAAATTGGAATAAAATTGACAAATTTCTATTCCTAAACACACTTGCCAACTCTGTCTCTCCCTCTCACCCTTCTATCAATATTGGTGATGGACATTTGACAACATGGCTAACAGCCGCTAGCGATAAGTTCGCACCCCTCAGGAAAACACCCCTTGCCCGACGTCATGATGCCCAGAAATGGTTTTCTACTGACCTAAAAACTCAAAAATTGGCTCTGCGGCAACTCGAAAGAAAGTGGAGACGTAACTATTTATCTGTAGATAAAAGGATTTACCTAAATGCCATGAAAGCATATAAAAAGACTATTCTGACCAATGTTCCCTCTAATATTTTTCCTCTGTGTGCGGCAGTGGAGGGTCTCTGTGCGCTGCAACCATGGGTTTCGACCAGGGCACGGAACTGAAACAGCCCTAGTGACTGTATTGGACAACCTGAGAATGCGTGCCGACAATGGTAATTCTTCTGTACTAGTGTTACTGGACATGTCGGCCGCGTTCGACACGGTGAACCATAAGATACTGCTTGAAAGATTAGAGAATATAGGAGTGAGAGCACAGGCACTGAAATGGCTGCAATCATATTTGACGGGCAGACAACAGGTAGTGACCATCCCACCGTTTACATCCCCGAAAACACCTGTGCGTCACGGGGTGCCACAGGGCTTGGCAATAAGCCCTATTCTATTCAACATCTATTTACGCCCCCTGATCCCCATTATTAAATCTTTTGGAATAGATCTAGTCAACTATGCGGATGACACACAATTGGTGTTTTCTATGGAGGGAAATCAAGCGGTATCTATAGAAACATTTCAGGAGTGCATGTGTCAAACCTCCAACTGGCTCAGGACAAACTCCCTACAATTTAATGAAGAAAAGACAGAGGTTGTATATTGTTCCTCTGCCAAAATGATGCGGCCTCTGCCGTCTGAGTTTAGATTTACCCCTTCGGATAAACCACTGGTTCAAGTAAGAACAGTACGCAATCTGGGGGTTCTTATGGATGATAACCTCCAAATGGATTCACAAGCCAATAAAACAGCTAGTACTTGCTTCTCACTGTTAAGAGTATTACGCCAGATTCTCCCACTACTGCCTAGTGCTACCAGACCCTTAGTAGTGAGGAGCATAATTTTAAGTAGACTGGATTACTGTAACTCTCTGTATTTGGGAGCACCGCACTCAGTGCTATTGAAGCTGCAGAGGATCCAGTCTACAGCAGCCAAACTGGCATTAAACAGGCAGCGCAGGTCCTCGACGACGGCAGCATTAAAAGACCTCTATTGGCTACCCGTCAAGGAGAGAATTCAATTTAAATCTCTCTGCATTGTGTTCAGGGCAGTGCATGGTCTGGGTCCAATTTCCATGCAGGAGAAACTCACCTGGTACAATCCTGGGAGAAATCTTCGCTCTTCCAGTGCAAGTCTGGTAACTACTACTAGATTCAAGAAGACCAGGATGGGTGGCAGAGCATTTGGTATAGCAGCCTCACGACTCTGGAATGATCTCCCCCTGCATATTAGACAAACCAACTCGCTGCTCTCATTCAGAAAAAGCTTAAAGACCTGGCTCTTCCCTAGGGATAAGTAATATGAGCTCTCTAAATCAGCGTACAGGCTATCTGTTCTGCCTAGTGACAACTTGGTAAGTCGCAGCGCCAGGATACCCGCAGGGTGACAGTTTTTTGCGCTATATAAATCTACGATACAATACAATACAATGGCTATGTGCGCCAGGAACCAGACCGCGCGCGTGTGCAGCGCCAAATGTCACTCCAAACGTTTACTTAAAAAAGTGAAAAGATGGTGCATTTTCACACATACAGCGCCACTTTAAGGGTCTTAAGGTCTGTTTGCAAATTGGATAAACACGCCATGACATGAATTGGTTACACAGGCAAGTACACTTCAGGTTTATAAAAGCACAAGACTCCAACGGTGGTACCATCATAAGACTTAATCGTCCAGAGGAAGGACCGAGATGGACTCTTTCTCCATATATTCACCTTCCATGTCTGCCTGCATGTCGTAGATGCGTGAACACAGGCAAATTGTGAATTGTGGGATTTATCAGGGCAACCTTTGGGGCTTGATTGTGGCATTGGGTGAGGCCAGTCAAATTGTTGGGCGCACTAGAATCGCAATTAGAATGTGTGGCACTGGGCAGGGGAAGTCAACTTCTTGGGGCATGCTAGTAGCGCAAAATTAAATGGACGAAGCCTGCAAAATATCTTTTAGGTCTACAGCATGGCACTGGGTGTGTCCAGTTAGATTATGGATGCACTAGGAGTGCAAAGTGGGTCAGAAGCTCTGGAGCTGAACCACCCTCTGTTTGTGCAGGGTATACTTGGTTCCACCTGTGCCCAGCCCTAAGCAGCACTCAAAAGCACTGTGGCACTGCAAATAGTATGCATGATGTGCTCAAGAATACAGACCCACTATCAAAAGCCCACAATCTGCCCCGCAAGTGCCAACAGCCGCAAGCCCCCAAGCCCCAAAGCCAGCCTTACCTGCACTCCCGAGTCCCGACTCTTCCTCCGGCACACCGCATCCAGGAAGTGACTGATTTTCGCGCCACTCGCTTTTTTAAAGCAGCGGCGCGACTATCTTGCGGGATGTCCTGTGTGTGTGCGCGCTGCACATACGGAAGTGCGCGCTCACGTTAAGAGAGGTGCGCGCGCGCACCTTAATGGGAACAGTGATTCTGACTACCAAAGCGGCATATTTTTCCTCTAAAATCTTGAATGCAGCCAATAGGTCTAAGGAAATCTTTTCAATTGTGAACGAGTTGTCTAACCCTGAAAGAGTTACAACTAAATCCACCCCTTCCCAAACTTTTTGCAACTCTTTGAATTCCTTCTTTATTGACAAGATCACAAAAATCAAGGCCAGCATCCCGGCTTGCCCAAATCCTGAGGCTAGCTCTAGTACATTTAAAAATCCTAGTATCTTCACTCAATTTCCTATAATCAGTAACCAGACTTTCTTGGATCTCCTATCCAAAGTTAAATCTGGCTCCCCCAGGGACTGTTGCCCCCCCTAGTATTTTAAAAGAAATATTTACCGCTCTTCCCAGCCCGGCCCTAACTCTTTTGAATGAGTCGCTGTCTCAGGGTATTGTTCCCGACTCTTTCAAGGAGGCAATTGTTGTCCCCCTCCTGAAGAAACTAGGTTCAGACCCCCAAATCTTGACGAATTACCGTCCGATCTCCCTCCTCCCATATCTAGCTAAGGTGCTGGAGGACTATGTAACTAGATGCCTCACTGGATTTTTAGAGGAGTCTGAATATTTTGATCCTCATCAAGCAGGCTTCCGCCCAGCACACTCCAAGAAGGCTGTGATACTGACAGTGTTGGACACTCTCCGCAGCGATGCCGATAAGGGTTCCCCGCAGGCTCTTGTCCTGCTGGATCTCTCCGCTGCCTTTGACACGGTCGACCATTATTTACTGGTCGACCGCGTCAGAGACGCTGGGATTCAGGTACCCGCCTTGGGCTGGATCGGCTCTTTCCTGGAAAACCGTTCCCAGGCAGTCTGCACTGCTCAGTTTACTGCTCCCAGAATTAGGATCACATGTGGAGTCCCACAGGGCTCCTCACTTTCTCCCCTTCTGTTTAACCTTTACCTCCTCCCCCTTCTTCGGGCGCTGAAGGAGCGGCAATTCTGCACTTTCAACTATGCTGATGATTTCCAACTTATATTCCCCATCAGCAACTCCCCTGACTCGGTCCGTGTTTTCCAGTCTACTATGCTGTTCATTAGCGGATGGATGAACAGCAACCACTTAAAACTTAACCCGGATAAAACCGAGTTGGTTCTAACAGGAGGTATCCACAAAAACCCCTGGGGTCCTCATTTTTGGCCCAAGGAATTGGGTCAACCCCCTCCCCGTCCAACTCAGCCAAAAGCCTCGGGGTAACAATTAACCATGACCTCACCATGAAATCCCAAATTGGGTCAGTGATATCCACCTGCTTCTTCCAACTGAGGAAAATAAAAAAGATCAGGAGATTCCTCACCCAGGAAGCTTTGATTCAGGTGATTCTTGCCATGGTTATGTCCCATGTTGACTATGCCAACTCATTGTATCTTGGCATCCCCCTATATTTATCTAAACGTTTGCAGCTGGTACAGAACCAAGCTGCGCGCTTGATTTTTCAGCAACCCAGGTACCATCATGTCACTCCCCTCTTGAGGAAGTTACATTGGCTCCCGATTACTCAACGTTGCGCTTTCAAGGTCTGTTGCCTCATCTTTAAATCTCTAAATGGAAGGAGCCCTAAATTCTTGGACAGCATGATTATAAATGGGGCTCCCGGTTTTCCGTTTAAACAGATTTTTACATATAGATACAGACGGAAAAGTATTTTTCTTTTGTCTGTATTTATATGTAAAAACGGCAAAATACGAGTAAATTTTGCCGCGCTGCCGTGGTTCAGAGTTGCCGTGCCAAGCCCCTGTTCCGATGCTGGAAATTCCTTTCAGTGACGTGCTGTGGACCTATTGGCTCAGGGTCTTTTAGTGACGGCCGTGACCCTGAGCCAATCCTGGTCGTCACTGTGTGGGCGTGCTTAACACATCCAGCCCCGCCCTGGTAACTTTTGGCCTTTATTTTGGGGGCTCACCTGCCTGTTTTTCCTTTTTGTTGCCTGCACTACGGACCACCACGTTTGAGGACGCCTTCCTGTTCGGCATTTCCAGGGATCCAGGACTCCGCCGCTCGAATTACCTCTGCGCCAGCCCGCCGCCCGAGTTAGCCTGCGCCAGCCTGCCGCCCGAGTAAGCCTGCGCCAGCCCGCCGACATTTGTACTTCCAAGGTACGTGTATTTGCCCGATGTATGTGGCCTCAGGGGACAGATCAATACGCCTTGAAAGCTGCTCCTGCCTCTCTCTGTCCCTCTGCAGCCTCAGGCTCCTGCCCTCCCTCCCCACCCCACGTATGAAGCGGCAGCACCAGGTTCAGTTGGATAAGGTAAACTATTATGCATTATTCGAAGGGGTGCCCAGGAGAGAAGATTTTAGACAATTGATTTCTTGAAAAGTTTTCTTCTGAGGATAATCATGAATTCGAAATAGTTTTCCTACCATTCCATTTCGGGACAGATTAAGAGCGACCCTGGACACTACCCCTTCAAAGCCGCTCCTGCCTCTCTCTGTCCCTCTGCAGCCTCGGGCTCCTGCCCTCCCTCCCCCACCGCACGTATAAAGCGGCAGCCACCGGTGTTCGTATCCCCTGTCTTGTGGTGTCGTTTTGGTGATCGGTGTGTGTGCTTGGCACCGTAACTTTATTGGGTGGGACATCTGGCTGCAGGTCTGCAAAACCACTGGTCCAGGGGGGGAATTGCATGAGCAGCCAGGTGGGGTCACGGCGCTCCCACTGGCAGGAGGGTGGCCAATGTTGAAGACAGGTGGTAGGGGCACTGCCCACAGGCATCCACCATCACAGGAGAAGGATGTTCAGGCCACTCAGAGTACCTGTATCTACCCTCTGCAGCAGCAGTGCAGCAACCTTTGCCCAGCCCCCACACCATCCGAGGGCTCCCTGCCCTGAGTCTCAATGTCTGGCATCAAGACAGTCTACAAGGCATCAATAGCCCTCCTCCAGAGTGCCCAGGGGGTACAGAGAGTCCAGCCCATGCTTGGGAACATGGTGGACTGAAGCAGATCCCCTGGGTTACTTTGTTCAGGACACCTCAGGCTGCTTTGCTGTTTCCAGGCCTCTGTATCTCTATTCACGCAAGCGATCTATGACAGCGATCTGCTGGTACCATACACTTCCTTTCCTCTGCATCAGAACTTAAGCCTGCCAAGTCTCTGCAAGCTTTGTGCTCTCCAAAACAATCATCATGATTTCGTTTTGCTTTGTTGGTTCTTTCATACGCTGCACCTCCCTCTTAAAGATGTGCAGTTTGTTCTGGTTCGCCATGGTTCATGCTGCTTTATTGTTCATGAATCTGTCTTTGTTTATGTGATTCTCAAAACCTTTATTCTTGGGGTTCCTGGTTTTATTCTCACTTGTTTCCCATAAGCTCAATCGCATGAGCCTGGGTCCTGGGACTTGTGGGTGAATGGATGAATAAATGTAAGAATGTAGTTGTATATCCCAAGCAATAGGCTCTCAGGCTGTCCAGCTGTGTTTGCAGAATGGCTAAGGACAGTGGAATGAGTTCTGGAATGATTCTGAATGAAGGGATATTGTAGCATCTTTCTGAAGGTCATGTGATTGGACCTGTCGGTGATGTATGGTTGAGGCAAGCCTGTTCCTGAATACGAGGCCTTTTGAAGCAGGTGACTTTTTGCCTCTAAGTTTAAAGTTTTTTGATGTCAAGAATGTGAGATGAGCTCAAATCAGAACATGGGGTTCTGGCTTCACGTGGTAGTGTCCAGGATCGCTGTGAGGCCGCAATGGCATTTTAGCTTGTTGTTCCCTCGGCTCGTGTCCATGTGGAAGCAATTGCACATGTGTTTTTGGGGACGTGTTTGTGCTGGAGCCTTCCCTCTGTTCTGGAAGCTGTCCCTGCTGCAACTCCCCCCTACGCATGCTGTGGCCCCCTGGCAAGGCATCACAAGTTCTCTATAGCTACATAAGGAGAATATTCAATGTACTATTTTTATATTGTTTGACAAACGTATATTTGTTGTGCAGTTTTGCCCTAATGACTTTGAATATGTCTTAAAAAGAGTGCTTAGCTACAGTTCTCATTTAATTTCTTTTTAATATGGAAGCAGCATGTTTCAGCTTTTCGTGCCTACGTTGGCCAGGTCATTAGAGAACACAGGAACACTCCTCCAAATTCTAAATGTGTTTACATCTATTATTCTGGGATAGTAAGGTGTGTTCTCAATATTGTTGTAACACAGCAGCAGCGTATATACATTACTGAAAATAATCGCTGAGACACCTCCCATTTTTCATAGGTGAGGTATGTTTTGATCTAAAGGTCGTCCTGTTTGTGCCCTGTGTGCTGGATGGTGCACTATATTGCAACTTATACTGGTGTAACGTGACGTATGGTGTTTGTAGGAGGTCATTCTGCACTATACGTGAGGGGTCTGTGTTCACTTTGTGTGTCTTGCTTTCAGTGTGTTGCACTCTCCTGACTCACCTGCTGCTGCAAGGCCCTGACGGCACTTCCTGTTTAACACTTAAGGTAAGCCTGTTAAGTTTAGGGTTCAATTCTTCCTTGAGGTGACCCATTTAGCTTTGTACTTCCATGTAATTTTTAGCACACTGTTTAAAAAAGAGGTTGTCACTCCACACCTGACCCTAGAGTTAACTGCATCATACAGTCCCTCCGCCGAATAGCTGAGTGGACTAATATTGAGTCAGCGCAACTGTGTGCGACTTCATAGTCACAGTTTTGAATCTGGTGGGCACACTTAGCCTTTCACCCTTCTCAGGTCGATAAAGCGCCTAGCTTTAAGTCAGTATGGTGTACGCTTAAGGTGAGGGTAACTCTGCAGAGCAAAAGCACATCATAAAAAAGTAAAAAAAACATTTGCCAAACTCTGTCTCCTCACTGGAAAAACTCGAATTGGAAACCTTAAATAAAGCTTTTTTAACTCAGAGGAAAGCCGGAACAATAAGGCAACCACTGCTGTGAGTATTTCTGCCCTAAGGGGCCAATTTCAAAAGTTATTCTTTTTCATAGATTGCCCATGATGTCCTTTTACATAATTTCTTATTGTGGTATGACAGAAGCATGAGTGGAGGATACTTCTTCTCCTATCTCACAGCGAAGACCTGGAACAACCTCCCCCTTCCCCCTCCAGCTCCAGACCGCCTCATCTGTTCTGGAATTTCTAAATGATCTTAAGCCCTGCCTATTTGAATGAGTCTCTCGGACCCTGCAAGTGCCTGGACACCCTCGTGGGTGAATAGCTGATCTCTAAACATCAACTCATTGAGTGATTGTGTGAATATATCAACGAAGAAGCTATTGGTGTATGTGAACATATTATTGGCATCTGCAATTGTGCTGAGCGGGCTTCTCTCTGCTACTCAAAAACCTGAAACTGAATTGGTTATTTTGATAAAGAAGACATTATTTGCAACTAAAAATGTACAAGTTAAGATCAACAAGAAACATTGATGGATTTGCATGTATTTGGAGTACAATTCCTACATATCTGTATCCAATTCCGCAGTGCAGATAATGGCTGAGTGTTTTGTCCTGGTCACATACAGTATTTTAAACATCAAACCAATGGCTTTTTAATTGTTGAATCCTTACATTTATAGAGATGGGCCGCAAACGCAAGGACATTGATGATTACGTACAGGAGTGTGCCGAATTTGAAGCCGTATCCCTTAAAGGGATGAAAATGTTCACCTGCAAGTCATGTCGAACAACTGTTGACATTGAAAACAGGGCAGCGGACAATATCAAAACCCACCTGAGGAGTAAAACCCATGAGAGACTTTCTTTGCCAGTCGTAAAGAAGGCCCGCATGGAGCAAATGACCATGGAGAAATGCACAACTCGTGCACGTCAAAATATTGAAGTGGCTGCGGATATCCCGCACAAGGTTGTGAAAGCTCTGTGTGAAGGTGGTGTTCCACTTCACCAGACTGATGGTCCAATTGGAGAGCTGATTAGGCAGCTGTGCCCTGCAGCAAGGACAATGTGCAAATCCAGCCAAATGTATGAAAAATATCTCCCCGAAGTGTTCGAAGCACAGCTTGGAAACATACGTCAAGCTGTAGCAAATGTCCCTATCTCTTTAACAATTGACGAAACCACAGAGGTGCATGGTGACCCAGCCATTGGAACATTGGTCACATATTACTGTGATGATGAAGAAAAGGGTCGCCGCTCAGCCTTAGTTGACATCACTGTGTCTGATGAGTGTAATTCTGCTAAAATTGCATTAATTGTATACAATGTGCTTCAAAAGTTGGGTAAATCATGGCATGACCTTGTTGCAATATGTTCTGATTCTGCATCCTATATGACAAAGGCAGTAACTGATTTGCGCGCTGCTCAGAGGATTAATTCCATTCATATAAAAGATCCATGTCATCTTATACATGCTGCTGTTTCCTATGCTCTGTCTCAGCCTGAGAACCGGGACATGTATGATTTTGTTATAAAGGCTGGAGCAGTATTTAAGTATGCGCGAAACTTAAAACGCATTTATTCGCAAGAAAAAGTTGATGGGAGAATAAGATATCCAAGGGCGGTTGTTGTGATCCGATGGTTCAGCTGGTATGAGGGAGCAGTAAGACTTTTAGAAATATGGCACTACTTCCTTGCTTTTGTAAACAATGAAGAAGCCACTGGATCCAAAATTGATCACCTACGGAAACTACTCGGCCCCAACAGTGCAAACCACCAATCTTTCTATGTGAAGATGCATTTCATTGTTAAAACTCTCACTGGTATCATCAACATTCAGAAGAAGCTTGAGTCAGAAGAAACACATGCCCACCAAATATATTCAGCCATAGATGTTGACATGGCTTTGGCATTGGAGCAAGACTATAGGCAAGACCCAATGATCACCAGCCTATTGCAAATGTTACCACAAAAAAAAGCAAATGCGCTAATAAAAGAGATGATTAGTTTTAAAGATGCACTGAAAAACAAGTGGGATGCTGTCCTAGCTCGTAACATAACTGGGCAAATGACTTACAGCTCTTTTTGGAAACTGGTTACAATCCTGGATCCATTCAAGAAAGTTCAGTTTAGTCAGGATTTCAATGATTACAAAGATTTATTCATGTTGGTTGGAGCTTCTGATGACCTAATGAATGTTGTTGAGGAAGAATTCAACAAATATTTAATGTACTCTATTCCACAAAAAGACATCAGTGCAATGACATACTGGTGTTCTCAGAAGCAAGAATGGCCAACACTGTGTAATCTTTCTTTGAATCTTTTGTTCATTCCAGTATCGTCAGCGAATATTGAATGGGTTTTCAGTGGTCTTCATTTCATTAACAAACCAGAAAGAGCCTCAATGTCCTTAAAGTCTCTAGAAATGCACATGTGCTTGTACTACAATGGCAAAGTTTTCAGATGAATGTATTGTGTTGACCAATAACAACCGAGCGCATGTGTGCATTGTCAATTTAAATAAATGTGGAAAAATACTAGCTGTAGCGTCGTTTTTTGATTGGGGCAAAAATAAATGTGGATAAATACAGATAAAATGGCCAAAAAATAAATATGGATAAATACAGACGGAAATGGCCAAAAAATAAATACCATAAAACCGGGAGCCCTAATTATAAAGCATGCACCCACGTGCGATTTGCGCTCGGCCCACAAGCAACTTCTGTTTATTCTCTCCTTTAAATTGAAGCGCGTAGGCGGTGCAAGGTTTGCCATTCTAGCCCCAAAACTCTGGAACTCCCTCCCCTCTGAAATCCGATTTTACACCGATCTCCTAGGTTTTAGGAGACTTCTTAAAACTTGGCTGTTTCGTCAGGCTTATGAATAATTCCTCAGGGCTCAGGTATCACTTAGAAACCATCCTGGTGTACGTGCGCTATACAAATTCTTCTAACATAACATAACATAACAGTGTGGGTGGCGGGTGCCAGATCGGATTAATTTCGGATACAATAGGGGACTAGTCAGGGATGCCCCCTGTCGCCCCTGCTGTTTGCTCTTGCCATGGAGCCTCTGGCGGTGTGGGTGAGGATGGATGCTCATAAACATGGTTTCAAGTGGGGGGGAA
The DNA here is from genome assembly GCA_963921515.1 of Calotriton arnoldi. NCBI lineage: Eukaryota > Metazoa > Chordata > Amphibia > Caudata > Salamandridae > Calotriton > Calotriton arnoldi. Next base: position 164,060 of record CAWUFW010009318.1, on the reverse strand, counting down.
GGACTCTGCGATAGAATAGCACTACATGCTAACATTGTCCTAAACACCCCCGAAAATTCAGGGCCTTGTATCCTGAAAATTATGCTTATTTTGGGTGAAACCTCAGGCCTTTACATTAATGTGTTTAAATCTACAGTGTTCTCTGCAGGTAGATGCCCACGGGACTTAGGCTGGGCGTCGGTATTGCGGATAGCCTCTGGTGGGTTCAAATATCTGGGTGTCTTTGTGTCCCCTGATGTGGCATTGGCATGGACATGTAACTGTGTTGGCTCGTTTGAAAGAGGATGTTTGGGTCTGGTCAATTTAGCCTTTGTCCCTGATTGGTAGGGCCATAGTTTTTAAAATGGTGTTGTTGCTTCGGTTTCTGTACCAGCTTCAGAACTTCCCGTATGACATTCCACGGCAATGGTTCCGAAAACTTAATTCCATTCTCAATGGCTTCCTTTGGGAAGGTGGCATCCCCCGCATTGCAACTAGTAAATGCTTTCAATCCACTTATTGTGGGGGCATTGCTGCGGCGGATATTGAATCATAATTTTGTGCGTCACACTTGTTGGTCATTAATGACTGGTGGTATGACTTCCAGGGTGACCCCGCCTTTGCGTCCGAGAAGTGGGTGATGGCAGACACCCCTCTTGTTTCCTTTCTGTATGATGGGGGTGATGATGTAGTCTTCCTCTGGTGACTAGGGTGGTCCTGAATCAATGGAGATATTCTCTCCGTCAAATGGGATGGTGATGGAAACTGACAGAGTGGACGCCACTCTGGCGGGCCGCCTGCTGCCGCAGGTGGCAGCACTGGAGGGCTTTCGGAAATGGGACCTAATAGGAATCTCTACTTTAATTGATATCATGAGCGGAACAGTTGTCAAGTTCTTCGAGACCCTACAGGTGAAATATCAGCTCCATCGTAGTCAGTTCCATTGTTACCTTCAGATACGCCATGCGCTGATCCCGTACAGTGCGGCACTGTCTGACCTCTCTGAACTGAATCCAATGAAGGGTAAACTTATTATGGGAGACCACAAGATTGCAAATATATACCAGACGCGTATCTCCAACCGCCCAGATGATTCCTTGATCTCCGGAGGGTGTGGGGGGTGTTGGTGGGGTTCTAGAGAATGGGGATTGGACTGAGGCTCTGGGGGCACCTCGGATGGCAGCCATTGCAGCCAGACCTAGGCTGACCAGTTTACATTGACTTTTATCCAGTAGGGACTTCGGTCATATAGGTGACAAACTTGTTTCTTGTGTTGGGAATCTTCTCCTAGAGGGAGAGTATGAGTTGTGTGTCATTTGCATGGGAGAGGATGTGATGTTGTGCACGCAGATAATGTTGGCCAAAGTAATCATGTATGCGTTGAAGAGGGTGAGGCTGAGTGATGAACCTTGAGGCACTCCATAGATGAGTTTGTGGGCTTCCGAGGAGTAAGGTGCCAGGCTGATGGCTTGTGTTCTACCCATTAAGAAGCAGCAGATTCAGCAGAGAGCAGGTTCTTGGAAGCCAATCTTGTGCAGGGGCCTGAAGAGGATGTGGTGTGAGAATGCGCTGAATGCTGCAGAGAGGTCCAGGAGAATGAGGGCTGCCATGTCTCCACTGTCATGGATCGTTTGGATGTCATGCAAGGTGGTGATGAGTGCTGTTTCTGAACTGTGGTTCAGCTTGAATCTGGGCTGCATGGCATAGAGGAGCTAGATTAGTTTCTGTACGACCTTGGCCAGTTATGGCATGAGGTAGATCGATCTGTAGTTGGAGAGGATGGCTGGGCCAGAGGATGGGTTCTTGAACAGGGGCGGAAGGCTGGCCAGTTTCCAGGTGTCTGGGAATGTTTCTGAGTTGATGGAGGCATTGAGGATGGGTATTAATGCTTCACTGTACATTAGGGGTCCTTTGGTGAAGGCGTGGTGTGGGCAATAGTCAGTTGGGAACCCAGAGAGGATGGTCTTTATGGTAGCAGCATTTTCAACAGTGGCGAAGGTGGGACACAAGGCCAGGGTTCGTTCTTCGGCCATGATAGGCAGCTGAGTTGTGACTGTGACAGGGTCCGGTTTGAGGGTCATAGTTGCTGTATATGGAGGTGACTTTGTTACAGAAGAATGTTGAGAGCTTGTTGGAAAGGTCTTTGTTGGACTTTGCCCTTTTTGCAGGGTCATCCCAGAACTTTTTGCCTTCCTCCTGTATTTTTTCCTGACCTGTTGTTGGTGGTTTTAGGACTCTGGGCACTTTATCACTGCTGATCAGTGCTAAAGTGCATGTGCTCTCTATGGTAAACTTGGTAAGATTGGTCTACACCTGTTTGGTATATTTAATTTACCTATCAGTCCCCTCAACAGTGGTATCCCATATACCCAGGGCCAGTAAATTAAATGCTACTGGTGGGCTTGCAGCGCTGCTTGCGCCACCCACCAAAGTAGCCTTTCAAACCTGTCTCAGGCCTCTGCCACTGCAGGGCCTACGCGCGCAGTTTACTGCCGCTGTGACGTGGCACAAAAAGTGGTTGCCAAGTCTGCGACTCCCCTTTTACTACATATCAGTCACCCCTAAGGCAGACCCTAGCTAGCCCTATAGGCAGGGTGTGGTGTAAGTAAAAGGTAGGACATGTGCCATAACTGTGTGGCATGTCCTGGTAGTGACAAACAGCCTATTTGGTTTCTCACTACTGTGAGGTTGCCCTCTCATAGGGATGCATTGGAGATTCCCTGATATGTCCTTCAGTGGTAATTCCTGACATGAGAGAGGTAGCGTGATCAAGTTTGGTATGTTTGAAATAGTGGTGATAAATGCTGCGTATTGGTGTTAGCGGATTTATTATTACTATTTTAGAAATGCCACTTTTAGAAGTAGGCATTTCTGTGCTATGAGTCTTTGTGCCTGCCTGATGTGTATTGACCGTCTGGTTCTGACTGACAGGGGGAGAGGGGATGTGCACTCCCTCCTGCCAGTCCCTGGGGGGGTTGAGGTGTGTCATGCCCTGCCTGGGTGACTCAGCGCTAGGCTGAATAGGCCTGGTCTGCATTTGGAGTGGTGGGAGGAGTAGCACCTGTACCTGAATAGGGCTGTGCCTGCCTTCCACAATGATGCCCCCCCCCCCTGTGGTGTGTCTGGAGCCAGGGCTTGGGCTTTGAGTGGGGAGTGTTGTGCACTGGCAATTATAATTTAAAGTTCCCCCAGAACTGGTTTGGACTGGGCTCAGAGCCCTATGCCAGCAGAGAACAAAGACTTGGTGGACTAAAAGAGAAGGGGCTGTGACCCTATGTTTTTTTTAACTTTACTGGAGCTTGAGAAGAGAAAACGCAGCATGGACTGCTGTGTGCCAGGAGGAACCGCCGTTTAGGACCAAGCTGCTGCCTGCTGGGTGGCTGAAAGGACTGCCTTCTGCTAAGGGGCCCTGCACGCAGGCCTACCTGTGCCCTATTCTCTACCCCTGTGTCTTCAGGGACTAGGTGGCATGTCCCCTGCCTGCAGTGCGTGGAGAGCGCTGCGAAGTGTGCTGGTGCGCTCTGACTTGAAAGAGCACTAGTGTTGTTACTATAGGGGAGATTCCCTACTGCTTGGCTCCTGGCGATTTGGTGAAGGAGTGCGTGCAGTGCTGCCGTTCCCTGTGGTCTGGGAACCAAAGGGGAGAAGAGAGCTGAAGTAACGGAAGCGCTCTCCCTCCTCCCTCCTCCCCCCTCAGCCTTTATCTCCTTATCGGCAGCCGGGGCTCTGCTAACTGGCCCCAGGCTGCGGATTTCTTCTGTTGTGCCAGAAGAAGGCCGCTGCGGGGTTTTTGGAAATATCCCACGCCCTCCCTGTCGTTGGGCGAAGACGGAACCTCGCAGGCTCCTGTCCATCACGGCCGACCCGCCGGCCCCTCCCCCAGCGAGAGAGAGAGAGACTGCCGTGGCAGAATAGAGCCAGGGGCTGCAAGCAGCGGCGGACCCCCTGGATTCCAGGAGAAAGGACGGAGGGAGACTCCGCCCGCCGTGTAGCCGTGGACCAGAGGAAGGATTGCAGGAGTTCAGCCGCACCCTCCAAACCGAGGTGAGGCCGCCCACACGTGCAATCCTTTCAGCCGTCCATGAGGACCAGGAGGGCTCCGTACGGGCAGCAGCACAGTGGGAGCTGGTAGAAAAGTAGCGGGATACTGGCCACACGCTAGCAGTTGCCTGCTGATGTCGGGCCGAGACTAAGTGTGTGTTGTGCCCCGCCCCGTATTTGGAGTGCTAGGCACCAGGGGCATTCTTGTTCAGCCGGGATGGGGTGAGACCTCGATGGAGGCCCCGCTTAGTGGAAAAGAGAGAGACCTGCTGATTGCGGGCCTACGAGGAGAGGGGGAGCAGCTGACCCTGTTGGCCTGGAGAAGTGGCCAGGCCCCTCTCCTGTGTTAGTGGCAGTTGCGCCCAGGTTACGGGCAGCTGTCGATTCAGGTACACTGTTGGGGGCTTCTTTTGTATTTGCTCCTGTGGGCGTTGCGGGGCGAGCCCAGGATGGGGCCCCCAAACCCAAAATTGCCACATTCCCTGTCTTAGGCGGGCACGTGGTCCAGAAGCCTATGCAGGGGGGAGACAGTGGCTCCCTGTTCTGCACACTACGGATTTTTAACTAATGAGGAGATCTGTGGTGATAAGCCTACTGTTGGCATGAGGCTTCTACTGGGGATTTGCATATGTCTAATTGCAGACAGTAGGGAAGAAAGGGAGCACCACCTGCCTTTGGAAAGGCTCAGATTGGAGCATGCCAAGGAGATAGCGCAGCTGGGTGTGGAGGAGAGAAAGGCTGATGTGGAGACAGCCTTAGTTGAGGAGAGGATGGCAGAAGCAGAGAGGGCCTTCGCCAGAGTGAAACTAGCTGTTGAGGATAGGTTGTCCCCTGAGTGTAGTTTCAGTGTTCTGGATTCACTAGTGAGGGTGGAGTCCAGTGGTGGCAGCAATGTAGTGTCCAGTGTGGAAGCTTCCACTCCCAGATCCCACAGCGTGGTACCTAGTTCCCAGGAAGGGGGTGTCACACCTGAAGGGTATAGGTTGAGGTTCAGGGGCAGTAGGAAACTGTCTCACCAGTCTTGGGGGGTGTTTGTGAATGAATGTTGTGATGCACTGGAGGGTTGGGTGACGGGTAACAGAGCAAATAATTTTGAAGGGCTGTTCAATCTGATTGTCAGAGAGCACATGTTCCATTGTTGTTTTTCAGGGCTACGCCAACACCTGTTGGGGTGTGAGAGCTCTGATCCCAGAGAACTTGCACAGGAGGCAGACCTCTGGATGAGTACCAGAGGGTCTGGAAAGGCATTTTTGAGTGATCTTGAAGGGAGTGACTCAGGTATTTCCCAACCAAGGGTGGTGGGAAAGGTTTGTGATAGCCCAGATAGGTCCCAGTTTAGGGGGAGGGGTGTAGGGACCGATGTCCTGTCTCAGAAGAGAAGGAGGGGGGATGGGGTGTGCCCCAAGGTACCCGAAAGCCAGGAGGGGAGCCTAGTCTGTACTGGAAGGTCAGCCACTGAGGGGGAACTCCTAGTGTCAGGAGAACTTGGAGGGACATCTGTAAGCAGCGTTCCACCAGTTTTGGTGTGTGGCGGTGCCACTCCTGAGTGGAGGGTGCAGAAGTCCAGATGGAGGGATGAGAGGGGGATGTAGTCCCCAGTGGGAGAACCAGTGGGTCAGGGGCCAGCTCTGAGAGCAGATCTCCCCAGGAACGACCATGGTGACACCGCTTCTGGTTTGGGGGGTCTTCACGCACTGTCAGATGAGTAGGGGTTGGGAGATCAGCACAAGGCAGACTGTCACGCAACACATGAGGTATGTGTTACCCTTGGGGGGGGCATGCGTGCTCCCCAGGAAGTCCTGGCTTGCCAGGCAAATGCTCAGCTGCAGTGTGCAGTCCCTGGGTTGGGAGGCCAGGTTCAGGCGGCAATGCCTGACCTGGAGGGAAGGACATCTGCTAGCAGTATCCCTACCATTTTGTCTTCTGGGGTGCCACTCCAGGTGGGAGGGTGCAGAACTCTGGACGGGGGTGCAGAGGGAGGGAGTACTCGCCACTGGCCCCGGTTCAATCTGAGGGTTTGGTCCCTGGGTTGGGAGACCAGTTGCAGGGTAGAAATCCTGAACTGGTGGGAGAATTGTGTGTGAGGGCTGATACCAGCGCCCTGACAGTTTTAGGTTCTGGGGGTGACTCTCCTAGGAGGACAGTGCGGAACCCCAGAAGAAGGGGCAGAGGGAGGAGAGCCTCACCCGTGACCGCTGGTCAGCCTGGGGGTGCAGACCCTGGGTTGAGGGATCAGTGGCAGTGTAGAACTGCACTGATGAGAGGTAGAGTGGAGAGTCGATACTATGTACCTGGGGCTACCTCCCCCCACTCTGCGAGATGGCAAGGACCAGAAACTTCTGGATGGCCTAGGGCCTGGTCCTGGCCGCGGACAGCTAAGGAGTCCCAGTGGGGTAGCTTAGATGGTCCTGGGAGCTTAGACAGAGGGATCCATATGGGTTCAGATTGGCGTAGAACTGGAGTGTGCCCCTGCAGTTGCGGGCCTCCATCCATGTTCTATCGCCCCAAGCAGGGAAGCCCATCAAGCTATTGATTGGTCTACCCTGGCTTTAGCCTGGAAGGAGGTTGTGTTGGACTTGGCCCTTTTTGCAGGGTCACCCCAGAACTTTTTGCCTTCCTCCTGTATTTTTTCTGACCTGTTGTTGGTGGTTTTAGGGCTCTGGGCACTTTATCACTGCTGATCAGTGCTAAAGTGCATGTGCTCTCTATGGTAAACTTGGTAAGATTGATCTACATGTGTTTGGCATATTTAATTTACCTATCAGTCCCTTCTACAGTGGTATCCCATATGCCCAGGGCCAGTAAATGAATTACTACTGGTGGGCTTGCAGCGCTGCTTGCGCCACCCACCAAAGTAGCCTTTCAAACCTGTCTCAGGCCTCTACCACTGCAGGGCCTGCGCGCACAGTTTACTGCCGCTGTGACATGGCACATGAAGTAGTTGCCACGTCTGCGACTCCCCTTTACTACATATCAGTCACCCCTAAGGTAGACCCTAGCTAGCCCTATGGGTAGGGTGCGGTGTAGGTAAAATGTAGGACATTTGCCTTAACTGTGTGGCATGTCCTGGTAGTGACAAACAGCCTATTTGGTTTCTCACTACTGTGAGGCTGCCCTCTCATAGGGATGCATTGGAGATTCCCTGATATGTCCTTCAGTGGTAATTCCTGACATGAGAGAGGTAGCGTGATCAAGTTTGGTATGTTTGAAATAGTGGTGATAAATGCTGCGTATTGGTGTTAGCGGATTTATTATTACTATTTTAGAAATGCCACTTTTAGAAGTAGGCATTTCTGTGTGCTATGAGTCTTTGTGCCTGCCTGATGTGTATTGACCGTCTGGTTCTGACTGACAGGGGGAGAGGGGATGTGCACTCCCTCCTGCCAGTCCCTGGGGGGGTTGAGGTGTGTCATGCCCTGCCTGGGTGACTCAGCGCTAGGCTGAATAGGCCTGGTCTGCATTTGGAGTGGTGGGAGGAGTAGCACCTGTACCTGAATAGGGCTGTGCCTGCCTTCCACAATGATGCCCCCCCTGTGGTGTGTCTGGAGCCAGGGCTTGGGCTTTGAGTGGGGAGTGTTGTGCACTGGCAATTATAATTTAAAGTTCCCCCAGAACTGGTTTGGACTGGGCTCAGAGCCCTATGCCAGCAGAGAACAAAGACTTTGTGGACTAAAAGAGAAGGGGCTGTGACCCTATGTTTTTTTTAACTTTACTGGAGCTTGAGAAGAGAAAACGCAGCATGGACTGCTGTGTGCCAGGAGGAACCGCCGTTTAGGACCAAGCTGCTGCCTGCTGGGTGGCTGAAAGGACTGCCTTCTGCTAAGGGGCCCTGCTCGCAGGCCTACCTGTGCCCTATTCTCTACCCCTGTGTCTTCAGGGACTAGGTGGCATGTCCCCTGCCTGCAGTGCGTGGAGAGCGCTGCGAAGTGTGGTGGTGCGCTCTGACTTGAAAGAGCACTAGTGTTGTTACTATAGGGGAGATTCCCTACTGCTTGGCTCCTGGCGATTTGGTGAAGGAGTGCGTGCAGTGCTGCCGTTCCCTGTGGTCCGGGAACCAAAGGGGAGAAGAGAGCTGAAGTAACGGAAGCGCTCTCCCTCCTCCCCCCTCAGCCTTTATCTCCTTATCGGCAGCCGGGGCTCTGCTAACTGGCCCCAGGCTGCAGATTTCTTCTGTTGTGCCAGAAGAAGGCCGCTGCGGGGTTTTTGTCGTTGGGCGAAGACGGAACCTCGCAGGCTCCTGTCCATCACGGCCGACCCGCCGGCCCCTCCCCCAGCGAGAGAGAGAGAGACGGCCGTGGCAGAATAGAGCCAGGGGCTGCAAGCAGCGGCGGACCCCCTGGATTCCCCTGGATTCCAGGAGACTCCGCCCGCCGTGTAGCCGTGGACCAGAGGAAGGATTGCAGGAGTACAGCCGCACCCTCCAAACCGAGGTGAGGCCGCCCACACGTGCAATCCTTTCAGCCGTCCATGAGGACCAGGAGGGCTCCGTATGGGCAGCAGCACAGTGGGAGCTGGTAGAAAAGTAGCGGGATACTGGCCACACGCTAGCAGTTGCCTGCTGATGTCGGGCCGAGACTAAGTGTGTGTTGTGCCCCGCCCCCGTATTTGGAGTGCTAGGCACCAGGGGCATTCTTGTTCAGCCGGGATGGGGTGAGACCTCGATGGAGGCCCCGCTTAGTGGAAAAGAGAGAGACCTGCTGATTGCGGGCCTACGAGGAGAGGGGGAGCAGCTGACCCTGTTGGCCTGGAGAAATGGCCAGGCCCCTCTCCTGTGTTAGTGGCAGTTGCGCCCAGGTTACGGGCAGCTGTCGATTCAGGCACACTGTTGGGGGCTTCTTTTGTATTTGCTCCTGTGGGCGTTGCGGGGCGAGCCCAGGATGGGGCCCCCAAACCCAAAATTGCCACATTCCCTGTCTTAGGCGGGCACGTGGTCCAGAAGCCTATGCAGGGGGGAGACAGTGGCGCCCTGTTCTGCACACTACGGATTTTTAACTAATGAGGAGATCTGTGGTGATAAGCCTACTGTTGGCATGAGGCTTCTACTGGGGATTTGCATATGTCTAATTGCAGACAGTAGGGAAGAAAGGGAGCACCACCTGCCTTTGGAAAGGCTCAGATTGGAGCATGCCAAGGAGATAGCGCAGCTGGGTGTGGAGGAGAGAAAGGCTGATGTGGAGACAGCCTTAGTTGAGGAGAGGATGGCAGAAGCAGAGAGGGCCTTCGCCAGAGTGAAACTAGCTGTTGAGGATAGGTTGTCCCCTGAGTGTAGTTTCAGTGTTCTGGATTCACTAGTGAGGGTGGAGTCCAGTGGTGGCAGCAATGTAGTGTCCAGTGTGGAAGCTTCCACTCCCAGATCCCACAGCGTGGTACCTAGTTCCCAGGAAGGGGGTGTCACACCTGAAGGGTATAGGTTGAGGTTCAGGGGCAGTAGGAAACTGTCTCACCAGTCTTGGGGGTGTTTGTGAATGAATGTTGTGATGCACTGGAGGGTTGGGTGACGGGTAACAGAGCAAATAATTTTGAAGGGCTGTTCAATCTGATTGTCAGAGAGCACATGTTCCATTGTTGTTTTTCAGGGCTACGCCAACACCTGTTGGGGTGTGAGAGCTCTGATCCCAGAGAACTTGCACAGGAAGCAGACCTCTGGATGAGTACCAGAGGGTCTGGAAAGGCATTTTTGAGTGATCTTGAAGGGAGTGACTCAGGTATTTCCCAACCAAGGGTGGTGGGAAAGGTTTGTGATAGCCCAGATAGGTCCCAGTTTAGGGGGAGGGGTGTAGGGACCGATGTCCTGTCTCAGAAGAGAAGGAGGGGGGATGGGTTGTGCCCCAAGGTACCCGAAAGCCAGGAGGGGAGCCTAGTCTGTACTGGAAGGTCAGCCACTGAGGGGGAACTCCTAGTGTCAGGAGAACTTGGAGGGACATCTGTAAGCAGCGTTCCACCAGTTTTGGTGTGTGGCGGTGCCACTCCTGGAGTGGAGGGTGCAGAAGTCCAGATGGAGGGATGAGAGGGGGATGCGGTCCCCAGTGGGAGAACCAGTGGGTCAGGGGCCAGCTCTGAGAGCAGATCTCCCCAGGAACGACCATGGTGACACCGCTTCTGGTTTGGGGGGTCTTCACGCACTGTCAGATGAGTAGGGGTTGGGAGATCAGCACAAGGCAGACTGTCACGCAACACATGAGGTATGTGTTACCCTGGGGGGGGCATGCGTGCTCCCCAGGAAGTCCTGGCTTGCCAGGCAAATGCTCAGCCGCAGGTTGCAGTCCCTGGGTTGGGAGGCCAGGTTCAGGCGGCAATGCCTGACCTGGAGGGAAGGACATCTGCTAGCAGTATCCCTACCATTTTGTCTTCTGGGGGTGCCACTCCAGGTGGGAGGGTGCAGAACTCTGGACGGGGGTGCAGAGGGAGGGAGTACTCGCCACTGGCCCCGGTTCAATCTGAGGGTTTGGTCCCTGGGTTGGGAGACCAGTTGCAGGGTAGAAATCCTGAACTGGTGGGAGAATTGTGTGTGAGGGCTGATACCAGCGCCCTGACAGTTTTAGGTTCTGGGGGTGACTCTCCTAGGAGGACAGTGCGGAACCCCAGAAGAAGGGGCAGAGGGAGGAGAGCCTCACCCGTGACCCCTGGTCAGCCTGGGGGTGCAGACCCTGGGTTGAGGGATCAGTGGCAGTGTAGAACTGCACTGATGAGAGGTAGAGTGGAGAATCGATACTATGTACCTGGGGCTACCTCCCCCCACTCTGCGAGATGGCAAGGACCAGAAACTTCTGGATGGCCTAGGGCCTGGTCCTGGCCGCGGACAGCTAAGGAGTCCCAGTGGGGTAGCTTAGTTGGTCCTGGGAGCTTAGACAGAGGGATCCATATGGGTTCAGATTGGCGTAGAACTGGAGTGTGCCCCTGCAGTTGCGGGCCTCCATCCATGTTCTATCGCCCCAAGCAGGGAAGCCCATCAAGCTATTGATTGGTCTACCCTGGCTTTAGCCTGGAAGGAGGTTGTGTTGGACTTGGCTCTTTTTGCAGGGTCATCCCAGAACTTTTTGCCTTCCTCCTGTATTTTTTCTGACCTGTTGTTGGTGGTTTTAGGGCTCTGGGCACTTTATCACTGCTGATCAGTGCTAAAGTGCATGTGCTCTCTATGGTAAACTTGGTAAGATTGATCTACATGTGTTTGGCATATTTAATTTACCTATCAGTCCCTTCTACAGTGGTATCCCATATGCCCAGGGCCATTAAATGAATTACTACTGGTGGGCTTGCAGCGCTGCTTGCGCCACCCACCAAAGTAGCCTTTCAAACCTGTCTCAGGCCTCTACCACTGCAGGGCCTGCGCGCACAGTTTACTGCCGCTGTGACATGGCACATGAAGTAGTTGCCACGTCTGCGACTCCCCTTTTACTACATATCAGTCACCCCTAAGGTAGACCCTAGCTAGCCCTATGGGTAGGGTGCGGTGTAGGTAAAATGTAGGACATTTGCCTTAACTGTGTGGCATGTCCTGGTAGTGACAAACAGCCTATTTGGTTTCTCACTACTGTGAGGCTGCCCTCCCATAGGGATGCATTGGAGATTCCCTGTTATGTGCTTCAGTGGTAATTCCTGACATGAGAGGGGTAGCGTGATCAAGTTTGGTATGTTTGGAATAGTGGTGATAAATGCTGCGTATTGGTGTTAGCGGATTTATTATTACTATTTTAGAAATGCCACTTTTAGAAGTAGGCATTTCTGTGTGCTATGTGTCTTTGTGCCTGCCTGATGTGTATTGACCGTCTGGTTCTGACTGACAGGGGGAGAGGGGATGTGCACTCCCTCCAGCCAGTCCCGGGGGGGGGGGGTTGAGGTGTGTCATGCCCTGCCTGGGTGACTCAGCGCTAGGCTGAATAGGCCTGGTCTGCATTTGGAGTGGAGGGAGGAGTAGCACCTGCACCTGAATAGGGCTGTGCCTGCCTTCCACAATGATGGCTCCGCCCCCCTGTGGTGTGTCTGGAGCCAGGGCTTGGACTTTGAATGGGGAGTGTTGTGCACTGGCAATTATAATTTAAAGTGCCCCCTGAACTGGTTTGGACTGGGCTCAGAGCCCTGTGCCAGCAGAGAACAAAGACTTTGTGGACTATAAGAGAAGGGGCTGTGACCCCATGCTTTTTTAACTTTACTGGAACTTGGGAAGAAAAGACGCAGCATGGACCTCTGTGTGCCAGGAGGAACTACCGTTTGTGATCAAGCTGGGTGGCTGAAAGGACTGCCCTCTGCTAAGGGGCCCTGCATACTGGCCTACCTGTGCCCTGTTCTCTGCCCCTGTGTCTACAGGGACTAGGTGGCGTGTCCCCTGCCTGCGGTGCGTGGAGAGCGCTGCGAAGTGTGATGGTGCGCTCTGACTTAAAAGAGCACTGTATGGGAGATTCCCTAGTGCTTGGCTCCTGGCGATTTGGTAAAGGAGCGTGTGCAGTGCTGCCATTCCTTGTGGTCTGGGAACTGAAGGGGAGAGGGGAGCTGAAGTAACGGAAGCGCTCTCCCTCCTCCCCCCTCAGCTTTTATCTCCTTATCGGCAGCCGGAGCTCTGCTAACTGGCCCCGGGCTGCGGATTCTGTTGTGCCAGAAGGAGGCCGGTGCAGAGTTTTTGGAAATATCCCGCCCCCTCCCTGTCGTTGGCCGAAGATGGAACCTCGCAGGCACTTGGCCGTCATGGCCCACCTGCCCCCAGTGAGAGAGAGAGACATCGGTGGCAGAGGAGAGCCAGCGGCTGCAAGCAGTGGCGGCCCCCCTGCATTCCAGGAGAAAGGACGGAGAGAGACTCCGCCCGCCTTGTAGCCGTGGACCAGAAGAAGGATTGCGGGAGTTCAGCCGCACCCTCCAAACCGAGGTGAGGCCACTCACACGTGCAATCCTTACAGCTGCCCGCGAGGCCCAGGAGGACTCCGGATGGGCTGCATCGCCATGGGAGCTGGTAGAAGAGTAGCGGGATACTGGCCCCACGCCAGCAGTTGCCTGCTGGTGTCGGGCTGACACTGGGTGTGTGTAGCGCCTCACCCCCGTATTTGGTGTGCTGGGCACCAGGGGCATTCTTGTGCGGCCCGGATGGGGTCAGACCTCGACAGAGGCCCCACGCTTAGTGGAAAAGAGAGAGACCTGCTGATTGCGGGCCTATGAGGAGAGGGGGCGCGGCAGGCCCTGTTGGCCTGGAGTAGTGGCTGGGCCCCTCTCCAGTGTTGGTGGCAGTTATGCTCGGGTTACAGGCAGCTGCCGATTCAGGCACACTGTTGGGGGATTTTTTTGTACTTGCTCCTGTGGGCGTTATGGGGCGAGCCCAGGACGGGCCCCAAACCCAAAATTGCCGCATTCCTTGTCTTAGACGGGCTCGTGGCCCAGAAGCCTACGCAGGGGGGGAGATAGTGGCGGCCTGTTCTGCACAATAAGGATTTTTCACTGATGAGGAGATCTGTAGTGATAAGCCTACTGTTGGCATGAGGTTTCTATTGGGGATTTGCATATGTCTAATGGGGGCAGGATGTTTTTATGAAATAAATGCCCTGCTGCAAGTGTGCACTAAGGTACACTGATGGTTATATGTGTATTGGGCTATGCTAAGTACCGTTATTATGTTTATGCCTCATGCTTTGTGCTAAGTGCCATTTTACCAGTAGCTACTGGTCCCTAACTGTAATGATTATGACAATGCCCGAGTGGCCAAGTGATTTATGTAATCCCTCTGAAATCATGACCAGCGCCAGTGGCACAGTGTAAAATATGTGATGGTGTTCTAATGTGTTTTTATGCATAATACAAAGGCTATTTTTATATAACCTTGTGTGGAGTTTCTTTTGTGCTGTGCCTAGTGTGTCGCTGCTGTGTGAGTGTGTTGCGCAAACGCTTTACACACTGCCTCTGGTATAAGCCTGACTGCTCTGCCAAGCTACCAAGGGGGTGAGCAGGGGTTACCTTCAGCGTGTCACTCCCCTGCCCTGACTACAGTGGTGGGTTCTGCCTGGCTTAGGTGCATACCCTAGCCAACCAGAAGCCCCATTTCTAACAGTCTTGCAAGAGGGTGATGTTGCTGGAGGCAGCAGGAGGCACAATCACATCTGTGATGATGGTGAAGATTTCCTTCCTGCTGTTTGTACCAGCGTTGATGTGATCTACAGGAGCTGTGCGCTTGGTGTTCCATATTTGCTTGTGGTAGAGTCTTAGGGCAGATTTGTAGATGTCTTTATTTATGGTGTCTTGACTTCTTCTACATATGCGCTCCAATTGCTTCAAGTGGCACTTTTGTCAGTCTGAGTTCCTATGGATATCACCTGGCCTGTTGTTGGGCTCTTGCCATTGGGTTGCACTTGAGGGGGGCAGGGTGTTGGTGCATGCAGTGATCCAGCTGTTGAGGTTCTTGATGGCTATCTGCAAGTTGTTGTTGTGCTCGGACTGGTGTGTGGAGAGGACGGAACCCCCACACCCCACTCCCCTTCTGTGATACTTTTTCAGCGGAGGAGAGTAGGTCCAGTGATGGTAGGTCTGAGTGATGCGGGATGGGTATGCTGAAACTGACATGGGTGTGGTCTGTCCCAATCATAGTTGCTGGCTTGTCGACTGTGGTGTTACTGATTGAGGAGAAAATCAAGTCTAGGGGACCCTTGGAAGCAGTGGCGTTGGACTTTTGGGGCTGGTTACTATGGGTTCTACTACTTCATATTTACCTGTGCTTATGGATACGTTCTCCAGGTGGCCGGAAGTAGCTATGGTAACTGAAATTACCACAGTATCTGAAGTGGAGAGGTGTGGTGCAGCGGCCAGGGCAGCTGACTTCGGAGCACACGGTTCACGGTTCGATCCCCGGCTGTGGCAGCTCAGCACCATGTGACTCTGGGCAATAGCTCACTTAATTTCCACGACGGCCCCCAGCGCCTTGAGACCCGTAAGGGTGAGTAGCTGCGCTATATATAAAAACAGACTTACATTTTTTTATCTGCGATAACGTTTTTGGGGAGAAATTTTTGTAAAGAAAGTAATCCTTGTACCTTCTCACCGATAATGGGATACAGTTATACGCCTCAAATGATGGAGAGGTTTCTGAAGGAGAGGGGTAAAAGACATAAAAATGTTCTTTATACCATCCCTAAACTATTAGCATGATGGGGAAATTCAATAGGACGCTAAAGAAGGTTTACATCTTTCTAAGGTCTGTGGCTGAAGTTGGAAGGAGGAGTTGTGGGAGAAAATTGAAGCATATAAATTTGCCCCACATGCCTCCCCTGGGCGAACACCATTCGAGTAATTACATAGAAGATGACCCAATACTAGTGTTTGCCCTCCGTGGATGAAGAGGAATGTTGAGAGTGAAATTACTTAGAGTGAACGTAATCAAAGGATTACCAATGACTGTCTGTTGAGAGAGAAAGACAAACAGTCACTGAGGAAAGCTTGTTATGATACACATAAAGATGTGATGGATGTTAAAGTGGCTGTTGGTGACATGGTTGTTATGAAGTCACCTGTACGTTATAGCAACAATGTTAAGTTCAGCAGACCCTTCAAAGTGGTTAAAGTGTTTCAGGATGCTGTCAAGTTGCAGGATGGATGGATTTGGAATTGAAAACGTATTGCTTTGATTAAGAAATAATATATGTACATTTTTCTGCTTGTCTTGTTTTTGTGTGTTCTCTCCCTTAGCCTGTAACTGTATGTTATGTTTCTCTGCAACTATGTGTTGTGTTTGTTTGTTTTATGTTTTAGGGGGAAGATGTGTGGTATCTGCTCTGCTCTTCTCTGGGGCTCATCTGTTAGGTCCCTGTGTTCTGCATCTATATTCCACGTTGGAATCTATTATGGGTTGAAGAGAGCAGTTGGGGCTGGAAGCTGTGGATGGAGGTTGGAGTGTTTACTGATCGAATACATTTCACTTTTGTTTGCCTACTTGCTGAAGTCTCGAATTAGAGTCACCTTGGATTATGCGACACTATTCTTGGATGCAGTACATCCAGCTATTATGCATATATAGTTCATGCATCTTTCTATTAATCAATGCATGCACTATTACATGTTTAATAACTCATTCTGCAGATCACAATGCGTACTCACTCTTTACTATATTCAACACTTTTATGGCCTTCAAATCTAACCAAATGCAAATTCAGCTTCAAGAAAGAGACTGAGGCAGTCCTGTGTGTCACGTCTTCACTGCTGAACACTGATACATAGGGATGCCAAGTGCCAGCTGTGATGGGCATGCAGTAGAATTGTAATGGTCAGTTCTGGAACTTGACTAGGGAAGGTTCCAAGTTTGTACAGTTGCACATCGAGAAAAATACCTAGCCACAAAAAAGCAGGGAAGTGTGAGTCCCTGGTGATCTAAAGAGGCCCACGAGGCTTTCAAGTTCCTCTTTCATCTCAACATTCACATGGAGAAAAAAGAATTGTATCCATTGAACGGCCTTAGCACAAGGAAGCGCTGCTCAGATCATCCGTAAAGTAGATGTCCACTGAAAGAACTTTTCCATGACTCACGAGATACTAGGCAGGGATTAGTGAAAAACTTAGCAGAACTGACAAATCTGTTTAGAGTCTACTTGTGGAGAGAAACTGGGGTGAGAAAAAAAAAAAAAAAATCCACTGTACATACCAACACGAGAAACTGGAGGGTTTGGGGTGTTTCGTGGGGCCCGGCGGTTCTACTTGGGGAAAAGGTGGTCTAGTGAGAATGCCACACACTGCCCAAGGTGGGCAGCCCAGGTCATTCTGGGATCACTGGCTGCCTACCTTTTTATTTGTGATCCATACCAGGCGGAAGCAGATCAGTGAATTATCACAAATTCGTGCCACGTTCCTCCAACAGTGGGAGGAGCCATGTAAGCATCGGTGATGCCTTCTCTAAAATGGAGGGTGGAAAAAGTGGATGCAAATGACCAGGGCACATCTTCAATCTGGCCCCTGTCTCCCTTGTCTTTTATCACCTAACAGAGGAAGTTATTAGCGCCACATTCCTTCACGTGACAGCTGAGTTTGAAGATGTCCTTTCGGGTATTAGTCACCATTCTGTTTCTTAGGAAATAGTCTGGGCACTTTCCATGTGAAGTAGGTGATGTCTAGCTCGGTCTAAACTCTACTTTTGCGCTACACCCATGGTTTGGCCAGTTTCTGCCTTCTGCTCACACACACACACACACACACACACACACAGGGGCATATTTACAAGCCCCTATCACCACAGGAAAGTCACTTTTAAAGACATTCCAGTGGCAAAACGGGCTTCGCTTTATTTTCAAGGCAGAGTGGCTTAACACTGCCTTGTAAATAAGGCACCCTTTTGCGCTATACTTAGCGTGAAAGGGGTGGGCAATTGGTGTTGCTGTGGGCGTTCCACCGCAACACCCATTGATTTTGACGCGGCCCTCTATTTACAAGGGTGGCGTAAATAGGAGGCAGCGCCAAAATTTAGACCAGGGAAAACCTGGTCTTAAACAAGCGAACGAGGAGAAATGTTTAATTTCTCCTCGGTTTTGCTGTTTTTCATGTGGGCTGCATTGTGCAGCACACATAGAAACTGCAAAAGGCCAATGATTGTTTATGTACAGGAAGGTCCCCCTTCCTGCACATAAACAATCATTTATAAAAAAGCCGTTTTATAACTTCTATGGGTGCTGCATTAAGCAGCACACATAGAAGTTACAAAACGGCATTTAAACAATCTTCCCCTGAACACAGACACCCTTGCACTATGGTGGAAGTTAGTGCAAGGGTGCCTGCGTAGGCGCTAGGCTGCTAAGATTAGTGCCAGCACAGGGGGAAACGCAGGGCTGCACTAAATTCTTGTAAATATTGTGCAGCCCTGCGTCTCTGGAGTGGCGGAGTGAGGCGTTAAGCCAGGAAGGCTAACGCCTCACTCCGCCACTTCCCTTGTAATATGCCCCACACTGTTAGCACTTTAGAGAAATTCATTGGATGTATATCTCCCATTCTACCAGCAGGTGGCAATAAAAACCCAGCTAAATTGTTAATGGATGGCTTCACTGCAGCCTGGATTCTGGGGGCTGGGATGTTAACATTCAGATGTGACCAACTCAGAGCGTGAGATGATGAAAGGACGGAGAAGTGTTTGTGCAACATAGAAAAGGGTGGTCGAGCGGTTAGGGGTTGGGAGGCGGTGAAGCTATTACAGTTGAAAAATGAAGACACGTGATGACAAATCATAACATATATTTGTAAAGCGCACGTTCATCTCGAAGGGTATCTTGGCGCTGAATAAACAGATGTTTATTGTTACCCAACGGTACTCCTTTTATCAACCTCAGAAGGATAAAAGGCTGAGTGGGCTCGCCGGGATTTGAACCATGGGGTCAAACACAGGCCCCTATAGTGGATGCCTTAGGCCACTAAGCCACCCGACCTAGCATGACCCTCTTCAGCAAGTAGATGCACATTTTCACATTCCTTCTTCACACCACTTGCAATGCGTGTTTTTAGATACTCTTTAATCGCACTTTTATCGCACGTCTGCCTTTTCTATCCACTCTCAAGAACAGGGGCACGAACAAATCGACCACATTAGGGACAGCGCTAAGAAAGTACACAGGCTTCAGAAGGGACTGCGTTTCAATCTCAGGGGCATCTGGACGTGGCTGTGGAGAATTTGCGGTCTTTGGGGAATGACAATATTTGAATATTCATTGCTATCGTTTTCATTGTAGTAGTTTTGCATGTGCTATTAAAATTAACATTGTGCATCATCATATGCACTTATGCAAATAAGGGCCCTGGCAATATCTTTCTGCCTATACTACATTTGAGGATGATGAGGACATAGATAATAAAGGTGTAAGAGCTGTAGTTTGGAGACTATTTGCGACTGAGTCGTAGTGACGAGTTTTGCCTCCGGAAAAAAATGGGAGGGGGTTGAGAAAACATAATTATGCATTCCTGCTGCCTTAAATATACACGCTTCCTTACATGCATTCCTGCTGCCTTAGATATACACGCTTCCTTACATGCATTCCTGCTGCCTTAAATGTACACGCTTCCTTACATGCATTCCTGCTGCCTTAAATGTACACGCTTCCTTACATGCATTCCTGCTGCCTTAAATGTACACGCTTCCTTACATGCATTCCTGCTGCCTTAAATATACACGCCTCCTTACATGCATTCCTGCTGCCTTAAATATACACGCTTCCTTACATGCATTCCTGCTGCCTTAAATATACACGCTTCCTTACATGCATTCCTGCTGCCTTAAATATACACGCTTCCTTACATGCATTCCTGCTGCCTTAGATATACACGCTTCCTCACATGCATTCCTGCTGCCTTAAATGTACACGCTTCCTTACATGCATTCCTGCTGCCTTAAATGTACACGCTTCCTTACATGCATTCCTGCTGCCTTAAATGTACACGCTTCCTTACATGCATTCCTGCTGCCTTAAATATACACGCTTCCTTACATGCATTCCTGCTGCCTTAAATATACACGCTTCCTTACATGCATTCCTGCTGCCTTAAATATACACGCTTCCTTACATGCATTCCTGCTGCCTTAGATATACACGCTTCCTTACATGCATTCCTGCTGCCTTAAATATACACGCTTCCTTACATGCATTCCTGCTGCCTTAAATATACACGCTTCCTTACATGCATTCCTGCTGCCTTAAATATACACGCTTCCTTACATGCATTCCTGCTGCCTTAAATATACACGCTTCCTTACATGCATTCCTGCTGCCTTAAATATACACGTATCCTTACATGCATTCCTGCTGCCTTAGATATACACGCTTCCTTACATGCATTCCTGCTGTCTTAAATATACACGCTCCTTACATGCATTCCTGCTGCCTTAAATGTACACGCTTCCTTACATGCATTCCTGCTGCCTTAGATATACACGCTTCCTTACATGCATTCCTGCTGCCTTAAATATACACGCTTCCTTACATGCATTCCTGCTGCCTTAAATATACACGCTTCCTTACATGCATTCCTGCTGCCTTAAATATACACGCTTCCTTACATGCATTCCTGCTGCCTTAAATATCACACGCTTCCTTACATGCATTCCTGCTGCCTTAGATATACTACGCTTCCTTACATGCATTCCTGCTGCCTTAAATATACACGCTTCCTTACATGCATTCCTGCTGCCTTAAATATACACGTATCCTTACATGCATTCCTGCTGCCTTAGATATACACGCTTCCTTACATGCATTCCTGCTGCCTTAAATATACACGCTTCCTTACATGCATTCCTGCTGCCTTAAATATACACGCTTCCTTACATGCATTCCTGCTGCCTTAGATATACACGCTTCCTTACATGCATTCCTGCTGCCTTAAATATACACGCTTCCTTACATGCATTCCTGCTGCCTTAAATATACACGCTTCCTTACATGCATTCCTGCTGCCTTAGATATACACGCTTCCTTACATGCATTCCTGCTGCCTTAGATATACACGCTTCCTTACATGCATTCCTGCTGCCTTAAATATACACGCTTCCTTACATGCATTCCTGCTGCCTTAAATGTACACGCTTCCTTACATGCATTCCTGCTGCCTTAAATATACACGCTTCCTTACATGCATTCCTGCTGCCTTAGATATACACGCTTCCTTACATGCATTCCTGCTGCCTTAAATGTACACGCTTCCTTACATGCATTCCTGCTGCCTTAAATGTACACGCTTCCTTACATGCATTCCTGCTGCCTTAAATATACACGCTTCCTTACATGCATTCCTGCTGCCTTAGATATACACGCTTCCTTACATGCATTCCTGCTGCCTTAAATATACACGCTTCCTTACATGCATTCCTGCTGCCTTAAATATACACGCTTCCTTACATGCATTCCTGCTGCCTTAAATATACACGCTTCCTTACATGCATTCCTGCTGCCTTAAATATACACGCTTCCTTACATGCATTCCTGCTGCCTTAAATATACACGCTTCCTTACATGCATTCCTGCTGCCTTAAATATACACGCTTCCTTACATCTGTGTTTCAAAATGGACACTAATGTATTACGGAATCAAATTTGAATAACGTTTATGCATTAACCTGAAACGCTTATTAGCCTTACGCGCTTGCTAAGTTTCATGATCCCCGCCGGCCTGGACACCATTTTATTTAAGGCCAAACATCTTTTTTTCCCCTTCACAATTCTTTATTGAGAAACCAGAACAAAACAGTGTAAAAGGAGGGGGGGAGGGTTGACATGATACATCTTTACATTGTCTGCATCTTGCAGTAAATGTAGCCTCACTTTCAATGCATGCCAAACAGAAGTGTGATTTAAGGAGAATAATGCATTCAGCAGTATGCCTATATATCTTTACCTTTGATTCAAGGTCTTCTCACATTCTGTCCATGAGAAGATCCTGCCTCTTGCTCATTAGATAGCATGGTTGAAGTAACAGTTTCTGTCACCTGTTTACGCTCCATAGATTTGTATTACAACATTTTAGCATCCTATGCTTCAACTGGCTTTTTGAGTAAGAGCTCTGGTTGTTTGAAATGACAATGTTTGCTTTACTATGTGATGTGCCTTTTGCTAATTTTGCATTGAACATGTTAGACTTTTAGGTCTCCTGACGTGTTGTATTTTATTTTAACACTTCACATGTATGTACCTTAAATGTAAATATATCTTCAAGGTGCACAGGTGTGGAGTTAAGAATATTAAATCTCTGCTACCGTATATATAGTTACCTTCAGGATATTCTAGTGGTCATTATTTGGATCACAATATTTTGGCAGATTGATATATTTGTCCTCAATATTCTGAAAACCCTCACAGGGTCACTGAAATGTTCTCTGGATGGGTAAAACCAAAGAACAGAATCAGATGTTTCCGGTTCTTCGGCTAGAGTGGACAATGTTGCTCCAAGAAAAGAAGATTCATTAAACCAGGACACTGAGCTTTAACTCAACAGTTCCATCACTTGCCTTTGTGCCCAGTTGTAGGGTTCAATTATGGCAGAATACAAACACAGCAATCAGGAGGAAAACTAAGAGATCTCTTCAGGAGCATATGGAGCGTTAATCACAGGTGCAAAATATTTGTATAAATATACTCATTGTAGACCCAGACAGGTGGAAGTACTTTCATGGTAACACAGTTCGGAAAAACATATTTAAATGAGAGAAAATATCAATGTAATCATAAGAGAGGCAGGTCCGGTGAGTCCCAGTGCTTCCTACAGGTAAGCGTAGTGGGGCGGTGGAGCGGGGGGGAAGTCGACAGATGACGGAATAGAATTTATTTAATTAATTTTCCCTATTTTGTCATCTGTCGACTCCCCCCCTCGCCCCGCCTCCACCCCGCCCCACCGCCCCACCAGGCGTACCTGCAGGAGCCACGACTGCTTCCCATATCAGAGGTATGTCAGCCACTTACCAGACGGATGGCCAATAGATTGCCTTTTCTATGACCCTGTTCTGCTCCAGAGAGATAACATTTTGTGTGGATTATTGAAAATCCTTGCATTGTTCCTGAGCATGACGGAAGAAGCACAGTTTGGAAACAGCAGTGCAATCAATGTAGGACAAAGCGGTGGGAGGTACAATCAACATTGAACACGTTTAGGGAATATGTTTGAAGAGACAGTGAGATAACTATCAAAGTGAAGGGCCAGGGGGTGATATAGCATCAAAGTGTCAGCAACTGCTTTCAGCTTTTCACTTTTGATTTATTAGAAAAACAAAACTTACCAATGTGAGAAGTCACAAAGTAAACACTGTCCCTTTTTAGTAAACAGGCTTGACCGCCACATCTCAAACTAGAAACCGCGCCCTAGTTTATAGAACTAAACAACTCAACAGCACGAAACATGATCACTTAAGACTGATCTTCAGCTCTTACTAAACCACCCAGTAATTCTACGCCAAATGGCGAAAGGTATAAAAAGGACAAGAGTAGGACAAACCAATCAGAGTGACCAAACCCTATGGAAAATGTCAGGCAGTCAAGTAGGACAACCAATACCTTTCCAGAGCTTATGAACGGTCAGTCAGCAGAGCACTCCAGGGGTATGGATGTACAGAGGGACATCCTGCATAACCAGAGCACTTCAGATATATAGTCCTGTCCTGTGTCTTTGCATATAGTCACCAGGAAGGTTAGGGCCACGGCACGTCTGTGAAGTACTAGGTTTAATTTGGCCACCCCACTCCACCCATACAGGATACCAGATCACGGCTCAGCTCTCCTGTAGTCCATTTCACCTGCAGCAGTTCCTGTCTCCTCTGCATGTCCCTAATGAGATCCAGAAAAAACAAGATTATTTGTCGTGAATGCCATCAGTCTCTTTTGAATGACATTCTCAAGACCCCAGGCTTTTTGGAGCATTATGCCTTGTGACTGAGAGCATGCCCTCACTCTTGGATCTGTGACTGAGCGCATGCCCTTACTCTTGGATCTGCGACTGAGAGCATGCCCTCACTCTTGGATCTGTGACTGAGCGCATGCCCTTACTCTTGGATCTGTGACTGAGCGCATGCCCTTACTCTTGGATCTGCGACTGAGAGCATGCCCTCACTCATGGATCTGTGACTGAGCGCATGCCCTCACTCTTGGATCTGCGACTGAGAGCATGCCCTCACTCTTGGATCTGCGACTGAGAGCATGCCCTCACTCTTGGATCTGCGACTGAGAGCATGCCCTCACTCTTGGATCTGCTGGCAGCAATTATGGTAGGGGGTGTCTTTACCTTTGCAACATTAATATCAACGAATGATCCCTCCCTGGACAGTTCAGTCCCGATACAACCTCTTTGGGATCATCACCTTCGTTAAGCTCAGGAAAGCCCAACATATGAAGATAAGTTGCGCTTGGCACGTGCTCTAAGTTCTCTACCTTCATCCCCAGTTGTACAGTGGATGGGGCAGCACACGGCTTGAACTTCACAAGGCGCTCCAGGACTTTACTCGTATTGTGCAGTTATCCATTTCACGTCTGCTGCGAGGCCTCCAGTATCTGACTTTCAATATTCTGGATGTAAATGTGCATAGTCTATACATTGTGTATAATAGCTGGAGTTCCTTTATTGGTGCCAAAAGGAGGGGTACTTTGCAAGAATGTCCACAGTCAGCATCAACATCCTCTCTTCTTGTGGGAAGAACTTACACTTACCTCCTTTAGGTTTGACCTTGTCATCCTTCCCCATCTTCTGTGCACTGAGATCCTCCTGATCAAACAGGCCTGAAGAGCTTGTAGGTGCACTTCTCTGTATCACTACAGTGCAGTCGCATAGCATGTCCAGGACAATCAAGTTCGCCCTGTGCACAGGTCAAGCCTAGAGATCTAACTCAGCCCTGGTGAAAATGTTTCATCCAGAAATGGGGCATAAGCCCTCATCTCATACCATGACCACTTAATACCTTTCACCATCACTCCAT
Organism: Calotriton arnoldi; assembly: GCA_963921515.1. Classification (NCBI taxonomy): domain Eukaryota; kingdom Metazoa; phylum Chordata; class Amphibia; order Caudata; family Salamandridae; genus Calotriton; species Calotriton arnoldi. The sequence continues at coordinate 139,654 of CAWUFW010009318.1, read as the reverse complement.
GTAATCGCCCAGGACCAGAAAAAAGCTAAAGCTGATGTATGTTTTCGATTGGAAATCTTAGTGATTGGTTCATTAACATTTCAGTTGTGAAGAGCAAGGAGAGAACTGCCTGGGGTCCTACTCTTTATGTCAGCTGCGGACGGGCTTCCTTACCAGTCAACTTACAGTGCACTATAGAACAAACTTGCACCAGGGCCGGATCCAGTGGGTTGGGCCAGAAATATAATTTTTCCCCCTTCACCTTCCTCCACACCTCCATAGCAACTGCATTGGTTCTTCCAGAACCCAAAGCAGCCCTGGCAATTCTTTTCAGGCCAGCCCCCATAGCAAGAGCAGTGAGCTTCAATGATCCCCTCAATATCACCCTTCAACAGTGCCTCTCCTCTCTCCATAGCCCCTCTCTCATGTGTATTTCATTTGTTTTATAGGGTCTCTCATACCAGTGTAGGGCGTCGGAGCACTTTACATGATACAGACATAAAGAAAGACAATGAATCATACATGTGTAAATAAGCGTGTAGAAAATGTTACATAAGGTAAAGGGGACTACAAGGTGTAGGATTCACATGTCATCCATATGGTAGCCATTTTTTTTTAAAAGAGTGCTTGGTCTGGAGAAGCACAAACTCAGGATTCAGAACATAACACAGTGGTTAGGGTTGACTTTAATAATAACAATTTAGTTGTACCCAAACAAAGCTCTATAGCAACATCAGGATGATGAAAGACTGAGAACAAAACATAACTTTCTAACCTGTACCATGAAGCTTGCATGCAGGTCTTTGATGGCAGTTCATACCTCACTGTGCTAGATTACGATTGTAACTGATGAACTGCACAGTAACAAAAGAATCTCTGTGACAAAAGCAGTAACCCACTGAGCTATACACATAAAATATTGTTCTTTGATATGCATGGTACACGTTCTTTGCAGCAGGCATATTAACCCTCTGCCCTACCTTAGATGAGTCAAAACTGCCACTAGACAAAACTCCCATTTCTCACCAGCAGGTACATTAATCACCAGAGTTATCTTGACACTTTTATTGTTGCCTGAAAACTGCTGAATATACAAGGAACTCTGCAGTGCTTTTAAAACTGCTGCACTGCTACAAAACCGGCCCCCACTAACAAAACCGGACCCCCACTTTCCAACCTCCCAGGGAAATGCCCAATGCCAGGGCCGCCCACTCTGGCCTTGGGTTCTTCTACTGAGCATTGGAGCCTGTCCAGGAGATATCTTCAATTCCTAGGAGGGTCCCCACATACCAGCCCCCCAGCTGGACACAGCCTTGGTTGGAGCCTTCTTACTTGGGATCACCCAAATACAAACACTCGCGATACTTAGACTTTTCACAGCGCTGTCTGCAGAGAGTATGAAGGAATGAGACCAAAACAATGAGACCCCCTCAGCTACTGGCCAAAGTCATGCAATATTAGCAATACTCTTTAAACTATAGCCATGTCTCAAACAATGTTCTCTTTCAGCCTGCATTCTTTATAGGTCTCTGCCTATGGGTGGTCTACATGATGGAGGACAGAAGGTCAGAGGTCAAACAATAAGTCCACTTTACTGGAATGCGGAAATACTATTGCCCTGAAGGAAAGAATGAAAAGTGGCACCACACAAAGGCGAATATTGTACAAGATTTGCAATTTCAAGCTGGCAGAAATACTTCTGCGTAAAATAAAAGAGAAATTCATAAACGTTTTCCTGAAATGTGCTTGGAGAATGGCAAAGGCTACAGCTTTCTAGGCGTGCTTCTGGAAAGCTTTGGTAATACCCAAACGTCATAATTCAGCACCAAAGAGCCAGTGTAACTCTCTGGGACTTGTGCATACCTATACGTAGTGCAGCTGGTGCAGTGGCACCAGTGCCCAGATGCTGTGAGGAGCCCATTGAACCCCAATAATGGCTGTATTTTACTACCAGTGGCTTGGGAGTGGAGTTTGTTTACAATGGCGTCCATGGCACCCTTGCTAAGGTGTTGCATGGGAGCAAATGTACAGCTTTTATCATCAATCTGCTCTCAGTTTATGGAACCACCACTTTAAAATTGCATAGATTAGTGATTCTAGAAAGGAAATGTCTTGAAGTTGGAGGGCAGGGTCTTCATACAAGAGTCTGAATCCACTCAGGTAGGTGATGAGTTCTTTATTTCACATTAAGCCCTTAGGTTCCAGCAGCAGCAGGAAGGTCCTGTCAAGGCTTCATCCTCCTTTCAACGGTCCCTGTGTCATGGATTCCACTGCAGACCACACACCAACATTCTATTGCATCACTCACTCTCAGCGCTCCAGATACAGCTCAGACACACAGGGAACAGGAACACACAGCATGCTACAAAAGGCTCATTGTAAGTCGAAATAACTTCTTCCATGCCCACACATAATAAGAAACGTTGTATTGTGGTATAGGATATGACCTAATGCTAATGCTTTTATCTATTTTTGGCATCTTATTAGAAAAGACACACAAAGGCTGCTTGGAATGGCTATAAGCACAAGTAAGCAACATAAAAAAAAAGGCAGAGGGAAGTGTCTGTCACGGACAGTCGTCTAGTCTTCCCTAAACAGCTATTGTACAATGACTGATCCAATTCAGGAGCTGACAGGACAGACTGTAGGTGTGGATGCTGGGTGGAGTCTGTGGCATAAGTTTGATGAAGGGGTTCGCCCCGCCGTACTCTCCCAAGGGACATTGACCTATGAGAACATTGAAGTGTGCCACGCATGGATTAATGTGGAACACACCTGCAAATTACCAATGACATCTTGCAGGGATCTGACTGATCCTGAAGAAAGCCAGGTGACCCAAGGGGCGATTAAAAAGCCGGCTGAAACATGTCGACCTATATAGATATTCTCCAGGCACATCTACTTTTTTTTAATGTAATCCTAAGGCCCTAGAGATTAAAAATTGTTGGAGGGACGTGGATGCTATTTTAATAGAAAGTAGGATCTCAAGAATACTTAAGATCAAAGAGCTCCCCTTAACAAAATAATAATTTAAAAAAACGTACCTACTGCTCCGCTCCCGCTGCCAGCCACCTCGTTGCTCCTCTCGTCCAGCCTGGAAGTGGATGTGCCTCAAAGCTCAGGCTCCCCACCCAATCCAGACACTACTCTCTTGCTATGAGAGCAGCACCAGGATTGGTCTGAGCGGCCTCGTTTGCCACTCAGACAGCGCCTGGAAGAATGTGACTTTTCTCCAGCCAGGCTGTGCAACACAGCTGGGTTGTGAAACATAACTGCACATGTCTGTTTGGCTGGCGTAAGATGGCCGGGCAAACTGACATACTCACTTATAAGTGCACACTTCTCCTCCTCATTGCCATGCGCCGCCCCGCCCTATGCTCATTGTGCGGTTCAGACAGCGATAAATAAAACGATAATAGCATTGTGTTGTTATCATTTTATTTATCATCTACTGGCTTCGGGCAGTGGGGCTACGCTCCTCCGCCATTAAAGAGGAGCCACCCCTGCTCATACACCCAGAGTGCCCATAGTGTCTGCTCGTACACCCATAGCACCCTTAGTGTCTGCTCATATACCCTGAGTGCTCATGGTGTCTGCTCGAACACTCATAGTGCCCGTTCTGTCTGCTCATAAACCCATAGTGCCCATAGTGTCTGCTCACACACCCTCTACCATTTTAAAGCGATTTACAAGTAAACAACAGCATAGCATATAGCCATGTTGCATCTTTGCAAATGTACCACACCAATAAATCAGCACTTTAATCATTTTCAAGTATAGCAGACTTAGACATGGCCTTGTTTTCACAAAACACTGTTAGCTTTCTTATGGCTTTGGGCAGCATGTAGGTAGAGTGCGACATGATGCAATGCAACAGCCATAATGTCAACTATTCACCCCATTCAACCCTGCCCTTACCAATCACAGCACCTGCACTATCTCTATATGCAGGTGAGCACACAAACTCTTGTGCTAATATATAACTTCTAGTAGCCAATTAATTTGTGAACAAATATTGGCGAGCACGTGAAGGAGTAATGGTCGTCTATTGATCTAGGTCAGTGCCAACCCCACAGGAAGTGATGTAGAAGTAAGTAGGGTTGCCCCGTGGAAAATGTAGCCCCATTAGCTAGTGAGTCCTCCTCAACTACAAACCCGAAGTTGGTGCTCCTGGCTTCCATCCTCAGAACACCGCTGGACTCCAAAAGAACAGAAGAAAGACAGCACCTTCTGAAACTGTGGATCTCAGAAGGAAAGCCTGCACCAAGGAAGACTGCACCGACTGAGACAAGACAAGACTTCCATTAAACCTGTGGAGAGAATAAAATAAAAAAATAAAACCTGTGGTGAGAACCCCCAAGGGCTGGACCTGCTCCTACCCATGCTAAGGACCAGTGAGTGGAGTCCAAGGGATAGTTGGCTAGCCTCCTGTTATGCTTCACGAGCACAACAGCTAAAGAAGCATGCACCAGCAAAGTGCCCAGTTGACCAGTACACCCTGGGTTTGCCCTGGACTCTGCTGGTGTAGCCGAGATATCGAGTTCAAGTCCCCAATAGGTCCCTGTCAGGTCCTGGACCCTTGGTTAGCGCTGGAGTGGACTCTTTCTCGCCACAAGTCTGCAGCTTATGTTCCAAAGCCTAAGATAACAGTTTCTGGGCCCAGAGTCCGAAGCTGATAGAGTACCCCTACTTGCTGGTTTGTAGGGATCCTCGAACACCACTGAAAACCCATGGTTTTCACCAGAACCCTGGACTTCACCTATCAGTCGACATCGAAACCAAGGCTGGACTCTAGCTGCAAAGGACCCCGCCGACCTCACCATCATCAAGAAAAAAAACGGCAAAGTTTCTAAGTGCAAAGATAAAATCTTGACCGGGACCAACTCAGAGCCGCATCTAACTCTGGCTTCTATTATGGTCGGCCTGAAACTTTGTCTTTGTGTCGGACCCTCACGTTCGAGGCTCATAGACTACCACTAGGAGTGAATAGCAGTGATTTATGAAAAGGTTGCAGAAATTGTAACTATGGTTCCCTTCATCTGATTTTTGCCATTTTGGTGTCTTATTAAAGATACAAATATATACTATTTTTATAAATTGGAGTGGGATTTTATTGTGTTGTGTTTCTTACTTATTGACTGTTTTAGTACTGAAAAATGCTTTATACGTGTTTTCCTTTGAGCTAAGGCTGACTGGTCTGTGCCACAGCTACCCAGGACTGAGCTAAGGTTTGACGATAAAGAAACCTAACTAGACTTGATATGGATTTGTGACACTATTGCTTGGTGAGGTCTCAGAACCGCCCCATCCAATAATCCACTTTTCACACAGTATATTTTTGAACTTTGAAACAGGCCATCCAATGACGGGCTCATATCAATTTGTTGATCCAGGCTGTACAAATCCTACTGATCTGTCTGTATAGACTAGGCCTTACCACAGCATTACATTTCATTGATCTTATTGCACAAAATGCAGCGATACAAAAATGCCTATTTCACAGTGAATCATGAAATATGGCAAATATTTTATAGTTCCATGTGAAACACTGGTTTTCATCATCATAGTGACAGCTCCCAAACCACTATGCAGTGCGTTACCATTGTCTGGGTTACCGGTGTTATGCTGCACGAGGGACTAACGTATGCAGCAAGACTTTCTTAACTATGTGGCAAAAATGCAAAATGATGCAGCACATTCTCTGGCAGTATTATTTTCATTCATTTTTAGCTAGAAACAACATTTTTTTGTGAAATCAGCAAATTTTGCAAACTATGCAGCAAATTATATGGCAAATGCAGTGCATCCATAATTATGTGGTAACCCCAGCAGCCTTGGAATCACATAAATCCTGAGGCTCCTCACCATTCTCTTGTGACCAGCCTATCAGAACCTCTGGGTCAATGGCTCTACTTTTGTTATGCAGACTAAAATGGATGGCAAAAGGAAAAAGCTTCCTCGTTCAATGAAAGGCCTATAGTTTTTAAATTTGAATCGGTGAATGATCCTCCAACCTGCCTGCAGACCATCTGCGGACTAAAACACCCAAGATATATAATAGTGTTAACTATTTTAAGCCCACCAGATGCCTTTCATAAACACTTTCTTTCCTCAAAAACTATACTTAGGATTTATGCCAACCTAACAAAAGAACAATTTGTGCGTAAAGTTCTATGTTCATGCTGGTTTGAAGTTAACCCCATCAGGGGTCCTGGCTGTGGGAGTGATCAAAATTTCCTATGGAAGGTGCAATCAGGAAACACATGTTTTTGAAACACTTTAGTAATTTTTCTCTGCCACAGATGTGCATGGAATTTGTTATACTGGACCTGTGCTGACTAAGCTAAGTAAGTGCCAAATGTGGTGCAGTTTTGTCCATGTGAGCCAAAGTTATAGACAAATAAAAATGATTTTTAAAGGGAAAGTGCATCTCAACCATAACTATGCTGGCAATGTACAGTTATGATTAGGACAGAGTTTCCATTGCTAAGCCATTTTACATTTTATTAATAACTTTGGTGCTGTTTGATGAAGCTCCTCGAATAATAAGTTGATCTAATTTAGGTTTCATGCAGACCCATCAAGGGGGGAAGGGGGTCAAAAAACTAACTTTCCACATTTCATCTCATATGATTTTTGCTGTCCTCTGCAGAAAAAAAAACAACAGAACAGAATTACACCAATCTTGGCATAAAATAAGAACTTTGCACAAGCAAGCATCTTTGCTTGGCTTGGTGTAAATCAGTTTAGTAGTATTCCAGAAATAAGGGGGTCATTCCGATGTTGGTCAGAAACCAGGACTGCCGACAAGGTGTCGGTGATCCCACTGCCAGTATAACAATGTGACCACCTTCATGGTCGCAAAGTGTATATTTTCTATTGCAGCTTGTGTTGCGCGCTGCAGCACAACCCGCAATAGAAAACATATACTTTTAAAACATCCCTGCACTGTGTGGCAGGCACCATGCTGTGCAATGGTGCAGAGATGTATAGGGGGACCATAGGTGCCCCCCGGGGCTGATAGCGGAGGGCCAGAGGGGAAGGGAGCCGGGCTAGGAGCCCCCAAAGTCACTTTCCACTTGCCTTTTCATGGAGGAGGAACCGCAATGAAAGGACAGGTGCATAGGGACATTATATTCCCTACAGCGGTGCCTGAGCAGGCACCGCCCCTATTGTAGGGATTACTGTCCGTCCAACAGTCCAACAGGCTCAAGGACCCCATCGGAAACCGTCTGACGGTCCCTCCTCCTGCTGCCTCTGATCGCACGCATTGTAATGCAGCGGTCGGACCACAGCACTAGATGTCAGTCAGACCACAACCGACAAGCCGTCAGTTGGGGTCCGACCGACATCGGAATGACCCCCTTAGTGTTTGACATGGGTTGGGTGGGCCTGCAAGGGCTAAAAGGTTTGGGATACAGGGACCATTAGCACATGGATGGTTCCCGAAACCTGGTTTGCAGACTGTCAGTGAACTCAAATCAAAAAAATTATTACATCTACGTGGATGATGGCGCTTTCTTCTCGGCCATCCATTGCGATCTGCCAACATGAAGCTGGGTCTGCACACTTAAAAGCTTTGAATGGCGTGCGTAAGCAAAGACAAATTTGCTGCAGTCACCCTTACCTGGTCCTGAAAAAAAATGAAGAAGTCATAAATGAATAGGGGGGCATCCTTTGCTCCATTGGCTCAGATGGGAACCCAAAGGTACTGCCCGAAGGTTAAATAAAAAAAATGTTAAAAGTAAATTTTCCTGCAGTGTTGTAGTATCACCCTGCCTTGCAGATCACAAACTCGGTGGACCATTGTTGGGATCCTTCTTGGATTTGAGGACATGAGACCAAGTCTGTGAACCCCAGAGATCCCTACAATGGTCTAAAAGTCTTTAAGGGGTCCCAAACCCCTGTTGGGGTTCACAAACCGTTAAAAATAAATTATGATAAAAAGATTGCAATGTTAAAAAATAAAATATAACGGGACCGTCCCACTTGGCTACTTGAAGGCCATGTGCACTAAAGGTTGTGAGACGCAGCAGGTTGGTCACAGGGCTTAGCTGAAGGTGAGGTCATGTGGCAAAATCCCTTTGCCCAAGGCCAAAAGCTGGGTGCATTGGAGTCTGGAAACCGAAAGGTTAAGTCCTGCAACCAAGTCTCTCTGCACATGACCACAGATGACCAGATGCAGAGTCTGACCATAACTGTCTGCCCATGCGGGCTGGGTGGAAGGCAGGTCCCTGGGTAAATAGCAACACCAATAGGCTACGACACCTAAAGGCGCAACACCATTAAATCACTACACACACTCAAACGAACGAATATCACATTCATAATGATCCCATTCTTAGGGCCCGATTCTGATGCGGGTTGGAAAAGCTTCCTGACCGAGGGCCTGATTCTGATGCGGTTAGGAAGGCCTCCTAATGGCATTTGCTCCTTCCAAATCGGATCGGGAACGTGTCTTCCCGACCGAGGGCCCAATTCTGATGCGGTTAGGAACAAATGTTCCCATTGAAGTCAATGGGAGTTCAACCAAATCGTATCTGGAAGCATCCGGATGCATCCTACTCCGCCGGTCGGACTTTCCCGATCCGAGTGGGTCGGACACCATTTCCCAACCGATTTGGTCGGGAAGCTTTTCCAACCCGCATCAGAATCGGCCCCTTAGTGTTAATGAACTCAGGACATGGAAGGTTATTTATGGCATTTGTTATTGCATCTTGAGGGGTTGTTTGGCTTTTGTCAGTTATAGATTGTGAAGCTAACCATAACTGGTGAATTTTAGTGGTTTTTAGGTTTTGTTTTGTAACCTTAACTTCTCTTTAACTCTGATTTTTAAGTTAGCTTAGATATAGTTCAGCGCACTTTTGATTTTCCTATACCTATAGTCCCCAGGGACGGATCTCTGGCATCGCCTATGAATGCAGTTAAGGTCTGCCATGCCAATTTTCAAGCAATTCCAAAAAGTTAAAGGGGGTTCAAAAAAGATGTGCTTTACCATTACAGGACCCTAGATGAAGGGACTTATATCAAACCTGGAATAAAAGTAGAACTTTAGTCAGAAAGCATGTTATTTTTGGTTTGGTAATAAAATCGTGACTGCATAATCTGCATGTGTGATTTGATACATTTTTGTGTCACCCTGCAGTGCATAGTGAAGTCGGAAATGTGGAGTATTTATGCAGAACAATCTCTGACTATAATCCTGTTTTACTATCAGTGGGGTGGAATAGAGAATGGGCACGAGTACCAGACTGGTATTTGCGTGTGGAGGCATTTTTACCACTCCCGTGATGGGATTGAAAAGGCAGTGGTAAATTATTTTAAGAAAAATGAGGCTACTACTGTGTCCACTCTGACAGAGTGGGATGCGCTTAAGGTTGTTATACCTGGGTGCTATATAGTGGAGATAGTGGGGGTTAGAAGTACCCTTGTGAGAGAGTTTGATAAACATGAGAACGAGCTGCGAGAGCTAGAGTTGGTGAGGCCAGGTTAACCAGAGAGGAAACTGCAGCTTTTGGATGCCAGGGAGCAGGTAGCAGTAGATATAGAGAAATTGCGTAGTTTTGTTTATAGAGAGTATATGTAAAGGATGCATGCAGAATGTGACAAGGCGGGTACTTTGTTGGCCTGGCTGACAAACCCTAAGAGTAGGGGTGCACAGATACTGGAACTAGATTCTGAGGAGGGTACATACTTCTATACACAGGAAACCATCAATAGAAGATTTATTAAGTTCTATGCAGGTTTATATGCTATGCCTTTGGAGCTTTCACCATGTTTTATTAATGAGTTTTTAGAACCAGTAGAATTGCCTAAGATTACAGTGGAGGAGAAAAAAGACCTGGGTGAGGAGGTAACAATTCAAGAAGTGAAGGCTGCCAGAAAGCATATGGCAAGAGGGAAAGTCCTTGGAATGGATGGGTTCCCTGTGGAATTTTATTTGACATATATGGAAAAAATGGCACCAAGACTAGTTAATCTTTACTTGGCAGCATGTAAGGTGGAGCGATTGCCCCACACAACTGCAGAAGCAATTGTGATCCCATTGTTAAAGCCAGGAAGAGCCTCTGAGGATGTATGGATTTATCGCACATTTTATATGCTCAATCTGGATTGCAAGGTCTTGAGTAGAGTATTGGCAATGCGCCTATCTACATTAATGTCTACGTTAATACATACAGACAAGTCTGGGTTCATTCTGGGATGGAATACGGCTCATAATATTAGGAGGGTACTGGCGATCATGGAATCTTAAAAAGGGGTGATTGCAGCAATTGACATTGAAAAGGCATTTGATAGTTTACATTGGGATTTCCTTTATGAAGTGCTCAACAAAATGGGATAGGGAAACCAATTTATTGCATGGGTTAGGCTTCTGTATGCGGCACCTACTGCTCGTGTCAAAACGGGTAGGCAAATTTCTGAAAAATATGCAGTGGGAAGAGGGGCTCGACAAGGGTGCCCGCTCTTGCCATTATTATTTGCACTTGCCATGGAGCCAGTTGGTAGTTGGATGAGGTTAGGAGGGGGTGATAGGGGTCTGGAGGTGCGGGTGTGCAACATTATTCAACATTATATGCCGATGATATGTTGTTATTTCTCAAAGATGCTAATGTTGGTTTGTGCATGCCATGAACCTCTTAGATCGGTTTGGGCAAACCTCAAGGTTATGCATCCACTGTAATAAATCATATTTGTTCACATTACAGAAGAATGTGCCGCAGCCTGTGTACCTGAGGGAGCTTAATTGGGAGGGAACGTGTCTGAAATATCTGGGGATAAGAGTATACCATTATACCATGCTTCCATTGGTGGAGCGATTAGAAGTTTACAGAAAAGGGTAGATTTTGGCAAACACTGCCGCTTTCTGTTTCCGGACAAATAGCAGTAGCAAAAACGGTGGCTTTGCCTTGAATACTTTACATCTTCATAACATTGCCCATGGTGATGCCATGGAGAGTATTTAGGGAAATGGATTCTATGTTGGTTTCTCTTATATGGGGAACAGTTAGGCGAAGAGTGGCATTGGCAAAGTTGCAACGGCACACTAGTCAGGGAGGACTAGCTGTCCCAGATATGGAAAGCTATTACCTAGCAGCACAGTTGTAATGGTTTACACAATGGATTCATTCACAAAGATTTCCAGGGGAGGTGAATTTGGAGAGAAAACGAGATTTGAGTGTGTTGTATAGAATACTCATGGCCCCTGTCATAGGACCAGTGCGGGGAATGCCCACTACGTGGAAGGTTATGCGGCACTGTTGGCATTGTGCACTTCAACAAACTCATACTCAGACCCCCTATGCCCCGGGCATTCCGTTGAGAAGTTCGGAATAAATCATTCCAGGGGGAAGATTGTGGGGCTTAGTGGAGTGGGCAAACCATGGGTGCATGCGTTAGGCGATTTGTTTATTGACAGGGTGATATTTTCATTTGAGGAATTTTCAGCCACTTTTAAGATCCTCTGAGGGCCATTTTTGTTGCATCGAGCGATGATCGCTAGATTGCACAACCATTGGGGTATGGGTTTAGTAGAGCTACAAGTACAAAGTGCTTGAAAAATATTTCGTACCACGATGGGTCGTATGAAGGCGGTGACATGCCTTTATCAGGAAATAAGAAGTGATATGATAATGCCTCTTATTGGTCTAAGAGAAAAGTGGGAGGAGGAGTTGGCATATCCAATACCAGAGTTGGGATGGTCTAAAATTCTTGGAAATTCATACATTGTATCGAGAAATGTGAGATTTAAAATGATACATTTTTTCTACTTGCATACTAACTCTGGGAAAAATAGCTCAAATTTACTAGACAAATGTGGCATGCCCGAGATGTGGTGAACAGGGTGCAGAAATGTTGCACATGGTATGGTCATGTGCATTATTAGTGGAATACCGGATGGAAGTAATATTCAGTGTAAATGAGGCAACCAAGAGATCAACTGAGTGTACTCCTATGGTCTGTCTGCTGCAGGGATTTCCAAGAACTATAAAGTGTAAACATACTACAGGATTTATGGATTTAGCTTTGGTACTTGCAGGACATGAAATAACTATGAACTGGAAGGCACCCTGGGCCCCTAGGGTAGCAAAATGGAAAGTGGAGTTGGTTCATTGGGCGGGTTATGAGAGTGCAGTATTGTGCAGTGATATGAGGAAAGGAAGAGGATCAATTGAAAAAGTTTGTGCATGGGATCATTCATTAGATTCCCCTAAAGTTTTAGAAAAAAATGATGTTCTGGGGAAGAAAATGGGTAAAAATGTAATTTGCAAAATAAATATGTGTTGTATACATACTGTAATGGGGACTGGACTTGAGGGAGGGTGGTGGTAATGGGGGTAAGTTTTTTAATATTGTTATGCATGTCTTATTATAAATGCTAATAAACATTTCTTTACAAAAAAAAGTGTAAAAGGTGTGCATTGATTGGGCAACATATTTGGTCGCTAGCATACGGAGGTGCAAAATCGCTGTGGATGCAACATCAGCACAGCATTTAAGTGTAAAATTCCTTAGGTGAAAAAGCAGTGTAAAGTAACCAGCACCATGGTCTCCATAGAGATACTAGAATGGACACTAGCAGAGGAAAAACATATCAAATTAACCAGAACGGGATGACAAAGTACAGGATGAGCTACAAACATAAGGTGAACTTCTAGATCAATTTATCGAGGGTGGGGACCCAGATGTGGGATTATCTATGGAAGGGTAACCCCTGATGTGAAAGTGAATGCTGACGTTCAGCAGCCATGTGATGCTCTCACCCCTACCCCCAACCTCTACCCCTTCATCAAGTAACAGTTGTGTCCTTCAAGATCCTACTACGGACTGGGGGCCATATTAATGACCTTAGTGGCACAGGGCAGCGCAGCAAGTCACCTTGCTGTGCTGCTCTGCATCGCAGGAAGAGGGCAGGAATGCTCCGTATTTATCCAATAAGGGCACATTCCTGTCCTGTTCCCTTGCGCTGGCACCGTTTTGGCAGCCTAGTGCCAATACAGGCACCCTTGCACCATGGTGTAAGGGTGCCTGTGTAGCATGTAGGATTGTTTTTGTGCAGGAAGAGTGGCGTTTTCCTCTTTCTATGTGTGCTGCAGGATGCAGCACACATAGAAAGAGGAACAAGCATTTGCAATGCAATAGGTCTTGCATTTTTGCGAGTTAGACCTATTGGCCTTGTAAATGACGATGTCTTTTACTTATCTGTTTTGCTTTGGAGTTAAGTGAATGTATGAATAAAGACGCAGCTGTAGCACCGTCTAGAGGATTAAGAATGAGGAATTACCACTGGGAACAGAGACACAGCTGCAGCACTGCCTAGAGGACTTAGATTGGGGGAGTTACTGACGGCACCAGAGAAGCAGCTGCAGCACTGTCTGGAGGACTAAAATTGAGGAATTCCCACTGGGAGCAGAGACGCAGCTGCAGCACTGTCTGGAGGATTTAGAATGGAGGAATAACCAATGAGACCAGAGAAACAGTAAGTAGCACAGTTTGGAGGACTTAGAATGAGGAATTACAACTGGGAAGAGAGAGACAGCTGCAGCACTGCGTAGAAGACTTAGAATGGGGGAGTTACTGACGGGATGAGAAAGGCAACTAGAAGCACTGTCTAGCAGAGTGAGAATGAGAAATTACCAACACGACCAGAGAAGCAGCTAGAGGTGCTGCGTAGAGGACTAAGACTGAGGAATTACCACTGGGACCAGAGAAGCAGATGCAGCACTGTCTAGGGGACTACGACTGAGGAATTACCACTGGGACCAGAGAAGCAGATGCAGCACTGTCTAGGGGACTACGACTGAGGAATTACCACTGGGACCAGAGAAGCAGATGCAGCACTGTCTAGGGGACTACGACTGAGGAATTACCACTGGGACCAGAGAAGCATCTGCAGCACTGTCTAGGGGACTACGACTGAGGAATTACCACTGGGACCAGAGAAGCAGATGCAGCACTGTCTAGGGGACTAAGAATGAGGAATTACCACTGGGACCAGAGAAGCATCTGCAGCACTGTCTAGGGGACTACGACTGAGGAATTACCACTGGGACCAGAGAAGCAGATGCAGCACTGTCTAGGGGACTACGACTGAGGAATTACCACTGGGACCAGAGAAGCAGATGCAGCACTGTCTAGGGGACTAAGAATGAGGAATTACCACTGGGACCAGAGAAGCATCTGCAGCACTGTCTAGGGGACTACGACTGAGGAATTACCACTGGGACCAGAGAAGCATCTGCAGCACTGTCTAGGGGACTACGACTGAGGAATTACCACTGGGACCAGAGAAGCAGATGCAGCACTGTCTAGGGGACTAAGAATGAGGAATTACCACTGGGACCAGAGAAGCAGATGCAGCACTGTCTAGGGGACTACGACTGAGGAATTACCACTGGGACCAGAGAAGCAGATGCAGCACTGTCTAGGGGACTACGACTGAGGAATTACCACTGGGACCAGAGAAGCAGATGCAGCACTGTCTAGGGGACTACGACTGAGGAATTACCACTGGGACCAGAGAAGCATCTGCAGCACTGTCTAGGGGACTACGACTGAGGAATTACCACTGGGACCAGAGAAGCAGATGCAGCACTGTCTAGGGGACTACAACTGAGGAATTACCACTGGGACCAGAGAAGCAGATGCAGCACTGTCTAGGGGACTAAGAATGAGGAATTACCACTGGGACCAGAGAAGCATCTGCAGCACTGTCTAGGGGACTACGACTGAGGAATTACCACTGGGACCAGAGAAGCATCTGCAGCACTGTCTAGGGGACTACGACTGAGGAATTACCACTGGGACCAGAGAAGCAGATGCAGCACTGTCTAGGGGACTACGACTGAGGTATTACCACTGGGACCAGAGAAGCAGATGCAGCACTGTCTAGGGGACTACGACTGAGGAATTACCACTGGGACCAGAGAAGCAGATGCAGCACTGTCTAGGGGACTACGACTGAGGAATTACCACTGGGACCAGAGAAGCATCTGCAGCACTGTCTAGGGGACTACGACTGAGGAATTACCACTGGGACCAGAGAAGCAGATGCAGCACTGTCTAGGGGACTAAGAATGAGGAATTACCACTGGGACCAGAGAAGCATCTGCAGCACTGTCTAGGGGACTACGACTGAGGAATTACCACTGGGACCAGAGAAGCATCTGCAGCACTGTCTAGGGGACTACGACTGAGGAATTACCACTGGGACCAGAGAAGCAGATGCAGCACTGTCTAGGGGACTAAGAATGAGGAATTACCACTGGGACCAGAGAAGCATCTGCAGCACTGTCTAGGGGACTACGACTGAGGAATTACCACTGGGACCAGAGAAGCAGATGCAGCACTGTCTAGGGGACTACAACTGAGGAAATACCACTGGTACCAGAGAAGCAGATGCAGCACTGTCTAGGGGACTAAGAATGAGGAATTACCACTGGGACCAGAGAAGCTTCTGCAGCACTGTCTAGGGGACTACGACTGAGGAATTACCACTGGGACCAGAGAAGCAGATGCAGCACTGTCTAGGGGACTACGACTGAGGAATTACCACTGGGACCAGAGAAGCAGATGCAGCACTGTCTAGGGGACTACGACTGAGGAATTACCACTGGGACCAGAGAAGCATCTGCAGCACTGTCTAGGGGACTACGACTGAGGAATTACCACTGGGACCAGAGAAGCAGATGCAGCACTGTCTAGGGGACTACGACTGAGGAATTACCACTGGGACCAGAGAAGCAGATGCAGCACTGTCTAGGGGACTAAGAATGAGGAATTACCACTGGGACCAGAGAAGCAGATGCAGCACTGTCTAGGGGACTAAGAATGAGGAATTACCACTGGGACCAGAGAAGCATCTGCAGCACTGTCTAGGGGACTACGACTGAGGAATTACCACTGGGACCAGAGAAGCAGATGCAGCACTGTCTAGGGGACTAAGAATGAGGAATTACCACTGGGACCAGAGAAGCAGATGCAGCACTGTCTAGGGGACTAAGAATGAGGAATTACCACTGGGACCAGAGAAACATCTGCAGCACTGTCTAGGGGACTACGACTGAGGAATTACCACTGGGACCAGAGAAGCAGATGCAGCACTGTCTAGGGGACTAAGAATGAGGAATTACCACTGGGACCAGAGAAGCAGATGCAGCACTGTCTAGGGGACTACGACTGAGGAATTACCACTGGGACCAGAGAAGCATCTGCAGCACTGTCTAGGGGA
This sequence comes from Calotriton arnoldi, assembly GCA_963921515.1. Classification (NCBI taxonomy): domain Eukaryota; kingdom Metazoa; phylum Chordata; class Amphibia; order Caudata; family Salamandridae; genus Calotriton; species Calotriton arnoldi. The sequence goes on along the minus strand of CAWUFW010009318.1, from coordinate 123,444 downwards.
CTACGACTGAGGAATTACCACTGGGACCAGAGAAGCAGATGCAGCACTGTCTAGGGGACTACGACTGAGGAATTACCACTGGGACCAGAGAAGCTGATGCAGCACTGTCTAGGGGACTACGACTGAGGAATTACCACTGGGACCAGAGAAGCATCTGCAGCACTGTCTAGGGGACTACGACTGAGGAATTACCACTGGGACCTGAGAAGCAGATGCAGCACTGTCTAGGGGACTAAGAATGAGGAATTACCACTGGGACCAGAGAAGCATCTGCAGCACTGTCTAGGGGACTACGACTGAGGAATTACCACTGGGACCAGAGAAGCAGATGCAGCACTGTCTAGGGGACTACGACTGAGGAATTACCACTGGGACCAGAGAAGCATCTGCAGCACTGTCTAGGGGACTACGACTGAGGAATTACCACTGGGACCAGAGAAGCAGATGCAGCACTGTCTAGGGGACTACGACTGAGGAATTACCACTGGGACCAGAGAAGCAGATGCAGCACTGTCTAGGGGACTAAGAATGAGGAATTACCACTGGGACCAGAGAAGCATCTGCAGCACTGTCTAGGGGACTACGACTGAGAAATTACCACTGGGACCAGAGAAGCAGATGCAGCACTGTCTAGGGGACTACGACTGAGGAATTACCACTGGGACCAGAGAAGCAGATGCAGCACTGTCTAGGGGACTACGACTGAGGAATTACCACTGGGACCAGAGAAGCATCTGCAGCACTGTCTAGGGGACTACGACTGAGGAATTACCACTGGGACCAGAGAAGCAGATGCAGCACTGTCTAGGGGACTAAGAAAGAGGAATTACCACTGGGACCAGAGAAGCATCTGCAGCACTGTCTAGGGGACTATGACTGAGGAATTACCACTGGGACCAGAGAAGCAGATGCAGCACTGTCTAGGGGACTACAACTGAGGAATTACCACTGGGACCAGAGAAGCAGATGCAGCACTGTCTAGGGGACTAAGAATGAGGAATTGCCACTGGGACCAGAGAAGCATCTGCAGCACTGTCTAGGGGACTACGACTGAGGAATTACCACTGGGACCAGAGAAGCATCTGCAGCACTGTCTAGGGGACTACGACTGAGGAATTACCACTGGGACCAGAGAAGCAGATGCAGCACTGTCTAGGGGACTACGACTGAGGAATTACCACTGGGACCAGAGAAGCAGATGCAGCACTGTCTAGGGGACTACGACTGAGGAATTACCACTGGGACCAGAGAAGCAGATGCAGCACTGTCTAGGGGACTACGACTGAGGAATTACCACTGGGACCAGAGAAGCATCTGCAGCACTGTCTAGGGGACTACGACTGAGGAATTACCACTGGGACCAGAGAAGCAGATGCAGCACTGTCTAGGGGACTAAGAATGAGGAATTACCACTGGGACCAGAGAAGCATCTGCAGCACTGTCTAGGGGACTACGACTGAGGAATTACCACTGGGACCAGAGAAGCAGATGCAGCACTGTCTAGGGGACTACGACTGAGGAATTACCACTGGGACCAGAGAAGCAGATGCAGCACTGTCTAGGGGACTACGACTGAGGAATTACCACTGGGACCAGAGAAGCATCTGCAGCACTGTCTAGGGGACTACGACTGAGGAATTTCCACTGGGACCAGAGAAGCATCTGCAGCACTGTCTAGGGGACTACGACTGAGGAATTACCACTGGGACCAGAGAAGCAGATGCAGCACTGTCTAGGGGACTAAGAATGAGGAATTACCACTGGGACCAGAGAAGCATCTGCAGCACTGTCTAGGGGACTACGACTGAGGAATTACCACTGGGACCAGAGAAGCAGATGCAGCACTGTCTAGGGGACTACAACTGAGGAATTACCACTGGGACCAGAGAAGCAGATGCAGCACTGTCTAGGGGACTAAGAATGAGGAATTACCACTGGGACCAGAGAAGCATCTGCAGCACTGTCTAGGGGACTACGACTGAGGAATTACCACTGGAACCAGAGAAGCATCTGCAGCACTGTCTTGGGGACTACGACTGAGGAATTACCACTGGGACCAGAGAAGCAGATGCAGCACTGTCTAGGGGACTACGACTGAGGAATTACCACTGGGACCAGAGAAGCAGATGCAGCACTGTCTAGGGGACTACGACTGAGGAATTACCACTGGGACCAGAGAAGCAGATGCAGCACTGTCTAGGGGACTACGACTGAGGAATTACCACTGGGACCAGAGAAGCATCTGCAGCACTGTCTAGGGGACTACGACTGAGGAATTACCACTGGGACCAGAGAAGCAGATGCAGCACTGTCTAGGGGACTAAGAATGAGGAATTACCACTGGGACCAGAGAAGCATCTGCAGCACTGTCTAGGGGACTACGACTGAAGAATTACCCCTGGGACCAGAGAAGCAGATGCAGCACTGTCTAGGGGACTAAGAATGAGGAATTACCACTGGGACCAGAGAAGCAGATGCAGCACTGTCTAGGGGACTAAGAATGAGGAATTACCACTGGGACCAGAGAAGCATCTGCAGCACTGTCTAGGGGACTACGACTGAGGAATTACCACTGGGACCAGAGAAGCAGATGCAGCACTGTCTAGGGGTCTAAGAATGAGGAATTACCACTGGGACCAGAGAAGCAGATGCAGCACTGTCTAGGGGACTACGACTGAGGAATTACCACTGGGACCAGAGAAGCATCTGCAGCACTGTCTAGGGGACTACGACTGAGGAATTGCCACTGGGACCAGAGAAGCAGATGCAGCACTGTCTAGGGGACTACGACTGAGGAATTACCACTGGGACCAGAGAAGCAGCTGCAGCACTGTCTAGAGGACTACAACTGAGGAATTACCACTGGGACCAGAGAAGCATTTGCAGCACTGTCTAGGGGACTACAACTGAGGAATTACCACTGGGACCAGAGAAGCAGATGCAGCACTGTCTAGGGGACTACAACTGAGGAATTACCACTGGGACCAGAGAAGCAGATGCAGCACTGTCTAGGGGACTACGACTGAGGAATTACCACTGGGACCAGAGAAGCAGATGCAGCACTGTCTAGGGGACTACGACTGAGGAATTACCACTGGGACCAGAGAAGCAGCTGCAGCACTGTCTAGAGGACCAAGTATACGGAATTACTACTGGGAACAATTCATTTGGAAGCAAAAGAAGCACATGACACCAGTAAACCAATGTTCTGCCCAGAAGCCTTGGAAACCACAACCCTTTAGACAGCTAGTACCATTTGGCCTGGCATAGCACACATCTATATATATAAAGAGAACTAAAACATATGATGGAAAACCTTGAGCTACCGCTGTGCTAAGCGTCCACAGGATACCGAAGTCATGTGTCAAACGACCAAATATACAGAACCGACTTGAAAATGAAATTATATTTTGTATGATTATAAGTAAAACTTGTCAACTAGTAGCGAGGATGCAAAAGACACACAATTGATGGACGGAATGCAGAACAAATCAAAACATTCACCCCCAGTCAAAAGATCTGGGTTAAATCCATCATTCAACTAGTAGAGCACAGGTAAAGCTTGAGGCCTCTGACTAATGTACAATATGAAAAATAAAGATTTGGGGGACTGTGCTTTGCTTTCAAGAACAAGTTAGCGAGATTACATAAGAAACCGAACGGATTTAAAGACGAATACCACATGCATGAATAAGCATATTCCATTAAATGAAAACAGCCATAAAGTTGTTACCCAAGAAACAATTCCACAAATTAACACACACACTGCAAGTTAATGACATCTCACATGGCTCGTATTTCAGTCACAATGATGGCAAATGGTTTGAATCTCCCTTCTTAGTTACAGCAACACAACAAAATACATACCTCAAAACAGAATAAACTGAGCCATGTACAGCAGAAATTATGCATTCCTTATTTCACCCCACACGTGATAGTGAACTCCTGTGCCTCTTACTGTATGACATCATCCCTAAATGAATGCACGTGCAGAAGTGTCTGCTAACCAGGAAACGCCCACCTTTTAGATGTATTGCTCCTATGAGAGAGCTCGGAATAACTTCACAACCTCAAAGGAGCGCAACCTCACACGAAAAGATAAACGTCTCTCAAAGATAGCCAACAATCACAGACACTATTTGTCTAGTTTAAAGTTTGTATTTTTTATTTAATGGCAAAGTACGCAAGTTACACCTGTCAGCCGAAGACATAGCAAAAGATGTGAGATTGTATTCTATTACATTACAGTGCGTTCTGGTGTCTTGTGATATCGTATCTGCTTTTGTTTTAAAATATACTGTTTCGACCTAAAAAATGGTGCAAACATTGTTCTGCTCTAGTACAAAGTTTCAGTAACACAGTCATAGGACCTTAAAACGGAATAAACTGAGCCACGTACAGCAGAAGTGATGCATTCCTTATTTCACCCCACACACCCTCATACATAGACTACATAGCAAAAACAGAATCCTGCAGAGTAGATACATTGTACTGCTTTACAAGTTAGTATAAGCTGCCCAGAATAATGAATTTTGAGCAAGGTACAAAAAAAGGAAGTAGATAGGAAGGGATGTTGGCATTGTGTTCAGACATCCTGAAGAAGTGTATTGGGGAGCCCACCTACGGATGCAGCATTAAAGCCAAATTACACGGTATTCGACTGAGAACGGAGTCAACATATTCAAGAGCTATATGAAGTACATAGATAGAATTCATTGCCTTAGTCAGGATATGGGCACCCTGGGTGTATACTCACAATGGTATTGTAGCGAAGATCCCCGAAATAATCTAGGAGGTAATCCTAAACACAAGGTAGGCTTGCACAGTATGCAAACAAAACTACCCGCCTTGGTAACTATGCGCCTAAAGCACAATCGCCTTACAAAGATGTATTTACTTAAAAATATTATCAGATTGCTGCTCTTGGTCTCGGTGCTTTTTGAGGAATAACACAAAGATACAAAATACAAAGCAAACAAAAACGATCTGTGAGTGTAAAATTTCATACAGGCTGTTGGCTCTGGCAACAGGAATTCTGTGAAATCTTCAATGTACAGAACGATGTTAAGGGCTTAGGCCAAGGAAATGACACTAACAGGCCACGATATTAGAAGAGAAGACGGCAATATAACATGTGCTACGTGTAATGGTTAGCGTTCCTGTAGTTAACACTCCGCTAGCCGGAAACATGCATGCACGTCATCCGTGGGCCAGGCGCGGCCTGCGGGGTCAATAAAAGGGAAGAGCCCGCACGGGGGCGGACTTCCGGCATGAGACCACTGAGTGTGTGTGGGTTAATTCTCTAGTGGGTCCACCCGAGTAATAGGAAAGGCCTTACCCTGTCACCCTGCCGAAGAGGTCACCACACTGGCGACGAGGAGGGCCGTGACCCTCGCTGCCGACTGCCACCCCGTTCTGCTTGCTGGGGAGGTGCGTGGCGTCCCAAGCGCCGAAGGACCGCGACTGCTACGTCGCCCACAACAGCGAAGATACGCCGAGTGCATCCAGCGGGTGAGTGCTGCCCCGCTGCGCGGCCCGGGCGTCCTGCTGCCCAAAACGAGGACCCCCGACACCATCAACCACTCACGCCTGCCACCTGGAGTTGTGCCTGACTCCGTGTGCAGCCGCCCCGAGCGCGGAGGTGGGCGTGGCATCAGCGCGAGGAGCGGCCTGCAGCGTGACGGCCGTCTCGCCGTCTCGCCCTCTACGCAGGTGGACGAAGCCCTGTCCTGCGCGCACACGCGAGGAGCGTGTCCCTGTACCCTGCGACGCCCCAGGAGGGCGCGGGAGGCCCCTGCCATCAAAAGGAGCCAAAGGAAAGGGATCCTGTGACCAGGAGCAGTGTCCAGGTCTCAGCAGCAGAGTGTAAAAAAAATAAAAAATAAAGAACAAAGAGGGAAAAGGAAGCAGATGAACAAAGACTCGTGCACAGACAGCAGAGCAGGCACCAGTGCTGAGCGAGTGGAGAGGGGGGCAGGAGCACACACAGAGCAACAAACAAAGGAAGAAAGACACAGCACAGCTGCCAAAAGGGGACACACCAGTATCACAGGGAGAGCTCGGCCTCAAGCCACTGCCATAGCAGCAGGAGGAAAAGGAGAAAAACGAAATTGAAAGGAAGAGACAGCACAGACAGCACAGACAGGGGTAAGACAGGCGCACGCCCACAAGAGAGATGGGTGAAGAAGCAGGAGCACAGGCACAACCCCAATTCCCAGTCCAACATGCACTCTCCGGAGTACTACCACCCTTCAGTGAACTAGAGGACCCGGCAACAGCGTCCCCGAGATGGAAAATCTGGAGTGAACGCCAAAACAACTACTTCGTTGCCACCAGGGAGACTGACGGAGCGGTGAAAAGGTCGCTACTTCTCCACTATGCCGGAGACAAAATATTTAAACTGTTCAAGCACCTGCGTGAACTGGCCAGCACGTGCAGGGAAGATGATCAGCCAAAAGAGATCAGAGCCCAGATCATCCAAGGATGCAGAGACAAAACACTAAGAGGCCTCATCCTGCGCCAGCCAAAGATCGCTCTGGAGGACATACTTATACTGGCAAGGACCCATGACCTATCGGCTGCCAGGGCCAATGAGATGGACCAGGCCCTCACAAAACCGCAAGGACGACCGGAAAACATTAGACGGAGCGGGCGGATGCCCTCCGAACAAGACCACGGACCGACACACCCAGGAATACAAGGCCCGAAGCACCCAAGACGCGGTGCGGATACTGTGGGCATGAACCACACGCAGCGAAAGACTGCCCTGCGCAAGGAAAGACCTGTGCCAACTGCGGGATCCCCAACCATTTTGCCGCTGTATGTAGGAGAAAGAACCGAGGCCGCGACACCAGAGGACAAAGGCCACCTTCCCGGACGGTACGACAACTATCCCTAGCTGACGCAGCGCAGAAAGAGGAAACACAAAGGACAAGCCACCGGTATCAAGGACTAGGGGACTCCTCCACAGAGGAAGATGAGGGAGAAACCTACCTGATATCGTTTGCACAAGAACTTAAACGGCGCCGAAGACCACAACCCACCTGTATGGTCAGGATCGCAGGCACGGAAGTAAAGGCAATCATCGATACAGGAGCATCGGTAAATGTGATGGGCCTCCAACAATATCGGCACCTACGACCTCGCCCACCAGTCACCCCATCCCGGACCAAGATATTCGCCTATGGGAGCCAAACCCCTCTGCCACTGAAAGGAAAAATATCGGTCCCAATCAGGTCAAGCGACCAAGAGGTCACAGCCACCATCCACGTCATAGACCGCGAAGCGGACACCTTACTCAGCAGCCACACAGCGGAGGACCTGGGTCTGGTTTCCTTTGCCAGGAGTGTCCAAGCCCATCAGGTAGATGAACTACTCGACCAATTCCCGGAACTCTTCCAGGGCCTCGGCCGCATCAAGTGTGACCCCATCAAGTTACAAATCGACAAGTCCATCACCCCCGTCGCGCTGCGACACAGACGAGTCCCCTTCCACCTGAGACCGTTGGTGGAAAAAGAACTGGAAGTCCTAGAAAGACAAGGGGTAATCGATAAAGTATCTGGGCCGACGCCCTGGGTATCCCCGATGGTCATCGCGGAAAAACCCAAGCAGCCAGGGGCGATACGTCTCTGCATTGACATGCGGCTGCTCAATTGGGCCATCAAAAGAGAACGCCACCTTACACCCACCATGGACGACATAATTGCGGACGTCAACGGGTCAAGGTGGTTCTCTAAAATCGACCTGAATGCAGGGTATCACCAACTGCCGTTATCAGAAGAGAACCGCTACCTCACAACGTTCAGCATTCACCTGGGGTTACGTCTTTACAAACGACTAAACTTCGGAATATCCTCAGCGGCAGAGGTATTCCAGAACACAATACGGGAAATGCTGTCAGGGCTGCCAGGGGTGATCAACGTCAGCGATGACATCCTGATCCACTCGGCTACAGCAGCCGACCATCACAAACATCTGAGAAGCACGCTGAGACGCCTGAGCGAGTATGGGGCGACGCTCCACCGCGACAAGTGTCTCTTCTTCCAGCCTGACCTAGAATTCTTCGGATACGTGTTCAACCAAGAAGGTATCCAAGTAGATCCGAAGAAGTCGCACGCCATCAGGAACGCTCCCGCTCTAACGACACCTACCGAAGTGAGGAGTTTCCTAGGCATGGCTACTTATTGCTGGAGATTCATCCCGGATCTGGCGACCTATGCCGACTGTTGAGAGCCCTCACGAGAACAGACACCAAGTGGCAATGGGGACAGAGAGAAGAGGAGGCATTTCAGAGCATAAAAGACGCACTCCTGGGAGAGGCCACCCTCGCATACTTCGATCCAGCAAAACGGACCGAAGTACTAGTGGACGCCAGTCCAGTGGGACTAGGAGCGGTGCTGGCACAAGAACAAGAGCCAGGCAAGTGGGCAGCATTGTCGTTCACCAGCAAGTCACTCACCCCCACTGAAGCAAGGTATGCACAGATCGAGCGAGAGGCCCTCGCCATAAAGTGGGCCTGCAATCATTTTCATCTGTATCTGACCGGCCAACCATTCACTGTGGTCACCGACCACCAGCCCCTCGTTCCTCTATTCAAAGGATCAGCCCCTCATCCGCCCCCCCGGATTGAACGATGGGCTGTACAACTGCAGTCCTACCAGATGGAGGTTGTGTACAGACCCGGGGCGAAGAATCCCGCGGATTTTCTATCCCGACATCCAGTGCCACAGGAAGAGGCCGAGGACGTCGAAAGTGCTGAACAGTACGTCAACATGATCTCCACGGCGGCGTGCCTCCAGGCTATGACACTGGAGGAAATCAAAGAAGCGGCCGAGAAAGACACCATGTATACGCGGACCCTTCAGGTGGTCCAAGATGGGTCGTGGAGAAACTACCTTCACCAGACAAACACCTGGGCGCCAGAAGACCGAGAAGGACTGACGAAGATATGGAGGGTGAGGAACGAGCTGAGCACCACCGAAGACGGAATACTGTTGAGAGGCTCAAGACTCGTGATACCCCAAGCGCTGAAATACCGAGCAACCCAGCTAGCCCACGGAGGACATCAAGGCGTGACCAAAATGAAAGCGAGAATGAGAGAGAAGGTCTGGTTCCCTGAACTTGAAGAAATGGTCGAAGACCTAGTCCGCCGTTGCCCATCCTTCCAGCTGACCAGTGCTCCCGAGAAGCCGACCCCAGTGATCACGGAAGAGGCGTGCACCATCCCATGGTCAAAGGTGAGCGTAGACTTTGGGAGATTCCCAGGAGGGAAACACACGCTCGTCCTCATGGATGCGTTCTCGAAGTATCCCATAGTGGAACCACTTGTGTCGACCGCCTTCGCCCATGTGGGCCCCATCTTGGAGAAAGTATTTGCCACTTTTGGATTTCCCCAAGAGATCAGGAGCGACAACGGGCCACCATTTCACGGAGCTGAATTCGCGACCTTCCTGCAGCAGTGGGGAATCCACCACCGCCGTGTCACGCCTCAATGGCCCCAAGCGAACGGCGACATTGAACACTTCATGCGAACCTTAAACAAGATGCTACGCATTGCCACGGTGGAGCAAGCAGATCCAGAACAGCATCTCCACAAATTCCTCAGGGAATACCGAAGCACCCCCCCACTGCACCACACTGCGGAGCCGGTGGTCCCTCATGCTCAAAGGCACAAGGAGAGATCTGATCCCCACGTGTCCAGGGTGGACACCGTCGCCTCTAGACACCCAGGAAACACAAGCAAGGAGAGAACGCCAAAACAACCGAGCCAGTGCTTGACGCCATGCTGCCCTGCGGTCACTCCGGCCCGGTGCCACCGTCATACTCAAAGACCATCGACCAGGCGGGAAATTTCGGACCACCCATGAACCAGGCATCTGGACGATAATTGCCAGCAACGGAACCATGGTGACGGCCAGGAAAGGGGGCGAGGAAATCTCAAGAAACATCTCATGGTTTAAGGAAGTCCCTGCAGAGGACCCCGCCGAGCCGTCAGAGTGTGACCCCCGGCTCTCACAGAGTCCAAACAGAGGCGACCCAGGCAGGGGAGCAGAAGATGGGGATAATGCAGTGGAGCCAGAGCTCCAGACCACGCCGCCTCCCTGTTTGCCTCCCAGCAGACCAAACCCCGGAGAGCCACCCCTGAGAAGCCACCCTCATCGTTACAGCCTACGTCCCAATCCTCGCCCTAACCACCGGCTCTAGGATTTTGCATGCTAAGGCTGTAGAGACTGATGCCACCGAACTTTGTATATATTATTAGACTCTCCGAATGTTCGTTTTCAAGGACCAGGTTGAAGAGGGATGTAATGGTTAGCGTTCCTGTAGTTAACACTCCGCTAGCCGGAAACATGCATGCACGTCATCCGTGGGCCAGGCGTGGCCTGCGGGGTCAATAAAAGGGAAGAGCCCGCTCGGGGGTGGACTTCTGGCATGAGACCACTGAGTGTGTGTGGGTTAATTCTCTAGTGGGTCCACCCGAGTAATAGGAAAGGCCTTACCCTGTCACCCTGCCGAAGAGGTCACCACACTACGTACCAGTTTGAGACTCTTGGGACCCAAGCGGGAGTGGCCTTACGTGCACAAGTGATCGCCAAGCACCCAGTGGGAAACATTAGATGTCCGTTGATTTATTTGTATATCAGCTCAGAAAAGCAGTAAGGGTTGGAGCCCATTCCAGGCATGTGACACGTGTCACTCTGATTAAAAGGGCAGCTCCTTCAAACTGTGCCTGTGCACTCGTTGCTCAGCCAGTCCGTTTGCCTGGCCTTTTAAGCTCCTTCCCTGTAGTTTAAATATATCTGTGGTGGGTGAGATGAGTGGTATTAGTTAAGGGAAGGAGAGGCTGCGCGATTAGTTTAGCAAATGTGGGAAACAGACTGAAAGCAGCACCAAGAACCCCCAGCCCCTCTCCCTCGCCCCAATGTGCTGAGAGGAGCGTGGTAGAGGCCTGCAGGATCCCGGAACTGGACCTATGGTGAGCGAGAAGGGAGCAGACCGATGACTGCCCCAATTAGTGATATCCAAGTGTACGCGACTGCACACTATCAGCAACAAGTGAAAGCCCAGGGGAGGGTGGGGCACCGGGGTGGCACCGATGTGGTAGGGGCGGGCAAAGGACAAGGAGGGTAAACCTCCCACCTCCCGCCCCCCACCCACAAAAAGCAACAGCAGCAGAAACTGAAAACAAGCACTGAGTGAGTACAACTTACCCCAAGCGGCGTTGGCTGCCTTGTTCGTTCACTCAGTGCCAACAGCATCCCCTGACAGCAGGACAGGCACTCTATCCATCTGGTGCCCACGGGGGTGGGCACTCTGTTAGCGGCCAGGGGTCGAATCTTTATGCAGTTGCATACCGTTCACACTATGCTCTTAACATCGCTGCACGCGCATCCCAAGCTCACTTAACATAACTATTAGTTACACTACACAAGAGCGGCCAGGGGTCTCCTGTCCCCTTCTGCCCAGGACCCACCTGTGCTGGAGCCGGCAGCCTCGCAGCTGTGGGTGGGAGTGTGGTAATGCTGGGCGCGGACGGTAGCTTCTCTTCCTCCCTCTGCCGCTTGGATTGGGATCTTCTGGGGGAGGGGGATGGGGGATGTAAGCAAAGCACGTCGTTGTGCTTAATGTAGGGAAAACTCTTTAAATAAAAAAAAGTACACGTACTGTGTAACAACTAAGTAAAGGGGCCAGTAGCCATGGGAGGTTCCAAATGATGACATGGCACTACTAAGGAGGGACTAACAAGCCTCATAATGAATCCGAAGGCAGCATTTACGAAGGACAAAGACACAAGCCAATGAAATATATGGGTGGGGGAGTGGGCGGGGCTTCCCTCACTTACTGAACTACCCCTGATCTTCCCTAGAGCAGCGCTTGTGCGCTGACTCTAGGCTCGACCTAAAAACGAGGAGAAATAAAGATATTTCTCCGTGTTACACCTCACTGGGGAGGCGTATCTTTTGGCACATTCCCAGGTCTACAAGGTCTTGTAAATCTGGAAATGTGTCGAAATACCATGGGAGTTGCATGGGAACACCCACGCAACACCCGTGGAATGCCTCCCCAGGGCAGAGTAATGCATCGCAGCGATTGCCTTACTCCATTTGTTTTTAGCCTCTCAAAGCCACGCAAAGTGGCTTTGCGTGGCTTCAAAAATATGACTTACGGTTTGCATCACTCCTGCACCACGTTGCAAACCGGGCCATAAATATGGCCCTGGATGAACAAAACAGGCATAAGGTACAGATCTGAGACGGCAACGGATGCCATGTTTATTTACCCGGCAGTGTTTAGGTGGCAGTGTGATGCGGTTGGGAGGAATACCTTAAGACATTGATGCTTAAGCCATGTAATATTATGGTGGTTACAATTCCAATGCATGTTGATGCTTGTGAATGACGGATGTCTTACTGTTACTGTTGTTAACTGGTGATAATGATAAAACACCAATAAAGAAAAGTTATTTTTAAAAACAGCTCTGTGGTCTCAAATTTAGCTGCAAATCAAAATTCGGTGCAAAGTCACAATCAGGTGCAAAATCACCCTTTACAATTTCAGGAGCACAAATATTATTTGGGGGGAAAAACGAAATTCGGTACAAAAACAAAGTCACAGTTGTTGCAGAATCAACAGGAGTGTGGAAACATGTTTTGAAGAACAAACCTGCGTAGATTGTAGTACATCAACGCTATCCTTACCCATTTATGCATTTCAGTGGGAAGCACCTTTTAGGCAAGCAAATTAACACACCTAATAACAAAATGTAAATGGAGAGAAGCAGTTCTTAGGCCAGACACAAAATGCAAATGACACTTTCTTCAAACAATAGCAGAAGGAACTTTGGTGTTGATAGTGTGAGTGCTTTGTAGAAAGTTAAAGCTGTTCATAACCAGACCTACTATTTGATAACGTCTTGAGAGCAGAGTTGTTGAAACAAGCTCTTGCAAACGTGCTTTTCTTCTTGATTGAACTCAAACAACTCTCCACTGACAATTTCAATAACTACCCCGCCTGACGACTAATGGCTCATTCTTGGTCCCATACCAGTCCTACCCCATCACCAGACATCTGTTGTGTGTCTCCACTCCGAGGCGTCCAGACATAGAGTAGTGTCAGTCCCCCAGACTAACTACTTCCCTGTAGTCAGGGTTTAATATGTAAAAAATTAAGTTGCCCCTGCCAGCGCCACCAATGTCAGAACCAACACAACTAGTAAACATCACACTGGTGCTCTGTTCATCTCTAATGTAGTCAAACAGTGCCACTATGTGGCAGACTGTCAGAATTGCCGGTGTTGACAGTTAAGTGCTGGTGCCGAGCACCGGAAACCACCTGCTCAAATCACGCTCTGCCTCTAGTCTTCTGAACCAGTCCCTGTTCAGCCCACCACACTTATTTACTAGTCTCATCCTCTAGTTTTTCATGGTATTGAAATACGGAAATGGTTGCAAAATTGTTGTTTGTACCCAGCCTACGCTTTTTACAAAAGTCCACACAAAATTGAAAAGGTGGGTAGGTGGGTCTCTTTAGCCCAAGTGCCCTCTCACTGGGTCCGTTGAAGGTGCAGGCAGGGGAGATACTCATGTCTCCTCAGCTTTACCCCTACAGACATGACCCAAACATCCTATCTGGGGCCTAGCTAGAAATTCCCGACTGGTTGGGCTCTGGCAGAAAGCGACATTAGAAGTGGACTTGGAGGATGTGCCATTGACTACTATGGGGACAATGGCGCACTTAGGAGAACAATGGGCTAGTACTGGTAGATAAAATTGAAAGGAAGCTTGCTGTCCAGCGGTGAACCAAGCCTTAAGACTGCTTGCCTCTTTTTTGCTTTAGATGTATTATGAATCCTTAAATAAAGCTCAGGACTCGAAATATTGAAAGTTTACAACGAAAAAAACAAAACAGTGCCATACAGTCAGTCAGTACTGTCCTTGCTCTTCCCTCTTTGAAGATAATTGTCAATCCTGGCCGAGGTATACTTACTGACACAAGACACAAGACACGGATTTATGAGGTAGAATCTAGCCTCTTCCAATAACGCTAGAAGCTTTACACTTCCCTATATGCACTTACCTTTCGATATTTTGTTCTTCGATATTCCATCCATGATATGCTTATATATTGATATTCTTGGGCTCGATATTCAGGCATACAAACTAGAGATAGTATTGGTGTCAGACACGGGGACCGAGGACACGTTCCTTTTGAGACATGACATATCTTTAGTTGTGCCTAAGCATTACCCTAGAGAAACATGGGTGTGAGCTATAGTCACTTACACCTATATATTACGCTGTGCTTGGTCGGTAAGGTGGGGTTTTATTGTGTGGGAGGTGTTTTGATGTCTTGCTTGATGACGGCAGGGATGCTCTTGTCATGATGCTGGGATACTGGAGATGCACTTCAACCCGGTGTGGAACCAAGAGGATTGAAAGATCTATTCTCATATTCTGCTGCTACCATCTATATGTGAGTGACAGGCTCTAATTCGTGGGGTTGTTAGGGTCTGGCACTGCTTAGCAGTAGGAGTTGCCATCTGTTGGGGAACAACTAGTTCTTTACTAGCTTCCTGAATTAGATGTTATTGTTATTGTTAATTTGAATTTATAGAGCGCTTAATACCAGAAGGTCTCTAAGTGCTGCAAGAAGAGTGGCGTCAGTCCAAGGCGAGTGGGAAACAGTTAAGCCCAAGCTTCTGTGAAGAGAATAGTTTTCAGTTTTTTTCTGAAGGGGAGAAGGCGGTTTTCTGCGCGGAGCTGGCTAGGCAACTTGTTCCAAAGGGTGGGTAGAAGGATGGAGAAGGCTCGGCCCCCCTTGGTGGCATAGTTGAAGCGTGGGCAAGTTAAAAGGCCCATCGTGGATGACCTTAGCGAGCGGCATGGGACGTATTTCTCAAGGCGTTTTTTAATATAGGTGGGTGCCTGTCCATAAGAAGCCTTGTGAATAATACAGAGGCCCTTAAATTTGGCCCTCTGTTTTATGGGCAGCCAGTGAAGACTTTGCAGAAGGGGGGATGCGCGCGTATGCCTGGGTACTTTAAAATGTGTTCTTGGTTGTTTCTTATCTTTGCCAGGACACAGTTCCAGAATTATTCTTCCTAAATAGAGAAATAGAGGAGTTGGCCTAACGGCTAGTGCGGTCGACCTCGAATCTGGGGAACTGGGTTTGAGTCTCGGCAATGACGCTGAACATCCTGTGATTCTGGGCAAATCACTTAATCTCCCCGTGCCTATCAAAAATGAATGTGTCCTCATGTAATGCAACTGGTGCTATGTAAAGTGCTCTGATACCCGATTCGGGTCAAGTTTGCGCTATATAAAACTCACAAGACAGTCTGTGAGGGGGGGCAGTTTTGATGGCAAGTTTTAATCTGGGTGTATTACAAAGCTTCATTTCAATTCCCCAGTGGACAAAAAAAGTGCTTTGAAAGAAGATTGTTTGAAAATAGGTAGCCAGTGAAATATATGAGGAGCTGGAGTACTCTGGTCCCATATGTATAGGTGAGGAAATTGCCTTGATGCTGCATTCTTTGTAGTGTTCAGAGTAGGCATGTTCTACCTGTCATGGTCTCAGCTTTTGATGGGTCCATTTTCAGGTGACTGGTTAGCATCCATTGGTCCATGGCTCAGAGGCAGTGGCCTAGGATGGAGCAGTCGATCTTATCCATATAAGGATACCCTGGGTACTGTTTCTGCAGCTGTGACAGGTTAAATTGAAGAATTGGATTTAGATCTGGTCATGGGTAGAGGTAAGCGTTGAAGAACAGTGGAAAGATTATAGGAAACTGTGAAACCTCAGTGTTAGTGTGGAATAAAGTGGATGAGTTAGTGGGAGAAAAAAAGTCCTTATCTGTGAGAGAGAGGTAGGAGGGGATTTATTCAAGCATGGTTCCTTGTAGGCCATGGTCTTCTTGACTTTGTAGTAGGGGGCATCAATGGACTGTATCAAAGGTGGCAGACAGGTCCAGCAGGAGTGTGTGACAACACCATTCTGTCACATCTGCTCTGCCAGGATGTTAATCAGTTTTAAAGCTGAAGAGTAAGTTATTTCCTTACAAAGAGTTGGACACTTGAGGTAAAGAAGCTCTTTCAATCAGTTTGCATTGTGTTATTGGGATTGGGTTTGAGGTTGGTTGGTTGGATCAAAGGATTCAAGGTTTTTTATGATTTGCTTTCTGGTGTAGGTCTTGAGGTCCCTGGAAAAATGTCTGTGTTGTTGATGATGGTTCTGGCCTAAACGGCAGAGCTGGGCATCCTTGAAAACTAGAAATTGACAGTATCTAAAGGAATGCCAGCTGGGTTGCTGGACTTAATTAATTCCTTGACATGTTGTCTGCCAGTGGACAGTGTCTTGTGCTTCAAGCTTTGAGGATGGAGGATGCATGGACACTTTCTATGAGATATTGTTCCACAGTATTAGGTTTCATGACAAGATAATCTGCAAGGACTTCACACATGACTTGCTGTAGTGTGATCTTGGTAGCATTGTGGTCCGGGTTGTGGAATTTTGACAGGATCTTACAAAGTTCCTCCTATAAGCATTATGCGTTTGATCTCCAGTGGGAGTAGTAGCCATTTTGCTTTCTTAGATGGCACAAGACCAACAAGAGTAGGATACAGTCCTGCCAAGTTTCTTAGGTCCATGTGTGATGTGCTGCTCCAGGCCAGGGTTTTTCTTTGAATTCCAGGACTTGTAGTCTTGTTTATTCCATTAAAAAACAGGACTACAAGTCCCAGAAGTCAAAGAAAAAAACCTAGACTGGAGCTACACATCTCGCATGCACCTGGGAAACCTGACAGCTATGAGGATATAGGAATGGCAAAGAAATTAGAGGGAGAAGTGAGATTGGAGAATTTGGAGGTCTGGTCAGTGGCAGCTGGGGCACAAATGTATCAGACAAGCATTCCAGGTCAAGGCCAATAAGAAACCAACCAGAGGAAAGCCCCAAGAGAAAGCGAGAGCTTCCAGGGGAATTTAAGAATCAGAAGTCAGTTGCCTCACAACTGCTTGGTTGTATGGCTCTCCAACTCGTAGTTATTAGCCACTGTTTGCGTCTTTTGTGGTATGTCCTGGGCTGGAGCAGGAGTTATGGCTGGAGGTCGTTCTGTTTTGTATTAACAGTTATGTCCTTTTATCTAGATGATACTGGAAGTACATGCATGTAGATGTGTGCTCAGATTCTGCTCTTCATGCATAATATTATAGTAAATCTTCCAAACATGTGTTGCGATTCAGGCTATATCACTACCCAAGCATTTCAAAGCAGAAATATGTGACTGGAGTTGGACCATAAAATGACAAACAATACAGATTGAACACTCTGGGGCATATTCTCAAGGAGCTATCGCCGAGGTATCGGCACTTTATCGCAGCCAAATCCGCGATAAATTTATCTCCGCATTCCCAAGCTGGTGCTAACAGCCCATAACACCAGTTTACCTGCGATAGCAGTCGCAAAAAACATCGCCACAGATGACCCCATCAAATATTGCTCAGAAGGCTGAGGGAAATGGGACTAAGAGACTCCGCCTTTCAGTGGATGTCAAGCTTTCTATCTGGTCGATCTCAGACGGTTAACCTAGGCCCATATCATTCGGCGCCCATGGAACTGTCCAAGGGAGTCCCACAGGGCTCTTGCTTGAGTCCTACTTTATTCAATATCTATGTGGCTCCCTTGGCCAATGTTCTAAGAAAATATGGGTTTATTCCAATATCATATGCCGACGATACGCAGTTACTTTTTCCTTTCGATGAACTCACTCCCACTGTCCAAGAGACCTTTTCTTTGGGTATGAGTGCCATTTCACAATGGATGAAGAATAACTTCCTCCAATGTAATGTTGGGAAAACTGAGCTATTACTTTTCGGAGAGGCTCCCTTATTATGGTCACCTAATTGGTGGCCTATTAATCTTGGGAAGCCTCCCATTCCTAAAACCTCCGTTAAGAACTTATGAGTCCGTTTAGATCATGCCCTTACCTTTAAGGAACATATTGGCCAGACAGTAGGCATATGCTTCCATACTTTGGGCCTACTTCGACGAGTTTTTCCTTTGCTCCTGGACTCTGTTCGAAGGACTGACTCAGGCACTCATATTGAGTCGCCTAGACTATTGTAACGGTCTGCTGCTCTCTGCCAATGAAACTTCAATTAGTAAACTTCAGGTGGTTCAGAATACGACGGCACGACTGGTTCTGAACATGCCTCCCAGATCAGCTTCCCGCCCTCTTCTTTTAAAACTTCACTGGTTACCCATACGCCAACGGATAAAATTTAAAGTCTGTTGCACTATCCACAAGGCATTGTTTAATCCCTAGGCCCTAGTTATTTGTCAGAAAAGTTCACTCTCTATCATCCCTCAAGAACCCTACGTTCTAGTACTAAACACTTGCTGAAGGTCCCCCGAATCAGGAGAGCAAGATTAGGAGGAAAAGCTCTCTC